>OZ014490.1:34175831-34841347 GCA_963965965.1 Trididemnum nubilum
TCAACTTGCAGCTGTCATCCAAACCAGTATTTTCCGCATTACGCATACAGACGCGCCCCTCGGTGGCGAGTTGTTAGTATTCAGGTCCTCTTGAGTGACTTGACAATCTTCCAATTGCTCCATACTTTGTACCTGCATTTTTGTGCTACCCGCCTGGTATTTGCTATCTTAAGTTAGATTTGATGAATGGAAAACGTATGGGGCGCCGTTTAAAAAATATTATTTTGTAACACCTCGTTTTTGAGCTAATCTACAGTAAAATTTGTGTAATATATATATCGGAAATTTGTGACTTGATATGTAGGATAAAATACACTTTAGGTTGAAACGAAAAAGCCTACAAAATAAGTAGGCTTTTTTGTTACGACTTGCAGCGTATTTTTTCGCGAGGTGTTATTAAATAATATTTTTCTAAACGGTGCCCCATAAAAATGCTAAACGTGTGTTCAAAGTTTACTACGTCATCACTTGGAAAGTTTGCGGCAACGATTGGCCCATTGGCAGCGGGTCGTGAAACGTTGCATATATTTTTGTATCATTATTTTTTATTCAAAATACGGTAATGTACCGAAATTTTTACAGTGCTGCGTATTTTTCATCTGGAAGCACTTAGCTTAGCTAGAATGTTTTGTCCCGAGTGGTTTAGACCCCAAGCGTAGGCTTACATATATCTACAACAAAAATAGGGATAGTTTCAAATCAAAACGACCTAGATTCGACTCATACCTTAGTAATTTCTGAAACTTTTATCATATGTAAATCTTAACAAATTATTTTGTAAGTATTTTTTAAACACACAAAAATTAATTCCATATTATTCATTAAGACCAAAAGTATGTGTCAGAAGATAAAACACATTAAATAATCTTACATTTTAAAAAAATTTTAACTCCAGAAAACTTTAACGTTCTTTTTGGCATTTCGATAAACTGTGCCTGATACAATTTGTTTTTAAATGAACATACAATAATTATTCTGACGTTACGGTATAAATAATTATTTCTCTAAACTAGTGAGGCGAAACGAAACTGAGCAAAAATTTAATACATTAAAAAGTTATTATTTCTAATTATCCTGATTAATTGCGACATTTTAATAGACTGGGCGAGACTGCTCGTTAACAGAACGTATGGTAAGCCCACCCCAGCGTCGTCCAGATCTCTAAAAACTTGTCAAAATTTAGCATTGAAACGAATTTTTCCGTCAAGACCGCAATTTCATTTTGGTCCCCGCTGATGAATTACCCCGCTTTGCAGTTTTTCGTTCGATTTTCAAGTGAAGGCAGCTGCATTGTGTTCGCATCAAATCTCTTCTGTGAAACAGCTCTTTATTTTTTCTTGTATGCGCCATTAACTCGTCCGCTCAAGATGTGGCCAACTAACGAACTCGCCACAGGCACCTTTTGTTTCCACAGCTCTGCAGCTTTTCTCCAAAACGTTGCAAAGTTCTCCCTCGTCAGAGCCTGTGATGTCCACTGATATAGCAATTTAGTTAGGTCTGTGCCTTTTGTGTTGTCTGTTGTTGTTTTGTCTTCTGCCTAACCCTTGGTGTAGTGCTTTTATATTAATTTATTGCGTTGTTTATTGCTTTTTCGTATTAGAGCAAAAATTGCTTGTATTTGGACTCCGTGTGGAGCCGTGCGAATATCTACGTGCCAGTGTAAACACCACGTTGTGAAGGGAAGATGCTTATGAGCAACAAATATATCGGAAACGATAATTTGGTCTGTGATTGTGTTCTAGGATCGAATGCGACAACGTGTGAATGTGTTTGTTGTACGACGTAGAGTGAGATGCAAACTAATGGATGATTTGCACTCTTCATTGCGTTAAGTACTTCCTGTTTGGAGGAATCTGCCTTGCTTAATACTTATGTTCTTGTTCTCGAATTTTTGTCCATTGAATTTGCTGCTTGTTCGAAGCTACAGCAGAGGTAATCATCGTGTCTTATCTGAAGACGCTACAAAGTGGATGAACCCAGATCCTGTGCTCTGGGTTTTGCGACGGCCTCTCGATTACGCAGCTGACTGGTGTAAGAAGTTCAAATTCTCCTTAAAATTTAGTATCTGTCTTGAAACGCGCCAAAGCAAGATCAAACAGCTAGAAATTTCTTAGCATGAAACTAATAATAATCCACGAACCCTAGTTACCGGTACTTTCAACACCTAGCTTAGTGCCAGAGTTGTAAGTCGGGTTCGGGCGTAGAGTTGACAAAAATTTCGGACTGAGACGTGCTTTTTGTCTTAGGTGCACAAAAATATAATCAAAATAACTTTGCAACATTGCTTAATTTTTCAAACCTAAGTTAACTTTCGGGGTAAAGTCTAGAACACCAAAAAAAGAGCAGTCAGAATCGACACGCTGGAGTGATTTTCTTGTGTGTTTGAAAGTTTTTGGAAAACGTAACGAAGGCATTTTTTAATAAATAATATGCAACAATAAAGGAGTATTGTGAATTTAAGTCAAGCAATTATCAAGAAATCACTCAAGCGTGTCGATTCTGACTGCGTTTCTTTTGGTGTTTAGACTCCTCCAACTTTTGTTTTTTTTTCGGGTATGGAAATTAATTTTCGGCTTCGGGCTAGTCGGCCCGTTTACAAGATAATGCAAGCAGAATTGGGTTAGCTTGGTGTTATTTAATAAACAATGCTACCACAAGTACAATACATTACAAACGCCATAAACCTGCATTGCACTGTGACAAAAGAAAAAACGATGAATAAACCGCTGCCGACATGACTAATAATCCTATAAAATGCCGATTTATTTTGTAGAACGTCGGCGTTGTCGGTCAGTCTACAGGAGATAGGGCGTTTCATGTTTTCACCACTTCTGAATTTTAAAATGTCTGTGGTGTTATAGTTTGGCGTACAAAGTTAATAATTGAAGTGGTCAACGACGTTTGGCATTTTGGGGGTCCGAATTTCATCTATTTGACCGTATTTCTGAAACTAATTCTCGTAAGTTGACAAATTTGGTGTCTAAATGCTCAGAAGAGTCGATTTTCTATACCAGATAAGGTCTACCTGCTTTAGAAAAAAGTTGCTTCGAAAAAACTGAAATTTTGCCATTTTGGGGGAAATCGTGCTAATACGTAGCGTTTTTAACATTTGGTTTTCCAACCGAATTGCGGTATTTCTATGGTTGATTTTTTGATGGTTTAATTTTAGTTTCTTTAGCTTGCTTGAATTATAACAATTCTCGTCTGTACGGTAATGAAAACTCAGTGAAGACAAGCCACACTAACCGACATTATGATCTTCGATTCCAGTACCTAAACTACAGCAAAAATCATCAGTCCTTGTTTCTTGCTAAACTAGAAAAAAATTTAAACGTTTCGGAGTTGGCTATGTTCATCATCAGTAAAATTTAAATCTATTCAAATAGAATGTTTCTTGTTATATTGTATCAAATGTTTCTTGCTTTATTCATGCTTTTGCCATTCGGGCATATAAAGCCATTAGGGGCAATAAATAGAAAACGCAATATGAATATGATGCTCTATGTTAGTAGGGACTCGAAGAATATTGTCAGAAAGAAACGGAGTGGTTAGAGTTTGCTTCTGAAACTGTTATTTTATACTACTTAGCACAATATTTGTAACGTCTTCTCGGCAATTTTTGCTGCAGCTCAGGTAGTGGAATTTGAAAATCAAAACATAAGCTGTCGGTTACTGGCGAGACTTACTGGGTTTTCATATCATGTAGACGAAAATTGTTGCAATTTAAGCTAACAATATAATGCAAATGTTTCGGGTGCGAACTTTGCAATTACATCTTTATTCACCAAATTGCATTGCCCAGGAGACAGGAAAGGGACCAGTCGGTCTCTGAGTCTTTACCCTGAATACCACCACTGAGACCAGAGCATTTTGAAATTCAAGAGTGGTGAAAAAATGAAACACAACCTGGGCAATTTCCGTGTCCATCGAGTTTTTCGGTCCCTTTATGCGCTTCAGATGGCCAACAGTTTCTCAAACGTGGGGTTGTAGAACAAACAAGTGTAATGTAGAACAAACGTGGGGTTGTAAAACAAACCGCCGTGAGACTGACCCAGAGCTTAGTTGCATGTATATATTTCTTCGAACGCAACCACGGTTATCATAGCCGAGATCGGATGTTGCTCGTTCGTTCGTTTTTTGGAACTGCAGCGCTTCCCATTGCCAATGCCCTTTCCGGAAAATACCAATTTGTCTCCGACGCGAACCCAACCCAATATCGACAATTAGTAACATTTCAAACCCAATCATTAAAAATTTTGAAACACTAGGGATAAGAGTTACAGAAATTTTTTTTCTTCTAGACACTGTTTCTAGAAACTAAGTGAGAAGTACTGGAAGCTCTGGGGCGCGGATTGAGTGAGTATGAATTACACCCCGAGCCACACACACTTGACAGCTTCTAAAAATTTAAAGTTTGAAATGTAAAGTGATTGCAGTTCGACTTAAATGAAAACGACTTGTAAAGTACAGCTGGTAAAAAGGCCAACAACCTGATGAAAAACCTTGCAAAATCAGCAAAGTATTTGATAAAATATTCGACTATTCCCAACAAGGGACGACATGCATTGAATTGTTCCTGACAACTGAAAAAGCACTTTTCTACAAAAAACAAGAGATTACGGCAACAAATATAACAACCTAACTATCAAGGATGTGAACTCAAAATCAAAAATCTTCCCGAACTCAAAAACTGATCAAGTTCAAGTATTTCACATGATGAAAAAAAAGCTCAAAACGAATTGGAGCAGAAGACGTAACGAAGATTTTTTTGAAAGAAAAAAATTTCAAACTTGAAAATAGTCAAACGCAATTTGGAATTCTTTTCGAAGAAAGAAGATGCAGCGAAACTCAGCGGCGGTCCAAAGCCCAAGGCCTGGACCAGCAAACAAATACGGAAAAATGAAGAAGTCAATAATGGATTTCTAACAGGTTCAGAATTTGAAAAATATTTTTAATGTGAAGTTGTGAACCCAACCTCGTAAACAAACTCTATCGAACTCACACCTGCGCTAGCTACACGAACATAACAGTATATGAAGGCAGTTATGATGTAGGAAGGGTCAGCAATTAACAATTTCGCAGCAAGCAACGGACCGGCCATTTGGTTGAGCGGTAACGCGTTCCTCTCTGGAGCGGGAGGTCTGAGGTTCAAATCTCTGGCTGGTCAAATCGGACACAGTGTTGCCAATGGTTTGCCACCGCTGCAACATTTCTTTGAATGGAGCTGTAGCCCGGGCGTAATGACGCGAAGATGGGCTCCGCAAACTCGTTACACGCTTCGGCGTAATAAAGCGAGTAAAATGAAAGATTTGGTTTTGATTGATATGCAAAGTGCAGATTACTATTTTGCCAAAGTTTTAAAATATGCAAAAAGCGTTGTTTTTTCCAAAGTGAAAACTAGATCTAACGCTGATAGCTCCAATCCCATCACACAAAGGCAGCATTTTTCGTAGTTTAGCCATTGTTAGCCACGTCATTATGTTTTCCAACAATCAATACTGCTGCGTGACTGAGAGATTGACTTAAAGGACGAGGCCTGCGCGAATCCAACTTCAGCACACAAACCGTGCTTAGCCACGTCATTCGACTGCCACTACGATAATAGAACAATACGGTACGTGGAATCGCAAATTTTGAAAGCGAAAAAAAGCAGGTTAGAAGCGTACAGTTCGTCAATATGCATATCGGTATGTTCTACTAAAACATTTTTTTGTTAAAGGACTAAAAGTCGATGTAATTTTACAGTAAGCCAAGTCGACCCTCAGTATAGTATTGCAACAATTCGCGTAAGTTTTGTTATAGAATTGTGAATACCACACGCACAAAAAAAATCATGAACAACAATTAGTAATTTGAATGATTGAACGGAAAGGCTTGCTACAGCAAGCTATTAATAGAGGGTTTCGGTCTGGCTAGGTTTAAGATGGAATTTACTCAAGCAAACTCAACAGAGATACTGTATGTGAATACTTATTACGTTCGTGTTCCTTTATGACTTTTAATTTAATTCAGCAATAAGTAATGATCCAGCCGGCTAGGATACTTCTTTTAACCAACAAGCAGTCGCAAAACATGAACGAAACGTATGTGAAAACAACATCAATAAAATACAAACATATTCATCTATTACATGTATAAATGTATATATCAAATCAAAACGCAGTTGTGAAATGCATCGGCATATAAAACACATTATCGATCGACACCACTATGAAATATACTGCAAAACAACGAAATTGGCTACCACGTTCATTTTTAATCGGGTTTTTACCTGCTTTCTATCCTTTTAACCACTGCCTAACGTCTATACTCGAAAAAGCTATGAAAACTAGTCGAAAACGTTTCAGAAAAACTACGAAGTGTAATGAACGACCCAATCCTATAACCTAAAGGAGTTAGTGATTTTGAGGGATAAGTGCGAGAAGGAAATCCGCTGGGACCCGGGAGTCAAGCGGACCGTGACTATTATATGCGGCCGATTAGTCGCTGAAACTCTTATGTACCGCTACCTAAGTGGCTGCGCATAATTGTGGGCCAGGGGTCGAGCCACACATCCTGAAGCAAGGAAAGAAACTGTGGCAACAACTGCCGCTGACGTGGCAACAGCGGGTAGCTACATCGCTCAGCAGGAGGCAAAAACTTGGAAAAATAATCCTTGTGTATTTGACGACACAAAACAAGACCCATTTCTGCCGAATCCCCTTCTAGATTACCGACAAACAGCTGTACATTTCATCGCATTTTACTGGATATTACCTTTTCAAATGCACTTAAAAGAACAATCACACGAAAACATTAAAAATGTTTTTTGTGAAAAGTTACAGCATCACTTTAACATACAAAAGATTCAGACGTGTTTCCAATCACACGGCCATTGCACTGTAGGCGTCAAATCCAGCCTTGGGAGTGAGTCTTCAGCGTTTCGGAAAAGAAGATACAACGTCTTAGAGCCAAGCAAGCACAACAATATTTGCAAATTTAAATTCCTTCAACTCCAGAGATCGAGGAGCACTGTGTTCGTCTCGAGAATAGTGAAGCTCTAAAAATTTTTGCCAGATGTTGACCAGATTGAAGCTTCTTCACGTGCGCTCAGATGACTACAGGCTTTGGAGCTGACAATCAACCCGTGCTTGAAAATGATGCTTTTACAAGAAAACTTTATAGGATACAAAACGGCTTTGAGCAAAAAAGAGAACTTACGCATCTGCTATTTTGTAACATACTTTTCTGCAATAGTCTTCGGCGAGCTACATCAAGTCCAGTTATAGTAGAAAGAAAATTACTCAACTGAAAGCCACACAGTACGTTTCGTATCACGAACAACTATCGGCAGGTTATACTTATTGATTACTTGTTATTAAATTACAATTTGTCTAAAAACATATTTTTCACTCGTGAAACACGCTCTTTTAAATGATGCTTATTCCATCAGGACACTTAGACTGTCAGTAGAAACTACTGCTTACATCTAGAAAAACGGGTTGGCCGTATTGGTCTGAGTGGGGTTTGACGCGCTCATAAATGGGTTAGTTAGGTTCGGTTGGCCACCCTGAGATGATTGTTGCATCATAAATGGATTACTCAAGTTTGAAGCTGGCGCTGCAGTGAGCGGTTGATTTGCCTGCATAAAAGGGTTTGCCATGGTGGCAGGTGCTGTGGACATGAAGGGCTGCTGTGCATTGAAACCAACACTTTGATTGCCGAAAGCTGCCGGTGCTGCACCAAACGGAGACGAAGTGAATGAAGCGCCTGCGTTTGCAGGTTGTTGTGCAAACCCAAACCCGGAAGCAGCCTGTGATGGTGGTTGTTGACCGTATGCAAAAGTTCCTTGCTGTGCAGTACTGTTCGGCTGCGTGTAGCTAAACGGGGAGGAGCTGAGCTGTGTTGTGTTTCTGAACATGTTGGTAGGTTGTTGTTGTATTCCGAAAGCTGCTGTTGACTGGTTTTGTGGCTTATTCATAGTGGTCTGGGAGTTGTTTCCAAACACTGATGTTTGTTGTGTACCAAAGACAGAAGGTGGTTGTTGCGGCGATGTACCGAAGACGGGTTGGTTTGAACCAAACACCGAAGTTTGTTGCTGGCTGGCACCAAAGACGGAGGGTTGCGATGGGCCACTCTGGGCAAAAACAGAAGTGGATGCTGTTGAAGTTCCACTTGACCACGCGCCTACGCTCGATGAATCCACCGCCTCACTACTGAACAAGTCACCTAAATCTGCGTATTTATCCACCACTTTGGAGCTGCTTGCTGCAGGCTGTGCAGACTCCGTGCTGGTGCCGATGGGATTCAGCGGAGTAAAAAAATTAGCAAATCCACCTGATGTTGCAACATTATTGGTTGTGCCTGATGTGAAATCACCAAAACCATCAAAAGACGAGGAAAAAGCACTGCTGAAATCCGCAAAGCCATCACCAGTTGAATGCGAAGCAGTTGGTGCTGGTGCGGGAGCGCTGCTGAAATCCGCCAGGAAGTTATTTGTTGGAACTGCTTGATTGATTGGTTTGTCAACACGCAATTTTGGTGCATTGTTACCAATCAAAGTTGTAAGTGGTTTGGTAGCTACAGGCTTCGCAGTATTAGTTTCAGGCTGTTTTGCAACTGCTGCAGGTTTTTGTGCTTGCTCTGGGGGAACGTACCACCGCTTCTGCTCATATTTTTGTTCCATAAAGAATTTTAACTTGGCGTGATCTTTTGAATCTGGTCTAGGCTTTGATTTCGAATCATATTTACCCAAATAGATATTGCGACAAAATTCATTCCCTCTCGTCTCCATCATTGATATTTCAGCAGGTGTAAATGTGGCCATCGACACAGATTTAACTCGATGAGGGGGATTCAGGCCTCTGAGGACTCCGCCACAGGAGGTGCAAACAAATGATCCAATTGTCACATCAACGTAAGTGGGGCCTCGCTGGTCACACTCAAAACATCTTTTGTTGCATTCCAATTGCTGCAGAGCCTTCAATGACTGCAAATGCTTTTCCTCCAGCTTCTTTTTAGCGGACATAATGATCTTGACAAGTTTATATAAACTAAACTCCTATACCAAGCAGATGCAAATCAAATCTGAAAACAGTCAACAATTTAAAATAATAAAATGATGTATATTTAATCAGCATGAATATTAAAGCTAAGCTGGTTGAGGAAAAGAGTTCACACAAAGCACACTACTATATGATCAAAAAAGAAACCGTAACATTGCATAATCTACCCAGCTAACCAATGATACCACAACATGAGTGAAAACAAAGTATGAGCAAGAGAGAGGCATTTAGTCTCGATGCCGCAGGATGGGCCAAATAGTCGAACGAAGCAGCAACTCCAGAAATATCAACAAAATGGCGGTGGCATAATATAAGCATTTTAAAAAATCGTTCACTCACAAAATTCAAACCTGGAGTCTATGAACTACATGCCCACAGCTCTGTCAATTAAACTAAAGAGAATGATTCAACAAAAGCTCAATTTTCAATAAAGTTAAACCTGTAATGCAAAAGCCTACACAATTAAATTCTATGTGAGGATGCGGCCATACTGCTTTTTAATGTGCTCGTCATGCTGGTGACTTCTCGCAAAGCCGAACGACCACTGACCAACCGATTTTGAGCCAATTGACTGCCAAGGTTAGGGTTACTTGCTCTACGCAAGACTAAGAGTACATATTTTTTCAGGTTATAAGGGTGACACAACTAGGTGCTCATTCCTAAATGGATTTTAATTCAAAATTTACATATTTGCCAGGACAGTAAATCCTGATAATGCTGTAATCTATTCTTTTACAGCATATTTACCAGTACTAGTATTCTAATCCATTAGAGCTTACTGATATAACGAACAAGATTAACTAACGAACAAAATGAAACAAATCAAGCACAACAGCGGCACATTTTTCCAGCAAGATAAAAAAATTGAAAGCTAATTGTGTGTAAAACTGTTGATGGAAAAGGAAAAAAATCAGTAATTAAGATCTCCTTTTGTATCTATATTGTAGATACAAAGCATAAAATGAAAAATTTACATTTTATAACCAACAAAACAAAGTTTTACGTTGCAGTATAATAAAAAAATTAGGTGTTTATATTGAGCTCAAAACATTTCTGCTTTTTGTTCAGTGTACAACAAAACATTGATTACATTTTGCAAACTATTCTCAGTAAAAAAGTAACAAAAACTCACCAATGGACTCCGTAGGCAGAAAACAAGCAATGCTCACTGAAGTAAGTTTTTACACCAAATATTAACAACATAAAGTAGGTCTGAAAAATAGAAATCAAAAATGATAAAATTACAAAATAAGATCAGTCCACTGTAAAATCAATAAAAAAATGTAGATATATGTATTGGCTTTCAAAGTAATTGAAATAAAAATTAGAACAATCATGCGTATGCAAACACATCATAGGCAAAAATGAACAACTGAGTAAAAGCATAATATCGAGTAAACTTTAGGATTGTTGAACAAAACCAATTTTGCCTGATAATCAAACCTTGTTCAAATCAGCACATCATACCAATACATCTGACCAAGAATAACATTGCAAAAAGATGAAAATACCAGAGTCCAACTGTTCAGTGGTACAAAGAGTTATCAAATTTCTAATACAAATCCGGATTTAAATTTTGACATTATCATAAAAATTAATAACTTGTTAGGCAACTCTTCGTGTAAACATCATTGCACCGTTAATTTCAATCAGTTACAAATGCTAAATAGTTGGTATGTGAAAAAAGCAATAAATATAGAAGGTATGTAATGACAAGTCAAAGGCAGTTTACGGATTCTTAGAAGTACCATAAAAATTAGAATTAGAAGCTTAAGGCATACAGATAGTGTTATAACTCCCTTTCAGTACAGCTATGTACACTTGTACAGGTATGCACATGAGCGTAGAAAAGCAAAGTATACAACACATTTAATCAGATAATAATGGAAATATTAAAACCCCTTCATTTTCATACATGTACCCCTGACTTTGTTGACTAGAGTGACCAGTGCTGAGGGATACAACACAAAATCAATTCCAAAACAGTTTAACCTTAGGCAGTTAATCATAGTGTAGGACTGTTGGTCGTGCTTCTATTCTGTATATTGTTGATATCATATTAATTTAGAGCATGGTTAAAGCACTTTTGGAAATAATCACAAACAACACAGTCAAAATACTGTAGAAAACTTTTATTCTAGTGATCAGCTTTTTTCTTTTAAATATTAATCTCATTCAAGCAGAATAAGATTCACGATGATTAATGAACCAATCGTACATCTACTAACTCATTGGCCATTGTCAATCTTATTTTACATGGGGTCGACAATGGCAAAAAAAAGGGACCAAAATGTCTCAATACATAAGCTCTACAGTACTTTGGCTTATTATTTTTGATAACATTAACTTAGTATTGACAAATCCAAGCAATCAAACACTTCTCACTTTCGCACTGTTAGAAACAGTGAATAATTATAAATAAACAAGCAAAAAAACGTTTTATAATAACACCATCATTTCATACGATTCTATCACAATAAGATGATGGTAACTGGTTTAGTTAAACAAAAATATTACTTAAAACATTTCGAATATAGTAGCTCTTCATTTTGAATAAAGTCAACCATGTTTTTTTACTCAAACATGCGTTCGAAACTTTTTACAGATTATTCATCAACAGATTGAGTGTGCTATTAAACTGTTTCCATTACGCATACTGCATTAATAGCAATAACCATCGGAACACTCACAGAAATGTCAAAACAGTTTGGTATCTCCATCATATTGTATTATAAAAGTGTAGCCAAGCATATCCATGGCTAGCTAAACACTCTAGCAAACTTTAAAAGTAATTTGGACTTTTCAGTGAAATGACAAAGCAACCAGACATGTTGAAAGCCCATTTTTTGCTGAGAAACTGCACAGTATGTACCAAAATTAGGAAATAAAAAGTAAATACTTTTTTGGAATATTTGCATTTAGCATTAATTAAGTAGTATTAAACTAAGCTCATTGCGCCACACCAGTCAATGATATACAGTTCTCAACCAGTATTTCATTGTAAAGCAGCAAGAATAAAATTGAAAACTTAAGAAATAGTAAGAGATGATATTCGATATATACTTGGAAAGTTTCAACACTGATAGTATATATGACTATTTAAAGTTATAAGAAGAAAAACTTCACGATTGAGCAATTGCCTCCGCAACATCTTTGAAAAATGTCACAGTGATAGTAGAACCCGCAGTTTTACTAAGGCACTCTTGTATACGCTCCGATGCTGACGACACTGCAAATTGGATGTCCAACTTCTCCAAGTCAACAGCCAGCTCACAGAGTGCTTGTGCAGTGGAAAAATCAAATTCAGTGACATGCTGAAAGTCAAGTAAGGCCACAGAAAGAGAATCTCGATTTTTTACTTCTTTCTTCAACTTATCACAGATGAACTCTGCACAGGGAAAGTTCAAACCTGACTGGACGCCAACCAGCAGCAATTCATTTCCACTTTCACCAGCCAATGGAAAATTAGTGAAAGTCAAAGTGGGAAAGCTTATTGGATAAAGAAGCATCAACAAAGAAACAAGAATGCCAGCAATAATTCCGTAAGGAATATACCAGAAGCATACTAAAAACGTTACAACAAGAGGTAACAAATCAAGTTTGTTAACACACCACAGTCGATAGACGGTTGTATAATCAACCATAAATATAACAGCACTAATAATAACAGCAGCAAGGGAAGCTTTAGGAATATAATAAAATAAAGAAGTTAAAAAGAACAGCCCTAAAATTACCAATAAGCCGGTGAAAATACCACCCGCTGGAGTTTTCACTTTACTTTGGTTATTTATAGCGGTTCTTGAAAAACTACCTGTAATGGTATAGGATGACACAAATGAGCTAAAAATATTTGCCATACCAATAGCAATCATCTCTTGATTGACATCAAGGGTGTAGCCTTCCTTCCTAGCAAATGCTTTGCCAATTGCAATGCTTTCAAGAAAACCCATCAAAGGAACTATAAGAAGACCAATTCCAATTTTCTGCACAAACTCTCCAGCAGTTGTTGTTGTATTGCCATTTGTTTCACTAAATGCAGGAGGTTTAAAGGGTGGTAAACCTTTGGTAATTTTACCTGTTAGAGTAATACAATCCGGTATCTTGCAACTTGTGATATGCTGGCTGTGTATTGCAAATGCTACAGCTGCTGAACACAAAACTACAATAGCATTTCTTGCAGTACTGATGAACCACACAAATACTTTAGCAACAGTTTGAAGTTTCGTATCAGTGGGGTAGTGAGAAATACTTTTGTTGGCAAGCCTTAATAGAATGAGAATAACGAGACAGGACATCCCAACCAGGACGTCCCAACCATTGGTGTTACCAACATTCTTGAAAGTCTCTATTACTTCAGGAATAAAGTATTCAGAGCTTTTCACCTTAATCCCAAGCAAATGCTTTACTTGTCCAAACCCAATGGTGATTGCAGCAGCAGAGGTAAAGCCACTCACTACTGGCAGTGAAAGATAACGCATTATAAAACCAAGTCGAAGAACTCCCATAACAAATTGAATGCACCCACCTAGAAGAGTGAGAATGACTACTTGCACAACATCTCCATTGCCATGGGCTCGAACAAACAAGGACATAATTGCAGTCGGACCAAGTGTAATATCCTTGCTAGTTCCCAAAAAGCAATACACAAATCCTCCCATGAAAGAAGTATACAGACCATATTGTAATGGTAAATCAGCAATCTGTGCATAAGCAAGACCTTGAGGAATAACTGTGAGTCCAACAGTTAATCCAGCTATGATATCATGCTGAAGCCATTTTCTGTTATAGTTTGGAAGCCACTTAAAAATAGGAAAAATTGTGGCTAAAAACAAATAATATTTGCTCTGTCGAAACTTCGTGCATTTTGTATCAGTTTTTTTTATTAAGGGCATGGATTCTGAACTTTCATCGCTGGATGCTAAGTCAACATTTGACATTTTGTCTTCAATAAAATTCTACAAACTAACATTACCATACCAAAACCTAAATATTGCAATTGTTATTTATAAGCTGCATAACTAAATACAAAAATCAGTTACATTCATTTGCTTTTAATGACAAAATGCATAGGTTCCACATGAACTTCAATTCAATCTGTCTAAAGTGCCATTGCCAAAGCAATTACAGTTTGTAGAAAACAATTCTGATGAACGCCAGCACTGCATTTAAAAAAAAACTCAGCTTTCTGAGCACAAACTGTGAAAGCTGCATTGCACTTTAATTTTTTGTTTTGAAACATTGCAGAAGCTGCATTGCAAACTCAAGTTTATAAAATTTGTTAAGCTTTAATTGCACTGTGCATTCAAATTTTTTTTTCAGCTAATAACGCAATTCTATACTTTAAACTTAATTTGGTTTCATTTCGATCACACAATTGGTAAATGTCAGTTTTAATTAGCAAACTATTTACTCTTTTTTCTGTATAAAATCGCAAAAATGCTGTAATAGCATTGTGTCTTGAAATTTTAATTGCAGAAGTTGCGTTTTGACTTGGTACCATAATGTCGTTCCACCATTAGAACGGCATTTTGGTACCATGCCAAAGCTTCAACTGAATTAAAAAGTTTATTAGAGAAGTTGCAAAGCACTTCAGAAATTAAAAAAAAATTAAATTACGCATTATGCACTGCACTTACTGGTTGAAAAGATCGCTGCACTGCGCTTTTGGTAAAGTGTTATTCGTGCCTACCAATTTCTAGGGAGTCCTATGGCAAAATTTCATGAACTGTTGTAAAAATAAACAAAAACACTTAAAGCTTCTTCATTGTTCATGTTAAAAACTTCAATTTGGGCTCTGTATCCACTAATTCAAACAAGAGGATGCTTTTGGAGTAGGTTAAATTGTGATCGAATTTAAGCTTTGCCTACTTTGATTCTGATATTGTTTCACAGTAGAGGACCAAAATTACTGCATTGCAGTAATTGTTCATATTATATTGCACTTTACAGTAATATGTTAGGTGACAATAGCGATATTAGAAAGTTTTATTGCTTTCTTATAATGTAACTTTATTTACTCAATAACTGTGTATCTAGTTATAGTACTTAGGCAACAATGTTGTGTGGTAGCCTATTGACACTATTTGTTAGTTATTGAATGCACAACACCAAGTTAAATAAAAAGATTACTGCAAGCTATGTAGCAGATTATTGGTAAACTTTTCTTCAAATTTTGAGTTAGCAAACCTTGTACAAGCTAAATAGGCTGTCATTCAGAAATTTTTCTGTACTAAAAAATTTATTTCAGTCTTCTCTTGCTGGTATGAAATTTTTTGCAGCATGGTTTGACAATTTTTATGACTCTTGGCTGCTTCAAATTTATAGTCACTAGGCATCTTTGATTAAACATTGCTTTATTTCTAAGCACTAAAGCAAAAACAAGCCAATTTCATGCAACATTTCGTACTTGTCTATCAAAACAATGTAAATACTTATGTCAAAATACTGTAACATAAATAATGTGTCATGTTTTGTCAGATTTTGCTCACTTAAGATTTTACTTCATATCGCGAATTTCTTCCCAAGTTCTAAAATTTGGTAGTTACTATCTTGGTAAGGCTGCATGCACCATGATATATGACACTATGCTACATAATTACTTCCAAATTTATCAAGATCTGAAGGTTGTAATTAAGATATGAAAGTTTTAAGAAATTGTGAGCGAAACTTTAATATAGGTGGTGACTGGTGATCTTGAGTGTTTTACTTTTGATGTTGCTAATGTGTTACATATGCTTCAAAAATAGTTGAACTTTAAAGCAAAACTAGTGGCACGCAATACTTATTACTTACCAAACCAAAGAATTGCATCTGCTTGTCAGATATCAAAATTAAAGTGCTTTTGTATAGTGGTGTTTGCTTCCTTTCATTTTTGCTGATGTTGATACTTTGATAAATATATGTCATTAAAGTCAATATTAATGGTCCTACCAAACAATGCAAAAAAGCAAAACTATATGATGCCAATTTGGTAGCTTACACTAAAACCATTCTCTAGGTTAATAAATTCAAGTTAGGAAATGATTCATAAAAAAGCTAGCAGCATTGTCACCTCAACCTCATCTCAGTATTGTTCCTAAATAGCTGCATCGAGATTTGGGTTTGATCAAGTACACTCTAAAAAATTTAACATTTTGATACAAGATAACTTTTTGTTCTAAAAAGTGACCCTAACTTCTTTTTAAAAAAAAGTGATTTCTAAACAGACGCCAGTTAAAGATGTTAATGCCGTAATTATTCTAGTCATAGGTGGGCAAGTTAATGCAAAATGTTAGCTTCGTTAACCACTAGTCCGTTAACAAACTTCACACCTCCGTTAACGTTAATCCGTTATTTTCAGCTTTAATTAACGGAAGTTAATAAAGTCCGTTAATCTGTTAACATTTTGCGGGTAATTTACATTTCGTTTTATTCACTCGCTTCTGGAACACGTATTGACGCAGTTGAGCTGATTGTAAGGAAATATTTATTGCAATGGCGGTCTTTTTGTGTTTTGAAAGTTACATTTTACAGTCTGATCTAATTTCAAGATAAAAACAAGTTCAAATGCACAACGAAGCTGCAAGATATTAACGATAAAAACCTTAACGGAAGTTAGCAAAACTTAACGGAAGTTACTTTAGTCTGTTAACAGCACTTAACGGAAGTTAATTTAGTCCGTTAAGATGAAAAACCTTTTTAATGGATTAACGAGTTAATGAAAAAGTTAGCTTTGTTATTAAGGGATTAACGATTAACGGACTTGTGCCCACCTATGATTCTAGTAGCTATGCTTTTGAGCTAAATGGGAAAATTCAAGAGCCCATAAATTTTCTTAAAATCATTTTCAAAACGTATTATATATATATGCTTAGATATGAGATTCAAAATATTCACACATGCTGGGTAGAACCTCAAGTTGAAGCAACTTTAGGTATCAACTTAAAACTGAATTAGGAAACTTGACAAGCTATCATCTATTTAAAAAATCAGCCCAAAACATGCATATTGAAGTGGCATAAATAGTGTTGTATATCTATATTGCTTAAGGCTTATTAGTGGCCATGCTTTGGATGATATGTGATTTGAATAAGATTTATTGATAAAGCCCTGTAGGGGTGAAATCAGCTTTAGGTAGTAATAAATTTTAACAATGTATTATATTAACTGTGATTGGTTTCATATGTGCCCAATAAGCCATAAGACAATCTCATTAGCTGATGTAGCCAAGGCCTAAAAACACACTTAGTTTAAAGGAATAAATTGCGTTTGTGTTGGCTTACTCTTAACACTGATTGAAAGAGAAAATGTAAATATTGCAAAAAAATATAAAGATTGATTCTTTTATAAGTCAAATGGGATGATTTTTTTAGCATAGAATGTTAATGGGGTAATGCTGGCAATACAATTAACTACTTGATACTTGTATATGCTTTTAGGCAATAAGTAATAGACAAAGCTGTATATTAGCCTACACGGCTAAACTATAGGCTAGATTGCGGATTGGCAAGTACGACACTAAATACTATATTCATGGTCTATGCCATCTAAAACAACAAACGTTATGAAAATTAGTAGTGCTAGTACTTTCCTATATTTTAGAGACTGCTATGAAAGTTAAATGAACAACATAAAACCACTAAGGGAATCACAAGAGTACCAGCGATATCACACTTACGGGTGGGAAACTATATCCATTCAAATGAAAGAGAGAAAACAACATCGGTTAACAAGTATATTACCAATCACAACATTACAGGAATTACACAGGTAAGCATCTGTGACCAGTTTCATCCTTCCTCAAGGGACTCATTACGCGGAAGAACAAAAACAGCCAGGAGCATCAACAAAAAAAGCAAATTAAGCAATGCAACGACGGAGAACAGAGCTTGCAAATCGATATTATGCATAGACATCATGCCAAGCAAGTGTTCCTAGTCAAAAAAACATATGCCATAGGGACCCCAAGTAGACTATCAAGAGCTACATAAAACCACCTAGGGAACCACAACTATCACACCTCAGGGCAGGAAACTATAGCAATTCAAATGAAAGAGAGAAAACAACGTTGGTTAAACAAGTATATTAACAATCACAAAGCCAAATGCATGACATAGTTTTTCTAAACAGAAACTTAAAATATACAGTGAACATAACCAATTTCACGTGAATAGGATCAAAAATTATCTTTTCAACATAAAAATAAACAAAAGCTGTTTTTAAAAGTGCCCGGAGGACCCCTAAATCTTGTTGGATTTCAAAATTTTTTTGTGCGAGGTTTTTTCTAAAAGAGACAGTTTGAACACAAGTAAGGGCCGGTCTACACTGTGAGTAAAATTGTGAGCATGCGAGCGTAACCTTAGTTTGTTTTAAACAGAAATTTGGTACTCCCGGCATACCATCTTACCAGTGTACAACTGCTTGTTGGTTGAAATAAACCAAAGTTATGCTCGTACGCTCAAGATTTTACGCACAGTGTAGACAAGCCTAAAAAGGTAATATTCCAACTTTTAAAAAATAGTGAGGCTTTATCAGTGCCCTAATACACAGCTAAAAAAGCTACGTTATGAGAGAACAATAAAACTTTCTAATATCACCTCTAACTGAAAATTTTACACAAAAACTGAATTGGTGACATATTGCTGTAAAGTGCAATATTATATAATATGAAAAATTACCCCAATACAGTAATTTTGGTTCTCTGTTGTGAAATAATACCAGAATCAAAGTAAGCTCAAATTTGATCACAATTAAACTACTCCAAAAGCATCCTCTTGTTTGAATTAGTGGATATAGAGCCCAAATTGAAGTTTTTAACATGAACAATGAAGAAGCTTTAAGTGTTTTTGTTTATTTTCACAACGGTTCATGAAATTTTGCCATAGGACCCCCTAGAAATTGATTGTTTTCAAAAATATTGCCCAGAAAAAGTTTTTTTTATACAAATCTCACCTTTTGAACACAGATAATAAGTAAAATGAAAATTATGAGGCAAAATAAGCACCCTACTCCACAATATTGAATAACCTGCTAAGCTAAAACACTATTACAAATGCAAGCTGCAGTTGTAGCAGTGTTTTAACTAAGCAGGTTGTTCAATATCATGCAGTTTTACCTATCAGAAAATTTTAAAGTTTTGGGTGTTATAATTGTTTTACAGATTAGTTGTAGTAGTGTTTTAGCTTAGTAGGTTTTTCAATATTACGCAGTTTTAGCTTTCAGAGAAGTTTAACATTTTAGTTATTACAAGTCTTTCACAAATTAGCACCTGACGAGAAGAGCAAGTTTTTGTTGCACTCAAAAATTGAAAAAATTGCATTTATTTTTAACGAAAGTTGCAAAAAGTTGCATTTATGCACAAACATTTTAAACAACAGTGATTTACTCAAGCAATTTATTTACATATAATGCCAAATATTTGCAAACATTATTTGAGGAGAAATGGCGATCGCTTGCCAACAGTTTGCCTAACATGCTAAAACTTCGCTTCACAGTGCACGAAGTTGTAAGCCAACTGTTGCATTCAAGATAACATGGAGACGCAGGTAATCCATCACATAGCTCTTTGTTATGTAAATCACTGACAATAGAACTCTACTGAAATAGTTTTATAGCATGTTTTTTAAATCACACCAACATTTTGCACCATACTTAATAAAAATTGCAGTAAAAAGTTGGATGTAAAACAGAAAAAAAGTTGCAAAAAGTTGCAATTTAAAATTCTCAAAAACTGCTTAAAACATTGTACTACATAAATTCTTAAAATTTAGAAAGCTGTCAGAAGCTGTAAAAAAAGTTGCAAAAGTTGCAAAAACTTGCTGTACTGATAAGTGATGAGTTCTTAGAATGAAACAGACTGTTGTGCTTTTAACATTTTACGATGATTTCAAAGTTGTATCTTGCTCTGATTTTACTTTCGTATATCATCGAGCACTGTTTCGGAACATTAACTACTAACAATTTTCTAAAGTAGATACTGCATTAATTTAAGGCAGTGTCTGCTGCACCGGCCCGGTTTCCAACATCTAATCGCTGCTGCACTGGCAGCGGCGGTCGTTTTCTTTTGCTGTTCAATTTACTACCTCTCAGGCTGGCATCGCTGCACGAACCCTAATTCTAATAATAAGATTTTAGACAAAAAAAAGGACTTTGAAGCGAAATAGCTCTCTAGCGCTATTTTTGAAAAGCGTGTCCTGCGGGAATCGATATCCCAACCCCCTGCATTGCAGCCAAGCATACCAACCACTACGCCATCAGGGCTTCGAATACGATGCGTCAAAGTGCTGTATTTAAATCGAATCAATGCAAAAAATGCAATCCGGTGCACCAGCAATTTGATGTCCGAAACCGGGACGGTGCAGTAGACACTTCCTTAATTTAAGGGAAATAAAAAGCATCACAAATTGGTATCAAATTACAAGTTAAGCAAAAATGAGAGTATATTACCTCATTGTTATTTACTGCTCTGTGCTTCAGTGTACTTTACTTCCCCTACCTGATGGGTCAAATCACTTACAAAATTTAACTCCAAAATGCAAGATTTTAAACGTGTTTTGGACTTAAATTGTTGGTAGTGTCTGCTGCACTGGTCCGGTTTCGAACATCAAATCACTAGTGCACCAGCAGCCTATTGTATTGCTTTTTTCTCATTGATTCGGTTTAAATACGGCACTAGATGCATAAAGTGTGAAGCCCTGGTAGCGTAGTGGTAAGCGCGCTCACCTGCCAAACAGAGGGTTGGGGTAACAATTCGCGCTGGACACGCTTGGCGAACATAGCGCTACAGAGCAATTTCGCTATGAAATTTTTTTTTTTTCTGTAGAACCTTATGATTCAAGTTAGGGCAGCGATGCCAGCTTGAGAGATAGTAAATTGAACTGCAAAAAGAAATGACTGCTGTCGCCAGTGCAGCAGCGATTAGATGTTGGAAACAGGGCTGGTGCAGCAGACACTGCCTAAATTGTTAGCAAAAGAAGGACTGAACAACTTATATAACAATTTTTTCAATTAGCTTTCAAATGTTAAAAATCTAGTTCTTTCAAATGACTCTGAATATGCGAGAAATGTGATTCAATTATGTTAAAACAGTTTTTTTTCAAAAAATTACGAAAAATCGCCCAGCGCAGACCCCCATAGCCTCCGGCACCAGGGGCCTTTGCCCCCAGACCCCCGTCAATGATATGTTTGAATTACAGTACTCTTCTTTACTCAACACATCTCCCAATTTTGACATTTTTATATTTTAACTATTAGTTTACTTTAAGCCCTCCCCCTTGAACGAGTTTCTAGTTGCTTGCCAACACAAGGCTACGGCTTCTGATCTTCCATTCTATTTCTAGCCTATGATATCTTTGCCTCCACAAAAAATTCCTCTTTCGAAGTTTCTGATGACGTCATGGCATGTGATTTGCCCCCCCCCAATAAAAATTCTGGCTAAGCCTATGTAGAGGCTAATCTGTAATAAATAAGGTAAGGTAGCCTGCTATCCCATGGCTAACAAGCTACCGGTAATAGGTGTGTTCGCATGCATTACAGGGCAAATATTCGTTTGCGTTATCAATTACTACTCTTGGTTTACAGTCACATCTGACGTCATAGGCAACCAACCTGAGCAACCTCAACTCTAGCAAGGCTCTGGGCTATTTCATTTGGGATTGAAATTTGTGTTAAACTTGGTTTAATACGTTGTTTTTCTGTAAATAGTTGGTATGCTAAGCCTATACTTCTCAGTTCTCTAGGGTGTGGTTCAGCCTAATAAAGCAATGAAAGCATCAAATTCAAAACTCAAGTCTCGAAGCTAGAGTAGGCTACTAGGCCAACACCCTAGCCCAATTGGCGAATCTATTCTTTCAAGATCGGTCATTCAATTATTCAAGAGTTAGGTAAAACGCCAGTAAAATGTATTACTTTACTTCACAACATAGCAAAACTGCATTTTCTACTCATCTTTTTGTTCAAAACATAACTAGTCAGAGGTGGCGTCCTCGAGGACACATTTTGAAGTTTTGGGCATTGGCCCCGAAGCTTAAGTCCTTGGCCTTGAAGCTTACAAGTTCTCAAAAATGTCTTGTCTTCTGCTCGAGGACAGCATTTTTTCTTGATTGGATGGAAAGAAAAATAACCAGACAAAAAATAATTTAAAAACTTCTAGACTGTCAATTCGTTTCAATTTTTTTTTATTACTTCAAATATATTATAATGTGATTGCCAAGTCATAATAAGCTTAATTTTAAATGGCATTGTGTAAAAGCTCTAATCGGAGAATGAGGTGTCAAAAGGCAGTGTAATTTTTTTTCCAATGCGGATTGTACAAACAGCAAAGCACTGAAACCTTCCAGGGTCATAACAAAGAGATCCGGGAATCCAGACACAAGCACTTTTGAGTTGCTAAAGCGAAAACACGACCTTACCAGTCTGAATGTCGATTTAGAAGAACGTATGTGTGTGAGAATGAAATGTAATACAGTAATACAGATATAGTCCGGTAGAAATACAAAATACATTGAAACCCGAAAAAAATTTATAATGAGCTGAAATTTGGCACGATGACTCAGGACCATGTCCTGAGCCACCAAAAAAAATCCCCATGTTCTGGACGTGGGACTTCCTCCTTTATTGGCCTTTAAAGTATGCCACCTATACTGTCAAAAAGCTTTTACTTTCCAACAGCCAATCCAAAAGTTGTGGAAGAGCCAAATTTTGAATAGTAATTGATTTTCAAGCGCAAATGTAAACAATTTTTTGAAACTAATGACGTCATTGTTGGTGACGTCATTGCCAAATTTTTGGTTTTTAAAAATGACGTATTACATCCTGTATTGATGACTCAAATTGTGAATGAGAGTTAGCTGTTTGGCTCCAAACCAAAAAATGCTTAGATCAAATTGATGACGTCACAAACTTTTCGATGACGTCATCGCTCAAGAGTTTCAATCGTAAATTTGAAAAAGAATGTTTGACCAAGCGAAACATTGTATCACTTTTGGAATATCAGCATCATCATCATTTTGAGGTCCTAAGCCATCTTCGAGTCCTTGGCCGAGATCTTGCCTGATCCTCCTAAACGCAATGGTTCAAAAAATAATACCAGCGTAATTATCAGAGGTGGAGTCCTCGAGGACGTCCTTGGCCTCGAGGACGTCCTCGAGGACACATTTTGAAGTCCTTGGCCTTGGCCTCGAGGCCTCAAGTCCTCGAAAATTGGCCTGTCCTCGGCTCGAGGACAGCACTATTTTTTGAATTGTTAAAATTTTGCGGAGCGCTTGAAAAATTTTTTAGAAAACGTTTTTTTGTGGAGATCGCTTGAAAAATTTTTGTGAAGACCTTTTTTTTTTTTTTTTGGAGATCGCCTGAAAAATTGTTGTGAAGACCTTTTTTTTTTTTTTTTTGGAGAGCACTTGCGCTTGTGTCCTTGGTCCCTGGCCTTGGCCTCGAGCATTCCTGTCCTTGGCCTCGAGAGTGTCTGTCCTCGGAAAGGCTGTCCTTGGCCTTGGCCTCGGATTTTTTTTGTGTCCTTGGCCTTGGCCTTGGCCTCGAGCCTTGTGTCCTCGACTCCACCTCTGGTAATTATACGTAAATTAATGCGAATATGTGCCGAGCGCGATAATGTATCCGATAAGAACAAAATTTTTACCGCTTTGAATGTCTGACAATATTATTATCTTACGCAAAATAATGTTCGACAAATATTATTATCAGGCAGTATTTTGCGTATTTGCAATTATATTGCAATGTCTGACAATATTATTATCGTAATCTATAATAACCACGCTAATATTTGACAATTTGCCGTTTTTATAATTTTTTTATCGTTGCTAAAGGTAGTTGCATCGTAAACTAAAATTGCACATTTAATTAACTTTAACTGCGCGTGGGAGCTTTTCAATAAACATTCAAGGGCTTTCTTGATCAAACTGCAAAATGCATTATTTTATTTTAACTCCGTATTGACAGCGGTGGGCAAATTATTGCATAAAAGTAATGACACTACGTCACCAAGAATTACTGTAAAAAAGTTATAAAATTACCGTATTCGCTACTTCTCAGATAAAGTAATCAGTAAATTGTCGTGACAAATTTCATATTATTTTGAATGAAGAGTTCAGCCAAAATGACAATAATCTGCATCACTATTTCTAATGGTGATAAACGAAAAAAAAACGTGGATTTCGTCCGTGATCCAAGTATCATTATAAAGTTATAGTTTTCATTATGCTGCCTCTTCGATACGGTCCAATGCTCACCAATATTATTTTGATTACTGTATTACGTCTGAGCATGGATCCCATGGTCTGAGTGAGTAGAGAATTGTTTTAAAATTAAGCTGTTTTGAATTTCCGGTCTTTTGTTTCTGTGTCAGGGTCATACTCATTTCATAACAAACCGGCTTCGGCGGCTCCTGGTGCGTTGAAGTCAGATCACGCTTACGCTATAATTCACGAAGCAAAATCGAGCAATAAAAATTTAATGCTATAATTAACTCCAAGTTTATTGCACTACCTCAGGTTTTGATAAATAATTTCCAATAAGTCGCTAAATATACACTAATAATCTAGCTAACACGCTTAAGGTAATTCTCATATAAATGTACAACCAAGATAAAAAATTGAACAAAATACTATGTGATTGATCTATTTGTTGGTCGAGCGGTAACGCGTTTGTCTCCTGGAGCAGGAGGTCCGAAGTTCAAATCTCGGGCCGTTCAAATCGAACACAGTGTTGCCAACAGCTTGCCACCGCTGCCACATTTCTTTGAAAGATGCTGTGTTGCTTGGGCGAAACGATACGGAGATGGGCCTCGCCAACTTGTTCAACGCTTCGGCGCAATACAGCGAGTGCAACAAAAGATTTGATCTATCACATTCCAGAAGTATTTTTTCAATTTGTTATCTTGATAGTACGTACCGGCGGAGCCGAGTTTACCATCTGGAAAAAAGGCACACACCATATTATTAAATTGGAAACTAACAGTTTGTTTTTTTTCCTCATGGTTCATTTGTTCTAGAATATGCCGGTTCGTCCACTCAGCGAGACTTTTTTCTTCTGGGTTCACTTGTTCTACGAATATGTCCAATTAAATCAGTCGAATACGCACGATCGCAAAAACTTTTCCAGCAAGAGCAAATTTTTTTTTCAATGCTCTTCTCTTTTTCTCCGCAAGTTTGTTTCTAGTCTAGTAATAAAGAGTCGATGATGGCGCTGTGCCTGAAGCAATATTGCGACTCCTGGGCGGCGAAGCCTTTTTTTAGGTTGTTTACGCTCTATTTTCGACAGAAAATGCGAAATCCTAAGCGATAAAAAACTTTTTTTTGGTCAGCAAATTTTGTTGGTAGAAAATGTGGTAAAGGGTCCGGCGCAAAATAAATTTGGCCCCGCCTACTAGTATCACTTCTCTTTAGTTACTAAAAATATTATAAAAGTTGATTTGATTTGATGAAAAACAGTGTAAGTATACGGGGAATGAATTGCTATGAACAGCGTAAGTGTGCGGGAGATGAATTATTATGAACAGCGCAAAAATACATCAGCAACTTCAGGCCAAAACTCACTCCTGGCGTTATTGGTCGAGCGGTAACGCGTTCGTCTCTGGAGCGGCAGGTCTGAGGTTCATATCTCGGGCCGGTCAAATCGAACACAGTGTTGCCAACGGCTCGCTACCGCTGCAACATTTCTTCGGATGGAGCTGTTTTGCCCGGGCGCAATGACGCGGAGATGGGCCCCGCAAACTCGTTACACGCTTCGGCGTAAAACAGCAAGTATAATGAAAGATTTAATTTGATTTGTAAAGAGGTGGTTGGTGATTTTATTCACTTTTTGCAAATTTATCTGTGTTTATTTTGCGTTGATTTTTTTCTTTGATATTCTTTGGAAAGAGACCGTAGTTTACAGCATTTGTCCTAAAAATTTATTTCGCACAAAATGTTGAACAATATTAACTGTTTTGGACAAATACTGTCCTTTTTTTGTATTGATGTAGTTGGTATTACAAAAATTTTACTAATTGGCGTATGAATGAATAGCGTATTGCCATACCTACCTTCGGTTTTTGCACAACATTGAAATTTGATACTACGTGAAGGTAAATAATAATGCTAACCCAAAATACGGTAGATTATTCAGGTCGATGTCTGTTAATCAACGACACAAAACAAAAATTTCGTAAATAAAGCCTGGGCAAGTTTATAATTAAGCAAACAGGCAACAAACTACCACCACCGAAATCTCCCCTTTGAAACCAGCGGAATTAAAAAACTTGACCGTATATTTCCTATTGGTAATGCAATTTTGTTGCATCCGTATGAGCTCGATCAATGATCGATCGTCTAAGACAAAACTAGCACTACATGTATAAACCATTCTAGCACGCAGAAAAACATACGGCCCATGGTACCGATACGACCCTGCGTCATTCTCCACAAAAAACAATTTTTTTGATTGGCTGGAAGTGGAAGTATATAATAATATGCCAGTCAAGCATTTCTACTGGATGGTAATATTTACAAAATAATTTGTTGTTAGTAATTTTGACTCCTCTAGAAAAGTAATAAAATTACCACAAAAGTAACCTTTTTGGAAAGTAGTGTCATTACTGTACAAATTACTAAAAAAGTAATTCGTTACTATGGTAATTCGTCATTGCCACCACTGCCTAGTGGGAGGTTTAAATTTTATCTGCGTGATTGCTAACCCAGAGTTTTTTCACGTTATTTTTCATATTTTTCACAAAAATTTTTTCGCGTTAACGGACTAAATTAATTTCCGTTTAGGTTTTAATCGTTAATTTCTTGCACCATTCATTCATCATACCGATACAAACCAGTTTGCACTAGTAACATTTGTTGCGTGTTTGTCGCGATTTTTGTCTCTTGGTGAAATTTAAGTCCGTTATTCTCTCAAGGTCGTTTAAAACACAAATATTCAACTGCTTGGAATAACTTTATTAATAAGGGCATGCTAAAGCCAACCAGCAAACGTCTCGAAAATGCCAAAAGGTTTGGAAGTTTGTACGTTTTTGAAATTTTTGGAATGAAGAAAATTGGGGAGTATCCGGCGAATAAAAATGACCACAAGGCCAAATATAGAAAAAGTTACCCGTGAAAAAAACAAACACCATTAAGTTACGAGCTATTCCACGAGCTACATATAAAGATTAATCAAAATGAAACGATAGCAGTAGGAGTCAATAAATGAGTTCATTCTTTATGAGTAAATTCCAAACTTATTTTCACAAAAACTTTTGAAACGATAATACAGTACAACAACATACACATCAATTTATCACTGTATTTGACTCAGTGCTACCACCTACTGTTTATTCTCGAGCAAGCTACAAAAACGCTGCACAAATTATTGCTGCAAAAGATTTCAAAACAAACAAACAGAAAAACACCGAAGAATAGGTTTCCAAAACAGAATTTAAATTATTAATTTTGGGTGAAAGGAGCACATAATTTCGGCTATTTGATTGTACACGGTGCCAAACTTCTACATATTAGCACGAGTTTTACAGAAGAAAGCGAAGAAAGAAGCTCTTTTTTGTGGCAAATAATAAGCTGCAGCCTCATAGGTCTATTAATTATCGCTGTTTGCCATTTCCAAAGATTTTCCGGTCGCTACTTCGTTAGCGCATTTGAACTTATTTCTAGCTTGAAATTAGATTAGACCGTAAAATGTAACTTCCAACACACAGAAAGACCATGCATCATTGCGATAAATATTCCCTTACAATTAGCTCAACAGCGTCAATACGTGGTCTAGAAGCGAGTGAATAAAAATAAATTTAAATTACACGCAAAATGTTAACGGATTGACGGACTTTATTAGCTTCCGTTAATTAAAGATGAAAATAACGGATTAACGTTAACGTAGGTGTGAAGTTTGTTGACGGACTAGTGGTTAACGAAGCTAACGTTTTGCATTAACTTGCCCACCTATGCTAACAAGCGGTTAGGAGCAAAGCCGCATCCGCTGAACAATTTTTGTGTTGAAAATCGCTGCTGAGAATTCCATGCAATAAACTACTGTTTCTGTATCAGAAAAAATGCTGCATGAAGAAGTATTAAAAAAGCGAGTGTAAAATTAAATATAACTTGAAAAGTAGCGGCGCTGCCGCTATTTGGCAAAAAAAGCAGCGGCAATGCCGCTTGTCGCTACTCAAATAAAAAAGTAGCGCTGCTGCCGCTACTTGCATGCAAAACAGCGGCCGCTGCCGCTACTTTAAAAAAATAAATAGTACAAAGAACGATGGCATTCAAATAAGGTATCTAATGGTGAAATTTCAACTTTATTTACAAAAGTTAATTATTCAAGCCTTTTAGATATTGGTTCAGGTTACAATCGGCATTAGCAGGCTTAAATGGTAGACAAGTAAGCAAATCACCATTCAATTAGGTATTGGCATGCTCCTTTCAAAAAAACAAGCATTTCAAAATGCTGATTGGTTAAACCAGCGCTTTAGAAATTATTTAGGAAGTTACTCTTGGAAGTTACACTAGGAACTTAAATTCCTTATCGCATTTTCTACACAAACAAAAGGCAATAAGAAATATCGACTCAAATAAGTTAAGGTTTTGCCATTAAAGCACAATGACATACAGTATTCAGCTTCTATACAATTCTGTTCGGCTCTTATAGCTCTAAAGTAGTCGATCTGTTTATCATACTCTCGGCCCTCAACCACTAAAATAATTCTTCCCGTAGAGATCCGAAAGGAAAATTTATCAATCGACCGAGTT
This sequence comes from Trididemnum nubilum, assembly GCA_963965965.1. Classification (NCBI taxonomy): domain Eukaryota; kingdom Metazoa; phylum Chordata; class Ascidiacea; order Aplousobranchia; family Didemnidae; genus Trididemnum; species Trididemnum nubilum. The sequence continues at coordinate 34,204,588 of OZ014490.1, forward strand.
CCAAAACATTTCTTGGAGTTTTGCAGAAATGGTAGGTGATTCACGTCCATGCGATGATTTTGTCCAACTTTGACACAAAAGTAGATCCAGCGTTTACGATATTGGTGTTTACGAAGTCGAAGGAGATGCGTAGTAATGACGTACGTGTTAAGCAAATGATGCTCAATGCGATTCATGTTACACTGAGTATTTTTTCTACGAGTATAACTCCATAACTAAGTCGTCTTTGAAGCTTATTTATTACCTGGTTCTATTTGTTCGTTCAATTCTCAGCGCACTATAAATTCAATTCTTAGTTTTACTGTTAACTGTTGTAGCAAAATTTATTTTACTAAGCATTGATGTAGCTACTCAGGCCCGGCGCCACGGAGCATAGGCGAAGCCAGAGGGGGGCCAGGGAGCCCGGGCCCCCCTCCAATCGAAGTGCTATCTATGATAAAAATGTGACAAAAACACTGTTGCTTCCTCAGTTTCAATTTCTTTTAGCATTTTTTTTTGCGTACAACAGTAATTAACAATAATATTGACTAACAGGGGGCCCTCTAATTCAATTTTTGCCAATTAATTAAAATGTATAACCCGGCTGAAATTAACGATTTTTTTCATAAAAGTTGCTACCTCGGGCTCTCATCTAACCTTTTTGAAAACGTAGTGCAATAACAGGGCGGGATTTACCATATGGCCCAGTGCCAGGAGCCCTGCGCTTAGATGGTAACACTTTATTTTTGGTCTACACTTATGTTTGGCAGGAAGATGTTGCGAAAATCTTTAAAGGCCAGGGGCCCCGCGCAATGTAAATCCGGCCCGGGCAACAACATGGTAATTAAGCGTAACCATCTATGGTCGGTTTTCAATAACAATTCACCTCCATCCACCTCGCTAGTTTTTACGCTAAAAAATGCTTTTGAAAAAAAATTATCTAGGAGAAATGCTCAGTGAACAAATTATTGAAATTAAATTGAGGGGCCTGGGGCCTCTTAACCGTACATGTACTCCTACAACCAGGTGCGTAGCCAGGATTTGGAAAAGGGGGGGGGGCTATTTTGAAAGAGTGAGAAAAGTGCAAAGAACCTTGACCCGAATTTTCATTGTTCTTGAATCAGTTTCACACGGTTTGCCCGAAAATTCAGACGAAATTTCTCGGAAAACTCGGAAATTCGAAGGTTTTTTCCGCCCAAAATCAGGTGGTCTCCAAAAAAAAAAAGGTCTTCACCACCGAAATTGAGACGATTTTTCGGCCGAAATCCGAAATTCAAAGGTTTTTTCCGCCCAAAATCAGTTGGTCTCAAAAAAAAAAAGATCTCCACCGAAATTGAGACTGATTTTTCCGCCCAAATCCGGAATTCAAAGGTTTTTTCCTCCTAAAATCAGGTGGTCTCCATAAAAAAAAAAAAAAAAAAAAAACGTCTTCACCGAAATTGAGACTGATTGTTCGGCCAAATTCGGAATTTCAAACGTTTCAGGGGGGGCTGTTTTTTCCTATGGGGGGGCTATTTTCAATTTTTTACGAAAACTCGGCCTCAAAAGCATTAAAAACGTGCGATTTTGCATGCTTCACAAGCCCTGGCTCGAGCCCCCCCTGGCTATGGTACTGCCTACAACTGGTTATTTTCATGTCAAAACAAAAGCCTCTAAGCAAAATCTTCGAGTGGATGATTTACTACTAAAATACTTATAAAAATTTAACCCCAAACTGCAAAATTACAAACGTATTTTCGACCAAATCATAAGTAAAAGGAAGGTTGAAACAATTTAATTTTTTTCAATTGGCTTTCAACTGTTAATAATCTACTTCTTTCAAATGGTTCTGAACACGAGCGAAATGTGATCCAATGGGGTCTACGACTTTTAGGCTCGGACGTTTAGGCGCGGGACGTTTAGGCGCCGCCGATTATGCGCCTGGACTTTTAGGCGCCGAGACTTTTAGGTGCCAGAGGTAAAAAAATTTTTTTTTCAAACAATTTTTCAAAAATTTTTTCAAAAAAATTTTTTTTCCAAAAAGTTTTTTTTTCAAGAAAAAGATTTTTTTTCACAAAAACAAGGTTTTTTCCGAAAAAAAGGTTTTTTCCAAATAAGCATTTTTTTCTACAAAAAAACGTTTTTCTTCCCAAAATTTTTTTTTTCTTTCAAATGACAGTCTTTTTTCAAATAAAAACTTTTTCCAACACTTTGATTAAAAGTTTTACTTTGATTAAAATGTTAATGTTTTCGAAGCTTTTCATCAGTTGTTTGTCAAGAAGAATCGTCAGAATAGAGAGTGCAGGAAAAGGAATGGCTATAGGAAAAATCCGGGCAGTGATTGGCTGGAAAAGGATTGCTGGGAGAGCGTCATTTGTATAGAACCTTTAAGCTGAACAAGAATTCTTTTTGTCAGCAGAGGGAGGGGTTTGAAGTTTTGATAAAAGTGACTTCAAAAGCAGATAGATGGAAGCAGAGCGGAAAAAGTTTTACAAAAATTTGATGTCTTATTGCATTTTTTTCAATAACAAAAAATGTTTTCCACTACCTACTTGCCAAGTTTTTTTTACCTAATCCAGACGCATGCGATCTCCAGCTAGCGGTCTCAAATTTTCCGGGGCACAGACACGAGTTGCTTGTGCAATATTGGCACACACAGCAAGCCGTGTGACGTTTCATGGTTATTTTGAGTCTACCTCTACCAAACAATATACTACAAACTTTTTCAGGAGCAAAGGATTCATCTCTCGGCAGATTCCTATTTATGGTCTTTACATCTTGTTGTAAATACAGTAAAAGCAAAAGCAATGCCAAAACTACAATAGGCCTAATAGTTTAGAGAACTGTAGTTTTGGCCGGAAGAACAAAACTCAGAGTTTCCAAAAACTTTTTGTCGGGGGATATCTTTTTGTATTTGTTGAATAACTTTGCAACCGCAGTCCCAAAATTAAAACAAAAAATATCAAAAATTATAGTTCAATTTTAGCTATTATAAACCACTGGAATTGGCTGGATGATTTACCGCCTTTAAAAGTGTTGAAGAGCGGAGCTCTGGTGAAACACCAAGTCAATTAAAACAACTAAACCTTTTTCTTTGATTGCTTTTGGTCTTTACCGTACATTCGGGAGAAAAATATACATATAAGTTAAAACATGGAGAAGTCGCTGCGTAAGTGTAAACAAATTACACTCATCCAGTAGCGTAGCCAGGGGGGGGGCGGGGGGGCTCGAGCCCCCCCATTGGCTTGTGAAGTATGCAAAATCGCATTTTTTTGTGCTTTTGAGGCCGATTTTATGTGAAAAATGGAAAATAGCCCCCCCCATTCGAAAACAGCCCCCCCTCAAACGTCTGAATTTGCGAAATTGGACGAAATATCAGTCTCAATTATGGTGAAGACCTTTTTTTTTTTTTTTTTTGAGATCACCGAACTTTGGGCGGAAAAAACCTTTGAATTTCCGAGCTTTCCGAGACATTTCGTCTCAAGTTTTGGACAAACCGTCTGAAACTGGTTCAAGATCAATGAAAATTCGAGTCAAGATCGTTTGCACACTTCTTACTCTTTCAAAAATAGCCCTCCCCCTTTTCCAAATCCTGGATACGCGCCTGCACTCATCATCTTGCTGTATCCCGCGACAAAATTTGAGTTGATCTCTGCTGCTCCAGAAGTCTCAAAACCAATCAATTTATCAACTTTAAAGCTCAAATAAAATGAGTTTTAGTCAAACATAAACTTCGCTTTCAGGCTGATTTCTCAAGAATTTAACATTGTTTTTACTATAAGTGTATTTACAACAAGGTGTAAAGATTAGGCTGAAAAATATCAATTTAAACATTGCTTTTACTGTATTTACAACAAGATGTAAAGACCATAAATAGGAATCTGCCGAGAGATGAATCCTTTGCTCCTGAAAAAGTTTGTAGTATATTGTTTGGTAGAGGTAGACTCAAAATAACCATGAAACGTCACACGGCTTGCTGTGTGTGCCAATATTGCACAAGCAACTCGTGTCTGTGCGCCGCAAAATTTGAGACCGCTAGCTGGAGATCGCATGCGTCTGGATTAGGTAAAAAAAACTTGGCAAGTAGGTAGTGGAAAACATTTTTTGTTATTGAAAAAAATGCAATAAGACATCAAATTTTTGTAAAACTTTTTCCGCTCTGCTTCCATCTATCTGCTTTTGAAGTCACTTTTATCAAAACTTCAAACCCCACTCTCTGCTGACAAAAAGAATTCTTGTTCAGCTTAAAGGTTCTACACAAATGACGCTCTTCCAGCAATCCTTTTCCAGCCAATCACTGCCCGGATTTTTCCTATAGCCATTCCTTTTCCTGCACTCTCTATTCTGACGATTCTTCTTGACAAACAACTGATGAAAAGCTTCGAAAACATTAACATTTTAATCAAAGTAAAACTTTTAATCAAAGTGTTGGAAAAAGTTTTTATTTGAAAAAAGACTGTCATTTGAAAGAAAAAAAAAATTTTGGGAAGAAAAACGTTTTTTTGTAGAAAAAAATGCTTATTTGGAAAAAACCTTTTTTTCGGAAAAAACCTTGTTTTTGTGAAAAAAAAACTTTTTGGAAAAAAACTTTTTGGAAAAAAAATTATTTTTGAAAAAAATTTTTTGAAAAAATTAAAAAAAAAATTTTTTACCTCTGGCGCCTAAAAGTCTCGGCGCCTAAAAGTATCGGCGCATAAAAGTCCAGGTGAATAAAAGACCCGGCGCGTAATCGGCGGCGCCTAATCGGCGGCGCCTAAACGTCCGAGCCTAATAGTCACGGTCCGGATCCAATGGCATTAAAATAGCTTTTTTTTCAAAAAAATTCCAAAAAATCGCCTAGCGACTGGGGGCTTCGTCCCCAGATCCCCGTCTGTGATACGTTTGAATAAACTGGTTTACTTACACAAGTTTCCCAATTTAGATATTTTCATTTGCATCTTTTGGTTTAAGTCCTCTCCCTTTAGAAAACTCTCGGTTAAGTGCCAAACCAGGCCACGGCTTCTGATCTTCCATTCTACGATATCTTTGTCCCACAAAAATTCCCCTTTCGAAAATTTCTGATGATTTCATTGTATGTGATTTTTGGTTTGGTCCCCCTCCCCCCAATCAAAAATCCTGGCTACGCCTATGCACGGGGTATGCCATTTCGATCCGTGTCCCCCCAAATCACCGCTTGAGCTCCCCAAGCGAGAGTAAACTTTTGTAGTAGCACAACTAGCAAACTTTTGCCCAAAAACAGGTCACCACAAATGCTTTTTTCTATGAAACAGCAAGACAGATTAAGTGAACGTAATCAAGTAGCCTTAGATTTTGCGATGAAGACCTTTTTTTTTTATTTTTTTAGTCTTTACCTCCAAATTTGAGGGCAAAATCCTTACCAAAGAAGGATAACATAGGATTTGGAGCAAAATATTCACCAGATCGCTGCCGCATTCCGAATTCGTTTGGTCTCGGCTGCGTAAGCGTCCCCCCGCCCAAGTTTTTGTGTCCCCCCCTCCCAAACACACAACTCTAGCTCCGTGCCAGGTACTGTACTGTTCTATTCGCAGTGCACGATCTATAATGTGGTCAGTGACCAGATAACCAACAAATCATCTTCATTTGTTGTACTAAATGCCTGGCATTTTGAGGAAATATTGCGGAAAATTGTCTTTGCGGTCTGCAAGTTTTTAGCAATTTATCGAACTCTAATTATTGCATTTTCGTTAAAAAGATACTGCTCGAAATCGGCTTTATTGAAATCGGTTTTATCAGTTCAAATTGACCCCCTACTAGACCACATTATTTGCTCAACTTCGATTGAGAAAAAATTGGACCACGTGCGATAAAACTCGCCTATACATACAGTATAAGAGCAACGACAAAACGTCACAAAGGTCTTGTATGTTCTACTAAACTGAAATAACGAGGTAGCAAGAGTAGAGCGAAAACAAGCGGAGAGTAAAGACTTCAAACGGTAACGTGTGAAAATGTGAATTGAAAAAGTCTTGGAAGGAGTTTATTAGCAGTAGCGGCAGCGGCAGAAAATTTGCTTAAAAAACAGCGCTGAAGCGCTGCCGCTTTTTCGGCTAAAAAAACAACGGCGCTGCCGCTTGTCGCTGGTGACGAAAAAAAGCAGCGGCGCTGCCGCTACCGCTACCAAAAAAGTAGCGCCGCTAGTAGCGCCCGCTGGTGAACAGCGCCGCTGTGCCCATCACTGAATATAACTATAATTGTTTGAATAATGCCTGGAAAGATGCGCGCTGCACATAAAATCAATTTTTCATACGACGTCATGAAGGATAAGGAGGCGAAGCTAGCGCAAAAAACTTAGACAGTTTTAGAAAAAATAATGATTTATTATTTTTACGTTTCTACGAATTGTCGGCCTTTCGAAGCGGGGACCCGGGGAGCGGCGCCGCCCCAAACAAAAATTTGGTCTCCCTCAAACTCCAAAGCGACTATAGAAAAAAATACAGCCTGCAATTTTCGGCCCCTCTTAAAGAAATTTTGCCCCCCTAGAACAATGTTCTGGTTGTGGCATTTCGGAGACCAGAGTTGTAAGTCGGGCTGAACTTTTCGAGTGGGGTTCGAGCCTAAAGTTGACAGAAATTTCGGGCTTAATTCGGGCCTGAGATGTGCTTTTTGTCTTAGGTGCACAAAATATAACCAAAATAACATGGAAACATTGCTAAATTTCTCAGACCTAACCTAACTTTCATTTTTTTGGGGGCATGATTTGGACTTCAAATCAATTTTCGGGTTCGAGCTTAAAACTAGTCGGCCTTTTTCAACTCTGCCGGGGACAATCACAAATGTCTTCAATGCCTTGATCTTTAATACAGCCCTGTTGGGATCTTCGCAGGTTACTCTTTGCAGTCAAATACCTTATGTTAAGTTTATTCAAGTGTATGTTGGCGAGCGAAACGTGCGCGCTCATTCATTGATAGGAAATACGCATTAAACACAGAGTTGGAGAATGCTGTTTCGAGCTTTTAGTTCTCATCAGCAACCCTCAGCATATCTAACCAGAGGTATTCACAAGTTGGACAAACCTCTCGGCCAACTGAACAAACCTTAATGGCCTGAAATGCGAGAAAATAGAGAGACATCATGTGTTAGTAGGTTAACTGAAGCCTATTGAAAAGATTAGCTTAAAATTAGGATTGGGAAAATGTGGGGAAACAAAGTTTTTCTAACTTAACTTTTACAGTATTTTTTTTTTTAATTGCTGTCAAATTCTAATTGAGTAATTTGTTTTAAAAGCCACTAAAATTGCTGTTTTCTGAAAAAAAAAATCACTAAAATTGTTCAACAGAGGCATGGGGACTTTGCTCTTTTCCGAAGAACCCCGCTATTTTTTGCGTTGAGCTTCCAATACTGGGTACGGTACCTCAATTCATTTTAAAAACATCCATTTACAGTCATTTGCAATACTTTTAAATAGTAATATCGTATTCGCTAATTACTATGTAATGTTTAAAAACTATGACAATATTTTTTTTTAATTCTGTAAAAAAAGAAGTCGTTTAACCAAACAATAAGGTTTGTGTCGGAGAAACTACAAAAAAGTGAGGATCTATAATCATTAATCAGAGGACATTTACACCGTAGTCCTAACTGACGAAGTTAAAGTCTTAAAATTTACCATTTAGACGTTTAGATTTTAGTTATTCCCATTCATGAGTTACTGCCTTAAATGTTTCATTGCCACGATTCCGCTATGGAGCATAATCAACATTGCTGCAAACGCGTTAAACTTTAAAATAATATTCGTTAATTTTGGAAACTAAGCCTACCATTTTTGAATTAGCATTAAAAACTTAACGAAATGCAATCATTGCAAATACTTTTGCGATAAAAAATAATTAAGAATTTGTCCACCATAATTTAAAAAATTTGCCAACCATAACTAAAAAATTGTGTACCCGGTCCTTGGCCTTGGCTTCGAGCATTAATGTTCTTGGCCTCGAGAGGGTCTGTCCTCGAAAAGTCGGTCCTTGGCCTCGGATTTTTTTGAGTCCTTGGCCTTGACCTCGAATGTTGGGTCCTCGACTCCACCTCTGTTTCTAGTAAATCTACTGAGCTAAAACCAAAGGTGGGCAAGTTAATGCAAAACGTTAGCTTCGTTAACCACTAGTCCGTTAACAAACTTCACACCTCCGTTCACGTTAATCCGTTATTTTCAACTTTAATTAACGGAAGTTAATAAAGTCCGTTAATCTGTTAACATTTTGCGTGTAATTTACATTTCGTTTTATTCACTCGCTTCTATAACACGTATTGACGCTGTTGAGCTGATTTTATGGAAATATTTATTGCTATGGTGGTCTTTTTGTGTTTTGAAAGTTACATTTTACAGTGTAATGTAATTTCAAGATAAAAACAAGTTCAAATGCACAACGAAGCTGCAAGATATTAACGATAAAAACCTTAACGGAAGTTAACAGAACTTAACGGAAGTTACTTTAGTCCGTTAACAGCACTTAACGGAAGTTAATTTAGTCCGTTAAGATGAAAAAACTTTTTAACGGATTGACGAATTCAAAAAAAAGTTAGCTTCGTTATTAACGGATTAACGATTAACGGACTTGTGCCCACCTATGGCTAAAGCCATTGATGACGTCAGATCGCAAAAAAGGTGGGAACAAACGCTCAAAGTGAGGCCGAATCGAAAAGATTTTTTGTAACAAAAATTGAATTTTGTCAAACCAGAGGCAGCGCCTCGGAAAGGACTTTAAAAGTGAAGGACATGTCCTTCCCAATCACTTTTAAGCTCATTTCTTCAATTCGTTAAAATTCTAGGATTTTTCAAGGGGGTATAGGCATAGGTGGGCACAAGTCCGTTAATCGTTAATCCGTTAATAACGAAGCTAACTTTTTCATTAACTCGTTAATCCGTTAAAAAGGTTTTTCATGTTAACGGACTAAATTAACTTCCGTTAAGTGCTGTTAACGGACTAAAGTAACTTCCGTTAAGTTTTGTTAACTTCCGTTAAGGTTTTTATCGTTAATATCTTGCAGCTTCGTTGTGCATTTGAACTTGTTTTTATCTTGAAATTACATTACACTGTAAAATGTAACTTCCAAAACACAAAAAGACCGCCATTGCAATAAATCTTTCCTTACAATCAGCTCAACAGCGTCAATACGTGTTATAGAAGCGAGTGAATAAAACGAAATGTAAATTACAAGCAAAATGTTAACGGATTAACGGACTTTATTAACTTCCGTTAATTAAAGCTGAAAATAACGGATTAACGTGAACGGAGGTGGGAAGTTTGTTAACAGACTAGTGGTTAACGAAGCTAACGTTTTGCATTAACTTGTCCACCTATGGGTATAGGGGAGTGACGTCATTTGGTATACAGTAATTGGTTTTAACTCATCCCCAATTTTTTTTAGAGTCTCTACTGTAGAAACACTCTTTTTGTATAGGTATTTTTAATGTATTTTTCCAATTTAGCTAATATACCGCTGAATAATTTGGCTGTCTGTTCCAGTTGTGGTTGTTATTGTGGCAAAATGAACTAGAAACTATTGGCCAGTGTGATGATGTTTTGTGTGCTATCATTGTAGGACTTTTGGTTTTGCAGAATTCATCAAAAACGTTGCATTTGTAGGAAGGTTTTAGTCGTCTAATTCAGTGGTTATCAAACTTTTTTTCAAAGCAACCCAAACTTACTCAAAAAATCAAATGTATAAAATTTTGCAAACCATGTATATTCTGATTAGGCTTATCATGTTTTTGAAACTGAAAAAGGGACAACCGTAGACAAAAAAAAAATCAAAATTTCCGCGGGTTCGATCAGACTTGTGTATTACAATAGTTTGTATATCGCGGGTTTTGAGGTAATGACCAAAAAAAAGGTTTGGTCTGTCATATTTTATTATTGCTTTCTGCAAATTTCACTGTTTGTAGATATCTACAAAAAAAAATACAAGCGACCCAAAACAATTTTTAGGCCACCCAATTTTGGGTCGCGACCCATAAGTTGAGATCCATGGGTCTAATTGACTGAGGTGTAGTCCTCGAGGACGTACTTAGCCTCGAACAGGGCCTTGCACTTTTTGAAGTCCTTGACCTTCTCCTCGAAGCTTAAGTCCTTGACCTTGAAGCACATTATGTTAAAGCACATTATGTTCTTGAAGCACACTATGTTCTCACATTATGTTCTCGACCTTAAAGCACATTATGTTCTCTTGAAGCACATTATGACCTTGAAACATTATGTCCTTGACCTTGAAGCACAATTATGTTCTATTATTGTCCTTGACTTGAGGACAGCATTATTTTTTGATGGTTAGAAGGAATAACCTAACAAAACAATAATCTGTAAACGCTAAACGTCTAGTCTGTAAATTCGTTTCATTTCCTTATTTGAAAAATGATATAATGTGATAGCCAAGTTATAGCTTGTAAACCTAATTATTTGAAATGGCATTGTGTGAAAGCTCTAATGAGGAGGCAAATAAAGCAGTGTAGAATTATAGTTTTCATTTCTGATAATATTTGAGGTGAAGGGGTGAAGGTGGTACAAACAGCAAAGTATTAAAACCATCCAGCAAGGCCATAAGCTCATAACAAAGAATCCGAGAATCGCGACACAAACATTTTGTGAGTTGCTAATGCTGAAACATGACTGTACCAATCTGAATGTGGATTCAAAAGCAAGGATGTGCGTGATAATGAAATGTTTACCCGGAGTAGCCTATTACACTAAGGATTGTAAGTAGTATATGCTGGCCGAAAAGTTGGCATTTGCGGGGGCGGGCGTGGGGTTACCAGTGCGGGGTTGCGGGGTTAGTCCAAATGCGGGGTTTGTCTAAATGCGGGGTTGTCCAAATTTCTCAAAATATGTTAATGCTGGGGATTGTGGTAGTCTTAGAGCTAAATCTAACCCTAGTCTTAATGTTAACTTTAACCCTAGCTAGTTGTAAGAATCGAACCCGAAACTCAGTGGTTTGCTGGCAATGGTTCAAGTGTAAAGCTTGACCTGAGTGTCTTGCTTGAGTATCGAACCACCGCAAGTGGTTTGCATGTGAACTGCTTCAAGTCTAAAGCTTGACCCTTTGTGTAATGTTTGAGCACCGAACCACCGCAGGTGGTTTGCCTGTGAACTGGCTCAAGTCTAAAGTTTTACTTAACTGGTTAAAGAAGTGAATCACTAACCTGAGAATCTAACCCGGTAGTTTCTGAATCTAAAAAGGTTATCTAGTTTATGCTGTGGAATATTTTATAAGTTTGGGTTTGAACTTAGTAAAGTTTCGTGTTACTTGAAACTGTCTTGAGCTAGCTGCGGCAGAATTTTCGGCGCCGTGGCATAATCGCGCGGTATGGTGACCTGTCCAAAGGTCACCTGTGCTACCTTTTAACTCTTCGAATATGGGACAAGCATGGCGCAACAGAGCTCGTACCTGTTTTATCCCATCGGTGCAAAAGTCAGTCCTGGTAGTTGACAGTGCAACACGGTTCGCTGGTGCAATAACATCACCTATAAAAGGTGGTTATTGAACGCTGTTTTTCATTGAATAAGATTAGAATTAAGACTTTAATTGAAATCGCTAACTGCGTCTGATCGTAAGCGAGCTTTGGGGAAATTCCTGTTAAATATAAAAGTGAACTTTTTTCAAAAGCTTTTCAAAGAGTGCTCTAGAATAGGTCTGTCAACCTCAGGTTATGGACTGAATCTCCAGTGGAGGAATGTGGCAAAAAAACCTAAACTTTAAAACACTAGCCTGAGAAACATGGGGAACCAAACCACCGAAGGTGGTGAGTCTTAAGCTTAAAATGCTTATCTGGGAACCAAACCACCGAAGGTGGTGAGTCTAAAGTGTAAAATTGGTAAGACTTTTTGGAAACCGAACCACCGCAGGCGGTGAGTCTAAAGTTTACAATTTGTAACACTTCCTGGGAACCGAACCACCGAAGGTAGTGTGTCCAAAGTTTAAAATTTGTAAGGCTTGCCTGGAAATCAAACTACCGCAGGCAGTTAGTTAAAGTCTCAAATTTGTAAGGCTTCCCTGGAAATCAAACTATCGCAGGTGGGTAGTCAAAGTCTAAAATTTGTAACGCTTTCCTGGGAATCGAACTACCTAAAGCGGTTAGTCAAAGTCTAAAGTTTAAACTTTGGACTAAACTTTAAATGTCATGGACCGTTCTTTGGACTGGTGGCTAGCTGTCGCAAAATCGCTTTGAAGTTTGCAAGGTTTCAACAATTCGTTACTTTCAATCTAAAAAAATTAAAATATATAAAAACAAAATAAAATTTTAAACTTTGTTGTTGATAATGTAGAAATATGTTTGAAATATGGTTGCATATTAATTATGGAGTTCGAATAACTGCGGTATTATGTTTCAGCAAGATGATGGTGAATTTGAATACTGGTTGGTCAATATTATTCTTTGACTTTTGCATTAAAATATTGCAACAGCAACTGCTAGATTATATGTGAGTCGATATGAAACGGTGGTATTATCCTTCGACTTTTGCATTAAAATAACAAAAAGCTGTTGCAGCCACATTTGTAAACCTCAGATGGCCTGTAGCAAATTGCCTTTAGAAAATCTTTTCAACCGTTTTCACTCGCCAGATTAAAATTTGCAAACGCTGTTCTGCTTGCATGACGTAATATAATCCAATTTGTTTAATTTCCGATCGTCTTGGCACCACAAGGACTAGCAAGTTTGTTAGCTGCAATACTTACTCGAGAGTTTTAACGTTCTAGTCATTCTATCAAAATGAACGTGTGTACCTATTGTCAGAAAACCTTTACTCGAAATGGTGCTATGCTACATCACAAAAGAGAAGTATAGAAACGGTTATGAAATTAGAGTGCGAAAAACGTAACAGAAAATTTAAAAGAAAACCAGCCCCTTACCGATATAACGCATCTGCCACTGTTACCACCAGCATCATGTTCAATTTCATAAAAACACCTGAAATTTAAGTTTGAACTGACACGTCATATCACAGCAAAAAATTGAAATCGAATTGCGAGCACTACAATCTGGTGCAAGTCTACAGTACGTGCTTTGTTCAACCTCAACCATTCGAATCATATTCTAGTTATTTTGATGAGAGGCTTGTAATATTTCGATTTTTAATTTTTTTCCAATTGGTCGAGCGGTAACGCGTTCCTCTCTGGAGCAGGAGGTCTGAGGTTCAAATCTCGGGCTGGTTAAATCGAACACAGTGTTGCCAATGGCTCGCCACCGCTGTGACATTTCTTCGAATGAAGATGTGTTGCCCGGGCGCAATTACGCGGAGATGGGCCCCGCCAACTTGTTACACGCTTCGGCGTATTACAGCTAGTATAATGAAAGATTTGATTTGATTTGAAGAATTTTTGTTCTTCAAAGAACATTTATGTTGGCGAACTCAGACATTGGTGTAAGAAATAAAAAGTTTATGGTCAAGTTAACTAATTTTTTAATTTGTGGTACTTAATTTAAATTCGGATTGGTTATTAATTTTATTTTTATTCGTTTCATTTTATTTGCGCCAAAATACAGTTTTAATAAAATGAGCAATAATTCAATCAGAACAGAACAATTGTAGCCAATTCAATAAAAAACAAACAATACTTTTACACAAATAGAAGCAGCAAAACGAATAACGTTATAACACGCATCAAGTCAAGGTAATATGGTCGGAGTTATTGATATTATGCACGGCTTTGAAACAATATGTTATACGCACGGTTTTGAAAAAACAACAAAAAACAGTTGGTCGAGCGCTAATGCGTTCCTCTCTGGAGCGGGAGGTCAGAAGTTCAAATCTTGGACCGGTCAAATCGAACACAGTGTTGCCAACGGCTCGCCACCGCTGCGACATTTGTTCAAAAGGAGCTGTGTTGCCCGGGCGCAATGACGCGGAAATGGACCCTGCAAACTCGTTACACGCTTCGGTGTATTACATCGAATGTAATAAAAGATTTGATTTGATTTTATGCATGGCTTTGAAGCAATATGTCTTGTACATAAAATGTAAAACCACGATATAGACTAAAGAGAGGACAAAGCGTTACTTAATCGATAAAAATACTTAACTGTTAAGTTTGAACTAACGCTTGAAATCACAACATAAATAGAAAATGAATTAAGAGCACTATCTAGCAGTGGGAAATAAAATCATAACCTTTTTTGTTTTTGTTTTGAAGGGGTATTCAAGTTTTTCACGCTAGACCAAAATGTTGAAATACACCTAAAATGCATTCTCACTAAATTTGAAGTTTCTACATCTTCTCGCTTTCAAGATAATAAAGTTCAAAATTAGCCGTTTTCCACTTACTTTAGCGTTGCCGTTTTTATCAGTATTGTGACAGAAGATTAACTTGGAAAAACTGACTTACATTTATTGAAAAGCATCAAATTTCACAATTCTAAACCTGTACTTTGTTTTACAATACCTCTGCTGCAAAAAATTTTTGGAGAATCAAGAACATGCTGTCAATTTTTTGAAATTTTATTTCTTATTGACAACCCTGACAAAATATCTAAGGAAAAAAAAAACCTTTTGAGCGGAAATCTAATCTGCTATACCTCAGGAACGGAAGGTCGTAGAAAGTTTAAATTTGTGGAAGTTGGTCTTATCTGTCAAAACTTTTCAAGAAAAAAAACCAGCAAAAAACAAAACTTCCGACCAGAATACCCTTGTAATTAGTCAAAACAATTCGAATAATAATATATTGAGCAAATGATTTAGTTGCAAGAGTTTGATTACTGATCTTATTAAGCATATGATGTCATATCTTTGACGTCAGTAAGGTTCATCTTTGTGTCCACTTTGCGTTCATTTTTGTGTCCACTTAAAACGCAAAAACTGGGAAATCAACAAAGATCATGCGATTTTAGTCATCGTGAAAACGACGCAGTCCAAATTCAACCAATTTCAACTAATCGAGTTCCCTTTTTTGACTTTTCAAGTTGTTTACGTTCAAGCTGGGCGAAAATATTGAGTTTCTTTTTTTTTTAATTTCCAAATCGGGTTTTGTTAAAAAGGGAATTGTAAAAACCAACTTATCCTAAGAAAATTTCAATTTACCTTGCAATTTTTGTCAAAGATGTTCATTGAAAATATTCGCTATTAATTTTTCAATAATAATTGGTTATTAAACATTAAGTAATTACTCTCTGCTTTTTTTCTTTGCTTCGGCTGCGTATTGCAAGAGGTGTGCAATCAGTATATTATGCTGTAATTAAAATTGTTTGTTCACTTCAATCACATCTTTGCTAAAATTCTACTTTTACATTAAATGATTTTTAACTTGTGATGCTTCATAACTGTAATAATAACCTGAAAATAGTCAATGTGAATTTGCTGTTTCTCAAATCCAAGAAAAAAACTAGGGGCTGTCTAAATCTTAATTCGATGAAAGATATCATATTTTTAACATTACTTAAAC
This sequence comes from Trididemnum nubilum, assembly GCA_963965965.1. Lineage (NCBI taxonomy): Eukaryota > Metazoa > Chordata > Ascidiacea > Aplousobranchia > Didemnidae > Trididemnum > Trididemnum nubilum. The sequence goes on from OZ014490.1 coordinate 34,219,933, forward strand.
CCACATTTGCGTCCAATTTTGTGGATCAACAGGCTTTCAAGTTTGACTCAGGATGCAACCAACATTTGAATCCTACAGCACTATTTCGAGAAAAACAAAAAAAGTTTCAGTTAATTATCTACTTTTTCAGATAAAATCACTACTCGAAACAAATAAATTGCAAGACCTTGAATGTTTTGGTCAAAGTTTTTCAATGACAACAAGGAAATGGTTAAAAATTTTACTATATTAGGTAAGTTTTAAAGTAAACGTAATAATCAATATAAAGAAACTCAAGATTTTGATCAAACTATAGCAACACAAAAAAAGAAAGTTAATGACTTGTGCAAGTTTTTGGTGAATTTTTGGGTTTATGTACGTTAGAATTTTCATCCAAGGCAAATAAATTGCAACGGTGTAAGATATTTTGACGAATTTACCCCAATACAACAAGATAAAGCAATAAAAAACACACCTTTTTTAGAAAAATTTTGATTAAAAGTTTTCAAATAATATTCGTTTTAAGGTTGATATATTGTTTTAATCAAAGAAATTGTAAGGCTTTGATGTCTGCAAAAAACAGTTTGAAGCAAACAAGAAAATCGCAAAAACTAACTTAAATTTTATAACTTGAAACTATAAGGCAAGGTTTAATATCGAATAACACCAAAAAAAATTGCAAAAGTTCTTGTTTTAACTCAAGATAGAGTGTAGTTGAATAAAATTTTACGGCATTTCAGTAAAAAGATCAGCGTAAAACTAAAAAAAAATTAAGATGTTAGGTAACTGTTTTAGTTTTATAGTACAAAAAAGATTATTTGTACTTAAATTTTCAATTTGAAATGACGAAACGTAAGATTTGTTACAAAATTATCGCTACGACAACAAAGAAGTCGAGATTTATTGACTAAAATTAATAAACATTATCTATTTTGGTTAAATTTTATGGCATTTTAGTAAAAAAATTAGTGTAAAACTAAAAAAAAAAAAAAAAAAGATGTTAGGTAAACGTTTTAGTTTTATAGTACAAAAAATATTATTTTTGCTAAAAATTTCAATTTAAAATGAAGAAACGTAAACTTTGTGGAAAATTATCGCTACGAAAACCAAAAAGTTGAGCCTTTTTGATTAAAAATAATTACCATTATCGTTTTTAGCTTAGTGATTTACTAGACATTTTAATGGTTTAGAATATTTTTTACCAAATGTTGTTAAAAATATAAGAGCCTAAGAAAAATGCTTGGTTAAAAAATTGTTAAAAATTACCATTTTCAAGGAAAAAATTCAATTTGAAACAAACAAAGCGAAACAATTTAATATGTTTTTACAACAAGACTTGCATCAAACCACAGAAATCAATAAAAGATTGATATGTTAAACAAGTTTAATGATATTTATGGTAAAAACTTCATTTAAGACAGAGGAATCACACAATTTTAAGATAGTTTTGACAAAATTATTCTTCACAAATGCTAGAAAGTTAATCAAAGGTTACGATTTATTAGAAAGTTTTTGTTTAAGTAGGAAAAATAGCTGCTTTTTGCGTTAAAATTGTTAATTAAGTCTCAGAAACTTGAATTGAAAAAATAACAACAGTTCAGTTCAATTTATTCGCCACATTATGCATCTATGGACACCAGCAAATCAATAAATACTTACTTCATTTGACAAAAAAAAAACAACTAAACAATGCAATATTCCAAGTGCACACAAACACACAGCAGCAGGGATGGCCACGAATAGACCTCTCGGTCTTCAAGTCAAGCAGCCACCCTTGAGGTTAAGTAATTACTAACTTGTTATTTACTAATTCAGAAAATCTGAGAATCTAAGCGACGAGAAGTCACAAATCGTGGTGACACTGAGTCATTAATTGTAGTTACCCACAATATGTTTCTTAAGTTTACTTTTAAATAACCTTGGAGTTTCAGTTTGGATATTTGAAGGGATTGCATTCCAAACCTTGACACCTTTGTATTTAATGGATCTTTGAAGTCTTGCTGTTTGAAATCTGGGTATGTAAAGAGATAAATTATTAGATGGACAGGTGGATCTGGTTAGTCGAGTCGAGATTTTACTTGTTTTAACGAACATATTAGACAGTTGTGGAGGTAGTTTTTTTAGAAAATGTAAATGCACAAATTTGGCAGTTTCAAGGTCGCATAAATCTGGTAATTTAAGTATGCCAAGTTCTTTAAAGTAAGGAGTAACATGATCCTGATAGCAGCCGCCGCAAGAAAGTTTTATGGCTTTGTTTTGAAGCGTACTGAATTTTGTTAGATAAGAAGGAAAAGTTTGTCCCCATATTATCAAGCCAACAGTAATTAACTCTTTAGATTTTGCATATTTGTGTGTCTAACGACCAAACTACCGATACTTTGAAACTTACAGAAGGATCTACATGTTGCTTTTTAATATCTTTGAACTTTTAACACGTTATCAAGTAAAAAATCAAATTAGAACAACTCGTTTTTCAGGTTCGTTCGTTCGTTTGAACTAGGCACCCGTCCGCACCTATCTAATCAAACCAACACAGAGCACCTTTTTGGGGGGGTTTGTTTGCTAGTATTTTGTCAGGTTGATCCACCACAACAGGTATTGACTGCTTGGTCCAAATGGGAAATAAGCGTAAAGAGTCTTTCCCAAGGACACAACGACGCATTATTACCGGTTAGAGAATCGAACCACAGTCAGCAGCCTTTCCCAACGCTCAACCACTGCCTATCACCACCGCTTTTTTCAGGTCAAAATATACTGTATTATGACTGTATTTTTCTGAGTTTTAAATGCTCGAGATCTAAAATTTCGCAACGTATAATTCGCAATAAAAATCCATTCTCGCATTTCTTTGCATTTTGAGTCGTGTTTAGACAATATTGCTGTCGGACGTGTGATTTTTGTGTCACAACCATAGTCGCGAAGCGTTTTTTTCCTAAGTCGAAGCTACATGACTGTACTTTTTGAGGTTTTTATGAATACTTTTACCGCTTTGATTTGAAAGTTTTTTCTTGGAAACACTAGTTTTTAGAATAAGGTTTGTTGTTTGTCTTATTGATATCAGAATCTAAAGTCTAATATACATTGTTCATACGATTTCAAAAAATTTGATGGTGTACAACTAAAATATTCAAAACAATTTGTAAACGCTGTGTGATAAAGTTCTCTTTAGACCCGAACATCTGATCGAACAGCTTTCAAAACGCCCCAGATTTTTTAACCTTTAAGATTACTTCAAGTACCAAGAAATTATAGATTTTGTTTGCTTTTTACAAAGTGCTGATGAAATGTTATGATCGAAAGTGGAAAGCGATAAATTTTTTAGGATGACAAGCACTGAAATCACGAGATTTTGAAATGGTTTTGTTGAGTCAAGGAGATACGCTTGGGACAAAGCCGGAAGTCGTATAAAAAGTTATTAAGGTAATTTGTTAAAATCAAAATTATAAATTTATTAAATTGAAAATTGTCGAAATCAAATTTTTTTAGTTAAATTTTTTTTTTAATTTAATTGCAATAACTTCAATTTAAAAAAAAATTATTTTAACAAAAAAAATTTGATTTCGACAATTTTCAATTTAATAAATTTATAATTTTGATTTTAATAAATTACCTTAATAACTTTTTGTACGACTTCCTGCATAGGTGGGCACAAGTCCGTTAATCGTTAATAACAAAGCTAACTTTTTCATTAGCTCGTTAATCCGTTAAAAAGCTTTTTCATGTTAACGGACTAAATTAACTTCCATTAAGTGCTGTTAAAGGACTAAATTAACTTCCGTTAAGTTCTGTTAACTTCCGTTAAGGTTTTTATCGTTAATATCTTGCACCATTCATTCATCGTACCAGTACAAACCAGTTTGCACTGGTAACACTTGTTGCGTATTAGCACCAGTTTTATGCAAGAGAGCGAAGAACGGAGCGCTTTTTTGTTGCAAATAATAAGCCACAGCCTCAGAGGACTATGAATTATCGCTGTTCACAATTTCCAAAGATTTTTCGATCGCAGCTTCGTTAGTGCATTTGAACTTATTTTTATCTTGAAATTAGATTAGACTGTAAAATGTAACTTCCAAAACACAAAAAGACCACCATAGCAATAAATATTTCTTTACAATCAGCTCAACAGCGTCAATACGTGCTCTAGAACCGAGTGATAAAAAAAGAAATGTGAATTAATAAAAAAGAAATATTTTGAGAAATTTGGACAACCCCGCATTTAGACAAACCCTGCATTTGGACAAACCCCGCAACCCTGCACTGGTAACCCCGCGCCCGCCCCCGCAAATGCCGACTTTTCGGCCAGCGTATACTACTATCGTATGCACCAACGTGGATTAACTTTGATCCAAGGATGGAAAAAGTTTAAACAAATAATCGGGGAAATTGCTACAATTTTTATGTAATTCAAGAATAGCATCTATGGACTTGCAAATCCAATTTATTTTAATCTAATAAGCTCATCGGTGAAGAAAGTAGAAAACTAAAAATCCACAGATCAAAGTTAATCTACCTTGGAGCATACGACCCTAAATATTGTTACTTCCTAGATATGTTTAACAAAACGCATCTTGAGAACGACAACTTGTTCTGGAAATGCGCAAGCGAAATATTGCGAAGCTCACTACATACCTAATCTGTGAATTTAGAGTTTCCAATTTTCCGGTTTTGAAAGAAATCCGGGAAAACGGGAAATGTTTTACTTCATCCCGGGATCCCGGGAAAAAAACGGGATTATCTAATATGCATAACCATACAACGATACAACTGTGGTGATCCACTCCTGACTGATTGTGAACTCCGCTTGCCGCCATCTTGAATTTTAAGTCAGCAACTGCCAACTGAGTAGGCTTGCTGAGGTGTGTGGAAGTGCAGTTTTCGTGTTGTATTTTGCGATGTTAATGTGATTTCTAAGTGATGCTAGAATAGCTAGTTAGTTAAGGTTCGTGCTGAGTTTAGACTAGTTAGGCTTTAGGACTGTGTTAGGGATTATGTTGTGCTATGTGTTGACCGTTTAGTTTGAGTTGCTGGATTGCCTAGTGGTTAAGAGTAGAGGTGGAGTCGAGGACAGAAGGCTCGAGGCCAAGGACAAGGACACAAAAAAAATCCGAGGCCAAGGCCAAGGACAGCCTTTTCAAGGACAGACCCTCTCGAGGCCAAGGACAGGAATGCTCGAGGCCAAGGACCAAGGACACAGCTGCAAGTGCTTTTCTCCAAAAAAAAAGGTATTCAAAAAAGGTTTTCAGGCAATCTCCAATTTATAGGCGTGGCCAGAATTTTTGATTGGTAGGGGGGCCCAAACCACAAATCACATGCAATCACGTCATTAAAAATTTTCAAAAGAGGAACTTTTTGTTGGACAAAGATACCATAGGATGGAAGATTTGAAATCGTTGTCGCTTGGCACTTAACCAGGATTTTGCAAAGGGAGATGGCTTTAAATAATAGTTGAAAAGTGCAAATATCTAACTTTGGAGACGTATTGAGAAAGCTGGTGTATCTTTAACGTATCACAGACGGGGGTCAGGGGGCGAAGCCCCCTGCAGCCAGAGGCTTTGAGGGTCTGGGGGCGAAGCCCACAGCCGTTGGTCAATTTTTTGTAAGTTTTTTGGAAAAAACAGCTATTTTAATGCCATTGAATCGCATTTCGCACGTGTTCAGATACATTTGAAAGCACTAAATTTTTGAAATTTGGAAGCCAATTGAAAAGATGAAATTGTTTGATGCTCCTTTTACTAGCAATTTAAGACCAAAATACGTTTAACATCTTGCATTCTTGTGTTAAATTTTAATTGTAAGTGATTTGGTCCAGGTAGGGGGAAGTAAGGTGCATTGTTTCTTGCTACATTTTAACAGTAAATAATAATCCACTCAAAGATTTTCGTTTGAGATTTTTGTTTTGTCATGAAAATAACCAGTTATAGGAGTATATGTTCGGCCAGGGGGCCCAGGCCCCCTCAATTGAATTTCAATGGTTTGCTCAATCAGCATTTTCCGTGGCTGATTTTTTTAAAAGTATTTTGTGCGTAAAAACTGGCGAGGTGGAGATGAATTATTGAATTGTTATTGAAAAATGGTACAATAGAAGGTTACGCCTACTAACAATGTTATTGCCGGGGCGGATTTACATCGCGCTGAGCCCCTGGCACTTTGGGGATTTTCACAAGATCTTCCTGTCGAATATAGGTGAAGATAAAAAAAACAATAGGCTTTTTTGTCACACTTTTGTCATTGGTGAAATTTCGATTGGGGAGGGGCCTGGGCCCCCTGCCTCCCCCTGGCTACGCCAATGCTCCAATTGAGCAAAACAAAAAAGGTGTTCACAAATTTTCCGTGAGGTTTCTGGTGTTTTACAACAAAATTTCAACGGTTAAGAAAATAGTGCTGTCCTCGAGCCAAGGACAGGGCTGTTTTCGAGACCTAAGGCTTCGAGGCCAAGGCCAAGAACTGGAGGCTTCGAGGCCAAGGCCAAGGACTTGAAAATGTGTCCTCGAGGCCAAGGACGTCCTCGAGGACTCCACCTCTGGTTAAGAGATTGAAAAAGTGATTCAGTTCAATCTTTTTAAATTGTCTTTGCATGCTTCCCAATAGATTCTATTTGAATAAGGTTTTAGAAATAGCTGGCAAGGTCTATATAAGCTGAATGTTGTTAGCTAATATAATATTGAATGAGTAGGCTATTTGGAATATTTGACGAGACGGCCAACAGGAACAATCTCGGTAAGTCTTGTTGCTTTGAACGATGAAGACTAAGATACGTAACACAACAATAAAATAAACAGCAAATGTACAAACAACAAATGCATCAAGTTTGGCAGTAACAAACTCACGAATGAACTTTCTCTTGCCTATAACATCGATATAATGACCATCTACAGCTGCAGGTTGATAGAAAATACTTTTTAAACTTTCCTTTATACCTTCCAGAAACGACGTAATCGATTTCTGCTTAATTTTTGCTGTTTTAGAAGAACAAGGTTGATCTTCTTTGCTTTTTAAGCTAAGTTTGTGCTTGCTTTTTAAGTTTCCAAAAATATTGCTATAGTCGAACTACCTTTACACGATATTGTTTTTGAACAATTAGTGGAAGTAGCACTACCGTTACCATCACCCCGAGTAAAATGATTCTAAACTTTAGACTGATTTATGTGTTCCATTACTAAATCTTCAGCTACCTGCTCTTAATTGGGCAATGTGTAAAATAAACTGGCTCAAACTAGTTATCCCAACAATCAACGCCTAACAGTTCAACAATTGTTACAGAGTGAATGAACATGATTAATTTAAATTAAATCAAATCTTTCATTATACTCGCTGTACTGTATTTCGCCGAGGCGTGTAACGAGTTTTCGGGGCCCATCTCCGGGTCATTGCGCCTGGGCTACTCAGCTCCTTTCGAAGAAATGTCGCAGCAGTGGCGAGCCGTTGGCAACTCTGTGTCCGATTTGACCGGTCTGAGTTTTGAACCTCAGACTTTCCGCTCCTGAGAGGAACGCGTTACCGCTCGACCAACTGGCTGGTAAAATACTCGACCAACTGGCAGGTAAAATACTCCAGTTGTGACTTGTTTTTGTCTCCAGTTCCGTGAGGATACTGGCAGACAAAACCGGGAATTTTTAATTAAAAAACCGGGAAACGGGAAATCAAAAAAGTCACTAAAGCCCTGGAATTCCCGAAACCGGGATACCGGTCCGGAAACCCTAGCTGTGACGTATAATCCACTTATAATAACTTGTAATTGGCAACGCTAAAGTCTTCTTGTTTTCTGTTTTGCAGAATTAGGACTACAATGTTGTTGTTTTACCGGGCTGCTTCCGAGGGATGGCAGCCTCCTATGTCCAAAGAGGACACAAGAGAATCACCCTTAGTACAGAAGTGCTACGGGCATAGGATAATCCCGGAGGCTGGTGGCCATTTCGATCCCTGCACAAAGCAGGGCACTCCCACCACTCGACGGCGACCACCGTTGGTAGGTCTTAAAGAGTGCAGCCAGATGCACAAAAGGGGTTGAAACAACATCGAAAAAAAAGCTTCTCATTACTACTAATAGCAATAGTAAGAGTCGACTTGCATCAAGTTACTCTAGCCAATTGAGAAAGTCTTCTGGCACAAGAAATACAAGAAGAAAAAAGTCCCAACAGGCATGGTTCCCAGAAGGCGCCGCTAGCGGGAGGCCAATTCTGCAAGACCCAAAAGTCAAGCAGCTCAGCACCGATAGTTGACCATGCCGAGTACCCAATAACCGCCTCTTACGGTTCGCTGGATGGGCGGCTTCACTATTCTGCCCCGGTCATTAATCCGTAAAACCGAGGAAACAAGAAAGAAAAACGTCATAAGTACTTTCTACCTTGAAACATAGATACCTACAATTTTTGGTGACCCCGATCTTTGATAGGACAATTGAAACTTATGACTAGCCTACCATCAGTAAGCCTATTGCACATTACCGCGCTAGCCTAGCGCTGTTTTAATTTTCAGTCAGCAGCTGAGTTTTATTTAGATTTTGTTTGTGCATGCATTCTCAGGATCAAGTTTTTTCTGTGAAGCAAGCCATTACCACCATTGTTAAGTCACTCTAAGGATAGGTCTTCCAGAAGTGGAGTCCTCGAGGACACATTTTGAAGTCCTATGGCCTTGGCCTCGAAGCCTCCAGTCCTCGAAAAAAAATTGCCCTGTTCTTGTCTTGAGGAGAGCAGTAGTTTTTGAATTGTTAAAATTTTGTAGATCGCCCGAAAAAAATTTTTGAAGACCATTTCTTTTTTTTCTTTTTTTTTTTTGGAGAACGCGTGAAAAAAATTTTGAAGACCTTTTTTTTGTTTTTGAGAACACTTGCGCCTGTGCCCTTAATTGGCCGTTGCCTCGAGCATTTCTGTCCTTGGCCTCGAGAGGGTCTGTCCTCAGAAGGGCTGTCCTTGGCCTCGGATTTTTTTTGTGTCCCTGGCCTTGGCCTCGACCGGTGTGTTTTCGACTCCACCTCTGATTTTCTTGTATTTGCAAGCAAAATTGCTACTAAAGGGTTGGCCAAAAAAAACTGCACCCTTGGACAAAGTGTCATAACTTTTTTTTGGAATGAGATAACATTTAAAAATTTTTACCATTTCTTTACCACAATATATTGCGTAGCTGTGTAAAATTTTTTAAAAATTTCGATAAAACAACAAAATTACAGGTGTTTAAATAGTGAATAGTATCACAAACTGCAATTGCATGAAAATTAACACGGCACAAATAGTAAGCGATTGTTCATTCGTTCAATATTTTTCAATGTGTTGTCCGTTTTCTGCAATCACCAACCGCACACGAGATCGAAACCCATCGATGGCGTTACTGATTACCGCTTGGGTCAATGCTTCCAACTCTTGAAGAATGGCTTCTTTCAATTCTATGGTGTTTTCAAATCTTCTTCCGCGGTAAACATTTCGCTCCAGAGCGCTCCAAACGCAGTAATTGACTGAATTAAGATCTGGACTGTTAGGAGGCCACATGTTTGGCTTTTTATCATTTGAAAAAAGCTAAAGTTATTATCATTAGAAAAAGATTTGTTAGCATTCAGGCATTGTTACGTCACAATGAGTATAGAAAGGCCAATTATAAAAAAAAAAGTTACGTTACCTGCAAAAAAACCTTTGAACGCACTTTGTGAAAAGAGATTGCAGTCTTCAATGTTTAAATGGACGTCATTTTATAACTTCTTGGAATTTCATTGTAAAATTTTAAACAGCTACGCAATATATCGTTGTAAAAAAATGGTAAAAATTTTAAACTGTTATCTCTATGAAAAAAAAAGTTATGGCACTATGTCTAAGGGTGCAATTTTTTTTGGCCAACCATGTATTTTGAGATTATAGAGCGCTGCGCAAGTAACTGATAAATTTTTTGGCAGTCGTTCTAGACCGTCGAAAAAAATCTCGTCTTTTTGCCATAGATGGGCAAGTTAATGCAAAACGTTAGCTTCGTTAACCACTAGTCCGTTAACAAACTTCACACCTCCATTAACGTTAATCCGTTATTTTCAACTTTAATTAACGGAAGTTAATAAAGTCCGTTAATCCGTTAACATTTTGCGTGTAATTTACATTTCGTTTTATTCACTCGCTTCTATAACACGTATTGACGCTGTTGAGCTGATTTTAAGGAAATATTTATAGCTATGGTGGTCTTTTTGTGTTTTGAAAGTTACATTTGACAGTCTAATCTAATTTCAACATAAAAACAAGTTCAAATGCACAACGAAGCTGCAAGATATTAACGATAAAAACCTTAACGGAAGTTAACTGAACTTAACGGAAGTTACTTTAGTCCGTTAACAGCACTTAACGGAAGTTAATTTAGTCCGTTAAGATGAAAAACCTTTTTAACGGATTAACGAGCTAATGAAAAAGTTAGCTTCGTTATTAACGGATTAACGATTAACGGACTTGTGCCCATCTATGCTTTTTGCATTTGCAATTTTTCGGTGCTGTAAAAAGCAGCAAAAAAGCATTGACTCATGCAGACAAAGCAATGGGAATTCAACAGTTATGCGTGCATAGTCGCTAAAATTGACGTCGATGCTCTCGAAATTTGAGAACATATTAAAAGCAACTGAAACTGAAAATCCGCAAAAAATTAAGAACAGCCAGCAGAGGTGGAGCTCTCGAGGACACGTTTTGAAGTCCGTCAAGTTCTTGGCCTTGAAGTCTAAAACCCTAAAGCCTTAAAGTCCTCGAAAATGCCCTATCCTCGACCGAGGACAGCACTATTATTTGAATTGCTAAAAATGGGCCATAGTCATGACCTTTTTCTTACTTTAATTTGGAGAACGCCAGAAACCACGCGGAAAATTTGTGAAGACTTTTTTTTCTTTTTTTTTTGGAAAACACTTGCACGTTGTGTCCTTGGTCTTTGACCTTGGCTTTGAGCATTTTTGTCTTTGGCCTTGAGAGGGTGGTGGTGGTGGTAGTACTACCCAACCCCTTCCGGGGGATGGGGGTGCGCAGAAACTCCGCGGAGACCCAACAGTCGGGCCACACCCCAAGGTCTGAACCATAGGTCAAGAATAGAGAGAGAGGAGCCAATGATGGATTTACGAAGGGGTTCAGACGCAGGACAGTCGAGGAGGAGATGATTGAGGTCCTGTAGAGGGTGTCCACAGGCACTACAAGCAGAATTTCTCCTTCCGACTGATCCTGTAAAGATATGAGGATAAAAGAAGACTGTGGCCATGGCAGCGAAGACGGGAAAGCTCACAGCAAATGGGGCGAGAAAGAAGGACTTCCTCCGAAGAGACTTCGGGGACGTGGAAGTTCAGATGGGAGTGGGAGATGTGACGTCTCCAATTGTGGTATTGGGAATAACGGACTTTGGCAGCGACTGGGGGGAAGGGCATGGGATCGCGTCCGTGGGCAGAGAGGAAACCAGCTTTGGCAAGTAAATCCGCATTTTCATTACCGGGGAGACCTGCGTGACCGGGGACCCATTTGAAGCCCAAAGTGGTGTTGTTGGAGAGGGAGGAGGCGATGGACCAAACATTCCAGAGGGACTCAGGCAGGAGATAAGAGGGGGCTGAAGAAAGGATAGAGAGGGCTGATTGGGAGTCGGTTAGGAAAAGGACTGACTGGAATTTGCACGTCATCAAATGGCTAGTACACCAATCGAGACCTTGCTTGAGGGCAAAGGTTTCAGATGTGAAGCTGGAGGCAATTGGACCAGCGGAAAAGGACAGGGAATTGGATGTCTTGCATTTGGAGCATGTAACATACACTCCAGCACCACCGGGACCAAAAAGGGAGGGGACAGATCCGTCAGTCCATACTTGGATATCAGAAGGGGGGAGGGAGGATAGTCTGCTTGAAGCAGACTGGAGTCGGGCTGTACCATTGCCTGTGCAGTCGGGAATCTAGGGGAAACAGTGAAGTGGGTTGTAGTCCATGGGGGAAACGGGGGCACATGATCAGAGTCACACGTGGGGATGGGAGTTGTTGTGTGGCCGAAGAACAGCATGATCTCCAGGAGGATTTCTTCTTTAGTCGACAGGAAACGTTTGTTGTTGCCAGGACATAAAGGCAGGAGAAGTCTGGGGGGAGACGCAGAGCACGTTCGAAGGAGGAGAGGGCCTGATGTTCTAGAGTTAGCTTTAGAGGAGGGAGTTGGGCCTCAAGAACGAGTAGGGAGGAGGGGGTGGAAAAGAGGCACCCAGTAATAACCCTGCATTCAGCTCTGTGTAGTACTTCCAAGTAATTGGTTGCGGTGTTGCAGAAGAATGGGAACCATCCAGGAGAGGCATATGTGAGCACCGGACGCACAAAGGCTTTGTTGAGTAGGGAGAGAGATTCTTTCGTGGGATCCCAGAAGGCATCAGCTATGGAGCGAAGAGCTTTGTGCGTGGGTAGAATTTGGAACACAGGGATTGGACGTGGGCCCCAAAGGATAGAGTCCAATCAAAGGTTACACCAAGGAACTTAGGGGTGGGATTGAACGAGAGAGGGATGCCCAGGAGGTTCAGCCGGGGCTGGAAACTGGCTTGATGGGGATCTGTAGAGAAAAAGGAGAACTCGCACTTCTTTGGATTGAGAGGAAGTCTCCATAAGTTGGACCATGTTTCTAAGACAGTGAGGTAGGATTGGACAACAGAAGATGCTTTGAGCGGGTCTGGGGAGGAGGACCAGATAGCCAGATTGTCAACATAAAGGGGGGCATGGGCACTCCAATGTAAATCCTTGATGATGTCATCAACAAACAGGATGAAGAGGACTGGACCAAGTACCGAGCCCTGGGGGACCCCTCGTCTGATGCGGAAGGAACGGCTGCGGGAACCACCAACCTGGACTTTAGCTCTACGATCAGAAAGGAAGGAGCGCACCCAAAGAACGAAGCAAGGGGGGAGTTTGAGCAAGAGAAGTTTATGAAACAGAGCAGAGTGCCAGACCGAGTCGAAAGCCTTGAACAAGTCAGCAGATGCCAAAATGGTTCGGTCTGGAGGCTTTTTCTTTTGGAAGCCGTCCCAGATTGATTAAAACAGATTAAGAATTTGGTCGAGAGACGACCTACCAGGACGAAAGCCGTCCAGGCAAGTGGAGAGGAGATGATTCGATTCGAGGGGAAAAGTTAGGCGAGAAAGAATCAAATGCTGAAAAAGCTTGGAGATGCAAGAGGTGAGAGAAATGGGGTGTAAAGAGGACGGAGAGAAAGTGGGTTTTCCAGGTTTGTAAATGGGGATGATAGTGGTAGGTTTCCAACAAGAGGGAAAGGTGCGAGACTACCAGGACCTGTTAAAAAGAAAAAGAAGGAGGAGTTGTGCTGGCTCAGGACCTGTAACGACAAAATTAGTTGGACAACTTTTGCGCGACGATTTGTTTAGAGAGCGATGTAGATAATCCTTCTCAATTTGTTGCTTTGTTTTCGCGATCTAAATCGAGAAGCACTTCACTAAAATGCACAGCTCAGAGAAACAAGTTTGCTTTACAGTAAACTATAACTGTAGTAATGTGGCATATGTAAGGTATCTACAAAGAGCAAGGAAAAAAACATATTGAATGACACAGATATAAAAAGAGAATTATCTCATGCAAGGTGGTATAAAGCATAGTCTAAAAATTCAATCGTTGGGATCCATTAGTATAGGTTTTACTTCTGTCAATAACTACTGTAAAAAACAAATTTTAAATGTATTATTATCTTCAGAAACCAAAGGACAGCAACAAACGAATTTGCATTTCCTTATGTGGCGGTAATAGTTTGTTCAGTAATAATATGGGAAGCAGTTTTTCTCAAAGTCAAAAAGCAGTAAAGCCTTAATTACGATTATCTTAATTATACCAAACTATAGATCCCCAGACTTTTACTTACTGTGATTTTGAACTGCTGTAAGCATGTATAAATAACATTTTTTAAAGATATATTACAAATTACCCCATTAAAGTTTTGTTAATCATTTAACGCCAATATGGTGAGTATTTGTGATATTGTCAGTTGTAATAAGGGTTACAAAAAATGCCAACATAAAATTAATTTTATTTCTGAAAAATTTCTAGTGTTTGGTTTACTTCTAAAAAATGCAGAATTAAATAAAAACTGGATTACTTTTGAATTAAATAAAAACTAGATTACTTACAACGACTGGAACTCTTACGCAACATGGTTGTATTAGTTCAAAACAAAAGATATCTGAAAGCCCGGAAACGAACTACCTTAAGATGGGATTTAGAGCCAGTTTCTTCTATCTATATTTTGAAATGGAACTTCTGCCTCCATCAGTTTCTGAACTTGAAAACTGTGGTTTAGTTGAAAGCTCAACTGAATTAGTCGTTGTTGTTGCTGGCTACATTGCTAAAAAAGTGGTCAAAAGACTCTACTTGCTTAGATTGCAGAAAATTCTAAATTTTTAATCCAGAAGCTGAAAGTCACTCTGCATTTGAATGCTTCGAATATTTTTTGGCTTTGTCTCGTAGAGGGTTAACGTTACCGGCATCTGATTTGACTCGGTACGTTTGCAAATCTTTTGCAATGCTAGAGTTGTGTGATAACATGATTCATAATAATAACTGAACTTCAAGAAAGAGACGCCGCAGAAAATGTGCTAAAATTAAACCATTTGCCCCAGTCATTTTTATGTGAAAGCCATTCACAAGCAATCAAATTAATTAATTGCATAGTTTGCAACGTTTATTTCAATAATGCCAAAAAGCATGTTAATAATCAAGTTTGACGAGAAGTAGTGGAACAATTTTAAAACAAAGGTAAAGAAAGCGACGAAGAACATAATCAAACTGAGAGTAGCAAGAAATGTTTTTTACCGCTCAAATTTAAACTTTTAGTACTGTTACAGCAAGTTAGCTTGCTTTGGAATTGTTACGGACAACACTCCAATTCCAGGGTTGCAAATGAATTTATTGGAGTCTTATTCGAGTTTTGTAATTCCTCGTAAAAAAAATAAACACAGAATTAATAAAAGCACTAAAAGAAGCAATAATAATCCGATACACAAAGTTATGCAATATGTAGTTTAGAACGGCAAATTATCCAAATTCAGGCAGATAAAGAAATAGTAAAATAATTACCGTTAAACGCAAGTAGTATGGATACGCGGTTAATTAGTTTACATAATGGTTTACTGTAATAGTAACATGCACAATAATAGATAGACATTAGCCTCCAATCAATGCAATAGATTACCGGTAGCACATAAACGAAAGGTAACACTTACGAAGTAAGGTCTACACAGAAGATAAACCGGTGGCAAGCAAAGTAGCTCTGGCTAATCCAAATAGTTCTCTGAGTTCCCAAAAGGTGAGCAGTAAATCAGAACTCAGCCCAATAGCAGATCACATAAACTACTCAATATCAGTGTTAATCTAATACCTTATTCTAACAGAATGAAACATAAAATTAAAACACTAAAATAGTCGTCAACTAAAGATGAAACCTAGACGCTAAAATACGTATAGACCAAAACTGCAAAGGCGGCAATGTGCGTACGATCTATCTACATTGCAAACATTTCATCATCATTTTGCCAAACTCTGAAATTACAAACTTAGCTCGGCGGTCAAACCAGGAAAGAAAGAAAAAAGGAAAAAATGAAAATGAGCTGAGCGAAATTTAGAGGTTGTCAAAGTGATGGACGATACCACGATAATAAGTACAGTACGGAATGACCACCCCGGTTGCGAAGGAAGTCAAATGAGGTTCCAAGCACTGCACGTGGCTAATTTGGAAACTTAAGTCAGTAGCAAAAACACGAATGCCGGTACACTAAGATTAAAAACTGTTGGCCAATCAAGTCACTTAAAGCAGTAATTTGTTTTGTATATATGGCAAGGGATTGTGCACAAACAAAAGAACCGAAACAGGATTCAAACAAAAACCTTTTGCCTTGCAAGATTCCAACCACTATGTATTTGAACAGAAAACCTTTTGTAACACGAGAAAAGGCACGCCAATATCCATCATTGATAAGATGTCATGTTTACTTTCGCCGTTCGTAGTAAGTGAATTGGTTTGCTTAGTCATGTTTTGTTTTTTTCTTTCTTGACCCCTTATGGTGCGTAGCGGATTGGGATGAAAACAAGTTACTTTCTCTGTTTGCGTATATTGATTTTACTAGTATTAACGGAAATGTAGTGATAAGCTGATTATTGTTTTTGCATTCGTCTTAGTATTTTTCAATATGATTAGTTCAGCTGGAAGCGATGAATAATTCACCCACTTTTGGAAAACAAAACTTGTTTTGGACAATGTTACAAAAAATAGCCACTTTTTCCTTAGATTTCCACATTGTTTTTATTTTATTCTTTATAATTTTGTTTTTGATACGATTATACGTTTGTTTTTGATAAGTTATAATTTATAATTTCATACGAATTTTGTGCATTACCGTCTCAAATAGTTGAAAACTGCCAAAGTTTCGCATTGGAGTTCACGTCAAAGTTTCACGTCAAAGCGTCAAAGAGTCGAGCGTCAACTGTCATTCAAAAGATGTCGATTCTAGTGATTGTGATTAATGCACCTTAATCAATAGTAAACTGTTCGAATTGTGAACTTGTGTGTGCTTGACGAGTCATCTATATCCGGTCGGTATTGCACACGTTTAAGACTGTGGCCGAGTTTTCCTGTAACAAGTACTGTTCTAGAAAAATATTGCGTGAATGTTGGGGAGTTAAGATTGCTGCATTTACACTTTAGGTAAAGTTCTCTACAAAACTGCTTAATCAGTCTCATGGAATATAAATTGAATACTTTAAAAACAATTTTAAACATGTAGGCATAGGTGGGCACAAGTCCGTTAATCGTTAATCCGTTAATAACGAAGCTAACTTTTTCATTAACTCGTTAATCCGTTAAAAAGTTTTTTCATCTTAACGGACTAAATTAACTTCCGTTAAGTGCTGTTAACGGACTAAAGTAACTTCCGTTAAGTTTTGCTAACTTCCATTAAGGTTTTTATCGTTAATATCTTGCAGCTTCGTTGTGCATTTGAACTTGTTTTTATGTTGAAATTAGATTAGACTGTCAAATGTAACTTTCAAAACACAAAAAGACCACCATAGCATTAAATCTTTCCTTACAATCAACTCAACAGCGTCAATACGTGTTATAGAAGCGAGTGAATAAAACGAAATGTAAATTACACGCAAAATGTTAACGAATTAACGGACTTTATTAACTTCCGTTAATTAAAGTTGAAAATAACGGATTAACGTTAATGGAGGTGTGAAGTTTGTTAACGGACTAGTGGTTAACGAAGCTAACGTTTTGCATTAACTTGCCCACCTATGCATGTAGGTATTGGGCGCCGATTGGAAAAATATTATTTATCGTTCTGACAGTGTTTTTATAGCTTATTTGTGTAATTTTTTGTCCAATTTATATATCGGATATATCAACTTTATTATATCTGACAAAATGCTCTGGAAACATGACAAAAAAACACTACAAAATAAATTTGATATAGCAAATTTATCATATCTGATATATCAACTATATCATATTGGACAAAATGCATCTCAAAGATGACAATTGTCGTCGTTTTTGTCATGTTTGTAGAACTTTTTGTCAGATATAATATAGTTGATATATCCGATATATAAATTGGACAAAACAATATACAAATAAGCTACAAAAACACTGTCACAACGAAAAATAATATTTTTCCAAACGGCACCCATAATGTAGGAGTGAACGATTAATTTAATAAAACTATGCTGTGCTATTTCTTAATATCGCCTTCATGCAGTAACGTTTTTCGTGTTAAGTAAACAAAGCGACGCACAAAAGTTGCCCCTCTAATTTTCTCGCTGTGAGGTGACAGCTGCAGCCGTCTTCGTTTAGTAGGCAAAGGGTACTCTTCAAAAATAATTTCAGTGAAAATATCCATAAAATGACGTCGTTGAAATGTTTCAATGACATAGGCCTAATCACTTCGACTAAAGCGATTTGTCTTCTGACTCAATTTATATATTCATAAAACCAACTTATATGCAAATTTGAGTCCCCCCCAATTTTTTTAATCGAAAAAACAATGATGACGTCATTTTTCCGATCTTGGTCTAGAACTTTGCCGGTCTCGGTCTCAAAGCCGAAATCGAGACCGGTCTCGGTCGTCTAACAATTTTGCGGTCTCGTCGTGGTTTCGGACGAGTCAGTCTCGACTACAGCTCTGCCTCATACCCACCCACCTAACTATTGGTACATCATCATCCTACTCAATAACTGCTTCTTCACAGCGAGTTTTCCAGACTTCTCAGCGCTTATGCTTTACTACTGATTGATTCCAACTTGTTGACTTTTTGGCCACGTGGTGTTTCTCGGATCTGATTATGCGCGGCAAGATTCAGAACTTCTTTGGCTTTTGAGTTGACCCATTTTTTCGCCTCGCTCGAAGACCGTAGCGTGAACTTCCTTTCACAATTTTTCGACACTTCTTATTTTTTTCGTTCTTTGTCTTGCTTTTAGCTATTCGCTTTGGTCGGGAAAAAAGGCAATTACTCGACCACGTGTAGCCACTCTCGTTAAAAGATTTTGTCTTGGTAAACTTCCTTCTTTTTGAACGAGCATTCGAAGTCGTATCAATAGTTTTAGTATCGACTTATTGGTTCATTTTTTTATGCTGTGAAAGTTACCACTTGGCAGAGCTTTGCTAATTTTGTATTTGGGCTCTGAGTTTCTACCTGGTGCAGCGCTTCAAACGTGTACCTTCTTTCCCTCACTTTCGTAAGTTATTGTTACTCAATTTTGTGATATTATTCTGGATTATGTGTACGTAGATAAAATAGGATTAAAATATTCCTGATTAGCGACTAGTAATAACTTTTGGTTTGTAATTCGTAATAACCTACTTTATTCTTGTATTAATTTGTAGAATGTGGAAAATTTGACTTAAATTATTCTTTATTATCTCTTACTCCCAAAATCTTCATTCGAACTGACATACTGAAATATTACATTAATTTTATTATTTTGTAATTGCTAATATTCTGTTTGTGTTTATTTAACTTCCGTGCCGCCAGTGTGTGCTATTGTTTAAGCGTGTACTATTTTATGATTACGGCAGTTACAGCCGTGAATTAATACATCTGTACCGGTATTCCTACATCTATTTGGCTGAGTCGTTGATCCGTGAGGCGGAAAGTTGCATCTACTTTGAAGGGACCAATTTAGGCAATTTTGCTTAAAAACGAATCACTGATAATGTTGATGTGTTTTTTCACTCTTGCAGCGCGTTACTTTGACAAAAATCTTACGGATGAACCTAGTATGCAAATGACAGAACAGAAGAGCCTTAAAAACAAGCAATGCAAAAAAGTTATCCTCCCACTTTATTACCCTGATGGAGGATAGCTTTCTCGCAATGCTTGTTTTTAAGTAGTCGCTGTTCTGGTGACTCTTCCCTAAGCTTCCACGCTGATAGCCTTTAGGCCAGAAGCACGCAAAACGATTAAATATTAAAACTTTGGCTTGCAAAAGTCAAAACATTACAATTAAACTATTATCAAAATGTTGATTGTTTGCAAACTACGTTGAATTTCGAATGACCAAAAATCAATGTTTGGCTCAAATCAAATCAATTGTCACTGTTAAAGCCAAAAATATGTATTTAGTCAAAAATATGGTCTGGCTTGAAAATGTGCTTTTTGTTCAAACTCAGCTGACTTTAGTTTCGAACTCTGCCTTACTTTTTATTCCAATTCTGATTTTAAACAGCTGATTAGTTGATAAAAAAACAAGCGCTTTTGTTGTTTATTGAAACTGCGCCTACTGTACAGAAACCATTTTGTTTTCGAAGATTTAACTACGCAGAACAGTAACAGTCATTTGAAGGGATAGAGTTGTTAGTTCGTGAAATAGTTGAGATGAAATGAAATTGCAGAATTATTTGTACTAGCCATAAAACTAATATTTATGTTAATTTATGGATGTGTGTGAATTGGATTTAAATCAATGTGTAAATTTGATTATTTTTAAGCGTTATTATGTCGATGTTGCCATGAATTGTCGAAAACGTCGTTATTAAATCGACAGTTGACGACGTCACAGCAGTCCTTGATCTGCTACATACCGTATATAAGTTCGAGTTTCTGGGACCCGATTTTAAGATAAAATTTCAGGGGTCGACTTATACACGGGTAATGTTTTTGGACATGTTGCTGCTGAGTTGAATTGAATGTGGTATGAAAAGAAAACTCCATTATAACTTTATTACATCATCATTACTGGTATACATGCAATATACAAACATCTTAAAGTTACTTAACAGTATAGTAGTGCACAGTTTACTGTAGTATTGCTTATTGCACGTGTTTAAATGTTCGATAAGTTACTCGATTTGCGCTTCAAGTTACTAGTAATTATTCCGAAACATTCGCAAATTGCGGAGTCGACTTATACACGGGTAATACCTTTAGTGATGCAATTTCTTGTCTTAAAATGCGTATCGACTTATACACGGGGTCGCCTTATACACGGGTATATACGGTAATTCAAACAGCAGTTTCAGTCACTAAATGTTAATAAAACCACTTTTTTATTTTTTACTAAAAAAAAAAAAATTTTTTTTTCCTCAAATAAATAAAAGATTGTAAAATAAAACAGGATAGCGTAAATATCTAGGAGTATTAGCTGATGACAAACTCAATTGGAACAAGCACATTGAAACCAAATTATCGGCTGCTTCTGGTGCCATCTATAAATTACGAAAGTATTCACCTCAAAGAGATTTAATTTCAGGTTATTATAGTTTAGTATATTCTCATCTCCAATATGCAATTATTTGCAGGGGAAATTCTTCCAAAAACCATTAAACACAAACTACAAGTCAAACAAAATCGTATCATAAAAACATTACGCAGCAAATTTGGTACAAAAACCAGACTAAAACCACTATATGAACAATTGCAATTTACTAATACGAACAATACCTAAATATCGATGGAATTTACATATTAGAAGTTGCCAAATTTAATTTAGATAAATTGCCTGTATTTTGTGGAAATCAATTTACGATTTTTAAAACATTGTCCTTTATCAATACGTACTCGACCCAGAGTGCTTCTTCCAAAAATTTTTATGCGCAAAGAACCTCCTTGGTGAAAATTATAATCAATCGTATAAAATTTTTGGTGTTAAAATTTGGAATAATTTTCCAAGACTTATAAGAGATAAAGTTTTAACTTCCAGGGACAAAACATCATCAAAATACTCAAGCTTTACTTTTTTGCAATCCCGTACTTATTTGTAAGCGAAACCATTACTTGTGTAGATATTAAAGTGTAGGCCTATCGGCTGTGTGTTTATTTTTTTTACAAATTTTGTCTTTTTTTTTCTAACTACCACAATCAAAACAAAACTTCCCATTGAGGGTCAAAATTCTGCTGCTGAATTTTGTACTATTTATTAGAGGAGGAGCAGACTCAGCGACCGTGTCGCTTGATTAAGCGACGTTCTTATTTTGTTCTTTCGCCCTTCTCGTCGTGCTAAATCTTGTCTTTAAACTATTAATAAGCTATAGACAGTATCCAGAGTCTTATAGGCACAATCAAACCTTTGATTAACAGACTAAGACATACTGTTTCGGAATCCACATTCGTCTTTTATTCCTCGTCAGTATAGCTAGGACTATGTTATCTCGACTATATTCCTCGTCAGTATAGCTAGGTATGAACGTGAGCGTAGAAAGGCAAGGAATCGTAAATTAACCAGATCATAACACAATTTTTTCCCCTAAAATATTAAGGAATCACAATATTACTAGAGATAATTATAATTGTTCAATTCATAACAATTTTCAATAGCATGCCTTAGACAGCTGTTTCGCCCAATCTCAGGGCTCATTAGTAAAGCTAGTAAGGCCAAAAGGATAAATATCACCAGTGATAAAAATCTTTAAAACATGAATCTTTTCCTCTTGGTAAAGATGTGTTTTAAAGATTTTTATCACTAGTGATATTTGTCCTTGCTAGCCTTACTGATGAGCCCTGAGATTGGGCGAAACAGCTGTCTAAGGCATGCAATTGAAAATTGTTTTAAATTTAACTACTATAATTGTTTTTTGTAATATTGTAATTCCTTATTATTTTGGGAGAAAAAATTGTGTTATGTTCTGGTTAATTTACGATTCCTTGCCTTTCTACGCTCATGTTCACGAATGTCGATTCCGAAACAGTATGTGTTAAACTGTTAATCAAAGGTTTGATTGTGCCTATAAGACTCTGGATACTGTCTATAGCTTGACATTAATTTTCTTAGTACATTGTCTTTAAATGTTTGTTTAATTTCCGATTTACGCATTTGTTTTTGTTCGGCAATGAACTATTACTACTACTGTCCCCCGCAATTCTCGTGGAATAAAGCAATAACCACGATAAGAAGTTAAGAACACATATCCCTGCTTGCTACAAAAATCACGCAGATTCTTCTCGTACAAAGATTTCGTATTTTATTAAAACATACACGCGATTGCACAATTGCTTTGCAGCATCTACGCAGATTCGCTGTGTTGACTCATGTACGTGTACAAATTACACAGGATAAGCTTACGTTCAACAAATTAACAGTACCGCAACGAAACACTCTTGCAACACAATTTTGTCAATTTATAAGAAACAATTGAACCGATTAAAAACTTTAGCGAAGTGTCAATGATAAAAACAATAGTCGCTGCGTTGTGAGCTAATTTCAAATTTCGGTATTTCGTAACTTGGTACAAATGTTGATAAGCTATCGTCGACATTCAACCGAGGCAAAAACGTATTTTTACGCTGGGGGTATCCGTAAGTAAAGTTTGTCAAACCGAAAATTTTTCATCTGGTCCTCCCCGTGCCGGACAATATTCAGTATAAACGGGTTTTTATTTTTGCATTAACAGTATTTCCACAACTTCACTTTTTTTTTTTGATAACAACCAGTAAGTTTTGGGTTGAGGTTGAGCTGGTCCTAATTTTCAGTTTCATTTGAACCGTAATTTTGTAAGAAAACAAAGTGACACAAATTTATTTTTGCTTGGTAAAAAGTTGTGTCGTGTAAAAGTTTTCTCGATTTTCAAAACTGCAAGAAAACAGTGAATTCCACAATGATTATAAAACTACTGTTTATTTTGTTGCGATACGACACTGTAAGCTGTAACAGAAATATATTTTAAGTTTGACCCGTATTCTTAATTGCTTTGTTCATACACAGGCTGGCATTGTTCTTAAATTTTAAGCAAAAATGAACCTAGTGATCTTACAAAAACGTGTAATGTGGTAGCAAGAAATACGGAACTTTATGCGGCCGAAAGCGAAATTGTTGCAAAATTTTCGAGTGGTGCATCATGGCTTAACTCACGATTCGCACCGACTGTCTCCATGAAATGTAAAGCAGTACGTAGAACATCTGAACCAATCACAGCAAACTGATCGTTGTAATCGCAAACGCTCTAACCAAATTGGTTTGCTCGCACATGCGATGACAAATGCTCGCTATGTAACTCGTCGCACGTTCTGATGCCTCGTTTAAGTTACCGTGCTTTCAATTTTGTTGGTCAATTAACGTTGTATAAAACGCAACCTTTGTTTTTCATTGTAACAAACTCGAACTCATGCTTGAGCTGCGCCTCCTCTCTCGCGTACCAAGTTGCAGCTATTTAAAACACAGAATTTGCGCTGGTACGCTTACTACGCAACGTAACGACTTGGTTTGTGGAACGACTTTTAATCAATCAAGCGAATTTCGGCTGGGCTGTGTCACCACCCGCCACCGTCGTTGACAACTCATGAAAACCCTGATGATAGTATCGCAACAGAATCATCGCAACAGGGCCAAATTTTTCAAATGTCTGAATAAGATTTATCAAGTCTTAAACGGGTACCGACTCCTTTAGCCTTCTCTATATGACCAAATAATTTGCATAACCCACACTGACGTCGGTGGCGATAGCTCAGTCGGAAGAGCGTCGGTTAGGAATCAAAAGAACACAGGCTCCAGGTTCGATTCTCGAACTGTCAACGTGTGACTGTGTTATTACAAAAGACACTGGATATAAATCGCGCGATGATTTCAAGCACAAAATTATGCCGCAAACTGGGTATTTACATGTATAAAACTACTGGAAAAGTTTCAGTATTGTCCCAATCGCGTAATCTTAAATTTTAACCTAAACGCTTAAATTTTGTTTTGAAGCTAGAGAATGCCTAACGAAATTGGACTAAACCTGTAAAACATTAAGTTTAAATACATTTGAAATTTCGAGCTTGAAGTTAAAACTATACACCAAAACTTAGGAACTTTTTCAAAAGTCAGTGACTGAATCTGCTCGTGGAAGACTGCGTCACCAAGTGAAATCTGAGTCCAAATATATTTATGATCATTCATGCGTACATACAAAGCACTCTTGCGTCTGTCCAAACCCACAACGCAGAGCACGCTCTGACAGTCTGTTTGTAAGTCAGGTTGTGCCACAACGACGGGTAAACTGGCTGATCCCAATAGAGAGGAAGCGTCAAGTGTCTTTCTCAAGGACAAAACGACGCATTGCCAATCCGGGAATCGAACCACGGGCAAGCAAACTTAGATCACCCACCACCAATTGTGTTACACTTGAAGGTTTGTAGCAATCGAAACCGGTCTTTAAATCCGCTCCGATTTTGGAACGATGCTTTGCTTCACATTGATTCTCGATAAACGAATATCAAGTCTTAATATAACTAGCTCACGTTAGGATAAAAATAAATCGTCGGTTTATGTCGAGTAATGCGTCATTGCAACTTACAGGGTTTGCAGCATAACACGAAAATACGTTAGCACGTCGTACTACCATCGCTTCAAAAATGAAACGTTAACTAAAAGCTTTGCAAAAATAAAGGAAAAACAATTAAATACATTCCATTAGTACGTCCCGACTACATTCATATACGTGAATCAATTGCTTAAGATTTACTGAAATGCATTTTACCATTTTGGTTCAATGCTGTATCTGGTGTTTGTACGTTTCATTTGTGAAAAAATATTTAAGTTTTTTCAACGGTTTAAGGATAACACATTAACACATTGAAAATTTGTGCGGTTCAAATGCTGGATTCGTGATTTTTTAAAAAGTAGCAGACTGCACACTTAAATTGCCATTACAAAACTAAGAGAAATTCGAAAACGCATTAAAAATAATCTATTGCAAAATGTCGCTTCTAATAGACACAATTAACAGAGCTGTATTAAAAAATATCGAGTTACTTAACGAGTTGTACATACGGGTGTAAAATAATACAAACTTGATCAAGTATTCAAAGAATTTCATCGCATTTGATGCGAAATTTCTGCTTTCTCCCACAAAATTGGGTTGAAGCCTTCCTGTATTAGGAAAATAATTCACTCTAAATATAGTGCTTCTACGTCACAAATCACGTAACAAGCATTAAAGTTTTATAATAGTTCAGTTCGACATTAATTGAGCAATAAATTACATAAATACTGGCACACTGCTGAGTTTGTACACAATACTGTTCGTATTCAGTTCATGATTGGATCGCTATGTACACAGCTAGTTTGCGTAAGGCGGGTCAGTGCGTGAGTCGCTCGTTTGAACGCGCGGTGTTTATGATGTCATTGAGCTCCATTTCCTCGCGATACTTCGCGTCTTCGTACTCAACTAACTTCCGTGACATCTTCACGTACGCGAAATTCGCGGATAAACACATGAGAAAGTGAAACTGCAACAAAAATACGTCAAGTTTGGCTTTTTACATTGCAAATTGACAAGCTACAACAACGCATTTCAAATCAAATCAACTAAATCTTTCATTATACTCGCTGTATTACGCCGAAGCGTGTAACGAGTTGGTGGGGCCCATCTCCGCGTCACAGCGCCGGGGCAACACATCTTCATTCGAAGAAAATGTCGCAGTGGTGGCCAGCCGTTGGCAACACTGTGTCCGATTTGACCGGCCCAAGATTTGAACCTCAGACCTCCCGCTCCAGAGACGAACGCGTTACCGCTCGACCAACTGGCCGGTCAACAACGAAAGGTTTCCTCTATCGCAGTGGTCGGCAACAACCGGTCCGTAAAGAGTTCGTTACCGGCCCGTATACTTTTCCAGGTTAAATACTTTGGTATATGTTTGAAAAATCTTGTGATGAAATAATTCCAGTTTACAGGAAGTACTTGTTACAGCAACAACGAACATTTGAATTTGCTGCCGTTTCCCATTGCAGCAGACTTATATTTTCATTGGTTTGCATTTGTGTTCTTGAAAGCCGGTCGGCGAAAATTTTCCGTTTTTAACCGGTCCGTAGAATAAAAAAGGTTGCCGACCCCTATTCTATCGTGTTTCACATTTCGTAAAATAATTTTAATAATTAAACAAAAAGTTTTCTCCTACAAACGTCATAAAGCTAACGTACGGAAACGCATATTTGATTAAGAACATCTAACTTTGACACAAAAACACAATTGTGTTTTTTAAGCTGTGAGCGTATTGTGTTTTTGACGTGGAGTTGCGTGAATCAAGCGTCTACTACCAGGCAAATACTATAAAAAATTGGTATTCACAGCTTCTCTGCTTGACGCTCGGCATTAAAAAGCAACAGTGTGAAGCCTCCGCCGTGTGTGGTAGGTAGACAAGTTGGGTGGTAGCTTGACACGAACACCTAAAGGTCACTTAGCTGTCTCCCAGGCCCCGGCAACTTGGTGAATGAAGATGTGATTGCAATCACAATTGTGAGTATAACATATCAAAGAACTTTTAGCGTCCCATGCAACACAAAACTAACAACTATAAGTGGATGTAAAGCAATAGCAAAGCAAATGGTTTGACATTGTATAACCGAGTTAGGCCAACAGCTTTTCGCAAGCACAGTAGCACACCCGTACTCGAATACTACTTTCAGTGTAATTCCGGCTCTCGAGGAATTTATTTAAGAAAATACCGAAATTTAAAGGGGCAATTAGGTCTAATTTTAACTCATTTATTGCCACAAAAAATAAACTTTAATCTTTTTTAATTTTTGAGACAAATTTCTGAGATCTTCGACTTTTACATCAAAAGATATTTGCATTTCTTTACTCCTCTATTAGTGACAATCCTGCCAATTTTTTCAAATTATTTTTGAATTAACCTCTAGGTGTCGCTCGTGTGAATGCAGCGATAATGTTAGAAAGCCAAAACTACTATGAATACAAATTCTAGACGTATAAATCCATTGAATCCAAATATTTTCTTATTTATAGTATTTTCTTTGATGAACTGTAGCGGACGACGCTGAAAATGCGCAAATGAATATTCTCTATCTTTGTTTGATTTTTTCTAACTAAAAGTTTTTGGTGAAATAGACTTATCACTATTCATTACCAATCCGCAATAGGCCTGCCGCAAAGCCTAGTTCCTAAGCCTAACATTAGTTAATTGACCTACCAGTAGATTTTTTTAAAGCTGTAAAGTCTAATCTCTACTAGCGTAATGTTAATTACGTGCGGTAGCTTACCAATACTGCGCTTTTATACCGGCAATAGGCTTTAATAATTGCAAAGAACAACTACATAGCCCGTATGACATAGGCCTATCAGGGTTACCCGATCGGCCTAGCTTATGCCTATTTATCATTTTTTTTTAAAGTGCACCAAATCGAATATATTAGCGCTAAAAGAAGAAAATTCGAACCAATAGGCCTAATTTTATTTTTGAAAAACATCTTTTTCGCCTAAGCCACAGCAGAAACCTGGCAAAATTTACCAGGTCACCCTAACCCACCGGACCTACCAGATGACAAGTCGGTTTGAAATCGCGTTTGCAAATTTGATGTTGCAATGTTGCCACAGCCGAATTTTCTTCCCGTAAAGTCAAAATCATTCCCCATGAAGTTGTTTAACGTCAGACAATGAAAGAACGTGACAAAAACGTTGGTAATCAATTATTTTTCACATATCTAGTGTTGAAATTCAGAAAATAGACCTCGCTGCTCCTTTAACTAAAAAATAACTGCATCAATTCTAAGCATTTGATTGATTCAAGTTCATAAGTTTACCAATCCTATTTGAATAGGACACCCATGATGATCTCGATTAAGGGTGAAACAGACTGTAGGGTTTTAACAATTATAATTTTTGACGTGCACTGTGTTATGTTGTGACAATTTCATAAGTGTATATAAGTTTTATAATTGAATATAAAGGTACTTCAAAGCCATGATCATCAAAATTAAAGTTTTGTTCAACAGCAGTCTTTATAGCCCCGAGAAATAATTAAACGGACACTTCCTGGAGTGCTATAATATTTTGCGAACCATTGCCCTCAAAATTTACTTTGAGTTAAACTAGCACATTAAACAATGAGAGAACATCTAGTCTAATACTGAATTCCGTGACGTCTTCAAATACGATTATATCGTCTGATGAGACCCTTAAGCAAGGTCGAAACGTTTCGCGATTGCTCATTCGCTAGCGCTTACTCCGTCTTTTGCAAGTGAATGTTTATTGGCTTGTAATATTGTGAATTAAATAGCCCAATTTTCTTGTTTTCAATTCTCAGTATTACCCACTATGTTTGGATGGATGTCCTTAGGCCGTACATAAACATTAATTTGTTATATTGCCCTTATTTTTCAAATATTGTTGCAAATTGGAGTAACAGAGTATTTTTTCTAGAAAAATCACGTGCTTAAATTAAGGGTCTAATTTTTAGAGCTATTTACAGGTCCACGAAATGGCAACATGGAAGCTAAAATAAACACTGCACAGCAAAAAAGAAAGTGCAGACGACCAAAGCATTTAAATTAAGTTGATGAGCACCTGACGAATACAGTATAATCGAAATTTGTCTGCTCAAGGGCAGTTGGTTGAGGGTTGCTGGCTGTGTTGGATCGCATGTTATTGTGGAGCTAGATTTCTACCACTCTTTTAATTTCAATCGACAGATATTGATTAGTTTTCATATTACTAATGAGGGTCACTGAGAAAATAAACCTATGTCGCCCACTTGAAACTTTGTATTGTTTGTCATTATTACACCACCGTATGTTCTGTGACGCACAAACGCGGCAGCTTGACTCATCATCGGATTTGATTTGTTTCTGAATCAACGCAAACAAATCTTTTTAGTACTTCATTCTTTAACGACTAGCTCACTAGCACGATTAGAAAACTTCTCTTTTGCTTAGCTATAAGCGTTCCAGATTGAAGAGCTGTGGCCTGGCTACCAACACAACAAAGCACAAACGAACAAATCTATCATCTGGTGTGAAAATCCCTCAGCCCGCAGGTATTTATGGGGTGAAGTCCATATTTTTTGGGCCTCATAAACAAACGGTAAAATATTAAATGCTTTCTCTCGCCAGTTAAAGGGTCAACTTGACAGTAAAGCGACTTTCTTTCACAGAGTTTGGGACAAAACTCAAGCACATCGTCACGTATTTGAACTTTGTTGCGCATATCAGCAGGTGGCTTGAAACCACCAGAACTACCCCAACTACTGGTAGGACAGGCTCGCTTGGAAGCCCACAGGTGGAACAAAACTCGGGCGCTTCCCTTGTGCTTCACTCGGGGCAGAATAATAGCCCACCAAGTGGGCCGTAAAAGGCGACCAATGAGGCCCATCAGCGGTGACGTGTCCACTTTCCTATCCTGGATTCTCCAGCCCAGCTGCAGTTCTGTGGCGTCATCTTCCTGCCGCACCACGATCTTATTAGAAAAGAAACGGAGCAGCAACAAAAACAACAAACCAGGGCGCTGTGCTGCTGTGGTTAATGAAACTTCCATGACACCGGAACATCCAAAACAAATGGCAGCGAGAAAAAGCGTCGTTTTTACGACGAACGTAACCGCATGAGCTGGGTTCAAATCGCACTTCAAGTCACAAACTTCAACCTCGACTATCTTAGAATTTAAAGTCATCTTTTCAAGATGAACAGAGATGGCTACTGTCTCGAAGACCTCACGGTCCCTACGTAGCTTCTCGGTCGCTGCTCTTGTCGATATTATTTTGCTGATATTTGTTTAGTTTAATTTTACTGGCAAAGTTGTCTTTTTTGACTTGTGAAGTGCTATTTAATAAACTTGAAACTGCAATATCCAAAGCGGGAACTGCAGTGAGGTACGGCAAGGTGAATCTAGTGGTGTCGAATGATCAGAGTAACTAAAGCCAAAGCACACAGTTCACACGGGACATTCAAAGTCGACTTTTGGCCAAAATTAAGTGATTCAAATTTTGAAATCTATCTCAGCAACTTTTGTTTTCTATGATTCGACAGTATCGTGGCAGCGTATAAACTCATATAAGCTTATCGAACTAACAGAACATACGGTGGTGTAATAATGACAAACAATACAAAGTTTCAAGTGGGCGACATAGGTTTATTTTCTCAGTGACCCTCATTAGTAATATGAAAACTAATCAATATCTGTCGAATGAAATTAAAAGAGTGGTAGAAATCTAGCTCCACAATAACATGCGATCCAACACAGCCAGCAACCCTCAACCAACTGATATAAGTTTTACAATGATTCGACAGTATCGTGGCAGCGTATAAACTCATATAAACTTATCGAACCTAAATGGTATAAACTTGATGTTCTAAGTCGTTTTATTGAGTAATGAAAAACAGGTCTTGAGATAAGTGTTCGCTGCGGTGGCATCGACCCTAATGCAGTAGTTTGTGTCTTCTGCCAATAAAATCGCTACATTATTGCGCGGTAACATTGATGCTTGGTGCACCAACCAGCTTAGCCTGGCGTCGCCGGAAAATTGCAATTCATTGTTCATTCATTCCCATGCGAGAAATAGGTTGGCCGAGCTGAGTATAAAGGATTACAAGCAGATAAGCTCTTTAGTTAAAGATTAGGACAGAAGGCCAAGTCATGGTGTAGCGGAAAGTTCATATCAGCACAAGTAATTGCGGAAGAAAGTATAATCGGCTTAACAACACCAGTTACGATGACTGACGTCACGTAAAATTGCAAAAAAACACTGCCAACGTTTTCAAACGTGCAAGACAAATGTTTATTTTGTTGTAGAGCAATTTCTAGATGCTATTTCCTATGACACGAACAACATGAAAGTTGTTTTAACAACCGTACATCATCATTTTTGTCCTTCGAAGCGGGGCAATAACAAGCTCGTAATAAAGAGTTTAATAAGATAGCACTGCAATAAAGAAAATCGCAATTATTGATCCGAAAGTTTTTTAGTTGCTGTTTATTTTTAAGTATTACAATAACAAAAAACTATATTTTTACCATTGCAAGTCACAAGGGACGTCATTCCAAAACAAGTTCTATTGATTTTTTTAATGTGATTAGTTAGAGTTCTTTACGTTTTGAACACAAGTTTTAACACTGAGATAACAACAAAAGGTAGAAGTTTTAAAAGTTGATAAAACCATAACCTAACCTGATAAGCCTTAAATTTGCTGAGATCGCGTCACAGCCGATCCAATACAAAAACTTAGTTGGAGCTGCCTCGCTTTTTCGTGTTGATGAGTACATGGTGTAACGGATTGCCACACCATAGAACCTAAGCGATATACTCGAGAACCCGGAAGAAAAGTGTTCATTTCCACGCCATTCAGCCCATCACCACAGCCGCCCACTGTCCGGATATCTTTTGGTCGCTTCACGAGCGTTAAGAGTCGTGGCTTTAACATCCTACTATAGAGACTGGAAAACTCTGTAGCTCTAATGTCAAGTGAACTTCAGTTTTCCTTTCTTGTCCATGCCAGTCCAGCCTACTAATTTGTGTTTTGTATTCTACTTTAGTAAGATTGGCTACAAATTCTACAATCTTAAGTTCGTTAGCTGGCTGTTTAGACAACATACACCAGATCGAGTCTTTCAACTTTTGAACTACTAAAGAGCTATCGAAGCCGAAGTACATCTCAAGTCGAGGACCAGAATAACTAATTCACGTTAGTAAAGCCTTTTCCACACTCTGGGTCTGGGCTCGTTCGACTTGCTTCAGCTTCGCACAAAATCGCTGCAGAGTTGCTGATTATAATTACTGCTGAACTGCAGTTTGCGCTGGTTGCATGATACAACGGCTGACGAGACTTACCGTGCTAATGAGAGCCAACGCTGCTCCGGCAACCGCGATGATGGAAAGCTGACTGACGACGTCAAACTACAAGAAAAGGAAAACTTGAAAAAACAACATCTAACTTTTACATTATACTTGATAAAACTAGCGTAAGGCTAAACGCAGAGGGCAAAACTATCTTTAACGACCATTGATGCGGTTCGATTTCGGCTAAGCATACAATGCCTATTTGGAGTCAATAAAATTTGAAAGTGTTCGTTTCACAGTCACGCTTTTGTCAGGAATACAATTTCAACGTATATCTGGACCTGCAACGTTACTTAAGTTGCAGGTCCAGATCTACGTTGAAATTGTATAAGTCGAGCCAAGTCAACTGACCGCGAACCAACGGTTTCGTCACAAAGTGAGGGTTTGGGCAAGATGTCTCTGGGGATAGTACGCGACAAACTGACCGCGGACTACGCCGACTGGCTAAGAAGGGCGATCCTAAATATATTTTTACTATCCCCAGAGCCATCTTGCCCAAACCCTCACTTTGTGACGAAATCACTGCGACGAAATTAGTGACGAAACCACAGTAACGAAATCGACGCTTCGCCGCCAGTTTGTCGCGGTCAGTTGACTTGGCTCGCACTTTCTAGGTTACTATTATCAGTGGAATTCCATTCTTGCAATATCAAATCTAATGACTTATTACAACCAAAGTTACTGCTAGATTAACCAATAACCAGTTAACCACGCAAGTATCAGTATCACTACAATACCTGTTGAGCATTGCAGAATCTGAGCAAATCCTGGTCGCAGAGCTGTCCATATGAAGAAGAGGCGATGTTTCCCGGTACTGTCTGCTTCATTAAACCTTGAGAGCATCAAAAAAAAAAAAAATATATATATATAACAGCGATTGAGAATATAGAGCTCCTTGATCAGATCTGCGATTTGGTCAGGCCGAGCACTATCGCTGGGTACGAAAGCTACCACAAGTGATAATTTTCGTACAAGCCTTAAGACCCAGTCTTTCAGCCTACCAGTGTACTCTCTATTCGCTGCAGATGAAAAGACAAACCCCCGAAACGGCCAGCCGTACAGCGAGTGAGAACGTATAAATATATAGATTTAAATATATTCGAGCAAAGACAATCCAGCGCTGCAGCAAGCATCTTGCTTGCATTGAAAACATAGTCCAATCGATGGTCAAATTTGGATATAGGAATTACATTTGGACTGGAAATAAATGAACGTCAAACAAGATCTTCAACGGCTTTTCCCTTCCTCATTTATGAAAACAAAAATTGAAAAAGTGGGTGTGATGCTCAGGTGATAAAGATTCGCACTCCCTCAAAACAGATCTTGCACTCTGGTTAAGATCGCTTGGTCAAAACCCAAATTTTGGAAGAGCCAAAAATTTGGAATAGTTGATTTCGATGAACATTTACCGGTATGTATTTATATCAAGAACTGTTGTCCTTAAAAAGCTTGTAGGTTGGTACTTTGATGACTGGTAATAGTCTTTGGGAGCAATAAAGAGCTCAACTGCCCAAAATGGGTAGTTCAACATGACTATAAAGGTTTAGTATCAAAATAAGATGCAATTAAACTAAGAGCACTTATATTTCAACAGACATTGCAACCTTTTCAACACAAATCAGCCATTCATAACAAAAAAAGTTGAAAGAATGTCAAATCAAGTCAAATCTTTCAATATACTTGCAATAGTTCGCCGAAGCGTGCGTGTAGCGAGTTTGCGGGGCCGATGTTGGCGTCATTGTACCAGGGCAACACAGCTCCTTTTGAAGAAATGTCACAGCGGTGGCGAGCCGCTGGCAACACTGTGTCTGATTTGACCGGCCCGATATTTGAACCTCATACCTCCTGCTCCAGAGATGAATGCATTACAACTCAACCTTGATTAACAATTTGCGGAAACATTTTACCAACTTTAGAAGAAACTACATTTCTGGTACTGACCCAACCCAAATTTCAAGCTATCACATCAACGGCGGCGGTTGTTCACTTGCTCCGTTGGAACATTGGGAGCTTTAAGATCGAAAAGTTGCTGCCAATCAGTTCGATTCTCGAACTTGTTGTGTCCAGGGGAAAAAACTTACCGCAGATGTCTCGTCAAGAGCAAGCAGTGTTACCATTGTGGTGGCCTAGCCTGACATAATACTTGCAAACGGAACCCCAAAAAGGTGCTCTGCGTTGGTATGGTAAAACAGACGCAGAATGCTTGGTCTATACACAAGAGTATGAATAATATGAGTCACCATATGTAAAAACTTTAAAAAATTACGTCCTCTGATTTTATTATCATTTCTCGACGCGATCAGTAGGATATGTGTTACTACTTAGCGATTCGTGAACCAGTACCTGAAATTCATTAACCTATTTTACACGGGGAGGAGGGGGCAATTTTCCCTCTCTCGATACTTTTGTGTTAAATCCTTTAATCAAAAAGATTTTTATTTCAAATCAACTTGACCTTGACTTAAATTTCATCGCACACAACTTCAGAAAATTTAAAGTTGCTAAAAGGTTCAGTTCAGTACATTTAACGGATGGAAAGTTTTCCAATTTTGAGGTTTGCCGTAGTCACTTTCCAAAATCTTTCGTTTTGTGGCCTTGAAATTTAACTTAAAAATGACTTCTTAAGACGCTTTTGTGACATAACTACTTCGACTTAAGCATTTTATGAGTCAGCATCAAAAAACAAGCCATGAACAAAATTAGAACTGCCAATGACGTCATTACAAAAATGACATTATTTTTTGAAAATATGGCTGTGACATCACAATGATGACGTAATCAACCCAAAACCAGTTTTTATAACAAAAAATTGGTGAATACCAACCCGATGCCAAATTTGGTGCTTTCATGACTTTTGGTTTAGGAGTGAGATAAGTGGCATCCCCCCACCATGTAAAATGCGTTGGTTAATAGCCCATGTAAAATAGGGTTAATTCGTTCATAAATCCAAAACGGCTCGACGTAAATAGCTAAAACTTATTTAGATATAACAAGGGGATGGTTTAAAACGCCATGCATGCCAATTTTGGGGGCTTACAGTAATGTGACTGTAATATTAGAGTCCCAAAATCGCAAAAAATGGCTGAATCTGCATCGATGTTTAATTAATTTGCCTGAAACTTGCAAAATGGCTGAAGGAAACGGACGAAGAAACCTGAAATTTGAACCCAACATAAAAAAGCTTCATGCAAACCAGTTTCGAAGTGCCTAGTCACAAGACAATAATTTTACAGTATAAAAATTGACAAAACGTGGTTAAATGCATATCTCGGTAAGTGACGAAATTGGTACTGGCATAAAAAGTTTTGCAGCAAAAGTCAATTTTAAGCAAGTCATATTTTGATGAAAAGGATATGTAGGAACATCATTAGTTATCGAAAACACTAAAAAAATCAACAACTTGTTGTGCCAAAGTCGGTATGAATTAAAACAATGAACGAGTTGGTCCAGCAATAACGTGTTTGTCTCTGGAGCGGGAAGTCGTAGGCTTAAATCTCGGCCGGTCGAATTGAACACATAGTTGCCAACAGCTCACCACCGCTGCAGCATTTCTTCAGAGCTGTACTGCTTGCATGCGCAATCACACAAAGATGTGTGTCGCAAACTCGTTATATACATGCTTCGGAGTAATACAGCGAGTATAATGAAAGATTTAAAATGGCTCATATAACGATGACAAATGGCCATGCGGACATTAAAAAGACAACTGATCGCACACTAATTATTATTTTTCTGCACCGGATTTAAGGATGATGTATATTGTACAATATGTAACGGTTTTGTTTGTGGTGTAACATACGCCAAAAAAAAACTGAATAAGGAAACTTTCAAAACCCCCTCTTCAGAAGTGTTTATTGGCAGGCAACCTGTACATTAGTGTATATTGTACATATGTGTAAAGTGGGCATTGTTACTTAACATCTATTCATCCACTCAGAAAATTGGATTGAACAAGCGAATGCTTGAAGCGCATAAAGTGGCGGAAAGGCGTTCGGATAGTGAAAATAATGAAGCAAATTTAACCGTGTCTAAGAACAAAATCGCAGAACTATTGGATACATCTCTTTCACGCACAATTAACAACTTTAGGGTAGGGTGGTCCATATTTGATCGTCTTTTGAAATTTTTTAGTCTGACCCCTTCAAGTTGTGTCGTTTCATGAAAAAATAACGTGTGCAAAATTGTTTTGAAAAATTTTTATGTTTAGGGCCCTCAAAATTCGGAAATTTTGTCAAATTTTGGTATTTTTGGCATATTGACCTTAATGTATTTTTTGATCGAAAACTGTAATAATTGACGTTTAGAATGATAAGTCACCTTATATTTGTCGAAATTTGACATTCATATGCCTTGTAAATGCAATATTATGGTCATTTTTGATTTCTGCCACTGTGTGACGCTAATATAGTTTAAGTCGCGAATATTGGTAAAATTTTGTAGTTTCTTAATCCAGAACAATGGTATTGATATTTGAACCCCATTTTCAGCGATGGGTGTTTGAAAACTTCTACTGTATATAATGCTATTTTCCTGTTGTAGAATAGCTGTAAATATTTTTAATCGTTCTTTACCGAGATTTCAAACCTTTTGCATTTAATTCACAGAATCACATTTATTTTTGGTAGAACTATCAATTTTTCACAGAACAACTATTTCTAGATTAGTTTAGATTGGTTACTATACAGTATTTTTCTTCAAATAGTTTTTGATTACAAGACAATATTGTGGGATCTTGTAGCCATCGAGCCAAGTTGAAATCTTTTATTAGGTCGCCATTTTATGGTTTAGTATTTACAATTCAAATTGCCTATCTTGCTTCACATGCTGAATGTCAAACAAAAAAGCTGTGCATTTTCTTTTGAGCTTTTCTCAGTTTGTCTTCAAGACTCAGTTTAGAGCTAGAATTTGAATCCAACTGTAAGTTTTCAGCTTTCATGAAAAATGACTTAAATTTAGTTAATCACAGATTCACATTAAAATTGTTGACAGATAAGAACCTACTATATCATCAAAAGTTTAAGGGTGAGCTCAACACTATCTTCACAGAAAGGCTGACCATTTTTTTTGCGTAACCTGCTTTCTGCTTTCGAAGCTATCCGTTTTTTTTCCAAACAAAATCTTATTGCAGATTTTAGAGTTCAAGTAAAAAATAATTAAGCTGGAGTAACACTGTACACCTTCAAAGTACATGTATGATTTACTATTTTGGAGTGTTTGGCGTTGCTGTTTGTACAATATGCAATAGACACTGCGATTGTAATACTCTTTACTCCAACACAACGGTTGGCAAACGTGTTTCACAACAACTGTTTTGTCTAATTTTAAATATTTGCTTCTACTGTAGCCTTCAAGTTTTAAATAAAAGCTGAAGGCAAAGACGTTCAACATCGACTTTTAATTTTAGTGCTGTTGTTCAACCTGTAAAAATTTTTTAGTGTTTTTGACTTTTTTATTTCAATACTGTTTTTGAAGCATAAAATTAAAGCACTGGGTATCTGATTACTTGCTTTTACAGCCAAAGTTTAGTTTTGTCAAACCTTGTCATAACTTACTGCAAATTACTGCGATTAAGACTGCACCATAAAGTTTTTTGTGGTTAGTCTACTCAGAGTTGAATCAAAAATGATTTCAACAAAAAAAAGTTAGTATTAATCACAACTATATACACTTAAGTTTTTATTTATATATTTTTCTGGAATATTTTACTAATTTTGTTGATACTGTTTGTTTAATAATCATAGTCAAAAAACCTAAGATTGCCTATTTTTCTAAATTATTCTGCTCTAATGTATCTTCACAATATTAAGAACTGCGATTATCCTATAAAGCAAGTGCATCCCAAGTTCTTAACAGGATTTTGCTCTAAATGGAAAACCTTTTAGTCAAGAATGGTTATAAACTTTTAATTATTTTCAATTTTTAATTTTAATCTATCAATTACGTTGTTAATCAATGTGGTGTGTAATTATATTTCAATTTACTATAGTATATTTAAGCTATAACTCAAAGCAGTGGTAGGTATCAGCCTGTTCTAGAAAGTGCTCAACAACTCAATAGTTCAATAATTTCAATACTTAGAGTGGTATATGTGTACTGTAAGCTATAACTCAATATTTTTTAATCAAAAAAGTACTAGGTTTGAAGTTTTTAAACCAAAAAATGTTACAGAAAATTTTCAAGCTCAAACTTTTGATATATCTGAGGAAAGTATAGCTGCAATCTGATATTCTGACACCATATGACAATAACATTATACAGAAGTTTTCGAACACCCATTGCTGAAAATGGGGTTCCAAATACCAATACGGTTGTTCTGGAGTAAGCAACTACAAAATTTTGCCAATATTTATGATTTACGCTATAGCGCCATGCAGTGATAGAAAGCAAAAATGACCACAAAATTGCAGTTACAACACATATGAGTGTCAAATTTCGACAAATATGAGGTGACTCATCATTGTAAACATCAATTATTACAGTTTTCGATCAAAATACATTAAGGTCAATATATCAAAAATACCAAAATTTTCGAATTTTAAGGGGCCTGAGGCAATCTAAACACAAAAAATTTTCAAAACAATTTTACACACGTTATTTTTTCATGAAACGACACAACTTGAAGGGGTGAGACTAAAAACTTTCAAAAGTTGATCAAATTTGGACCACCCTACTTCCGAGTACTGTATGTTGTATTTTATCATCACGCAGCTGAGCACTGATCAGAGCCAAATGCCAATTAGGACACCCTTACCTGCTTGAACAAAATTTATGCAGGCATAACATGGATCCGCATTCTGACCGTCACAGTTGTTGTCACGAATAAAAGTGCATTGATTGCTGGCTGATTGCAGAAAGTAGATGGGCAAGGCAGAGAAACAAGCTATTAGAAGCCAACCACATGATGTCAAATATGTCAAGGCTGTGTACTGCAAAACAACAAAAAGTTCAAATAAAAATGCGCTATCTGGACAACCAGCAGTGTTCTCCACAGAGGGTTATAAAACTCTTACCGATACGTCATGCATGAGCAATAATAAACAAGAAAAAAATGTCATAATTAAATCAAGGATTTTCTGTACTTTTATTGGTCAATTCCATCACATGACTGCTCCTTCATACATGAATAATAATGCAAATACAAAAGAAACAAAAAAGAAAAAATAGTAAAAAAACAAAAGTGAAAAAGTATACCAATCCCTTGTAGAGAACTCTGCTGTCACTACATTGAAATATTATACAATATAGTATAATACATTGAATTTCATTTCAATTCAAAATAGACTGAAATTAACCATGGCTACCAAACCAATCACATTTTGAGGGTCAAGTGACAGAATGAGCCAAGTCATTCAAAAGTTGTTTCGAGATAATCACATTTAAAATTTTTAAATGTAGTGTAAACAGTGCAGAAATCTGTAGAAGGTGTTATCAATTTAAACTGCTAAGATGCAACTTTTCTTAAAATTTCCTGACATAGGATGGTAAGAGCAATAACTTAGTGCTCATCATTAAGTCCTCAATGTGACTTGGCTCATTCTGTTATATAGTTTTTTGATTAAGTGGTAATCTACATCATGAAAAAACGAGCCATGTCACCTTAGTTCATTTTGTCATGTAGAAATGGTATAGATAAAGAAGCATCACAACGAGCTATGTAGATATTAGCTCATTTTGTCATGGAGCCGTTTGGACTTAGTTCAAAATACGTGCTCAGTTCTGATAAAACTGCTAATGCTAGGGCTTAGCTCTCTCTGTCAGAAAAAAATATGTTACTTGGGAAGTACAATTCTGTATCTAACAGAAAAAAGTGCAAAAACTGACCTGGCTCATTCTGTCATTTGACCCTCGATATTATACCGTAGATAAACTTTTTGAATCAGTTGAATTCAAGCACCACTAATCATTATTATACTGTATAGTACACATAGCGGTAATGCTGCTCTAAATTAACAATATCGAATTTCTTTAAGGAAGGCTTCATTTCACGAGATATCTCAATTTAATTAAATTCAAGTTCTGACTCAAATCTAACCTAAACTCATACCCTTCTCTAAAACTGACCAGAAATCTTACCCAAACCCTATTCTTAACCCTTAAAAAGCAAATAAAAAATATATGCGAATAAATACTCCTCATTTTCATTTAATCTCTTTAACCAGTGATGCAACCAGCTGAAAACAAAATCAGCAAGGATTGCAAAAAGCACATATCAACAGCAATGTAATCATTGCAAAAAGCGCATATCAACAACAATGTAATCATTAAGCCGATTTTTATCAGCAAATCAGTGTTTTTATTGGGCGCACACACACCTATTTTTGAATTTTTCAATGTTTGCCAATAGAACATCGCCAATTTTTGTGCGCAAAACCTAAGAGGGAAACACTGACCAACAATCAACATCTGGAGAGCGAAGCCGTGGGGTTATTCGTGGTTGCTTTTTACCAGGGTATTCAGGGTAATTTGATTCCACAAAGAAAAGTGTTTTATATACTACCAAGTACCAACTCTATCATGATTTTAATCGAAATAACTCACTTTAATAAAACTACCTTGCTTGTGTCCAATAAAACAATGTGAAGCAATCAGAATGTGATGTCATCAAAACCTTGCAAAAGGTTGTAATCGACAGCAAACCTTACAAGTAGTTACCTAACTTCATTTAGACAAAATTGTTGATGAATGGTTGGGCCTATTTTGAGCAAGTGACAAGAGCAATCACTCGCAAAGGTTGCCAACCTTCCCTTTGCATCTAGTGCAAATGCACCTTCAGTTAACTTTTTATGCATCAAAACGTTTAAATTCATACCAAGATTTATGTGAAGAGATGAATATCGTCATAGCAAAATTTTTTAGCATCAAAATTGCTGCATAAAACTTGGAAGCAACTTTAATAGAATGGGAAATGTTCTGGTAACTTACCAATTGCTATACCTACTGCAATATTAAAAATCGACACCGCAAAAAATATATAATTTATAATTTTTTGGCCTCAATAAAGTAAAGTAACTGATAACAATAATAGAAAGTTTAGTTTTTTTTTATCAACTTGCAAAGCAACTGATAATAATAATAGAACGTTTAGTTTTTTCTTAATCTACTAGTCCTTTTTTTGCATTGTTCGTTGTTTTCTCTAAGTTATACTTTTTTGATAAAGTGGCAACTTCGAAGAAAAAACAAAGCTTATTTGGCTTTGAAATAAGAATGCTTATTTAAAATTACCCCTGCTTTTAATTTTT
This sequence comes from Trididemnum nubilum, assembly GCA_963965965.1. Lineage (NCBI taxonomy): Eukaryota > Metazoa > Chordata > Ascidiacea > Aplousobranchia > Didemnidae > Trididemnum > Trididemnum nubilum. The sequence continues at coordinate 34,261,142 of OZ014490.1, forward strand.
CTTACTGGTTCTGTACGAGTCACAAAAATGAACTACAATTTGATCAAAAAAACTGCAAAATTTACTGAAAAGCAAAAGATTTGCATCACTGTTTAATCTAATATTTTCCGGTGAAATAGTCACACTCTTTCTTTTTCAATAAACTGCCCTTGATTAATAAATCTTCATTAATAAACTCAATTCTATTGCTCTTCAATAAAAACCTCACAAAACGTATCAAAAAAGGCCGACCTTGTTTAGATAGAAGCTGTAGAAAAAGCACAATAACATGAGCTAGGTGAAATAATAGATACGCAAACTGCAGATGATCACTTATTAACTAGTTTATTTTTCTAGACAAAATTATTTAAGAAACTCACCAACAGTATACGATTTGCTAGTTACAATGATTCATATTTTTTATAGAGTAAAATTTAAGCTTTTTTGATAAATATGATATTGATGGTAAAAACTATAGAAAGCGGCCCTTGATTAAAAACTGCTCTTGAACAGAAACTGCATAAAATGACCAAAAATAAAAAGCCACTGCTTCCAATCAAATGAAAACATTACTCACATATATTCCAATGCATATACCACATGTTGATGATTTGCAGCCATCATTGAAATCTCTCTTCACATTGCGAGTTGCCAAAATACCATCAACAAACAATAAGATTGAAAGAACCAGCATGTAGGCAGCAATTCCATAAATCGCATATTGCAGAGATTGAAATCTTAAAATCATTATAAGCACATTTCAGTTGTGAATGTTTTTTAGAGCAAGTGTGCCAGAGTGATACGATTTTTAAACTTAGGTAGATTTTATTATAAACAGATTCCCTAGCTAACATAGTTAAACAATATGCGAAGTGCAATTTATGTTTTTGCGCAGAGACGTTGATGCACCTTTAGGTTGTAGAATAAATTTTATTAAGGATCTTGGATGGAAACTACTAAAACTGCATAGAAGTAAATTGAAAAACCTGAAGCGTATTAAAATACTTTCAAAGAGCTTTCCTGTAACCCTCACAAAAAAGCGAGCAAGAGTAGCAAAAGAGAGCTTGTTACTTTGTCCTTCGTCGGCAAAAATGCTTATACAATTACATTTTTAGGGTATAGTGCCATTTGGCAATTATTGGATAGAGTGCACCAACAATAAACTTACTGTTTACACATTACAGTTTTATAAGCAGGTTGATTTTTTTAATGCAACTTAATACTTCCTTGATGTAGATCTTTAACTTCAGTAGACTATTTGAATAGATTGGAGATAATCTTACGCTCTAGACAGAAGGACATGTGTTAATTAAAATTGCAAACATACTGAAGAGAAAAGCTTTTCACAATACAACCCTAGCTAGCTGAACAGCAGAGACATTATAATGGTCACAAAGTCAAAAGCTGCCCATTGCTCAAAAGTTTATTACTGTGCTTTTGTGAGTCGTAAGCCAATAAACATTTAGTACAAAACCAACTCTCAAAACTACTTAAACAACAATACATTTATGTTCAAGAAGATATCAAAACACAAACATCAGCAGGTAAATGGCTGATATGATATCTCATGGTTGTCTAATTGGTCATTTCTTAAGCTCAATAGTTACCAATCAATCATTCCACTTGCAGGGTGCTAACAAAAACTATGATCATATCTTCGAAATATACATTGAGCAATACTGATTACTACGTGTGTTACACTAACGTAGGGGCAAGGTGGTTATCCTCTATCAGCCCTAGTATCAGGTATAGTATTGTGCTTCAGTCCCTTCCAGACTATTGGTAGCAAAGTGTCCACATCTTATCACCTGCTGTTCTATGTAAAATTAATTCTTTGAAGTCGCACATCATTATGGCAAGACAGAAGTGACTGAGTTCTAATTCAAAGATGCTCCAGGTAACAAACTCAGCTCTCAAGCAATGGACCTAGAATCGCATCCATGATAGATTGTAGCAGATATTTATCAAAGTCAGTTAACCAACAAAAAATACTTACAAATCATTTGCTACAAATACAGTTTCATTGAATCCTGGGATTTGGGCCAATTCTAGCAACACTTTTGTGTTTGAAAGAGCTTCATGGGCTGCCCCACCAAACAGAGCTGTTCCAGTCCAGCAGAAAACCACAGCAATCAAAGATGACCATGGAACAAGCCGTAAACATTGCATGCAACTGCGAAACCAACCTAATAACAAACATCTTTTTTTTAAACATTGCAATTGTTCTTACATCTTTATTCCCAAAGTTGTCTCTTAGCCATGAGATAGCAAAGGAACCTTTCATTTTTCGAGTTAAGCTGCCACTAGTACCACCTGCCCATCTTTCCACCACACCAATGCCTGTTTCTACTGATGAATGTCAAGCAGGGAAGCTGTAAATACCAATTTTTACAGTACATGGTTTGGCCGGACAAGGAATCAAACCACAGTTTGGTGTTTCAGTAGCAGATACTCTATCCACTCTACCACTGATCAGTTATATGACATCGCAAGACCTGAGATCAATAAAAATTGTAACTTAAAGCAGATTTTCACAAAACCAAAATGTTAAAACGTAAAGTCCTGTTAAAACCTTATAGTCTGTTTCCCTCTAATCCAGTCGTTTTGGAACATCGGGATATATTTACACAACTTTAAAGTTAAAACATAATTAACAATTAAGCATAACCATTGCAGAATACAAAACTTTGCAAGACATGTCAAGCCTGAAGCAGTAATGCTGCACTGAACTGGCTTTTCTTTCTTTGGAAAGTATTTTAATTTTTCAGGTAGCAACTTCCAACTTTTACGACATCATAAATAGTAATACAACTTACTATTTAGGAAGAAGAATTTAGTTTATTAAGAAATTATACGACACTAAGGTTTAATCACTATCTGCAAACAAACAAAATCGAGAAACGAATGTCATTTGCAAAACAAAAACCCCTCTAGTCTAAAAATAATAGGTACCTGTCTGCATACCGGTACTACTACTACTGACCAGAGACGACTAAATTAAAACCATATATTGTATATTGATGTTTTTATACTCAACTAAATCAAGGTTTAAGATGCCAAACTAGCTACAAATACAACTCAAAATTTATAAAATATGGTATCACACCAATATATTCTCAAAGTCATGCTAATGCCTTTGCTCACCTTTTTCAGTTTTTGTCAATATGCGACGAAATTTGTACTTTAACACTACCAGTATTCATTAAACCAGCATGCAATATGACTAATTAACAAATTGAAAAAAAGGCTTTATTTTATCTGAAATTTCCAGCCAGGTTTTTATTAATTGTAACTCAAATCTAACCTAATTTGTTAAAGACATTAGACAAAGACAAAACATTACTGAGTGCAACATAAATGCAAGGCACATGGTGAGTAACTAGCCTATTCAGATTGAGGATCATATTGTTCAATTCAAATTCTTAATCTAAAATTAGGTTTAATACCAAATCTAACCCTATCTCAACCACTAGTCAATAACATTGACCCCTAAAAAAGCAAATAATACACAGATTAAAAACCTCATTCAGTTTTACTCTCTTTGACTCAAATTTTTTCTGTGAAAAAGTTACTCCAAAAAATAAATCTTACCCATTGAATTGTGCAGTTGGCTTGTTTTAAGAGTACCAAGGTTATACAAAATAGCCTAGACTATTAGACTACTGTAATGCAGAATGATGTTAGTTTCACGAAACACAATAAGCTTGTCGTCAGTAGATTTCCACCTGTGGTTATGCAGTGCAGTTTTGAAACCACTGTCTGACTGTTGACAAAATAGGGACCGGAAACTAATGTAAACGAAGTGACATGGCGCATGGAACATGCATGGTTAAATAAACAAGATTTAGGTGATGTTACTCGTTTTCGACAATCTTTATTTTGATTGATAAGTACAGTTATAGGTTTGGGTTAGGATTAAGATTAGGCTTAGGGTTTAGACTGTATAAAGCTTAGAGTTAAGGATAAGTTTTTTGGACTTTATTACAAAATATCTGCGCGCATGGAACATGTGCAGTGTGCCAAGCCTTTTCCTAATGTAAACGAGCTTGACTTGATGCAATTGATTTATACCAGCATACAGTAATCTCTACACAGTATGGTAGATAAAATATAAGATAAAAATTGAAAACTAGTAGGCCTCCTCAGTCAGTCCTGTACCAAATTGAGACCTAGAAATAGTGTATATACACTGCACTGTGTATAGGCTTGCTGTGGCACTTGCTGTAGCTCAAAAATTGTAAAAATATTTAAATTGGCTTAAACAATACATAGAAAACAAAAAGGTCTTCATGCCTTAAAATTACAAATTTTGGAACAATTTCTACTGTCCATGCTATTATTTACATTGATTGAGTCATAGATGTAACCAAGTCCGCTACCCACCCATTGAAATCACAACCATTAGGCTAGCCTAATAAACATGATGAAAACATAGCCTGTGCTTTCAGCACCCAGTACCAACTATTTTTAGCATTTTTTCATAGCAAACACAAAGCATACAACACAACCTTACAATAGCATTAATAATGACAACCAGGTGCAGGGGGCTCGACTCTCTCTCCAATTTAATTTTTTACAACAGCAACCAATTTAAACTTTAAATCAATAAAAGTAGATACTTGCGAAAAATTTGTCTTAAAACTTGCAACCCCAAAATCTCATTATTCTAAGTTAACCTTTTATGAACTTTACAGTTTATGCAGTAACAGATCAGAGATACCTGTAACATGATTAGCCTAGTCAGTAAACACTAGGCCCAGTATTATAGCCTACCAACTTTAATAACAAGGCAATTCATTTTTGCTAAATTTTACTTACAGCAACCAAATATGGCATGCTTGCTGCTAAAAAAAATTCAGTAGGCCTACTTGAACAGACAGACAGAGATGAAGATGATTCGTATTTAGGGCAAAGCCATTGTTCCATATCCCTTCCTTTTACTTAAGCTGTGGCACAATACAAAAAATACATGCAAAACTCATTAAAATCAGTGTAGGCTTAATTTAATTACCTGATTACTGGTAGGTCCTACCAAATGCTAAATTTGGGCAGACACCGTACCGTATGTACCTGATGTCGAACTAGTATTTTTAGCCCAGCAAGACTGGATACAATTCTTGCTGCTTACACCATTTACTGATTTAACTCATAAATTTAAACTAGCAGAAAAGCTAGCTGCTATGTTTCATACTCATCAATCGCATGTTGTACATGTCATAAAAACTGAAAAGGCAGCGGTTATTTAGGCTTTGCTGTAGAGGCAAAATATTAAACAGCTTTAAATACTATTTTTTCATTCTAAACACTGACCTGGACGTCAACTTAGGCCTCTCTAACCAAAACAGAGGCAAAATACAAACAATAGGCTACTACGGTAGCTGATTGGTAGCCTAGCTCAAGTCTAAACCGTAAAAAATTTGTAACAAGTTATCAAAATAGCTTGAGCCCCCATGGATGTTTTTATGCTATTTTGTATTACTATTTCCAAGCATTAAACTACAATATTTTAATTATTTTCCTAACCTGATAGATAAACACCACAAAAGTCTAGAATGCCTGATTGGCTTTATTTGAAAGTTTGCTTGATGCGTCAGAGAAATCCGGCGCACTCCAGCACAAAATCTTGCGCCAAATCGGCGCAGAAAACGCAGAATAGCTTTGATTTTTTTTGTTTTTTTTTATTGTGAGATTTTTTGTATTTGCTATAACTCCAAATTCACTGAATCTAGACACTTAAAATTCGGGTTGACTATAATTTTTTAGTTGAAATTGTGTCTTTGGAATATGGTGGTGATAAATTATACGGCTTGGAAGATGGGCCACCAAACTTGAGTTTTTTAAATTGATTGGATTAGATTTGGCAAACACATTGGGAATAGCAACCTATAACAGTTCAGGGCTACTACTAGTTTAGTTTTTGCTGAAGAAAGGTTAGGGCAAGAGTGTTTTATGTAGATCAAAATATTTCTTGTATATTTCTGCTCTTTTCAGATTCAGGAAATTATGCTGATGAGACTTATTCTATGCAAATAAGAACTGAATTATTTCTTCACCAGTACGCAAATAAGCTTGTTTTCGCGTATTATAACTACCCCACCAACAATTTCTCAAAATCATGCCGTATTTTTTATCGTGATATTTTTGGTATTTCGTTGTTATGCAATGCAGTGCGGGTGCAGTAAAGTGTTAATAAATATTTTGCCATGCAGTGTAGTGTGCGGAAAGATCTTTGGCTGTGCAGCATGGGCACAGTACAATAAAAGTGAGCTCGCAGCATTCCCACCCTCAGCATAAATTATACAGCGTGAACAGTGAAAACCTCTACGAACAGGGGTGCCGAACTTTGTTGAGCATTGGGAGGATAACTTGCAATTTTACACCAATTTTGCCCTATTTTCAACATTGGGGGGTTGAACCTCGACCACGATTTTTTTCAGGTGAGCAAATTAAGGGAAGACCACAAAAAAAAAGAAAAAAGGTCTTCCCCAAAAAAGGAACACTTTTTTTCCCGAATTCAAGTGGAGATCTGCGCTCAGATGCACAGTAGAGTCAAATTATAAGCAATAAAAGCGCTTTTGTCAGTAAGATTTCGCACTCCAATTTGCCCATTCACTCACACAAATAAATAAAACACCCATTTACAACATGATCATGCTGACAGAGTCAGATCAGAGCAAGCATAACTGCATACGAAATCTACAGTTATAGTCCGGTAGAAATAGCTTTTACCCTGAAAAAATTTATAATAAGCTGAAATTTGGCACGATGCCTCAGGACCATGTCCTGAGTCACCAAAAAAAAATCCCCATGTTTTGGACGTGGGACTTTCCCCTTTTTCGGCCTTTAAAGTCTGCCATCTAGTGTCAAAGAGCTTTTCTTATCAAACAGCCAATCCAAAAGTTGCAAAAGTGCCAAGTTTTGAGTAATAGTTGGTTTTCAAGTGCAGGTATAAAAAAATTTACTTTGAAATTGATGACGTCATTGTTGGTGACGTCATTGCCAAAGTTTTTGAAAAAAATGACGTATTGATGGCTCGAATAGTAAATGAGAGTTAGGTTTTTGGTTCAAATAAAAAATTGCTTAAATCAAAGTGATGACGTCACAAACGTTTTTGATGACGTCATTTGTCAAGAGTTTTGATCGTAAATCTGAAAAAGAGTGTTTGACCAAACGAAACATTTCTAACTTTTTTTTTTAATTAGCTTTAAACTTGGGAGAATTATATTGTAAATTCATTCAGTCGATTGAAGGTCAAAAACTGGGTTGTCAGTAAAACTCTGGGGTAGCAATCAAGCAGATAAAATTTAGACCTCCCAATAGGCAGTGCAGCAATAACGAACTAGTTTTTTAGTAGTTTTTACAGTAATGACACTACTTTTTACAAAAGTAACGTTTGTGGTAATTTTATAATTTTTGGAAGTGTTAAAATTACTAATTACAAATTAGGCTACTTTGTAAATATTACCATCCAGTAGAAACGCTTGCCTGGCTGCTTAGTTTATACCTCCAGCCAATCGAAAAGTTATTTCTGTTGAGAATGACACAGGGTCGTATACCATGGGCCGTATGTCTTTGCGTGCTAGAATGGTTTATACATGCAGTGCTAGTTTCGTCTAAGACAATCGATCATTGATAGAGCTTATAGGGACAGATTTGTTAGTCGGGCCGGGTTTGGGCCTAAACTTGACAAAAATTGTGGGATTTATTCGGGCCTGAGACGTGCTTTTTGTCTTAGGTGCACAAAAATAGGATTAAAATAGCTTGGCAACATTGCTAAATTTTTCAGACCTTACTTAACTTTTGGGTTTTTTCGGGCATAATTAGGGCTTTAAATTAGTTTTCGGGTTCGGGCTTATATTTTTAGGTTCGGGCCTGAACTAGTCTGCCCGTTTGCAACTCTGCGTAGGGGTGCAACAAAAGTGCAATAGCAATAGAAAATATACTGTCTAGTTTTTTAATTCCATTGGTTTCAAGGAAGAGATTTCGGTGGCGGTATTTTGTTGTTTGTTTGCTTCATTATAAACTTGCCCGGGCTTTATTTAGGAAAGTTTTGTTTTGTATTTTTGATTAACCAACATCGATCTGAATAATCTATGGTTAACATTATTATCTACCTTCGCGTAGTATCAAATTGTGATGCTGTGTAAAAACCGAAGATAGGTATTGCAATCATAGGCGTAGCCAGGGGGGGGGGTCCAGGGGGCCCGGCCCCCCCCCAATCAAAATACCACTAACGTCAAAAAGTTATGACAACATAGCCTAGCGATGTTTAGTTGCAGTTTTTTTTCAGTAATTACGCACATAGCAGTAATTAACAATAGTATTATTGACAACAAGTGAGTCCCGGGGCCCCAACTAACAACCAGGGGGCCCTTACTAACAACTAGGGGGCCCTGGAATCCTTAACCGACAACCAGGGGGTCCGGGACCCCTAACTGAAAACCTGGGGGCCCATAACTGACGACCAGGGGGCGCAAGGGCCCCTAACTAACAACCAAGGACCCTTAATCAACACCCAGGAGGCCCCTTAACTGACAACCAGGGGGCCCCAGGACCCTAACCAACAACCAGGGGGCCCAAGGGCCCCTAACCAACAATCAGGGGGCCCTGGAGTGCCTAACTGACGACCAGAGGGCCCAGGATCCCCTAATTAACAACCAGGGGGGCCCTAACCAACAACCGGGGGGTTTCGGAGTCCCTAACTGACAACCAGGGGGCCTAGGGCCCCTAACTCACAACCAGGGAGCCCCAGGGCCCCTAACTAACAACCAGGGGGCCCCCAACCAACAACCAGGGGCCCCCTAACCGACAATGAGGGGCCCCAGGGCCCTCCTAACTGATAACCAGAGGGCCCCAGGTCCCCTAACCAACAACCAGGGGGCCCTGGGGCCCCTAACTCACAACCAGGGAGCCCCAGGGCCCCTAATTAACAACCAGGGGGCCTGGGCTCCTAACCGACAAGCAAGGGGCTACGGGGCCTCTGAATGGCAACCAGGGAGTCCAAGGGCCCTTGACTGACGACCAAGGTTCCCGGGCCAGGGGCCCCTTAATGCAAATTTTTAACAATTTATATGCAAAACCTGTGAGAAATCTAAGAGTTTTGAACTAAAAGTTGCCACCCCAGGCCCTCGTTTAACGTAACAGGAGGCAATGTTCGTTACTTTCCCCTATAGACCAAATCACTTACAATTAAAATTTTACACCATAATGTAAGATTCTAAGCGTGTTTTGGGATTTAATTGCAAAAAGAGGCGATTGGCTTTGAAATGTTAAAAATCTAGTTCTTTGAAATGGCTCTGAACTCGTGCAAAATGTGATCTAATGGGATTTAAATAGCTTTTTTTTCCAAAAACTTACAAAAATCGCCCAGCGGCTGGGGGCTTTGCCCCCAGACCCCCTTAGCCACCGGCGGCTGGGGGCTCTGCCCCCAGACCCCCGTCTCTGATACGTTTGAGTACACTAGCTTACTCAACACGTCTTCTAAGTTAGACTTTTACACTTTTCAACAATTAGTTTTCGCCCTCTCCCTTTACCACAATCCTGGCTAAGTGCCATCAGGCTACGGCTTCAGATCTTCCATTCTACGATATCTCTGCCCCACAAAAAGTTACTTTTTCGAAAATTTCTGATGACGTCATTGCATGTGATTTGTGGTTTGGGCCCCCCCCAATCAAAAATCCTGGCTACGCCTATAATTGCAATACCCTATTTTTTCATACGCCAATGGGTAAAATTTTTGTTAGAGCTACTACATCAATACGAAAAAGGACAGTATTTTGTCCAAAACAGTTAATATTTTTAAACATTTTGTGCGAAATAAATTTTAGGGCAAAAGCTGAAAACTACAGAGTCTTTCCAAAGATTGTCAAAGAAAAAAATGAACGCATAATAAACAAAGATAAATTTGCAAAAAGCGAATAAAATCACAAACGTCCTCTCTATAGACTTTTATAATATTTTTAGCAACTAAAAAGAGGTGATACCAGCAGGCGAGACCAAATTTATACTGCGCCGGACCCTTTACTACATTTTCAGCCAACAAAATTTGTAGACCAAAAACAAAAGTTTTCCACTGCTTAGGATTCGCATTTTCCGTCGAAACTAGAACTAAAACAACCTAAAAAAAACAACTTCGCCGCCCAGGGGTCGCAATATTGCTTCAGGCACAATGCCATCATCGTCTCTTTATTAGTTAACCAGATACAAACGCGCAGACAAAAAGAGAAGAGCATTGAAAAAAAAAGTTTGCTCTTGTTGCGAATTTTTTTGCCGTCACGCGTATTCAACTGAGTTGATTGGACATATTCGTAGAACGAGTGAAGCGTGAAGAAAAAAGTCACGGTGATTGGAAGAACCGGCATATTCTAGAACAAATGAACCATGAAGAAAAAAGACAAGCTGTTAGCTTCCAGTTTACTAATATGGTACTATTTTGCCACACGGTAAACTCGGCTCCGCCGATAAGTACTATGAAGATAATAGATTGAAAAAATACTACCGGGATGTTATAGATCAAAAATCTTTCATTATACTCGCTGTACTATGCCAAAGCGTGAAACGAGTTGGCGGGGCTCATCTTTACGCCATTGCGCCAGGACAACACAGCTTCCTTTGAAGAAATGTCGCAGCGGTGGCGTGCCGTTGGCAACACTGTGCCTGATTTGTCCGGCCCGAGAAAAGAACCTTAGACGTTAGACCTCCCGCTCCAGAGACAAACGCGTTACCTCTCGACCAACAAATAGATCAATCACATTGTATTTTTTAAATTTTTTATCTTGATAGCACTTTTATGTGAGAATTACCTTAAGCGTGTTATTTAGATTATTAGCGTATATTTAGCGACTTATCTGAAATTATATATCAAAACCTGAGGAAGTGCAATATAATTTGGAGTTAATTACAGCATTAAATTTTATTGCTCGATTTTGCTTCTTGAATCATAACGTAAGCGTGATCTGGCTTCAGCGCACCAGGAGTCACAGTAGCCGGCTTGTTGTGATATGACCTTGACCGCAGAAACAAAAGACCCGAAATTCGGAACCCGCTTAGTTTTAAAACAATTCTGTACTCACCCAGACCATGGCATCGACGCTCAGACGTAATACAGTGATCAAGATAATATTGGCCAGCACTGAGCCGTATCGAAGAGGTAGCATAATGAAAGCTATAACTCGATAATCATACTTGGATCCCGGACGAAATCTAGTAGTTTTTTTTTATTTAGCGCCATTAGAAATTGTGATGTAGAGTACATTATTGTCGTTTTGGCAAAATTTTTCATTCAAAGTAATTTGTAACGACAATAACTGACTACTTTTTCCGAGAAGTAACGAATACGGTAAGTTTATTACTTTTTTACAGTAATTTTTGGTGAAGAAGTGTCACTCCTTTTATAAAGTCATTTGCCCACCACTGCCAATAAGGGATTAAAATAAAATAATGCATTTTGCAGTTTAATCAAGAAAGCCCTTGAATGTTTATCGAAAACTCCCACGCGCAGTTAAAGTTAATCTGCAGTTTTAGTAAGATGCAAGCTTAAGGAACGATAAAAAAATCATTAAGGCGGTGAATTGTCAAATATTAGCGTGGTTATTGTAAATTCAGATAATAATATTGTCAGACATTGCAATTATATCGCAAATACGCAAAATAATACCTGATAATAATATTGTCGGACATTATTTCGCGTAAGATAACAGTATTGTCAGACATTGCAAAGCGGTAGAATTTTGTTCGTATCAGATATATCATCGTGCTTGGCACATATTCGTATCAATTTACATATAATTACACTAGTTATTATTTTTTTAAATCATTACATACAAGAGGACAACACAAGACCTCAGCCAAGGACTTGAAGATGCCTTGGAAACTCGAATGATGATGATGCTGATATTCCCTAAGTGCTGCAATGTTTCGTTTGGTCAAACACTCTTTTTCAGATTTACGATCAAAACTCTTGACAAATGACGTCATCAAAAACGTTTGTGACGTCATCACTTTGATTTAAGCAATTTTTTATTTGAACCAAAAACCTAACTCTCATTTACTATTCGAGCCATCAATACGTCATTTTTTTCAAAAACTTTGGCAATGACGTCACCAACAATGACGTCATCAATTTCAAAGTAAATTTTTTTATACCTGCACTTGAAAACCAACTATTACTCAAAACTTGGCACTTTTGCAACTTTTGGATTGGCTGTTTGATAAGAAAAGCTCTTTGACACTAGATGGCAGACTTTAAAGGCCGAAAAAGGGGAAAGTCCCACGTTCAAAACATGGGGATTTTTTTTTGGTGACTCAGTACATGGTCCTGAGCCATCGTGCCAAATTTCAGCTTATTATAAATTTTTTTCGGGTTGCAATGTATTTTGTCGTATTTCTATCGGACTATTAACAAAAAATCATAAAAAAACGGAAATCGTTGTATCTTTGAAACGATCGATGATAGAACAAAACTGATAGCATTTTTGGAATCAGCGCTTAAAAATCATACAGACACACCTAAAAAAAATTAGCCAAACAAACTTTTTTAAAATTTTGTTACGTAGTGTTATTGGGGGAGATGCAAATGTAGACCATACTCAAATTATTGGGGGGGATACAGTCAAATTGTTGGGGGGATGTATCCCCCCTACCCCCCCGGGTTTTGGCACCCCTGTTTACGAAATGCGTAGATCAGAAGGAATAGAGAATTGAAAACCTTTTTTAGTCAAGCCAAGTTTGTTTCACCATATGCTTCAAAGTAAGCAGGCAAGAAACAGCGACTAGACCATGTAGTCATTTGGGTCAACTGTACCTTTTAGCGATACTTAACAGTTACAGTCTACACGCATGAACTTAAGCTTGTCATTGAACATAAAAAACTTAAAACATCATTAACAACTTAACAATAACAGTGTTGCCAGCTTTGCACTTAATATTTACAAAAAAAAAAACACACAATAAAAACAAAACCAACTGACTTTTGCTTAATTAAGAAATTGAATTAATTATAGATATTGTACATTGTTAAAAGCTCAACTTGTTTAGTATTGCAACGTACGTGTCAAAAGGACGCGTCCCAATGCGGTCGACCGGCTCGGTTGAGCAACCTATCAAGCTACTCTCCAGGTTGACTTATTAATCCATATCTCCATTTGCACTTTTACTTGTGGCTACATTGGAGCTGACGCTACATCATCCCCCTCCCTTTACGCTGGCACATTGGGACGCGTCCTTTTGACACGTATGTTACAATGACGAGCATGCCAGAATGTTGAAGTGGTGGACGCTCTCCCTTGCGCTGGTTGGAGACGTGGATGTGCCGTCGCCAACGTAAAGGGAGGGGGATGATGTAGCGTCAGCTGCAACGTAGCCACAAGTAAAAGTGCAAATGGAGATATGCATAGGTGGGCACAAGTCCGTTAATCGTTAATCCGTTAATAACGAAGCTAACTTTTTCTTGAACTCGTTAATCCGTTAAAACGTTTTTTCATGTTCACGGACTAAATTAACTTCCGTTAAGTGCTGTTAACGGACTAAAGTAACTTCCGTTAAGTTCTGTTAACTTCCGTTAAGGTTTTTATCGTTAATATCTTGCACCATTCATTCATCGGACCGGTACAAACCAGTTTGCCCGGGTAACACTTGTTGCGTATTAGCACAAATTTTATAGAAAAAAGCGAACAAAGGAGTTCTTTTTTTGTGGCAAATAATAACCTGCAGCCTCATAGGTCTATGAATTATCGCTGTACACAATTTCCAAACATTTTCCGATTGCAGCTTCGTTGTGCATTTGAACCTATTTTTATCTTGAAATTAGATTAGACTGTAAAATATAACTTCCAAAACACAAAAAGACCACCTTAGCGATAAATTTTTCCTTACAATCAGCTCAGCAGCGTCAATACGTGTTCTAGAAGCGAGTGAATAAAAAGAAATGTAAATTACCCGCAAAATGTTAACGGATTAACGGACTTTATTAACTTCCGTTAATTAAAGCTGAAAATAACGGATTAACGTTAACGGAGGGGTGAAGTTTGTTAACGGACTAGCGGTTAACGAAGCTAACGTTTTGCATTAACTTGCCCACCTATGGAGATATGGATTAATAAGTCAACCCGGAGAGTAGCTCGATAGGTTGTTTAACCGAGCCGGTCGACCCCATTGGGACGCGTCCTTTTGACTTAAACGTTACAGTATTAAAGAAAGCAAGTCAGTCATAATTTAGTTTAACGTCATATTCATATACAACAACAACATTAAAAAAAACTGAATTAAATTGCTATATTTTGGGTTTACTGAAATAAAACCAAGTAATAATCTGAAGAAACAATGTTGGCAACACTGTGTTTAGTAAAAAAAATTCTTCGCTCTACTTACCCGACTAACAATTGGGTAATCAAGACAATGACTGCAGTTATATACTCGCAAACAATCCAAAAGCCACATCTATACGTTCTTCACAGAGGTGGAGTCAGGGACAAAAAACTCAAGGCCGAGGCCAAGGCCAAGGACACAAAAAAATTCAAGGCCAAGGCCAAAAATAACCCTTCCGAGGACAGACCCTCTCGAGGCCCAGGATAGGAATGCTTGAGGCCAAGGACCAAGGAGAGAGGCGGCAAGTGTTTTTCCAAAAAAAAAAGGTCCCTGGAAAAATTTTTTTTTAATTTTTCAAGCGATCTCCTAAGAAAATGGTCTTCAAAATTTTTTCAGGCGATCTACACAATTTTAACAATTCAAAGAATAGTGCTGTCCTCGAGCCGAGGACTGGGCAATTTTCGAGGACTTGTGGCTTTGAGGCCAAGGTCTTCAAAGTTAGTCCTCGAGGACGTCTTCGAGACTCCACCTCTGGTTCTTCAGTTCGTGTAAAGTCAATCATTTTTAAGAAAACCGATCGATAAAACAAAACAAACCAAAGCTCGCATTGACTCAACTTCCAAATCGATTGCGTGCAAACGCAGTAGGTGACTGTTCAGTGTTCACATTACATCAAGCAAATCTGCAGGCCATCACCCCTCAAAAAGTTTTTTCCAGCCATATCCCAAAATTAAAACCATACCAACTTCTCTAGATTTCCGGAATTTCGACATTTTACGCGTTAAATAGACCCTAAGCACGAGCGGACCAAGCACAGACACTAACGAATTTCAGACAATCATAGACAAAAAGATAAAAAAGAAAAGAACTTCAGATAATCATAGACAAGGATTAGAATAAAATAAATATCTTGCCCGTACCATGGTCAAATTAATACATTACAGCCTTTATAAACAAGAATATGAGGATTTAAAGCACTAGCATTGCACGATTTTGAATATAAATTTCTGAAATTTCAATCACACCACAGCATTAACCGGAATTTTTATGCAATATTCTGTCCATGTCATTTTTTTTTTCTTTTTTGGAAATTACTTGAAAATGTAAAGAACGCAATCCAATGTTGTTTTTTTGTTTTTTCTGAATATTACTATTTTAACCAGTTTGATGCGTACATATCACTTAAATATGCATGGCAGTTAAAGCAGTGAAGAAAAAGTAATAGCCGAAGGTTATTGCATAAGGTATGATTATAATAAGTTAATTACTACAACAGCAATCATATTTCTGCTCGAAACTATGCATGCAAATTGTTTCAGAATCACACTATCAAAGTGCCTCGTTTGTAATTTAATGACGTGTTTGACGGACTTCTTCACGTGTTAGCCTTCGGTCCTTATTTGCATATTTCAATTTTGTTGTAGCATTTGTAATTAGGATCACGTGTAAACCTTTTTTTTTTTCTAGCTTTGTAAGCTTCACATGGACCTGGGCTCATTTTTATTCAGTCTTGATTTTTGTTGGAACAGTGCGCACTAATTTAATTTTCGAACGTTTTCTGGATTTAAGTTTTGACGTCAGCTGGGACAACCTTAGTAAAAATTTGCTCCATTTTTAAGTTACCTGTTTTTATTTTCACACCATATTTAAATACATTTCTTTTATTAACGGATTGTGGTTGTGATCTTCCTTTGGATCAGGTAATTAGAGAATTGGAGTGAAGACCCGTTGGGCTCCCCACGGGGTTACCGTCATTATCTTCTTCAACTAGTTACGGTTTCGTAACATAAAAGAATTTTTACTATCAAAAACCCAGCTTGACCTTTTGAAAATTGACGAAGAACATCTCAACTTGTCGCGAAGAAGAAATTTCAAGATTACAAGTCGAAAAGTTTTCATTATTTTAAGAGGACTTCTAGAAACTAAAGACAACTTGAAGAAGTCAATCAATTATCAGGAAAGAACGTTTTTATATTTTATTTTTGCACGAATTTAATGTACTGTATTGATTTAGTTTCTTTTATCATTACTTTAAAATGAGTAGAGAATCTGGATGTAGTGACGATGTAACTGATATTACTTTTACCGACCGTAACTTAGAACCTGCACAGCCACTTGCCGAGGAAACTGCCGGTCCTGCTTTACAGGATGGGGGGCCAAGTAGATCGGGTTTTGGTGGTTTGGGTGGTTCATGGGTTAGGCTTCCCGCAGTTTCGCATTCTGAAAAGGCAGATGTAGCTAGGAAGCTCCTAACGTCCCACCGCAAAATTATTAATAACTTTAAAAGCTTGTCGCAAAGTTTTATGAAATGCAAAACTAGCGATTTTTTTGCTGCTTACAGACAAAGGTTCGATTCCCTAAAAGGCGAATATAGCCGCTATTAAAATGACCTTGAAAAAATTAAAGATTCGGATCTCTTAAAAGAGCTCACTGACCGCATCGGTGAGATGCACGAAATGTGTGCAAATGCTTTTGAATCTTGTGAATGGCGTTTGTTCGGAAATGAGTTCGGCGACGAAAACACTTCGGATCAAACTAAATTTTCCCAGGATAGTACTAAAAGTAATAAAAGCGCTTCTTTAAACAAGCTTATGCGCGAAATCGAATTAGAAAAGAGGCAAGCAGAAATTGACGCGGAATATGAGTTAGCTCGCGCTCGCGTGAAAAAGGAATGCGAAGAGGCGAAGATAAAAGCTGAGCAAAAGCTATTAAACCGTTCTGAACGGTGCTTGTCCGCATCCTCTCGAGGAGAATCGGTCAGTGTTCAATCACGCCGAAGGTCTGACAGAGGTGCGCAGGCGAGTAAAGCCAAGCTCGACATGGATCAAAGTCTTGATTTCGATGCCCACGAAGTTAGAGCCAATTCGACAATGCGCTCTGAAATCGAAACTCTTCCTAAAACTGTTTTGATTCCTAAACAGCGTTCTAAACCATCATCGCCAGTTAAAAATAATTTGTCAGCTGTGCACGAATATTTAGAACGACAGGGAAGAAATGAGTACATTAACCTGGCCTCGCAAATTGCTTATAATGGAACCAACATTGCGTTTGTGTTTTACGAAAACCAGATTCGCAGGCTGATGGAGGAATCGCCTCACCAAGATCGACGGCTCGAGGTATTGCGTGCCTCTTGTGTTGGTCAACCTCGTGAGATGATCAATTTATTTTTTGCACCCTTTAAGAGTATGTCGACCGAGCAGTGTATTGACAGAGCCTTGGATAGGTTGCGCCAGAGATATGGGGTCTCTGGTGGTTTCCTGTCAGAACCTAAGGTTTTGGAGATACGCAAAGGCTCAAAAGTCACGCACAGCATTACTTCATTAAAATCGTTCAACGAAGACTTAAATACGCTCGAGGTATTTGCGTATGCACATGATCAAGCAAAAAAGCTTTCAGGAAAATTGTTGCTCGACACCGCAAACCGTCTGCCAGGCAATTTAAAGCGACGTTTTTTGGATTACCTCGATAGACGTTTTCTAGACATGAATGAACCAGGATTTAAAGAGTTCGAAGCTTTGCGACAATTTGTTGTCCACGAGCTCGAGATTATGACGTCAGATTGCGCTCAGGCTTTATTTCCGTTCGATGACGAAATAAAAACTCGCGACTACACTAAGAGCAATGATCGCTTAAACTCGGTTCGAGTCCGTCGTACTGCTGTTGCGTCGCGCGAACCAGGTAATAATCACGATTCTCAAGACAAGCCCCGTAACGTGGATTCGGTTAGTGCTAGTGTGCCTGCTAATCAACGGATCACTAAACTACCACCGGAATGCTTCGTATGCGCAGAAAATGGTAAAAGACATTACCTTGCTGATTGCGTTAAGTTTAAAGAGTTAACTAACCACATGAAACGACAAACTGTTCTTGATTCTGGTAGATGCTTAAATTGCTTATCGTTGGGACATACTGCTAACAATTGCGCATGTCCTAGTAAATGCCGTAAATGTAAATCGGATTTTCGCATCAAACATGCAACTGCATTGCATGATTGCTATCGCTCGACCACAGAGAACCTCGGGGCCGCTAATAAAGCACTTCCAGTATCATCTGAGACCTAAGGTCCTGCTGGATCTAATTCTCGCGTGGTTTATAAAATGAGTTCTGGAGAAAATCGTGTAGTTCTTTTACGTACCATTGCTGTGAGGGTCATAAACCCAAGTAACGGAAAGTCAACCCTGGCATATGCCCAACTTGATACTGCGTCACAAGCCACGTTAATTTCGGAATCTTTACGGGATGAACTTGGCCTGGAACATACTGAAAACTTTAATACTGTTCGCACCCTTGCTGAGGATACTGTGCGTTGTAACGGATGCACTAATTTTGATTTGCAATCGCTTAAATCCGGCGAGAAGTTCACGATTAAAAATGCTTTAGTTGTGCAAAAATTCGTCGATGATGAAAATACTTTGCCGCATCGAGTAGATACTTCTAATCTTAAACACTTTACCGGAGTTAAAATCCCGACCCTACCTAATCGTAAAAACGTAGACATTTTAATCGGACAATCTGATAAGTCGCTCCTCATGGTCCCAGAGGAAAGAGAAGGTCTTGATGCAGATGAGCCCAACTATGTGTTGACTCGTCTTGGTCCTGTGGCGAGTGGAGGCCGCATGAACGTGTGCTCGGACCAGCTTCAGAGTAGGAGGGTTGAGGTTGAGCCATGCGAATGCGATATCCACAAGTTTCAGGAACTTAAACAAGAGATCGCAGGTTTAAAAGAGACCTTACGTGAAATTGAATTTCAAAATAAAGTAATTCAACCTTCGAAAAACGATGAAAAAGCTCGCAGTCTTGTTGAACCGCATATTAAAGTAGTAGATGAGCGCTATGAAATACCGGTTCCTTTAAAACAAGACATCATCGATGATTTACCGAATAATTATGATTACGCCTTAAAACGTACCAACGCTTTACGTGTGAGCGCTCTTAAGAACCCTACGCTAAAGGACACTCTTACTAAAACTTTCCAGGAGTTACTTGAAGAGGAATGGACAGTGAGTGTTAATGAGTTGAGTACTGGCCAACCCACCTGGTATCTCCCCTTTTTCGTTACTAAACAAGACAAACCACGTGTTGTTTATGATGGTGCTGCTAAAGTCGGAGGCACATGTTTAAATCAAGCTGTGCTGGCCGGACCTAATCTCCTTAATAACTTAATGGAAGTTTTGGCACGTTTCCGCTTAGGCAAGTTTGCTTGCATGGCAGACCTAAGTAAATGCTTTTTTCAAATTGCTATGCCAGAAGAGCAAAGGGACTTGTTTAGGATAATTTGGTTCAAAGATAATAATATAGATGGCGGAGATATGCAGGTGTATCGTTTTGTTAGACATGTTTGGGGAATTAACTCGAGCTCTTACATTGCCCTTCTTTCTATTCAACACTTGCTTTCGGAAAATCCCACTAATGCTTGTGAAAAAACGTTAATTGTTCTTGAAAAAAGTCGTTACATGGACGATGTTTTGTTTTCTAGTGATTCTTTGTCCGAGCTTGTAACGATGTCGCGTGAATCGATTGAACTTTTCAAAAGTCGAGGTTTTATACTTAAAAAATGGGTAGCTAATTCTAGTGCTAAGTCTATCCTTTCTGAAATCCCTAAATGTGATCTTGCTACAAATATTTCTGAAATTGCTATTGGTTCGGAGCCAATGCCGGACTCGAAAGCATTGGGTGTTGTTTGGGATGTAGAAAACGATAAGTTGAAGGTTAATTTGAATAAAAACTCAGTTGACGTGACCACTAGACGCGAAATGGCGAGCCAATTGGCAAGCTATTTCGACCCTCTAGGCATGATTGCCCCTTGTATCCTAGGAGGAAAATTAATTTTGCAAAGGGTTGCGCAAGCTAAATTTGACTGGGATGACAAACTCCCAGATGACATTTTACATAGTTGGAATTTGTGGAGTGCTGAATTCAATGCGCTCTCTAGTGTATCACTTGATCGTTATTGTTTTCCGGAAGGAGAAATTCCTTGTGCTGACGATAACGTAAAATATCAACTTCATGGATTTTCAGATGCGTCGAACAATGCGCTCTCTTGTGTCGTGTATTTGCGCCGCATAGTAAACGGTAAAGCTGCAGTAAGTTTTGTTTTTGGTAAATCCCGTGTGGTTTTATGCCATCAGAGTAATTGGATAATCTCGCGAAAGGAACTAGAGGCTGCTAAAATGTGTAGTGAGTTGATGTTGCATGCTCGGGCGGCTTTTAAAGATCTTTCTTGTGAAGTAAAATTTTGGACCGATTCGCAAGTCGTTCACAAATGGATCGTAAATCCCGACTTGCATCTTTCAAAGTTTGTTAAACGTAGAATTGATGAGATAAATCTTGTTTCTTCACCTGACTCGTGGAACTTTATCGGGACTTCGCAAAACCCCGCCAATGTTGGCACAAGAGATAAGAACAAAAATTCTGACGCGTTAAACGTGTGGTTGTTTGGGCCTGAATTTCTGACGCTTTGTGAGGATAAACCTAAATCTTGTGACTCTGCTTTGGCTGTGCGTTCAGTTTTGGGACCCAGACAAACTGCTGATGATTGTGCGCAGGATTCGCTTGAAATTCTTATTAAAACCGCTCCTAATCTTTATACCTTAAAAAAGCGCATCGCATATCTGATTGTGTTTAAAGAATACTTTGTTGCTAAGTTTAAAAAACGCGCTGAATTTAAAAAGCCGATACTGAATGCTTCGTATCTCGATCGTGCTTTAATGGAAGCGGTTAGGTACGTGCAATTTCTAAGTTTTGGGGCCGCCATAAGGCTCTTACGAGAAGATTCTCCTGATAAATTTGATCAAATGCTCAAAAAGTTATATTCGAACGCTAATGGCGCAGATGAAATGCGTAAAATTAACGAGCTAAAAACTTTGCGTAACCTTCGTCCTTGCGTGGACTCCGATGTGATGTTGCGAGTAGAAGGACGGTTAGAGAACGCTGAACTGCCGATTGATACTAAACACCCCTTCATTTTGCCGAGCCGACATGCTCTTACTCGTTTAATTATTCTTCATGAACATTCACAAGCTGGACACGCTGGCCCAGCAAATACTTTGATGCTTTCTCGCCAACGCTTTTGGATTATTTTTGGCATTGGGAGCGTAAAACATTACATCGCAGAATGTGGTGAGTGCGCTCTTCGTAAGGCTAAACCTATTCGACAATTAATGGCAGACTTGGCCCTCGTTCAGGGTTACTATTGCAAACAAACCCTTTCAAATCTGTGGTACAGATTTTCTGGGTCCGATTCTGTACCGGCAAAATCGTAGTGAATGCAAAGCATGGGGGTTGTTGTTTACTTGCTTAAGTACTCGTTGCCTTCATGTCGAAATTGTGACTGGATCGGACTTAAATAACTTTCTTCTGGCGTTTTCGCGCTTTACAAATTTGCGTGGGAAAGTCGATACAATTTTTTCTGATAATGCTTGCACGTTTTGTGCTGCCGCGAACGTTCTCCCTGGGCTTCTTGACTCTACCGAATTCGCCAACTCGGTACGACAAAAAGGGATAAATTGGGTCAAGATTTCGCCTTATGCCCCTAGCCAAGGAGGAGTCTGGGAGAGCATGGTAAAACTGTTTAAAAATGCTCTTCTACAAGTGATGGGACGCGCTCGTCGCAAGCCCACGTTAATCGAGCTTCAAACCTTTGCTTCAGATGCTGTGCGGATTGCAAATGATCGCCCTCTTACTACTCCTAGTGATCAACCTAATGATCTGGAACCTATAACTCCATGTTTTCTTGGGCAGCATCTAGCTCCAAATACCCCCCTGGGTACCTTCCATGACAAGGGAGATTTACGTAACGATTACACATATAATGCTACATTAGCCCATAAGTTTTGGCTGAGCTGGGTGAAGGGATACCTGACCAACCTGCAGGGCCGTAAAAAATGGCGGACCTGTAAAGAGAATCTTTACCCTGGACAGTTGGTCCTCGTCGGTGACTCGGTGGATATTGCTCAAAGAGGTACTTACCGCCTCGGGCGCATCCATGCTGTGCACCCGCAAATCCGCAATGGCAAGAGCTTGTTCGCCGTGCCACCGTTGCAGTGCTGGCAGGGGCCTCGGCGGGTGGACTTGCAAAGGTTGAATACATACTGAGAGACATCTCAAAGATTGCCCCTGTGTAAAATTTTGTATGTTTTGTTTTTAGTATATTATCGTTCTGCGTTGTGAAATCTGAACTTATTGCAGATGTAATAAAACTTGCGTTTATCTCGTTTATTGTGTTATAGTACCGAATTATTATTCTTATCAACATATGAATATAGCTCTTATCTCTGGTTCTTAGTACATCAACGAATATTGGAAGCTCGTTATGTGCACTTACCCTTATGGAATCTATTTGTCACTTTTTTGTGATTGCTTTCACATGAAATATATCCTTTATGTACAGTATGTTTGAACTTCACCTTTATTTTCGTTCAAAGGGGCCGCTTATGTTTCAGAATCACACTATCAAAGTGCCTCGTTTGTAATTTAATAACGTGTTTGACGGACTTCTTCACGTGTTAGCCTTCGGTCCTTATTTGCATATTTCAATTTTGTTGTAGCATTTGTAATTAGGATCACGTGTAAACCTTTTTTTTTTTTCTAGCTTTGTAAGCTTCACATGGACCTGGGCTCATTTTTATTCAGTCTTGATTTTTGTTGGAACAGTGCGCACTAATTTAATT
This sequence comes from Trididemnum nubilum, assembly GCA_963965965.1. Taxonomy (NCBI): domain Eukaryota; kingdom Metazoa; phylum Chordata; class Ascidiacea; order Aplousobranchia; family Didemnidae; genus Trididemnum; species Trididemnum nubilum. The sequence goes on from OZ014490.1 coordinate 34,284,094, forward strand.
TTCGAACGTTTTCTGGATTTAAGTTTGGACGTCAGCTGGGACAACCTTAGTAAAAATTTGCTCCATTTTTAAGTTACCTGTTTTTATTTTCACACCATATTTAAATACATTTCTTTTATTAACGGATTGTGGTTGTGATCTTCCTTTGGATCAGGTAATTAGAGAATTGGAGTGAAGACCCGTTGGGCTCCCCACGGGGTTACCGTCATTATCTTCTTCAACTAGTTACGGTTTCGTAACACAAATTACCAAATGTTACTTCAGTAAGTTAAGAGAAACAATTAGTTAAAATAGACGTACTGTCCGAATACTGACACAAGCATGAAAAGTACAGCAGATACAACAGGAAAGAAAATAATAACGATAAAAAGTCAAAAGTATCACACAAAAAGTCTCAAAGCAAAGAGTGCGCGGATACTTTTGAAGCAAATTTTATCCGTTTAAATCAACGCAGTGCAAAAATCATTTGGTTTCTGGGTTGGCGCGAAAGTCCGGCGCAGTGTAATTGAGCTTTCCTACCTCGCTGCCAGGGGCTTGCTCTGTTTCCAAGCCCAGTAAGCATAACATTATTTTTTTATTTGTAGTAGGGTGAATTTATACTCAAATGTTTTTCCTTTATTATTATCATTATTTTTTAATCCCAGATTTTAGCTTTTCTGCCTTGTCGAGTTCTTTTTTCTTTTTTTCATAACCAAAAATTTTACTTAAAAAAAGATGGCAGCGTGGATAAAAGAGTAAAGGCGTCGTTTTTACGACAACCCTTATTGCATTATCTGGGTTCACCTGCACCTTGGTAACGTCGTTGTGTCCTTGGATAAAACGCTGTACGATGATTATCTCTGCTTGATTGCTTCGAACAAGCAACAAATTCAGTGGACAAGAATTCGAAGAAATCCGATGGAACATTGGATCACTGGAAACTCAATCCTCTGGAACATAAGTAGGTGCGGATTTCTATAACCACAAAGTAGTCATTGCAATGAAAAGTGCGTGGATCGTCCAATATCTAAAGTCTGATGCTGCCTGGTGACAGGAGGATATATATGCGCTACAGCAACAACAACAACTTCATAGGCGTAGCCAGGGGGAAGAGGCAAGGGGCCCGGCCCCTCTCCAATTGAAGTTCTACCAAAGATAAAAATGTCGCAAAAAGACTATTGTTTCTTCAGCTTCAGTTTCTTTTAGCATCTTCGCGTACAACAGTACACGGGTAGAACAGAATTTAACAATAACATTGATCCAAGGGGCTCTGGCCCCCGCAATTTTATTTTTGCCAACCAGTTTAAATGGACCCCCTACAATCACTTTTAAATGGTCCCCAATTTAAATGGGTCCCCAACAATAATATTGATCCAGAAGGCCCGGGCCCCCTCAATTTAATTTTTGCCAATCAATTTAGACGTATAACCCGAGTGTAATTAAGGGCTTTTATCCTAAAAATTACTAACTCTGGCCCTCATCTAAACTTTTTATGAACGTAATGCAATAACCAGGGGCGAATTTAACGTATGGCTGAGTTCCAGGGGCCCCGCGCTCAGATAAGGCTTTTTTTGGTCTTTGCCTGCATTTGGCCGGAAAATACTGCAAAATCCAAAAGTGCAAGGGGCCCCACTCAATGTAAACTCGGCCCGGGCAATAACATGGTTAGTCGTAACTATTTATTGTACATTTTCCAGTAACAATAAATTAACTTCCACCTGGACAGTTTTTTGTGCCACAAAATACTTTTAAAAAACATTAGCTACATTAGGGAGAATGCTCATAGAACAAATTTTTGAATTAAGAGGGCCTAGGCCCCCTAGCCCTATATGTACTCCTTTGACGGGTTGTTTTCAAGACAAAACAATAATCTCTAAGGAAAATCTTCAAATGGATTGCTATTTAGTGCCAAAATATTGCAGGAGGCAATGTACCTTTCTTTCCCTTACCTGGGCCAAATCCCTCACAAAATCTAACACCAAAATGCAAAATTTTAAACGTGTTTTGGATTTAAAATGCAAGCAAAAAGAGAACTGAACAATTTTAATATTTTCAATTGGCTTTTAAATGTTAAAACTCCAGTACTTTCATACGGCTCTGAATACGTGCGAAATGTGATCGTATGGTATTAAAATAGCTTTTTTTCCCAAAAGATTCGAAAAATCGTTAACTGCTTGGGGCTCTACCCCCAGACCCCCGTCTGTGATATATTTGAATTAAACTTCTTCACTCAACAAGTCTCCCGATTTAGACATTTTCACATTTTAACTACTGGTTAAAGCCCTCTCCCTTGAACGAGTTCTAAGTTACGTGCCAACATCAGGACACGGCTTCTGATCTTTCATTCTACGATATCTTTGCCGTCACAAAGAATTCCTCTTTCGAAGTTTCTGACGACGTCGTTGCATGTGATTTGTGGTTTGACCCCCTCCCCCTACAATCAAAAATCCTGGCTAAGCCTAAGAACTACTTACTCAGTTGACAACATTGTTTGTGTAGTTTTGTATTTCGGTCTATTGCCAAGCTTAAGTTTACGCCTGATACGGGTTTAAGTACGGTATTGTTATTTAATACAGTTAACGTAGATGACCGAATGGTTTTTAATTCGCTGCTTCCTACCTGCGCTTTTTCAAACGCATGGTAAATAAACTAAACTTGGCACAAACAGGGGGTTAAGGGCCTCATTGACAAGTTTGCATGATGCGCCGTAGAAAATTTGCTGCTTGTTTAAAGCCACCAAGCAAAAATAGTTATCATACAGCGTCTTATCCAAACACGCAACAGAAGTACCAGAGTGGGGGTTGAGATTTGAGAGTTCAGTGTCTCTTAAAAATTTTTGATTTTGATCTGCAAAAGGAATCCTCCCCAGTCCCCACTGCAGTTTTGTGGCTATTCGGTCCCATGACTAGTTGTTCCAGAATCACATTGTCAAAAAGTACCTCTGGCTTATTCAACGAGGACGGTTTAATTATCTGACAAGCACTTTTCTCCTCGTGTTTGCCCCTAGTCTTAATTTCATTGAATGCCTTTTCGCGAGTTTGATCATTTACTTCTCATTGTTGCATTTCCCGTGATTGTTGTTTTGTTGTTGTAGCGCATATTTATTTTCCTGTCTCCAGACAGAGTTAGACGCTATGTATTGGACGATCCGCGCACTTTTCATTGCAGTGACTACTTTGTGGTTACAGGAATTCGCACCTACCCAGGAGTTTTCGGTGTTCAATGCTACAGCGGATTTCTTCAAATTCTTGTCACTTGAATTTGCTGCTTGTTCGCAGCCACCAAGCTGAGACAATCATCGTAAAGCGTTTTATGCAAGGTTGCAAAAACGTGACCAGGCTGTGGGTTGAACCCAGATTAAGCGATTCGCGCGTAAAAACGACGCTTTTATTCTCTCGGCCACGCTGCCGACTTCTTTACCATCAAGTGATTACTCATTTCTTTTTTGTTTGGTTGCTGAACAGTGCGCACTGTTTCATTTTGAAAGTTGAAGGGTTTTACGTTGGAGGTCAGCCGGGAATAATTTTAGTAAAAATTTGCTCCATTTATTTGAGTCGCCCTAATATTATTTTACACGCCATACTTAAATACATTTATCGAATCGACGGATTGTGGTTGTGGTCATCTTCGGATAGGGCAGTTTTGAGAATTTGGTGTGAAGGCCCTGTTGGGCTCCCCCTGGGGTTACTGTTAATCTTCAGCCTAAATTCGTTACGGTTGCGCAACATCTGTTTATGGTCTTTGTCCTATAGCGGTTAAGTGCTTCGAAATTTATCTGGTTGGCCCTTCCTTCTTCATTTCCATTTTGTTTTTGTTGGTCGACTCATTCTATTAACTATGAATTTTTTTCAATGTTTAGTCACTTAAATTGCCAGAATTGCTGGGTTTTGATCAATGGTTATCAGTATTTTAGTTTACGCCAGCGCTGCTGATGAGCTTTGAAAAATCAAACTCAAATTATATAGTTTGTTAGTGTGTGCAGCGTCATCCGGTGGCAAAAGGACGCGTCTTGATTGCGGTTAATCGGCTCGACTGCGCAACCTCAGAGGTGGTATGTTCTGTTGATTTATTACGCCATCGATTCCTGATATTTCTTGTTAGTGGTAGGTTGACTGATTGTAGCGGGCAACGCTACAGGCTTCCTCCCTCTTTCATTGGTTTGAGCGGGAAGTCGCTGTGGCTTGGAATTCACCTTCAATGGTTGTAGAGGAAGGCTGCAAGCAGCGTCATGGCGCCGGTATCGCCAATTTTGCAGCGTCATCCGGTGTCAAAAGGACGCACCCCGATTGCGGTTAACCGGCTCGACTGCGCAGTCTCAGAGACGTAACGATCTACTGAGTTATTAAAGGCGGTGAATCATCCAGCCAATTACGGTGGTTTACAATAGCTAAAACTGAACTATAATTTTTGATATTTTTTGTTTTAATTTTGGGACTGCAATTGCAAAGATATTCAACAAATACAAAAAGATGTCCCCCCGAAAAAATTTTTTGGAAACTCTGAGTTTTGTTCTTCCCGCCAAAAACACGGTAGGCCTAATAGTTTAGAGAACTGTGGTAGGCGTAGGCCTAATAGTTTAGAGATAATTTATTTCTAAATAGGTTATTTCTAAATAGTTTAAGCCTAAATATCTCTGAACTATTAGGCCTAATAGTTTAATAAGATTGCAGTAGCCTAATAGTATAGAGAACTGTGGTTTTGGCGGGAAGAACAAAACTCAGAGTTTCCAAAAACTTTTTTCGGGGGGACATCTTTTTGTATTTGTTAAATATCTTTGCAACCGCAGTCCCAAAATTAAAACAAAAAATATCAAAAATTATAGTTCAATTTTAGCTATTGTAAACCATTGGAATTGGCTGGATGATTCACCGCCTTTAAGCTGTTGGTTCCAGATATTTCTTGGTTGTGGTTTGTTTACTGATTGTAGCAGACGAAGCTACATGTGTTTGTAATAAAGGCAGTGCTTTGAAAAAATCGCCACGCTTTGCTGTTTTAGTTCAAATTTGTCTTATCCCATTGTTTGTTGGTTGGGGGAGGGGCTGCTTGATGTGTTTTATTGCATGACGTTGTGGAGCTAGATTTTTGCAGCCCTTATCATAATGTTGTTGTGTTATCATTGCATGATACACATTTCATTTGTACTTCGTTTGTCCACCTTAATGCTGTCTCACGTCGAAATTAGTGATCGCTTCAACCCCTAGTGACGAAAGTACGTAAAGCGGAGAGCCCCCATCGGTGAAAATGCCCCCTTCGGAGCCCTCATGAGATGAAATCAAATGAAATCAAACATTTCAATCGATTTCATCTCAATAAAACTGGATTATCTTTGCATTATAAGTGTTTTTCCGAGAGTTTTAATAGCAGCGCAATAGCAGTTTTACAGTGTTTGTTGGCCGAAATAATGATACCACAACAATGTTACTGTTGCCAACTAGCTGCTAAGACTACTGTAGGTTACGATTTGCTGATTACAAAGGTACAGTATTTTGGAGCAATATAGTTCAGCATTCAGTTAATAGGTTAGTGGAGTACCATAGTTAATGGTAAGGCATGATAGCGTAAAAGTTTAGCTATGCAATGATACAGTAGTAGTCGAGTAGTTTGAAACGTTTTCACTTCCTAGTCACATAAACTTTTAATTTATCATGTTTGAGGTTTAGGTTGGAAAATGTTCTTAAAACTCAGATTTGGGTGGCGTTCAAAAAAGTTTAAAAAGAGTAAAGTATTCGACTAGGGTTATGCGCCAAAAAAATAATAATCTAAAACACAATTTCTTCAAATTTCAGCATTCTACGACTTATTGTTTTTGAAATTTTTTTATTGTTTGGGAGATCTTTCCTGCAGTGTTGCCAGTTAAAATTTATCCTTTTCTCTAACAATGTAGATGCTGGTATCTTTCACAGCTGGTTTGAAAGTATCTGAATACAAGTCTTCAGCATGAATTAGTGTTACAAAAGAATACTTTTAAGTTACAAGTTAGGTAGGATATCTCAATTCCTAGAAAATTAGATTTTAAAGGAGTACTCAAGTCAAGTTTTTTACTGTTGATGAAAATGTTAGGATAAGATTAAATGCATTCCCACCAAACTTGAGCTTTCTTCGTCTTTCCGTTTTCAAGATACTGCTGCTCAAAATTAACAATTTCCATCTTGTTTCGGCATTGTCATTTTGTCAGTATTGTGACAGAAAATTAACTTATGGAAAGCTGGCTTACATTTACAGTACCAAAAAAGCCGTTAATTTAACCCTAAAGGGCTTGGGGGGGGGGGGGGCGAAAGTGCCCGCGACCTCTACAATTGCATGCAGCTTTTAAACGACTAGTCCTATTGACTTCATATTCTATGACTTTGTCCAAAATTCTTTTTTCTAACTACCAAAATAATTTTCAAATTGTTTGAAGGTCAAAAACCACACTTATTTAATGATATTCTGAAAGTTATCAGAAAATTTTTGATAATTGGACACATTTTGTTTGCATAGTGTGTTTGCAAATCTCCTTAATACTAGACATATTTAGACAGAGCAGTCGTGGCAAGCGTTGTGTCAACAAACAAAATGCTACAAGTAACAGCACCTTCGAAAAGTAAATAAAAACTCCTAACCAAGTTTGAATCTTTTTTCACCAAGCCATATATAACAAATGTATAAACAAAAACTGTAAGAAAATTTGAATCTTTTTTGCGTACGTAAGCATAAAACCGTATTTTTTAAGCAAATTTTGGTAAAACCTGGTTCGTATTTTTTAAAAATATCCTTGGTGAATCGGAAGGAACTTCATCTCAATTAGATTTGTCCAGCAGCGTGGCTCTGTATCGTTCCCAGGGAGAAGTAAGAAAATGGTGTGAACATTGTAAGAAAGAAATCAGTGGATCCGGAGCTCAGCAAGCTAAAGACAAGCTGTCGAAAATTCTTAGCCAATGCCAAAGCTGTGGCAAAGCTGTATGTCAACGTCATTCAATGCGCTACTGCGTAGATTGCCGATAATAACCCTACCGAGAGTATATCGGCTTAGCAGAGCTTGCCTTTTGGTCACTGCATGTTCTTTGATTTTATTTTTTTAAGCATAACATTTATAAGCATACGGAGGCTGGATTTTAGAAAATGAATCCCCAACTATTCCCCGACCCAAATAACCAACATTTATAAATCCCCAATCGGCTTAGCAGAGCTTGCCTTTTGGTCACTGCATGTTCTTTGATTTTGTTTTTTTAAGCATAACATTTATAAGCATACGGAGGCTGGATTTTAGAAAATGAATCCCCAGCTATAATGCTAAGAAGCTGCAAATGAAATAACCAGCCATTGTGTAACAAAAAAAAAAAAAATCATAATTATACGCAATACAAAAATCTATCGTTCTATCAATTCATAGAGCCAAGGCTGTTATTAGTACTTTACAAAGATATGGTGCTACAAACTTTGCGATTTTCTCAGGAGTTTTAAAATTTTAGGGTGCCAACATAAGCTTTTGTTAAGTGTAACTTGAGCTTCAAATTTGAAAATCGCCAAACATACCTGAGCATGATCTCCCAATATTTATATGCTTATAAAAAACATGATCATATTTCCTGTTATTACATACAGTGCTGTGTTTTTGTATAAGATGCTTTTAGCACTGCGGTGATGAGACCGACACTACTAATTTGTGTATAAAGAGTTTTGTTTCTTTTATAGCAGTATCCAGGAAAATAAAATTCTGAAACTGCGTAAATGCATATTATTGTCTGTCTACTGTCTACCACCCAAACCTAGATTACCGCTACACCGTAGCCTACGTTCTTCGTGTTTTAGTATTGGTTACGCTATGCCCAGGGCCACCTAGAAGGGGGGTACAATGACCCTGGGGCCCATGGACTTTAGGGGGCCGGCCCATCGGCTTCAGGAAGGCCGTTGGCTTCAGCGGGCCCAACAGAGGGCCCATGAGCTCGAGAGGGGCCCATCCAAATGACACTGAGAAATCATCATGTGAGGCCTAAAAATTTTTTTTTTTTGGAGATCACCGAATTTCGACCGGAAATATCATTAAAATTTTGGTGAAGGCCTTTTTTTTGTTTTTTTGGAGATCACATCAAGTTCGGACAAAACTGCGGCATTTTCTCCGTCTGTTTTGGAGTTCACAAAACCGGAAATCCGTCATATTTGAGCTAGCCCCGGGCCTGCGCTCGGCTCTTGGCGGCCTTGGCTGTGCCACCCCGATAAAACCAGCGGAATATGACGAGAAATGCAGAATGCTAGTCATTTAAAATTTTTACAAACTAAAAAAGCTACAATAAGTAAAATGTTCTTTGCATATAGATTCTGCACAATAAAAACCTTTACTTTATAATAAACCCGAGCCAATTAATCGGTAATTTACATGCTCATTTTTTTCGCTTATTTTTGAAATGCTATGATGGTAGAGCTCAGCTTTGTATTGTTATACAGCTTGCGCATTACCGGTATGAACTTTGCTTGACGATTTGAATGCAGTTTTTTTGTGTTCTGTGTGTTGGATGTTTTCGCAAATTTTCAACAACTTTTTTTTTATTGCACATACCAGAGGTGGAGTCCTCGAGGACGTCCTTGGCCTCGAGGACACATTTTGAAGTCCTTGGCCTTGGCCTCGAAGCTTCAAGTCCTTGGCCTCGAAGCCTTAGGTCTCGAGGACAACACTATTTTTTGAACCGTTGAAATTTTGTTGGAAAACCCCAGAAACTTCGAGGAAAATTTGCAAATACCTTTTTTGTTTTCCGCAGTTGGAGCATAGGCTTAGCCAAGCGGGCCTCCCCCCAATTGAAATTTCACCAATGACAAAAATGTGACAAAAAAGCCTATAGTTTCCTCAGTTTCAGTTTCTTTTTAGCATTTTTCGCTTACACCAGTAGCGAACAACAATATTGAAGACCAGGGGCCCCGGGACCCCCTCAAATCAATTTTCGCCAGCCAATTTAAACGTAAACCTGGAAGAAATGGATAGTTTTCGTCTTAAAAGTTGCTATCTCAGGATCACATCTACCTTTTTTATGAACGTAATGCATTAACCAAGGCCGAATTTACCACAATATGGCGCAGTACCAGCTAAGGGCCCTGCACTCACATCTTAAGGCTTTTTATGGTCCTCACCAGTACTTAAATTGTAGGGGGGACGCGTCCTCCCATCGAGATTTGAGTGCTGGTTGAAGGGATGAAAAAGACCTACAAAGTCCGGTTGATTGCAGCACCAAAAATCGCGCGAATAGTGATGCAGAAGAAAAATTTTTGATTTCAGCCAGAAAAAGCTTTTGAATTTCGACGAAAACCTTTTTTTTTTCTTTTTTTTTTTTTTTCGGAGATCACCTAATTTTCACTGAAGATCGCCTCAATCCAATTTCAGACTAATGAAAATTTGGGTCAAGTTTGTTTACGGTTGGATCAAACTTCCAAAAAAGCCCCCTCTTTGCGAAATCCTGGCTACGCGCCTGATCTTCACAAAGGTTCAGTCAAGGCTGCAAAAGCGCCCCCCATGCAAAATTTTGCGATTTAAGTACTGGTCTTCTTCTACATTTGGCAGAAAGATGTTGCGAAAATCTCCAAAGTGCCAGGGACCCAGCGCGATGTAAATCAGGCCCGGCAATAACATGGTTAGTAAGCGTAACCATCTATTGTACTATTTTTCAATAACCATTTATTAAATCACCTCCACCTCACCAGTTTTTACGCACAAAATACTTTAAAAAAAAATTAGCCATGGAAAATGCTGATTGAACAAATCGTTGAAATTCAATTGAGGGGGCCTGGGCCCCTTGGCCTAACATGCAGTTCTATAGCTGGTTATTTTCATGACAAAACAAAAATCTCTGAAGGAAAATCTTCGAGTGGGTTTTCATTTACTGCTAAAATGTTGCACAAGACAATGAACCTTACTTCCCCTACCTGGACCATATCATGTACAATTAAACTTTAGCACCAAAATGCAAGATGTTAAACGTGTTTTGGACTTAAATTGCAACTAGATGGAGAATTAAACAATTTAATATTTTTAATTGGCTTTCAAATGTCAAAAATCTAGTGCTTTCAAATAGCTCTAAACATGCAAAATGTGACTCAATGGCATTAAAATAGTTTTTTTTTCCAAAAAATCTCCCAACAGCTGGGGGCTTCGCCCCCAAAGCCTCCGGCTGCTGGGGGCTCCGCCTCCAGACCCCCCGTCTGTGATACGTTTGAGTTACACTGGCTTTCTCAAAACGTCTCCAAAGTTACGTATTTGCACTTTTCAAGTATACTAGTTTAAGCCCTCTCCCTTTGCCAAAATCCTGGTTAAGTGCCAACAGGTAAATTTTTGATGACGTCATTGCATGTGATTTGTGGTTTAGGCCTCTCCAATCAAAAATTCTGGCTACGCCTACAAATTGGAGATTGCCTGAAAAATTGTTTTGAAGACCTTTTTTTTGGAGAACACTTGCGCCTGTGTCCTTGGCCTCGAGCATTCCTGTCCTTGGCCTCGAGAGGGCCTGTCCTCGGAAAGGCTGTCCTTGGCCTAGGATTTTTTTTTTGCGTCCTAGGCCTCGAGCCTTGTGTCCTCGACTCCACCTCTGATACATACATCGCATTTACTAGCCTAAAAAACGGTGTGTAAATTTTATTAATAATCTTTTGAATACAAAAATCTTGATAATCTACGGACTATGAAAACACTTTGTTCATATTTATGTGCCAATTTGCTTTCGCCATGCAGAAGACACCAAAATGACCATGTAATCTTCGAGTCGCTACCATTTGTCTATATTACATCTAGGAGAAACTCTCCCTACTGTTTAGATGCTGAGTGCCAAACAAGGCAGCGCTGTGAATACTATTTTCAAAAATTTTTGGTATAACTCGACTAGGGAATAAACCGGTGTCTACAGACTGCGAGACGAACGCTCCAGCCACTACACGCCCCACGCTCCGCTCGGTAAACACGCTTTCAACCACCATGCTGTGCTAGTAAAATTATGCAATTTTTTTAGATAATCAAGTAAGCAAACTTGGATTGATTGTACAGTAAAGGAGTATTCACAGCTACACAGATCAAGGCGTTGCAGCAGATTTCAGTTTGCACTATTATTCTAAGTTAATGAATTCATCACTGTTTCTTGACCACAGAAATAAACAATAACAATGCCAATCCGCTTAGAGTTTTTTTGTTATAATTTATAGTTTTATGTGTTTCTAGTAACGATAGAAGTTTTTTACAGAATTTCGATCCAAGTAAAAAATAATGAAAATAGTGCTAAACTAATAGCGACACTTTTTATTAAGTGTCGCTATTAGTTTAGCACTATTTTCATTATTTTTTAAATTATTCCATTTAGCACTATTTTCATTATTTGTTAAATTATTCCTGAAGTGAAATAGGCAGAACTAATTTAATAGCCTAGTTCACAGAGACATCACGTCTTACAATCCTACTTCATTTGACAACACCTTAATGCTGTCTCCGCGTCGAAATGGGTAATCATTTCAACCCCTAGTGACGCAGGTGAGGCGGAGCCCCCTATCGCGGGAGCATTCCCGTGTTTCGAAGTCAACTGACTTCATCATCAGTGTGAAGAGGAGTCGACACAATGCAAAGAATTATGATCCCTGAATTAGGCTAACTCAACCGGTAAATTTGAATAACCAAGCTATCGGTATAGGCTAACGTCTTCATCTCGTAACTTCAGCTGCTAAAAAGGCAGACCCAATTTTTTTTCCCTCACATACTGCTCTGGACTCGAGTTTCGCGTAATACCAACGCTCATCGGCAGAACTGACGTTCAAACCGAAATTCAAAAACTAAACTAAGCTTGTCTGCAAACCGAAATTCAAAATCTGAGTAAACTAGCCCATAAAGTTAAAATCAAAATAGGATTGTGAAACATAATCGCAATTGTGACCACGGTAACCCGGAAAAAAAAAATTAACTCTGGACAGGGAACCAAGTGGGCTAATAGACAGGGATGAAAAATTAAGTACATAAAATGGGCAAGGGGACCAAGTGGATAAGGGGGGGGGGGGGGGGTGGGAGAGTAGATGATTATTACAAAACATAATAATATATCGATAATAGCGACATGATTATTACAAAACAGTATCATTATTATAAAGAAAATTAAAACAGGTAGCTAATTAGAAAAAGCATTTTAATTTGAAGTAGCGTTTTGCCAGCTTGGGATTGGCTGATTGAATTCCTCTGAACTATCAAATTTTGCCATAGGTCAGTTCATACATTACCAGAAGTAATTTATTTTAATACAAGTCTATCAACAACCACGTATCAACTACCACGCACAACACAACTCACACTAAAATGTTTTTTTTGTCTATATTTCTGAATGGGGAAAAAAATTACAATACCACAAAAAACACAACATCTCATCTAAGCAATATTTGAACCCAGGACAAAAACTTCGCATCAAAATAAACAAATGCCAAAAACTGCTGCCTTCAGCCCGTCGTTTACACAACGCAAGTTGACAAAGTTGGTGTACACAAGAGATTAAATTGAGTCGCCAAATACAGCAAGAAGTTAATCGGATTAGTCGGCTTTCTGCACGCATCAAAGAGCAACAAGGCAGTAAAAGAATATTTTGATGAGTTATGTTTGAAGACATAAACCGAGAAATTAAAAACCAAAATTTCATCACAAAAGTAACAAAATAACAGCTGTTGAAATTTCGCACCAGCAACAATTTTAACCACGATTCTAGCTTTAACAGAAGCTAAGCAATAAGTGTTCAAAAACGGCGGGCAGTTTCGACCCCCCCCCTACCCCCCCCCCCCCCCCCCCCCAGGCCTACAACAACTTTTAGAGCCCAGGCATTATAGGGAATACGAAACATTTAGTTTGTATTAACAACAATTTTGCCGCAAAGCACTTATTTAGACTTATGAAAATACAGTAACTTTTCGAAATTTTGTTGCTAATGAGCAACCCTGGCAAAGTTTCTAAGGTAGGGGGAAAGCTTATCTGAAAAAGAATAATTCTAAACTGTCATATCTCGGAAACGGAAGATCGTATAAAGCTCAAAACCTTTTGAGAATAACCGAACAAAAAAAACACCTTAGAAATGAAATATCTCAGAAGCGATATGTCGCAGAAAGTCGAACTTTGGTGCAGATATATTTCCGATTTTTATTATATTTTTTTTGCACGCAATTCTCTCTAAATGCTTCATGCTTTATCCCCTTTAAGAATTATTGTATTAAAAAATACAAAGATCCAAGTACCGATAACTAAACAAGTGTAAGCTTGTAGTATTTGTTTTGCCCCGTTTAGAAATAACATCTGCTAGAGCGTTGGATCATGGTTGCATGTACGCAGCAGCGTAGCCTGGGGGGTAGAGGGCTTTAGCCCCTTTGGCCTGCCCACCAAAATGCAGAATAAAGAAAATACCACGTTTTTAGCACTTCTGAGACTGTCTTTTGCACTGGAATGGACCCAAAATTGACTTGAAACATATTTTTAAAAGTTTATTCAGGGGGGGGGGACTAATTTGTCAAAAATAAATTTCATAAATCAGAAAAATTTTTGAAAAATGGCCAAAAATAATTGGTAACAAATTTTATCGCACATTTTAAATGCTTAACATTGGTTTCATCAAAAACAAATATAAGCACAGGATTAGGAGGGGGCTATGAAATATAGACAAAATAGATTACTCCTGGAGATTTTTATTGAACAATCGGAGTAGGATTTTTGGATTACCAGCTGGTAAATCAGAGAACTGAAAATCTAGCAATAGCTATATCTCTCACATAGCCCGTTTTTGCAACTAGTATGATCTTTTTTTTTTCTCTGTTAATTTCTATGCCACGTGTTTTAAAAGCATTAGTTTTTATCAAAATAGGCCTAAAATTAAGTTATTTTTGCAAAAAAAAAATTCAAAATTTTCGAGCGCTGGGGGCTCCGGCGATGATTTTTACCGTGACAGGCTACGTATATGCTGGCGCGTAGCCAGAAATCTGCAATGGGGGAGGATGTTTCTGGGGTGTGGGGTAGGAGCCCATTGCAGATTTCTGGCTACGCTCCTGCATATACGTAGTCTGTCACAGCAAAAATTTCAAATAATTTTTGACTAGTCTAAGAAACATGTAAAATCGGCGAGAACTGAAAGTTTAAGGGCGAAATTAAAGACGAATCTGTCGGTCAAACTCGCTCGCAAAATTGCTTTAAAGAACTCAGCTGGTCAACAGCCTGCAAATAACTGCCAGGCAACAACCGTGTAAACTTACAGTATTTCAAACGTCTGACGCAGGCGCGTCGCCAGCGAGGGGGCATTGCCCCCCCCGATTTTAATTTTTGCCCCCCCCCACCCGATTTATTTCTTGCCCTTCCTCTGTATTTTTTCCTAAAAGTGAGCATCGCCCTCACAGTTAAAATAGTGGCAATTTTAACTGTTCCATCCCCAATCCAGACATCGATTCTAGTTGATTGATTGTAGGCCTATTTGAATAAGCTGAAGATGGCCACTGGCCGAAAACGATTTTAGTAAATTTTTTTGTTAATATACGTTAGTTAAATATGTTTTTTGGCTGATTTTTTGTTTCCTTCATGCAACTAAGTATCCTGACATCTATATTACAATCTAGGGTACGGTACTCTGCACAATTTCGTGTCTTGGGTCAGATTCAACAACAACAACAACATCAAATCGATTCAGTACTGTGTAATAATAATACAGCTACCAGCAGTTTGTGTGTACTGTGTAGTAGGCGTGGCATCGTTTATTGGGATGTCATATACAGCGGCACTTATAGGCGAGGCCTTATTCCAAGTCAGGTGTTGTGACTGTTGAAGGAAATGTACAGTAAGTTGGTGTAGGCTGTAAGTTGGTGATCAGTTGTATACGCATAGTACAAACCATCCGCAATGCACCGTGCTATCAATAGTTACAGAAAGAAAAATAGACTATCGCCAAATGCCTCCGAAAGATAAGAATTCGATCGGTCAGTTGCACTTCTAGGCTATGTAGCAAACGTAGGCTACGGGTTAGCAAACTTAGCAAAATTGAGTTGAGTTGACAAACCCATGTCTGGAAGTGGAAGGCCTTAGCTTAGCGCCTCAAACCATACTGTATGTTGATTGGGATCTTGTTCAGCAGTATGAGTAATCGATCTGCAGAAACTCTGAGCTAACAGAGAAACAGACTGCATTCCTCCCCCAAATTGGAATCCATTGACCAATTCTTTGATAGCTCGACTACGGGAATTTTCTGACTTTCAGGTTTACAAGAAGTGTTCATTACCGTGTAGTTTATTTAACTAGATCGATTAGTACCGGAAGCAAAACAAACTAAGCAGTGTTCTCGGCACTAGATATCTGAGATTTTGAGTAAACTTTAGGAGCCTAAGGTACCGTTTTGGCTGTTTGGTGCTGCTATTTGGGGTGATTTTTTAGAGCAGTAATGCAGTCCTGGTGTATTACCGATACAGTAATTAGTGGTCCCAATCCATAGTGACCATTTGGGGATGATTTAAGGAATTTGTCTATTTTTTGATAATTTTGAACATTAGGAGGAGGGATGATGCTCAAACTGGAGATTTTCGGAGCAAAGTTTATCGCTCATTTTCGCCAATACCAGCAAGGAAGTCCGCAGAAACGTTTACTAAGCTTTGGAAGAAGTGCTGGTGGCAATTAAGAATTTTCAAAGACAAAAGTTATGGTGAGACGACCTTAAAGCCAGCTGGGGGGGGGGGCGCTATGAGCTCCCCAGCGGGGTCCGGAATCTTTAGCTTTTTCGACGTTTTTTCAGGATAAAATGCATCGTTTAGTAACGTTGCAAGTTGTAACACCAAAGTTACACACCGTACCGATGCGAACTATTGGGAGGGATGAAGCAGAAATTTTTGTGGGGGATGCACCCCCTGGATCGACACTTACCTGTCTCAATGAAGTTATAGGCAATACAGAAACAGAATGGCATTCTATTTGAATAAGGTTCTATTTGTACTACTGTATAGTTAAACTTAAATTGTAAAATGTAGCTGCTCTGTTATTGGTTGCATTAGCTTTTGCAGCAGAGGCCTGCTGTTAGGCCAACTTGCTGTTTCTGTAGCCTAGCAAATGGCTACCTTGGATCTACTTTGAACAATGATTTCTTGTTTTGTGGGTAGCGCTTTGCAGCTGCAGGCCCAAATGAAATTTGGATATTAGTTGTTAGATTATTAATTGACAAGTACTAGCCTATGCATTAAGACTCCATGAAGCTTCAACTTGAGTTCTGGAATTCAGCAGTGGTAATGTTGGCTTGAAAGATTCTGTCTCAGTCTCTGACTAGACTATGATTCTAGTGATTAGATAAAGATTATCTACTGTTGATGATTTCTTACTTTCCCTCTGAGTTGTTAAATTTGAATAATTCTGGTTTGTTTTTACCCAAATCAGTATGGAGTTTTTTGCAGTCTATTGGAATATCTAAACCAACCAAAAGGGGTTGTAGGTCTGGAAAACATGTTAAATCTTATAAGAGCAAGTTCTTTGATAAATCCAATGCTAATATTGGTTCTTCAATGAATGTGCTTACTCCCAATAATTCCAATATATTAAAATATTCTCTTAAAATAGGTCTTTTTAATGCTCGATCTTTATGCAATAAAATTGCTTTGGTCACAGAGCTCATCCATGAAAATAACATTGCCTTATGATGTGTCACTGAAACTTGGCTAAAAGTTAAAGACAAAGCTAAGATAAGAGAACTACATGAATTGGGTTTCGATATTTTCAGTGCACCAAGGGCTGGAAGAGGAGGTGGGGTTGGTTTCATTTTCAAGAGTGGATTTCCAATTAAGAATCAAAAATCTATAAAGTTTAAGTCATTTGAAGTTACTGAAGCAGTAATATTAGCTCAAGAAAGGATTAAGATATGCTTAATGTACAGACCTGGAATTAACAAGCCTAAAAGAATTAAGAAAGAAAATATTAGCTTTACATCACTATTTTGGTCAGAATTTGAAGATTATTTAAGCAATAAAGTTACTCTGTCAGATAAATTATTTTGTGTGGTGACTTTAACTTTCATTTTGAAACTAATTCAGCAGATGCAGTCAAATTTCTTAACATGATTGACTGTTATGGTTTTACTCCATTGGATAGTTTTAAAAGTAATCCCACACACTGCAAAGGTGGGGTTCTTGATGCATTTTTTAGTTCAAAAAATGCAATGGATAAAAACTTCATGAAAAATTTAGATGTCGTAGTTAACACTGGAACCAATTCCGACCACTACTTGGTTACTGCTGTTGTAGACACTGCTGGATTACATTCCACCTCTGCTCCATTGGTTAAAAAAATTGTAAGAAATTTGAAGCAAATTAATTTTGAATTACTAAGATATGATCTGGAACAGTCTGGTATAGTTCAGTTGGTATTGCAATGTCAAAACTTGAATGATTCTATTGTTGTCTATCATGATATACTTAGTAAAATCATAGAAAAGCATGCTCCTCTTGTTCAAAAATATATCAAAACATCTAAAACGCCATGGTGGAATTCGGAATGTCAAAATGCTAGAAGACGCAGAAGAGTTTTTGAAAGAGCTTTTAGGAAGAATAAATCTTTAGAAAATAAATCTAAATTTTATGCAGCATGTAAACAGGCTAATAAAATCTATTGCATTGAAAGAGAAAAATATTTCAAAGAAAAACTAGATAATTGCAAAGGTAATGCCAGAGCCACCTATAATGTTGTGAATCAATTATTGGATAAATTTTTGGGAAATCATCCACCTATCACAAGCACTGCACAAGCATGTCAATTTGCTGACTATTTTAATGCTAAGATTGAACAAATTTATAGTGACATGTCTTGCCATAATTGCAATACACTTGATGTTGATATAAATGTAGTTAAATCTTCATGTGCTTCCAAATTTAGAAAGTTTGAACCGCTATCTCTAGCTGGTTTAAAAGCTATAATTGAGTCTATGCCATCTAAAACATGTGATCTTGATCCACTACCAACCAGTATTCTCAAGAAGTGCATTGATTTATTACTCCCTGCAGTTCATCATATTGTTAATCTTTCATTGAGTCAGGGTTATTTTCCAGATGTTCTCAAAAAGGCATGTGTTACTCCTTTGATTAAAAATGAGAACTTGGATAATGATAATATTAAAAATTTTAGACCTGTAAGCAATTTGCCTTTTCTTGGCAAATTAATAGAAAAATGTGTTTTTCTCCAAATTAATACATATCTGTGTGAAAATTCATTGTATGGCTATTCGCAATCAGCTTACAGATCTTGCTATAGCTGTGAGACTGCCCTTGTAAAAATACACAATGATATTTTGTCAATTTTAGATGCCAAGTCAAATGCAGTTGTTCTTTTGTTTGATTTGTCAGCTGCTTTTGATACGGTTAAGCATGATCTCCTGCTTAGTAAATTGTCCGCTGAATTTGGTTTTTCTGATGTAGCTTTAGAATGGTTTTCAACCTATTTAAATAATAGGAGCTACTTTGTTAAAGGTGCTGGCTGTACTTCTCATACAGTTGATGTTAAGTCTGGTGTACCCCAGGGTTCAATTTTAGGGCCAGTGCTATTTAACTTGTATTTTAAAAGTGCTGAATTAATTGCTAATTCACATGGTCTTTTTGTGCATTCATATGCTGATGATATGCAGTGTTATCTTTCTTTTGATAAAGACTTTTCTGTAGACATGATTAAACACAAAATTGGAGCCTTTTTGCAAGATTTAAAGCATTGGATGACTTGTAATTTTCTAAAACTGAATGAAAGTAAGACCAAAGTCATCGAAATTTTATCTAACCGTAACATTGAATCCAGAATAATTTCTGACATACAAATTGATGATAGCTGTTCTTTGCCTATGCCTAATGATTTTGTCAAAATTCTTGGTGTAATATTTGATGACAGACTGAACCTTGAGAAGCATATCAATAGAGTAGTTAGTACTTGTTATGGCAATTTACGTAATTTAGGCAGAATTGCATCTAAGCTTACTAAACCTCTAAAAATTCAGCTAGTTCATTCTTTGATATTGTCCCATATTGATTATTGCAATGCCTTGTTTTATAACTTACCAGAATATTTATTGCACAAGTTGACAAAAGTTTTATATTCTGCAGTGAGATTTATTTTTGGACTTCGTGGTTCTGCTTTGCGTAAGCATATGCTACCATATTTGAAAAGCCTTCATTTTTTACCAGTGAAATATCGTATTGAATTCAAAATTGCTTTGCTCACACACAAGTGCCTGCATGGTTATGCTCCTACATATTTGAAAAATTTAATCAACTCTCGTTCTGTTTCGGAAAGATATAGCTTGCGTGTTAATGATGATAATTGGCTGCTTCAAACGGTGACTAGCTTAAACTTTGCTAGATCCCAATCTATGTTTTCGTGTGCATTACCCAAAGTATGGAATTCGTTGCCACTATCTCTGCGTGAAATTGAAAGTTTGTCCCTTTTTAAGAAACGTCTAAAAGCATTTTATTTTAATTTAGCTTTTGAGGATATTACCACTGTTTGATGCCAGTATTTTGCTGCTTATTGCTGTAGAATTAGTACCTCTGTTGAGTATTAATTTTATTTCTGTAAAGCTATTTGAATGTTACTTTGGCCCCTTAGTCAGATGCATTGACACTTGTTGGTGTTATCTCAAGGGGGATATAAATTGCAATTATTAAATGCTAAACTGTTCATTTTGCTACTTTGGCTTGTAATACACAATTGTATATGATTAGCTACAGTATTTATCATAGAGGTACAGATATTAAATTTTGCTCATATTTTTTCTGAAGTTTCCTGTCGTCAGTCGTTTCCAGCCGTTATGCTAGCTGTAATCATGTTTAGTTAAATGAAAAGATTTACGTTATTTTTTCAGCAATTGTTGAGTTAGCGTCTTTGTCAGTATTTCAATATGTCAGAGACAGTCTGCTTTCTGCATTTATTCAAAAATCATTCAAGGTAGTTTTTCAAGTGCAGTTCTGAACTTTTGTTATTTAGGTTAATTCTATATGTTTACCAACGCGATAGCCACAGATTATGCCCAAAATTTTTGCTGCAAGTTTGCGTCTTGCTTTAAACAGTGTGGTTTAATAACCGATATGATCCCATGCTGTTCTTACGTAAAAGACAAAGACAATCATGCGCGTCAGATAGGCATTAAATAAATATACGATTTAGTGATCGTTTCATTGCAACCTAAGTAATTAGTTTGTAAAATAAAGATGAAAATGGTTCTATGAACTTAATCAACGCCAAATAGGTGTATTACTCAAAGGCGAAACGAAATTTACAACCCCGCCACACAAACAATCTACTTAACTCAACAATCTTTCGAGGGGGCAACTGACTCGAAGACCGCATGGTCATTTTCGCTGTCTCCTGGTTTGGTTTTTGTGCTTTCGCAGTTTTTATCCTTTTTGTGCATGCTTAGTGCTATTCAAAATGTGTTGTGGTGTAAGCGTTGAACCATTCCGAATAAAAGTTGATTTGATTTGAACTCTTAGAATACTGCAATAATTTACCGTCAAAACTTTGCCCCCCCCCCCCCGGTTTTCAGCTTTGCCCCCCTAATGTCGCTAAGCTGGCGACGCCCCTGGTCTGACGTCAAACTGACCTCATACTAAGTCGAGTTGAATTCTAGTTTCACTGCCTAAAAAGTCAAATACATCAGTAAAAAAACAATAGAGGCTGCTTGATTGTGCAATTGTTTCAACAAATTTTGCGTTTTTGTTTTTGCGAATTTTACGAATTTAGAGTAAACACTAAATAGAAAACACTGCAATACAATTCAAATAAAATATAAAAATGCTGGAAGCCTGGAAAGTTCTTGAATTTTCTCGCTATCGCTCCGACGTTTTGGCCGGCACGGTGGGACAGAATGCAACCGAGCGAAAACCTGGAGGCTTTCGTACTTGACTCCAGTCTTTGATCATTGGTGGGGGGCTGGTGGGGGCTTCCGTTGCGGTTGGGGATCCGGGGTACGGCTTTGCAGAGCGATTGTATTTGGATAGTCGTTGAAGTTCGCTTGATTCGTCATTCTATAAAAAGTTTGGGTAAACACTGAAAATTAACTCTGCATTACCTTCCTCTTTCGGTTCAATATAGAACTAATTATAAGGCTGCTCATTCGTGATTGACCAAAACTGCGACAATACTTTAAAGCAGCGCGTCAGTGATTGAGAAATCGTAACATGGTATCTTTTAGTCAGCCTAGCTGCTAATTACGGGCAAAATTTTAGAGACCTTTCTGTGGTGAGTTGTTCATACTCTTGTCATAAAACTCATGGAGCGGTTAAATTTTGTAACTTTTTTTCAACAGAATCTGTTTTAGTTTTAAAAAGTACAATGAGAAATGTTTCCTGAAACATTACTGGAATGCTTACGCAGTATATCATTTTGCTCAAGGCCATTGGCCATGCTTCCCTGACGCTACGTGTTTGATTGTTTGCCCCTAAGTTAGGCTAACTAAATTTCGCATTTACTACAGTAAAAGTAACCTATTCAATATGGACAAACTATAAAGCTGTTTACTGCATTATTCAAAATTAACTTTTTTATGTTTGAAACCACATGAACGAACTGATAAAAATAAAATACTTACGTAGATATCTCTGCTGCCTTCTATCGCAATTTCTCCTGAAGCCTGGATGGTTACAGTGGCACCATTTCTAAATAATAATTATTTTTTGAGGCGTACTTGTGGATCTAGTACACTAATACCGCAGCAAAGATATTGGACTAAAATGGCATATGCTCAGAGTTCGGTTTCTTCTGTCGTAGCAAATTCCAAAAATGCGCGAAAATACTTATACTGTAATTAAGAAAATGTTGCGTTGAACTAAAATTTCTGTTCGTCTTGTCAACGGTATTACTGTAAGTTACAATAAAAGAAGACAAAAAAACACGAAGTTAGGTCGAACGCAAGATCTTGGCAATGATGACAAAGCCTAAGTTGTTGCTTTTTTTCTTTTTTCGTAATGCCAGACTACAGCTACGTGTTTTCTGTTTTAGTTATTTTTGGCGGGCGAAGAAAAACTACGGTAAAAGTGGCCAGGGAAACCTCTCCAGGCCAAAAAATTTTTTAATTACGGTATGTATGAATAAATGAAATTGCAATTTTTAAACGTCAGCCAGTAAACCACAACATCGATGGTCACAATGCTGAGCGTTTACATTTGAGAAGATAAAGTACTTTTACCAAATTCTGTTAGTGATTTAGAAGCATTATATACCGTATCACTACAAATGCGACTACGTAACTAACAGGTAAAAAGGCGTACATCGACGAAAGAAAACCCAGATCTCTTGAAGGTTTCATAAATGTCGGAGCCAAGAATATGAGTTTAGAACTTAGTTTGATCTGAAACAGTAGAGTCAAAATTACTGTAAATGAAACATTTTGAACTAGAAACGTTTCAGTTTATCCTTAAAGGGGATGAAGCATCCAGCTAATTTCGGTAGGGTACAATATCTAATATCGAAATATAATTTTTGAAATTTTTTTTCCTCATTTTGGGGCTGCGGTTGCAAAGATATTCAAAAGATTCAAAGTGATATCCTCCCTAAAAAGTTTTTGGAAGCCCTGAGTTTGTTCTCTCAGCATTAATGTTCAGGAAAAAAAGAGGGATTTGAATAATAATATTTCGTATTTATCCTTCCAGTAACTTCTTGTGGCCAAATTAATTTGATAAACCTCCCCTTTTTCTGGAAATTCAAGTGGAGAGAAAAAACTCAGAGTTTCCAAAAACTTTTTAAGGAGCTATCTCTGTATTTTTTGTTATATATCCATGCAGCAGCAGCCCCAAAATGAGATTCAATTTTAGCTATTGCAAACTACCGGAATTTGCTGGATACTTCACCCCCTCCAAACCATTATTCAATTTTATTTAAATATAATCAAATTGGAAAATGGTTTAAAAACAAACTAAAGCGATATTAGCTCAAGTAATATGCTTTATTTAACTATGGCGATATCATTTCTGATCAAACTATGTTCATAAACAGTTTGTGCCTGTGAACCAAGTTCATCCTTTCTAAGGACAGCTCAGTGCTCAACTCTGGCACTGGGCAGTGAACCTCTTTTCAGATTCTATTTGCAAGGCTTTTGTATGGCTAACCACCTCGGCGAGAAAGCTATGTGGCCAAGTAATGGTAAATACTGTAACTGCAAAACACCGATCATATACTGTAGTCACTTCCAAAATCGAACGGAAGACTGGAAAAAAAAACAATGAGAAAGCGTCATTAGTGTACAATCTTTAAGCTGAATACGAATTCTTTTTGTCGGCAGAGGACGGGGTTAGAAGTTTTGATGAAAGTGGCTTCAACAGCACGTAGGTAAAAAGGAGAGCGGTCTTGAGCAATAATAGAGAACCTACTGTCATCATAACGCTGAGCTCAAAAAGGATTTTAACTTAAGCTGCTTCGAAGAAATGAATATATTAATTA
The DNA here is from genome assembly GCA_963965965.1 of Trididemnum nubilum. Classification (NCBI taxonomy): domain Eukaryota; kingdom Metazoa; phylum Chordata; class Ascidiacea; order Aplousobranchia; family Didemnidae; genus Trididemnum; species Trididemnum nubilum. The sequence goes on from OZ014490.1 coordinate 34,307,468, forward strand.
AAGTAACCCAAAACTCTACTAACTAAGCAAAGCATTTTCTCACAAAGAAACTGTTCGAGATTGATTTTATTGAAGAAATGAGAACAACTTGAGGTAATAAATAGGTGCTCTAAACTTTAATTGCTTCAGTATCCTACTTGTCCGCGAAAATAGATTTAATCCGTTTGAAATCACTTTATTTTTATAGGTAATTCTTATTTCTTCAACAAAACCGATGTCAAGCAGTATCTCTAAAATCGTACTTGATCAGTAGCAAGTAGAGTGAAGCATTGGCTTTTTTCAGCTTCTCCATGCATTGATTCGCGTTGAGCTCCGTCGCGCTCTCGCCATTGACTGCCACTATGACATCACCGCGCTGAAGGTTTCCTCGCGATGCGGCGGTACCGGACTCTACCTGCCAATAAGAGTTTGCGGATTAAAATTCTGGAAACTCGGAACATGGAGAGAGCTAGCCTGTTACGCTTGATTGATTTCTCCACATTCTATATCTGGTCAGTATGTGATCGAGTTGATGGAACATCTGCTATTGATTTTCTGAAACTGATGAAACGGTGGATTCATGTTTCAATCCTAGTCTGGTCAAACCAAACACTTAAAAATGGGTCTTTCCAGCTTGAAGCTCAGCAATAAAAAGAAGTATGAAGGGTCCTATGTGTGTAGTACAGGCGGCAACTTGACTAAACGACCGCGAGGTGTTTCGCTGTCTTTTGACCAAGCAAGCAAAATAATAATTAAACATGTAATTACAATAAAACTTGTAGAATAGTAATACGTGTGCATGTATCGTGCAATATTTTACAAGTACGGTTTTGCAAAAAATGAGACACCATTGAGCCGTGAAGAAAAATGAGGTAAAATTAAAGCAAAGTCTGAAAACAGCATCAGCTGAAAACAAAATCATTAGTCTAGCCTAAAAATTAGCATTAAGTATGAACTTCAAAAAGGGCAGTTTCGTGTCCAAATTTCATCACTGGTATCCAATGCGCCTTTTAGTTGCTGGAACAGACAAATTCCTTGACTTGTCGCATTAGGTCAGCATTAATTGAAAATTTCACGTAATTCTTAAGCAAATAAGTTACGTAAGTTTTGGCATAATGTTGCAATAGTGCAACATATACTTATTTAATGTGCCCGTAAATGAAGCTACATATAAGTCGGTACTTGATGATCTGATATCGTTTCTGTTCGTGCCCAAACCAGCATCATTTACTGCGTGTGCCTATGATCAAAATACACAGTACACTCCATAATCATACACTGCGGCGTAAGGAGACTTCTCACAGTAGAAACTGCACATATGTACTGTAGCAGAGATAAAAATTGCAGAATAACTTTCAGTCGACTCGATTTGGATTGAGGCCTAAGAAATTCTTATTAGAAGCCAAACTTTCACTCTGAATTTACTGAAGTTGCCCAGCAGTTCCCAATCACGTAAAGTGAGATGTATGAAATAAACGGTCAAGAGGTACCCGTTAGCGATGGAATCGATACTCTTCACCGTTATTTTCTTTGTTCCGGTTTCTTCAACACGTCGTGCTCTCTATTTGCGTCACCCTGCTACAGTTTTTCTGGTAGAGCCAGGTAGCTCACTAGCAAATCAAACAACGGAGATTTGTGAAAAAAGGAATTTTGATTACTGGGAAATGAAAACTATGTAAAATGACGAAGAGTTTACAAATTTTGATAACTCCAAAACTTTGACCCGAAATTAAAAGTTGCGTAGTAAGAGAAGTCTAGGACGAATCGAAACTCTTTTGTAATGAGGTTGCAAGTCTAAGCCACAGCAAACAAAACCCTGTAGGATACTGCCCTGAACCACGCTGACCGGACAGTAGAAAATAAACACATAAGGTTTTAAATTGGAGTCTCTCTGGCAGATACTCTTGAAGGCATACCCAGAACCGATATATACAGGAATACTGTATACTGTAAGAACAAACAAATGTGGATAGAGGAGGGGCTCGCAGCCGATTTCGCATAAGACAATGTTGAAGCTTGTTATACTGGTGTGCAAAAAAAAGACCAATGCGTTTGGCTTTGATGATTTTTCCTACTTTGATAATCGAACTTGTTACTAGTCTATTACAGTTCATTTATTTACCTTATCGATAACCAAAGGCTTGTTTTGGTCTTTTCCTCCAGCCAGAGAAAATCCCCACGGTGATTTCCCAAAAAGCGTTACTGATGTTCGCATTTTAGGGGCCATTTCGTGTTGAAAATACAACAAAATATAAAAATAGAACGCTACTGGTATCAAAATCTAAATCAGAAGCAATCCAAATCAAGTAAAGGCAGAAAGCTGCTTAGCAGATAGAGCTCAAAATTACGGCGCCCCGAGTAAATGAGTGTGCGGAACTCAATCAACATTATAACGGGTTTAGGATTTCAAGCCAATACTTATCGAAAACCTAAAGGCGATCCTTTCCGTTAAAGTATAGACCACAAAAAGTCTTCCCATTTTGTAGTCGTTTTATTGCAGGAGAAAAAGAGCAGGGCCCGAAACAACTGCCCAGTTTACTTATTGGTTAATGTGGAAATAAATATACCAAATAGAAAAATACACTTTCGTTCGCAAATTGAACATTTATGTTATTTTTGCAAGCGTAAATGAAAATTAGAATTGGAATTTCTAGTAAACGTCTCGCAAAGGCTGTTGAAGTTTGGATTAATTGGATTTAGTGTAAATATGCAAGCCTTTAAACGTGTTTTGGGCTTGACTAGTATCAAAGTGGGGAAGCTGAAGGGGCTTAGCAATTTAATTCTTTAAAAAGCTAACCACATTATAACAATTTTGCTTTTTAAAATGCCTCGAAAACAAGCAAAATCTTTCCAAACAGTGTTAAAATGACTATTTTTTTTTCAAAAAATCCCGTAAATTACGCGGCAGCTGGGCTGGAGGCTCCATTTCCATGCCCTCCGGTCTGTTATAAAGTTGAGATGCATAAGTTTACTTGATATGCTAGTGGTTGGATACAATTTTCGAAAAGAGAAATTTTCTTTTGAATGCAAGCCATTTCCTTCTTTGCAAAAATCCGCTCGCACTACAACTGCTCCCAATAAACTAGAATTTTTATCTTACATTTCTTTCAAAACTTCAAATTAATTAAAATCTGAGAGTTCGAATTGGATGAACACTAGAAAGGGTTAAAAAGATCATCGTTTCAATTGATTGCACCTGGTTTGCCAAACTTGCTTTGACTGCTCCACTTTCATTACTGAACTTTACTACGCTGATTTAAAGGAAAAATTCCAGTTTTTAGTAAATCCTTGGTAAATATTACCTTTTTTCAATCCTCGCTCGGTTACTGGCAGTCTACGACCTAACATGCGACAATTAGATGGCCATCCATCACTTTGTCTGAAAGCTTTTCCTATCTTAAAGTTCGAATGATGTCATCATTATAAGCGTCTTGCTTCATTATCGTGGCTAATAAGGTGAAAATATAGCTCAGACTGTACGTCAAAGAGTTGTGCCATTGGTAAATTTGCAGATTCAAGACCAAAATTAGTAAACGATATTGCCAAGACAACTATTGAAGAGCGATAATGTAAATTTAACCTATTTAATGCTTGCATTAGGGCTTTGGACATTTAAAATAATTTCGAGATCAGCAATTAGCGTAATACTGGCAGGGAACAGGCACGGTACCCAGCCAATTGTAACGCATTTCCGGAATAATTACGGAAGCAAACGTATTTCCAAGAGAGAATTCAAGAAAAAGCAACGTATTTTATGAAAAAACAAATCTTACCTGTTCTTATCATAGGTTTTTTTGTTTTTTTTTGCGCTTTAGGTCAATTGAGGTGAATCTCGTTCGGAAAAAAACATCATGGGCGCGTCGAGGCGAAAATCGAAACCGACTGAGACTTACGAAGTTCTCGTATTAAATCAGAAAAGACGATGTCAACTAATTTTTCAATACTGTTGGAACTTGCTATGCAGGGCCTACGAGAGGGGGTTTCAGGGGGTACATCATAACCGAGCCCGGTTCTGGAAGGGCCTCGGAAGATCTTATAACTTCACGCACGCAATTAGTAATATGCACACAATTACCGTAAAACCTCAATTTGAGCGCCATGGCGCTCTAATTTCAACCTTTTTTTTAGTGGCGGTCTATTAGAGGTAAAGTTCAATTAGAGGGTGGCGCTTTATTTTTCAATCTTTTTTTTACTGGCGTTCTATTAGAGGTGGCGCTCAATTAGAGGTGCAATCGCATGATCAATGCGTGTTTACCACGTGTTTGATGCATGATCAATACCTTTGGTTATTAATTAACATAAAGAATGCAGGAAACCTTTGCTTACTAATTAGCATAATGAATGTCAAGGTGGCGGTGTATTAGAGGTGGCATTCAATTAGAGGGTGGCGCTGTATGTTTCAACCCTTTTTTATTGGCGTTTTATTAGAGGTGACGTTCAAATGGAGGTGGCGTTCAAATAGAGGTTTTACAGAAGAAGTGATAACACCTAGTTTGCAATTTCGGCCAAATCCTTGCAAAGACTTTTTTTCTTTGGTCTTCACCTAATTTCGGGTGGAACACGATCGTAATTTTCAGTTTTGGTACCCCCTGACAATATTTCTCTTTAAGGCCCTGTTGCTACACTTTACAAGCTGAAGGCAAATGATGGAAGCACTGGTTTCGGAAGCAGGTTTTTGAGCTCTAAACAGCGCATACTTTTTATTTTTGGTCTACAGTAACTTCCAACCAAGAACTGCGACTTTTGAGTTGAAAAAAGTGCGTATCTTTATCCAGCAAGCATGTATTCAATATGGACCTAAGACAATTTTTCAACCATGCAGTTATTTACGCGAACTTGCGGAATTTGCAATGGCAGAAAATCAAATCCTAACCCTTGTAAGTTTTAAGTTCGGTTCTCTACAGCTGCGTCATTCGCAAGTCCAATGGTGCATACTATCTTTTGGTTCAAAAAATGGTCCATTTCTGGAAATTTGCCCCTGGCCCCGATACTTCTAGATCTGTCGCTACTTTACCCGCTGCCTCCCATAGGCGTAACCAGGATTTTTGATTGGGGGGAGGGGGTGGCAAACCGCAAATCACATGCAAAAACGTCATTAGAAATTTTCGAAAAGAGGGACTTTTTATGGGAAAAATGTACCGTAGAATGGAGGAACAGAAGCTGGGGCCTGTGTGTTTGCACGTTACCAGGATTTAACTAAAGGTGGAGGACTAGAACCAAGACTTAAAAAGCTTTCCAAAAATGTCTATATTGAAAGAAGTGGTGAGTCAAACTAGTTAATTGAAACGTATCACAGGCGGGGGCCTGGAGGCGAAGTTTCCAGCCGCTGAGCAATTTTTTGTAATTTTTTGTTTTTTGTTTTCGGAAAAAAAGCAATTATAATGCCATTGGATCACATTTCGCACGCTTTTAGAGCCATTTAAAAGTACTAAATCTTAAAGATTTGAAAGCCAATTGAAAAAATTGAATTGTTCGGTTTTCCTTTTACTGCAGGTCAAGCCTAAAACACGTTTAAAATCTTGCATTCTTAAGTTAAATTTTGTAAGTGACTTGGTCCAGATGAGGAAAAGCTAGGTATGTTGCCACCTGCATTAATTTTAGCAGTATAGGCTAAATAATGATTATCTCGAGGATTTGGGTTGGAGGTTTTTGTGTTTTGCCATGAAAATAAGTAGTTTTAGGAGTACATCTACGACCAGGGAGGCTAAGCCCCCGCCATTCAAATTCAATGATTTGTTAAATAAGCAATGAGGACCTGAAATGGCAACTTTTAAAAAAAATCTTGAATTTCTCCCAAGTTATATACATTTGAATTGATTGGCAAAAGTTTGAATTGAGGGGGCCTGGGTCCCCTGCTGGTTGTCAATAGTAATCTTTATGTTAATTATTACTGCTGTGCACGAAAATGCTAATACAACTGAAAAGGAAGAAATGCTAGGCTTTGTTGGCATTATTTTTATCATTAGTGGCATTTTAATTGAGGGGGGCCGGGCACCTTGACTACCCTTATGCTGCCTCCGGGTTATTTTTGGATAAAGTTTATTTTATGCCAAGTTGTTGTTGTAGCGTATATTTATCCTCCTGTCACCGGACAGCGTCAGATGCTAGATATTAAACGATCTGCTCACTTTTCATTGCAATGACTACTTCGTGATTGGAGGAATCCGCACCTGCTTAGGAGTTCATTTATTCTTTTTTTATTCTTGACCATCACAACAATAGCAAATGCATGGTAGCACAATAATAACACGTAGACATTGGTGGCCTAAGGAATGTGCAAAGTGTGCAAATGCACAGGGGCCCCCCCCACTTCTGGGGGCCCCCCATTTGACCTACCGCGCGCAGAAAAAATTTGATTATGAAAAACTATAGCAAATTATGATAAAAAGTTTATACATTTGTTTTAAGTGTCATTACATACCGGTATGTAACCCCTCCCTCAAGATGCACTTGTTCCAAATGTTATTACACATATCCCCCTTTTCAAGACAATATTAGTCTTAACTTTTAAGTCAGATTTAGTAAACAGATAATAAAAATTTACTGGTAAAGTCAACTTACTACTCTTTCTTTTTGCTTGTTACTGTTAGGCTACTCAGGTCATATGCGTAACCAGGGGAGGCCCAGGGGCCCCCCAATTGAAATGCTACCCATGATAAAAATGTCACAAAAAAGCTGTTGTTTCTTCAGCTTCAGTTTCTTTTAGCATCTTCGCATACAACAGTAGGCTACACTCGTACAGCGGTAATTAACAATTGTAGGTATTGAGCCAGGGGGCCTGGGCCCTCTCAATTTAATTTTTACCAACCAATTTAAATAGGCCCCCTACAATAATAATTAAATGGGCCCCCAATAACAATATTGATCCAGGGGGTCAAGGTCCCTTAATTTAATTTTTGCCAACCAATTTAAATGGGCTCCCTACAAGAGTATTTATTTGGCCTTTTAATTTAAATGGGCCCCCAACAATAATACTATTTCAAGGGGCCAGGGCTCTTTCAATTTAATGTTGCCAACCAATTTAACCGTGTAACCCGAGTGAAATTAAGCGTTTCTATTCTAATAGTTGCTAACTGAGGTTCTCATCTAATCTTTTTATGAATGTAATGCAATAACCAGGGACGGATCTAACACATGGCACAGTGGCAGGGGCCCCGCGCTTAGATAAGACTTTTTTTGGTCCTCACCTGTACTTGGCACGAAAAAATTACAAAAATCTCAAAGTGGCAGGAGCCCAACTTAATGTAAATCCGACTCTGGCAATAACATGGTTTGTAGGCATAACTATCTATTGTACATTTTTCAATTACAATTCACCTCCACCTCGCCAGTTTTTATGCAAAAAAATACTTTTGAAAAAAATTAGCTTCAGTAAGGGGAATGCTCATTAAACAAATTTTTGAATTGAGAGAGCCTGGGCCCCTGGCCGTATATGTACTCCTATAACTGGTTAATTTCAAGACAAAACAATAATGTATAAAGAAAATAATCCACTGAATTGTTATTTACTGCTAAAATATTGCTGGAGGGATTGTACTTTACTTCCCCCTATCTGGGCGAAATCGCTAATAAAATTTAACCCCAAAATGCAAGATTTTAAAAGTGTTCTGGACTTAAATTGCAAGCAAAAGGAGGACTGAACAACTTAATTTTTTCAATTGGCTTTCAAATGTTAAAAATCTAGTACTTTCAAATGGCTCTGAAAATGTGCAAAATGTGATCCAATGGTATTAAAACTACTTTTTTTTCCAAAAAATTATGAAAAATCGTCCAGCAGCTGGGGGCTTCGCCCGGCTACGCCTGTGATTCAAGTAGTTGTTTTTCTACTTGTTTTTTTTTTCAACTGCTTTCAGCAGCTGGCAGTAATAGGTTTTTGAATAACGTATGCAGTATATCATATGCTAAGCAGTATAAAGTATTCAAACATTATTGCTAAGTACTCAAACATATTCTGTAATAACACTAGCATACTGAAAGCAATTGCTGAAAGTTTACGTTAATTTACTGCTATTAATTGAGTTGATAATCTAGATGAGAGGAACTTATGAACAAACATTTGATTTAATTAGGACTGCAATAGCATTGGTCTTCTGATCTTGTTATTTGTGAAATGCATTTTTGCGCTTAATTGCATTGTGCAGATAAATCATGGTAAAGTGGTTTGTAAAGAAAACGCTCCCCATTTAATTTGCACAGGGGCCCCCCCTTTCCTAAGGCCACCACTGCACGTAGAGTCAGGAAAAGGAAGTAGCGACATGCAAAGGATACTGAAGACAAAAAAGCGATTTTAAGTGCATGGTTGCTACACCTGTCACATCAGCTTAAGTACATTGTAGGCCTAATCAGTCACACTCATGTTTCTGTGAATTTCTTTGTTCTCAAGTGATCCAATGTTTTCAGTGATCCAATGCTTCTGAGAATTTCTTTGAATTATCGTCCACTGAATTTGCTGCATGTTTGAAGTCACCAAGCAGAGATAATCATCGTAAAGCGTCTTATCCAACGACGCAACAACGTGACCAGGGTGCCGGTTGAACCCAGATCATGCGAACAGGGTCGTCGTAAAAACGACTCCTTTATCCTCTTGGCCACGCTGCCGACTGCATTCTAACTCTGCCACACTAATTTTGTGTACTCCCGGAGGTGGCATTACTCAACGTTGGATAGAAATTTAAGAATTTGCAACCAGGCGCGAAACTCGAAGTCTATAATGGAAGTCTGGGGGTGAACCAAAGGCAAGATGGTCCAGGGGCAGAGCCCCCAGCGTTCGGAAATTTTGCAACTTTTTGCACAGCAAAACATTATTAAACTGGCTACGTAATTTATCTAAGCAAGTGGTGGCTGATGATAAAATTTCAGCCCTACCCAGACAAGTCGGTAGGCTAAATCATAAATTCCTGAAATTTGAAAAAACCCACAAGTAATAACCTAATCCGTTTGCATTTTATAGAGAAACATAATTTAGGGGAGTTTATGAAAGAAATATAAAATAGAAAATGAAGTGATTGGTAATAAAGTGAATTTAACACTTAATAGCCCCCTATTCCCACATTTTTTGTGAAGTACCGCTTGTATTAAGGAAGACACAGTTGAGTATTGTGGAGTCTTTTTGTTTGGTGCGCTATTTGGCGACTAATGGCGATTTATTGGTTGGTAATTTACTGGTTGGTTGGTTAATTATTTATTGGTTGGTTATTGCTCATGGACCAGGACTCAGTGTTTGACCAACCTCATTAACACTGAGCATCTTTTTAGGCGGCTCTATTTGCAAGTCTTTTTTCAGGCTGGGCCACCACAACGGGTTGGCTGCTTGGACCAGGGGCGTATTTAGGGGGGGCGTTGGGCCGTGCCCCCCTTTTGGGTCGCCAGGATAGTATAATTAGCATAGAATACTATGCAAAATTGCGGCGTGGCCCCCCTTTTGTAAGTTGGGCAGAAGCTTTGAGTACACAAAGGGTAGGCAAAGACCTTTTATTTTTTGTTTGCACCGAATTTTGGGGAAAAATCGGACTAAATTTGAGTGAAGACCTTTTTTTTTCTTGCTCTTCACCTAATTCTGGATAGGAAAATCGGACTGATTTTGGGTGAAACAATTTTTTATTTTGACCTTTGTTCTTCTCAAATTTTCTGAAGTTCCTCCCCCCCCCCCCCCCCCCCCCTTTTCAAAATTCTGCGTACCGGTACGCTACTGGCTTGGCCCTAATAGTAAATATACGTAAAGTGTCTTTCAAACACCGAAAGGATATTTCGCTATCTCCTGGCCAAGGCAACTTGGTGAATAAAAATGAAGTTGCAGCTTCAACGTTACTTTCCAAGGACACAACAATGCATTGCTACTTCGAGAATTGAGCCGGGAGCCAGCATCCTTTCGTGCAATACTGGCTTGAATCTCTTTCAACTGAGTCATCGTCGCCACTAATGGCGATAATATCGGTCATTGAGGTAGCTCATTGACTACGAACGGAAATACAATCGTGTGAACTAGCTATGAATAACTGGGCTTCCGCAGCATGACGAAGCGCACTGAATGAAACTCACTAGTGATGCAAGCGAAGTCGGGCAGGAGTTTTCAATTTTGAAAAATATTGAGAAAGCCATCAGATGAGATAAGAAGTTGAAAGATATTTTTAAGGAGGAGGCGAAAGAATGAGTGTATCTTTTAACAAATATGAAGTTTTCTTTTTACTGATAAAGCCTAACCAAAGATGAAATCTAAAACTTCCAACGTTTTTTTGACGTTTATATTACTTAACTTGAGCTGTTTATTGAGAAATGCACCAAATTATTGCATAAAAATGAGTTTTATTTAACGCTTGTAGATCTTGATTTGAGAAGTACACTACATCCTCTGAAAGTTGAAGTTTAATTATTATACATTACCATGCAAAGTTTTGCTTAAATGATCAATTCGTGTTTAAAATTTGAAAAAAAATCAATCTTTAATATGCTTTTCATTTTATGATTAATATAATCAATACTTTCTCAATGATTTTTTTTATGATTAACATTTTTCATTAATTTTTATGCTGCAGTTCAAAACGCTTGAAAAAATACGATAAACAGCCAAAATTTTTAACGCTTCCAGACTTTTATAATTTGGTTTACAGTGGTACAGTAGTTGCGAATGCTAACGACACGAGTTATACTTAGAGAATAAGTTGTTGTTGTTATTAAAACATTACAAAACAATGCAGCCTTGAAATTCATTATCAATCTAAACGTTTCGAACTAGTAAATTTAGTGATGCAACCACGGGGTTAAAAAGGGGAGAGGTTGAGGTCCCCTTAGCCAAGTCACTTAGAAAATTTAATCCAAACACTGCATGCGTGCTTTTTAGCGTGTTTTTGGCTTGATCAATATGCTAAGAGAGGACTGAAGGGCTTAGTAATTTACAGTAATTTTGGAAAGAGATTCCGAATCTCAGCAATCAGTTCTTTCAACTGGCTCTTCAAACATAAGAAACGTCATTCAACTCTGGCCCCTGCTGTGAAAAGCAGACAAACTTTAAACAATACTTAGGTTTCAAGCCCCCTCCCCCCCTTAGCAAGATCCTGGTTTGCGCACAGAACTAAGTTAATCATCAGTAACGTTATTATTTGAATTAACGTGAAATGCATTGCTTTTCTAATCGAATAATATTATTATTGATGATGAATTAAACTCACCAGCAGTTCAAAACGTCTAGGTTAACGGTTAAATACGAATTTTAAAATTGTATTGCTTTCAACAAAAATCAGCAAGTTTGGTATGTTAAATGTACCAGATTGTTGTCGCAAGTTTGACTCTAAGTTATGATGGATGATTTCAAAAAGTGCCAACTGCCGACGATCCAAACATGACGTTGAGCGTCTTGCTCGTCCTTTCGTTCGTTTGCTGGTGTGCTTTTCAACAACACACCGCAGGTAGGGTAACCAAGAAAACTCTTTGCCTGTGCAAATTAAATCAAATTGAATTTTTATTATACTCATTGCATCTCGCAGAAACGTGGAACGAGTTTGAGGGCCTATCTCCGTATCATTGCGCCTGCAAGCAACACAGCTCCTGCCGATGAAGTGTCGCAGCAGTGGCAGCACTGCATAGGCGTAGCCAGGATTTTTGTTTGGGGGGCCCAAACCACTAATCACATGCAAGGACGTCATCAGAAATTTTCAAAAAAGAAACTTTTTATCGGGCAAAGATATTGTAGAATGGAAGATCAGAAGCTGTAGCCTGTTGGCACTTAACCAGAATTTTGGTAAAGGAAGAGGGCGAAAACTAATGGTTAGAAAGTGCAAATGTCTGACTTAGGAGACGTGTTGAATAAGCTAGTGTACTCAAACGTATCACAGACGAGGGTCTGTGGCATAACCCACAGCCGCCGGTGGCGATGGGGGTCTGGGGCAAAGCCACCAGCCGCTGGGCGATTTTTGTAAGTTTTTGGAAAAAAAGCTATTTTAATCCCATTGGATCGCATTTTGCACGTGTTCACAGCCATTTGAAAGAACTAGATTTTTAACATTTGAAAGCCAATCGAAAAAATTTAATTGTTCAATTCTCCTTTTACTTGCAATTAAAGTCCAACACTCGTTTAAAATCTTGCATTATGGTGTAAAATTTTAACTGTAAGTGATTTGGTCCATGTAGGGGAAGTAAGGCACATTGCCTCCTGCAATATTTTAGCAGTAAATAATAATCCACTCGTAGATTTTTCCTCAGAGATTTTTTTTTGTCATGACGTTAACCAGTTATAGAAGTGCATGTACGGCCAGGGGGCCCAGGATCCCTCAATTCAAATTTAATAGTTTGTTCAATGAGCATTTTCCCAAGCTTTTTTTTTTTGAAAGTATTTTGTGCGTAAAAACTGGCGAGGTGGAGGTGAATCGTTATTGAAACATGGTACAATAGATGGATACGCTTACTAACCGTGTTATTCCCGGGCCGGATTTACATTGCGCGGGGCCCCTGGCACTTAGGGGATTTTTGCAACATCTTCCTGCCAAATGTAAGTGAAGACCAAAAAAGTCCTACTATCTGAGCTAGGGGCCTTGGCACAGTGCCATATGGCAAATACGGCGCTGGTTATTGCATTACTTTCATAAAAAGGTTAGATGAGGGCCTGAAGTATAGCAACTTTTAGGACAAAAACCTTTGATTTCAGCCTGGTTATACGTTTAAATTGGTTGGAAAAAATTGAATTAACGGGGTTGCGCTGGTCTCTTTGGTCATCAAAATTATTTATTGTTAGTTACTGTTGTACGTAAAGATGCTAAAAGAAACTGAAAATGAAGAAACAAGGCTTTTTTGTCAAATTTTTGTTATTCGTGGCATTTCGATTGAGGGGGCCCGGGCTCCCTGAGTCACCTCCCTGGCTACGCCAATGATTTCGAGATAAGATTGCACCCTTAAGTTCTTCCATAAAAAAAAAATTTAAAGCATCATTAATATAACTTTTTTTCCACAACGTAAACGACTCTAGTCAAGTCACTTGACAGTTTTTTGAAACCTCCAAGAGGTCATTATTATTACCTACTTTTGTTCGCGTATATTCTAAATAAAAGAAACTGCAATCCGGACAAGAACAACATACTGGCTATGCTCTCATTATATTTATCATTGGTAGTATTTCAATTGGGGGGTTTGCATTACCGCCTGTGTTATAGCATTAAGTTGATAATAACGTTAAACGAGGGCCGGGGTTGCAACTTTTAGGACAAAACTCTTAGATTTCTTAGAGGTTTTGCATATGAATTGTTAAAAATTTGAATTAAGAGGCCCCTGGGCCAAGACCACCTGGTTGTCGGTTAAGGGCCCCGAGGCCCCCTGGTTGTCAGTTGGGGGCCCCAGGGCCTGTTAGGGGCCCTCTGGTCGTTAGTTAGGGGCCCTGAGACTCTTTTGTTGTTAGTTAGGGATCTTGGGGCACCGTCGTTGTCAATGATATTGTTGTTAATTACTGTTATGTGCGTAATTACTGAAAAAAAAAACTACTGCAACTAAACATCACTAAGCCATTTTGTCATAACTTTTTGTCATTGGTGGTATTTTAATTGGGGGGGGGCGCCCCCCCTGGCTACGCCTATGCAGCACTGTGTATGATTTGAACCTCAGACCTCCGCTTCAGAAACAAACGCGTTACCGCTCGACCAACTGCTGGCCGGTTTTATCGGGAGAATTTAACTGTAGCTTCTAAGAGCTAATGCACTAGCGTTCTTCTGTTAATGGAAAACAAACTTAAAGCTTCAGGAATCTTTATATTATTTTATCGCTTTACTTACATTTCATTTTAGAACTGATGATCGATGATTTTTAAGCACCAAATCTTGAATTGTACTAATTTTTCAGAATTTTTGCTATTTCTTGAAACAAAACTGAAATTTGAAGTCAATCAATAACAAAGAGTTTATGCTAGGCTCTTTATGTTTGAATAAGTTAGTAGCTGGTGAGAAATTTTAGTGCTGTACAATATATGATATAAAAAAAATAATTTACACTCAAATATCAGTCATTAAACATATAAATACAATTTTATTAGCCTAAGAATAACGTCGTAAAAACTTCTCTCTTCGAAGTCCAACTCAGTTATGAAGTTTCCCATTCTAGAAATTAGAATACTGAAACTCATTGCTCAAGACACAGAGTAACACTTTATTTGGGCTGAGGGAGGCCAATTTTTAACTATAATTATACTTATTTCTGTTTAAATCGAATTAATATTAAAATATTTTTGATGATCGTAAACCGGAGCGTTTTAGAATCATGCATGACATCTTGATGACGTGCTGCACCGTACAAGCGTGTTGTGTCTAACTAACCTACTTCTATCCATTTCAGCCCTGTGTCTCCCTCAGTACAACTCGGTAGTTCACAATGCAACGGATATAATTGAACAACTGCATGCGACAGTTTACTGTGACGTCACCAAGATAACAGTCAGGTGCTGTTGGTGTAGAGACACATTTTTTGAATTCTTGAAAAGATAAAGAATTCAATGACATTATGAGACCGTACCGGTCAAACCTGATTGCAAGAAAGCATCTCATATCTTTTATTAGTTTGTACAATTTAAAGTTGTGTTTTTATGTTTCGAAAGCTAGCAGAATGGTTTGACTTACCGTATTTGCCGTCTTGGGGGACCATATTTAGCACCATTAGCCATATTTTACACGAAAAGAGAGGCAAAAATTTCTTCCTCTGTTTTTTTTCGCTATAATTCCGTTTAGCAAAAAGATTTTTTACTTCAAATCAACTTGACTTCAAATCATAATCACTCACAAATAAATCCTGAATGTTTGAATTTGCTAAGGTAAGAGGAAGTTTCTTAATTTGGAAGTTTGCCGCAGTCACTGTCCAAAATCAAAGCATTTTTGGACCATATTAAACTTAAATGACGTCCTAAGACGTTTTTGTGGCGTAACTACTTTGACTTAGACATTTTATGACTCAATATCAAAAAACAAACCGAATGTGTAAAATTTGAATCGTCTATAACGTCATCGAAAAACTAACAAAACTTTTTAAAATATCGTCGTGACGTCATTATTATGGCGTCATTAACTTAAAACCAGTTTTTCTAAAAAATTTTGGTAAACACCAACTCTGATGCCAAATTTGGTGTTCACGATACTTCCGGTGTAGGAGTTAGATACGTTAGTCAAATAGTCCGTCTAAAATAGGGTTGAGCAACCAGGGGTGCCGAAACCCGGGGGGATAGGAGCAGTACTTAAAATGTAGGGGGGATGGGGGGGCGCATCATGAGATCGAGATCGAGCGTCCCCCCCATCGAGATTTAGGCGTCCCTCCATCGAGATTTGAGCGCTGGTTTGTGAGAGGAAAAAGTTACTGTTTTTGGCCGGACCTTTTTTTTTTTTTCCTTTTTTTTGGTGATCACCTGTTTTTGGCCGGAAAAACCGCTCAAAATTTCGATTTCGGCCTGAAAAAGCCTTCGGATTTCAGCAAAGACCTTTTTTTTTTTGAAAGTCACCTAGTTTTCACTGAAATATCGCCTCAATCCAATTCAGGAACAATGAAAATTTGGGTCAAGTTCGTTTACGGAACAAACTCCCAAAAAATCCTGGCTACGTGCCTGTTCTTCACTAAGGTTCAGTCAACGCTGAAAAAGCGTCCTCCATGCAAAATTTTACAATTTAAGTAGTGGATAGGGGGATATATCCCCCCAATAATTTGACTGTATCCCCCCCAATAATTTGAGTATGGTCTACATCTGCATCTCCCCCAATAACACTACATAACAAAATTTTTAAAAAAGTTTGTTTGGCTAATTTTTTTAGGTGTGTCTGTATGATTTTTAAGCGCTGATTCCGAAAATGCTATCAGATTTGTTCTATCATCGATCGTTTTAAAGATACAACGATTTCCGTTTTTTTATGATTTTTCGTTAACTGTAGATTTCGTATGCAGTTATGCTTGCTCTGATCTGACTCTGTCAGCATGATCATGTTGTAAATGGGTGTTTTATTTATTTGTGTGAGTGAATGGACAAATTGGAGTGCGAAATCTCACTGAAAAAAGCGCTTATATTGCTTATAATTTGACTCTACTGTGCAATGTGCATCTGAGCGCAGATCTCCACTTGAATTCGGGGAAAAAAGTGTTCCTTTTTTGGTGAAGACCTTTTTTCTTTTTTTGTGGTCTTCGCTTAATTTGCTCACCTGAAAAAAATCGTGGTCAAGGTTCAACCCCCCCCCCAATGTTGAAAATAGGGCAAAATTGGTGTAAAATTGCAAGTTATCCTCCCAATGCTCAACAAAGATCGGCACCCCTGTGAGCAACAATTTCAAGCAATATTACCTCGAGTCCGTCTGCTTTTGAAATGGCTGCAGGCGGTCAGCAATAAAGAGTTGGACTCAGACTTGCTAGGTTGAAGGTTTGATTTCCTCGTGTCTTCTTAAAATTTCGCTCGAACAAGTCAATACAAATTGTGTTAAAAATTTTTCTAGGAATATTGCATACCTTTTAAATTATTTTTTTCCTGTAAGTTTCAATAAACAAGTTTCAATAAAGTTTCAATTTATTCCGATTGAACTTTAGTTTCTTAAAGGAGGTGAATCATCCAGCCAATTCCGGTGGTTTACAATAGCTAAAATTGAACTATTATTTTTGGTATTTTTTGTTTTGATTTTGGCACTGCGGTTGCAAAAACATTCAACAAATACAAAAAGATGTCCCCCGAAAAAGATTTTTGGAAACTCTGAGTTTTGGTCTTCCCAACAAAACCACAGTAGGCCTAATAGTTTAGAGGACTGTGGTAGGCCTAATAGTTTAGAGATAGTTTATTTCTAAATAGTTTATTTCTAAATAGTATAGGCCTAACTATCTCTAAACTATTAGGCCTAATAGTTCGGAGATAGTTAGGCCTAATAGTTTAATAAGATTACAGTAGACCTAATAGTTTAGAGAACTGTGGTTTTGGCGGGAAGAACAAAACTTAGAGTTTCTAAAAACTTTTTTCGGGGGACATCTTTTTGTATTTGTTGAATATCTTTGCAAACACAGCCCCAAAATCAAAACAAAAAATATCAAAGATTATAATTCAATTTTAGCTATTGTAAACCACCGGAATTGGCTGGATGATTCACCGCCTCTAAATTGATAGTAAACAAATAAATCAGCATAGGCTACTATTAATCCAGCAGTGTTTTGCATATTCATTCCAACGTAATTGTTACTTAAAGGGGTGAAGCATCCAGTTAATTCGAGTAGTTTACAGTAGGCCTATAGCTAGAAATGAATAATAAGTTTTGAAACATTTTATTCTCATTTTGCGGCTGCGGTTTCAAAGATACTCAACAAAAACAAAAAAATATCCCCCTAAAAGATTTTGGAAGCCTTAAATCTGATTTCCCGCCTAAACTTCCCTGGAAAAAAAGAGACTCAATAATATTTACCTTTCCAGTAACGTCACATGACCAATTCTAACCCCTTCTTCTCCTGGAAATTCAGGTTGGGAGAACAAATTAAGAATTTCAAAAAACATTTTTAGGGAGATATCTCTATGTATTTTTTGAATATGTTTGCCATCGCATCCCCAAAATTAGAACAAAAATTTCAAAAATAATATTTCGATTTCAGATATTGTAAACTACCGGAACTATTCGTAGCTTATGCTTCACTCCCTTCAACTATAAGGCAATTGTAATAGCATTTTACAAACGTTTAGAGTTCCTATTTGTTCCCTTGACGGTTTGAAAGTGACCTCTTTTTTTGTGGGGGGCGGTCTCGATGCGCCCTTGGATGCCGATTGCTTCTTTAAAAGCGGAGACGATGGCTTCAAGGCTCGATTCCGGCACTCTCAGTGCAATTCTTCATCTCAAGTAAGGTTGCAGCAAAAAACGCCAGTGACGTATGATCAATTTGATCACTAGTGATGTTTTCAATGATGTTATTCAAACTTTATAAGAGCCAGCTCTATTTGAAAATGAGAAAAAATGTCTGTTCCACATTTACTCGCTTGCAAAAGTTAGTAGAATTTCTACGTGAAGACCTAAAGAAAGGTCTAACCTGCTTTGAAGCATATAATGTGGCCTAAACTGAAGTGAAGCAAATAAAAAAAGGAAATTGTAAAAGTTAATCCACACTGAGGCGTATTTTCTGGCGAACAAAATTGTGCTAATGACCTCAAATTGTCGTATATCGGATTAAAATTGCAATCGGTTTGCTACCTTTAGCAACCTCCAATAGTTCGAGTCAAACTTGTAGAAAATCTGTGTATTTTTTTAAAACAATTAAGAATCGGAACAAAATACCTCTACTGGTGGTTATAAACTTATAATGTTACTACGTTACTACTTTGAAATATGAATCCAATTTTGTCAACTTTTAAAATGGTTCTTTTTTCAAAAAATCGCAAAAACCCGCGTGTGACCTGCAAATAAATCTTAGCTTTGGGTTGAAGTTCCCATTTCCTTTGTAAAATCCTGGTTGGTAAGTCGTATTCTAAGTTTCTGTTCTTTGTTGCCAGCTACTGTCTGTATCTCATGCTGTTTTTTTTGTTGACACTAGTTTTTTTTTGTGATTTTTGCAAGGTTATTTTCACACTGACCGGATTTCCACGCGTGAGGATCAGTTCAGTTTTTAGCATAGGTGGGCACAAGTCCGTTAATCGTTAATCCGTTAACAACGAAGCTAACTTTTTCTTTAACTCGTTAATCTGTTAAAAAGTTTTTTCATGTTAACGGACCAAATTAACTTCCGTTAAGCTCTGTTAACTTCCGTTAAGGTTTTATCGTTAATATCTTGTACCATTCATTCATTGTACCGGTACAAACCAGTTCGCACTGGTTTCACTTGTTGTGTATTAGCACGAGTTTTATAGAAAAAAGCGAAAAAAGGAGCTCTTTTTTGTGACATATAATAAGCTGCAGCCTCATAGGTCTAATTATCGCTGTTCACAATTTCCAAAGATTTTTCGATCGCAGCTTCGTTAGTGCATTTGAAGTTACTTCTATCTTGAAATTAGATTAGACTTTAAAATGTAACTTCCAAAACACAAAAAGACCACCATAAAATAAATATTTCCTTACAATCTGCTCAACAGCGTCAATACGTGTTCTAGAAGCGAGTGAATAAACAGAAATCCAAATTACACGCAAAATGTTAACGAATTAACGGACTTCATTAACTTCCGTTAATTAAAGCTGAAAATAACGGATTAACGTTAACGGAGGTGTGAAGTTTGTTAACGGACTAGTGGTTAACGAAGCTAACGTTTTGCATTAACTTGCCCACCTATGGTTTTTAGTAACCAAGCGATATGACGTCAATTTTCTGGTAGTTGTTCTCTGTCAGTAAATTCGATGTAATTTCTGGTTCTTGGCAAAAAATCAATCGCGTTGGTCTTGCGGCATATCTTGGATTCTTTAATGTATTGTAGTGATATGGAAGCCGAGAAGCACACCTTTTTAGTGGTTTTTAGGGGCTGCGTTTGGTTAGTTTGGGTATGTAATGCTTCACATAGTCTTGGGTCCAAGATTTATTACAATTTTTACTGCAGCATTGCTTTGTCTTAGTCCTTTCATTTTTTCTAACCGCAACTCAGTTCCACCTATCACAATAACTGTAACTCGGGCTGCGCGTTTTCTACTTATGCTCCTATACAGGCACCAGGTTACACCAGGAGTTCGTATGTGTATTCTACACTTCTTATATGTCTAATAAAGATACTGTGCTCCGAAAATAGAGAACATTACTACTTGGACTTTATTTTTTAACTTCGCATTTAGATCCTGCTCCAAAGCTGGTTACTGCAGGTTAGATTTGAGTCTAACCTTGACTTTATATGCAGACATCTACGGCCGGTGTAAGCTCTACATTTTTGCTGCATGTGACGCAAAACTCTACACTAATCAAGCCCACAACACCCAACAACTCGACGCCCATTCAAACATGGAAACTTCCCTACACTTGTTCGGCCGCCGTGATACATCACAAGCTACGCAACAGGTCATTAGCGATGGTTTCAACAAACAAAAGGGTCGCGGTTATTGCACTTTTTCACAAAGTTATCGATGATCAAGAAACAACAAAAGAGCCTTTTACATCAAGTTTGATCAAAAATATTAGAGTAGAGGCAATATTGGATGAAACATACTTGAACTAGAAATGTTTCGGTTTATTCATAAACCATTAACAATCTTATTTAAATAGAATTTTTTTGAATTGATTAATATATTCTACTTATTTGATTGTATTATTCTATGAATTTATTGTATCTGAATAAGATTGATAATGGTTAAGAATAAACTGAAACGTTTCTATTTCAAATACCGGTAGTACACTTTATCAAAATTTGGCTCTAATTTTTTTGATCAAATTTAGTGCTCAATCCATCTTCTCTGCCCGAAGCTTTTTGTTCTTCTTGTTCAACTAGTCAAATCAATAATGCTGTACTGCCTGCTTATTCGTTAATTTACAACGTTTGCTGCACTCAGTAGGTTAGCTACAGTCTACGATAGCTTACCCGATGGCGTTTGCTCTGCTTTCAACTTTGCTAAATGACAGGTTACAAAGCTGATTCTTGCTTTCGAGTTCAATGATAGTTAAATTAAAATTCTCTGATTGCAGGTGCGTAGCACGAAACTTACAATGGGGAGCTGTTACGTTTTGCAATGGAATTTGCAATGGGAAGCAAGGAAAATTTTGTATTTTTTTGGCAAAAATAACTTAATTTTAAGCCTACTTGGTAAAAATTATTGCTTTTAAAACGTGGCATAGAAATTAGCAGTGCAAAAGCATGATTATTAGTTGCATGAATGGGCTGTGTGGGTGGCAGCTACTGCTAGAATTTCAGTTCTATTATTTACAAGCAGGTAAATCATAATCCTATACTGGTAGTCCAATGAAGCTCTCAAGGAGTAACCTGTTTTTGTCTATACTTTATAGAGCAAGATATGATTTGGGGGCCTAAGTTAAGGAAGTTTGAGAGAAGTGATTGGTAATTAACTAATACTGAATAGCCCCCCCTAGTGCTGAGCTTATATATTTTCGATGAAACTTATGTTCAGCATTTTTCAATGAACGATCAAATTTGAAAACCAATTTTTGGCCATTTTAAAAGTTTTTTCTGATTTATGAGTTTTATTTTTGCCAAATTAGCCCCCCTAAATAAACGTCTTAAAATATGCTTTAAATCATTTTTTAGTCTATTCCAGTGCAAAAGACAGTCTAAGTGCTGAAAACATAATAATTTTTCTGCATTTTGGTCGGCACGCCGTTGGGGTGGGCTATAGTCCCCCTGCCCCCTGGCTACACTACTGTCTGATTGACTGGCCTGCCCACAATGGTAAAATACCGAGCCAGAAAGTCTTGAAATTTTTCAATTCGATTACTTCATGCACTTTTTACTTTAAACAATAACGAAAAATCACCTTAAATAATAAAAAATTTGGTTTAAGAAATTATCCGTGGACTTTTCTCTTGGCCTTGACCATGTCTGTCCTTGCTTTGAGAGTGGCTATCAAAGACACGCAATTGCATTTCTGCAAGTTGCCGTAGCTAGGAAACAGAGAAGAAAACCTTTACAGTCTTTGAATGAACTGCAACCTGTCCACCTGTCCCCTACACAAGGTGGAAGCTTCACACTGCCCCTTTTAAGTTGAATGCCAAGCAGACAAGTTGAAAACACCAATTTTTAGAGTCTTTGGTTTAACTCCATCGGGAATAAAAGCCCGATTGCATTGTTGTTTAACCTGCACACGTTCTGTCGACTCGACCTCTGATCGGTTATCAAGAATTCCGTTTTTCGAAATATGAAACAAGTTTTCTTGATATAGGAAAGCGTTTCTGCATCCGGAAATTGAACATCAAACAATCCAAATTAAAAACCTAAACGACACTGTAGCTGTTCCGGAAGAAGTTCACTTCCAAATCGATTTCCCACCCGTAGATGCCTCCTTTCATACGGAGGTGAGCTGTTCATGTAATGGTCATTCATTTAAGCGTTTAAACCACGCACTCTGCCGCGGTCTTACTACACAAGTCAGCGGGCTGCATGGTGGCCGAAAAGGTAAAAGCGTCGTTTTTATGACGACCCTGATCGCATAATTTCGGTTCAACCCACTCCCTCATCACGTTGTTGCGTCCTTAGATATGAATCTTTCCGATAACTATCTCTGCTCGGTGGCTTCAAACAAGATGTAAATTTAAGGGCCTAGAATTCGAAGAAATCCACAGAAAAACAAGATCTCCGAAAACTCCTAAGCAGGTGCGTACACTAACAGTAGTACTTACCGAAATGAAACGTGTGCGAATTATCCTGTAGTTATCATCTGACGCTTCTTGTGACAGGAGGACAGATATACAACTGCAGTCCGATAAGAACAACAACAACAAATACCGTATACTGCAATCTTTTACTCCTGCTTTGCAGGAGAAAGTCGGCTAAAAGAAAATAATATTCCACCCTTTCCTGTTTAACCGTAGTTAAAACACTGAAAATTACTCAACGTCAGTACATGATGTTTTTTTGATAAAATAACTACAAATAGAGCTAGTGTCTATTTTTCATTGTACCATACATTTTTGGAGAAAAATTTTTCACGGAGAGCATGCCCTTGCTTACCACCAGCCTCAGTTTTAAGACATGAGTGGTCTCGAGACGCAAGTATCTCCCACAGTTTTCTACCGTGGTACAGAACTATACTGACATAGTTTAGCCGACCAGCCTAGGCCGTTACCGTGTGGTGGGACTAGAACCCATACGTTAGCAAATGATATTTGCAGCAAGACCAGAGTATTTAAGGCTCACATATAACTACAGGAGCGGCTGCCCAAACTGCAAAGGTACTATTTGTCTGCACATACCTACCACACTGCACAATGCACATATCTACCATAGAGGTGTGGAGGTATGGGAATAGTTGAGGAAGAGGGTAGTGGATGTATGCGGTTTACAAGAAGTAAGGTGGAAGAACGAAGGTACTCAATTTTGGGGGGGTTTTGGACGAAGGTATAAATTGTGGTGGTCCAAAAACAGCTCTGGTATCGGAGGAGTTGGTATTTTGGTAAAAGAAGAGCTATGTGAGAAGGTGGTAGATGTCCGTAGAAAAAGTAACAGAGTTATGGTGGTAGTGTTAGCGTTTAGAAAGCAAGTGATACCAGCAATATCAGCGTGTGGACCACAAGCAGGAAGGCCACTTGAATAGAAGCACAGATTCTATGACGAATTGGCAGGCGAATACGAGCTACAGATTCCTCGTGAAGTGGTATTTGGATTGTGAGATTTTAATGGACATGTTGGTGAAGAGATAGAAGGCTTTGAGGGTGTTTACGAAGGAAATGGAATAGTTAAGAAAAATGCGGAAGAAAGAATGCTACCTGAGTTTTGGGACAAAAGAGACTTATGTGTGGCAAACACGTGGTTTAAGAAGACGGACAAAAGAAAGATAACGTTTAAATCTGGCAATAATGAATCTGAAATTGATTTTATTTTAGTTAGTTAGTTAGTAAAGAAAACTGAAAACATTTCAAATACGTAAAGATAATTCCATGGGAATTGCAACATCGACTGCTATAGTTACCGAGATGGATAAAAGAAAACTGCATAAAGTTGTCAAGAAAAAAATCAAGAGTAAAGCGTATGGTTTCGAAATTAAAAGAAAGAGAAATGCAAGAAAAAATTTGAAATAAAAGTTGAAGTGTTAGTTGATGTTAAAACAACGACTTTGTGGAAATCTTTCAGAGATGGAGTTCTGAAGGCATGATGATGAACTTTGTGGGAAGAAGATAGTCAGAAAGAATGGAGGAAGTAAATGGTAGTGGAATGAAGAAGTGAGGAATGCTAAAGCAAGGAAGAAGGAAGCATTCGAAACGTTTTGCAAAACTGCGCCGGAAGAACACAAAATATTCTACTGGAAAATGAGAAATCAAACCAAGAAAGTGTTTGCTAAAGCAATGAAGACGGAAGCTGAGAAGGATATGGAAGAATTACGTAAAAAACCAAACAAGATTTTCAAATTCGTAAAATTTATGAAAAGGGATGGAAAAGACGACGAAGAAGGAATATGGGTTATGGGTAGAGAAGGAAGAATTGATTTCAGTCAAGAATATCCTTGTAAAATATGGAAGGAACATATGGAGAGGATTGTGAATGAGGAAAATGCTTGGGACCACAAGGTGGACGCTGCTGTGGTTGAGGGGCCAGTAGAGAAAGTTTCTCGCAAGAAAGTGAGAGAAGCGATCAGGAAAATGAAACCGGGAAAGGCTGCGGGGCTCTCTGAAATAACAACGGAGATGATTGTTGCAGATGGCAGAATTGCAAAGGAAGTGATGCTACAGCTTTGCCAACGAGTTTTGGATGGAAAGGGAATCCCGGATGAATGGAAAACCAGCGTTGTAGTGCCAATTTTTAAGGGACAAAGAGACGTGATGAACTGTGGTTCGCATAGAGGAGTGAAGTTGCTGGACCATGGCATGAAGATTATTAAAAGCGTGATGGAGAGAAGAATACGAGTATTAGTTGATTTTGATTAAGCACAATTTGGTTTCATGCCTGGAAATCGAAAAACGGATGCCTTATTCTTAGTACGAAGGTTGCAAGAAGAACATCAAGCAAAAGACTGAAGAATGTATATGTGCTTTGTTGATTTGGAAAAAGCATTTGACAGAGTACCAAGAAGAGTGATCAAATATGCTATGAGAAAAAAAAAGGCTTGCCTGAAATCCAGATCAAGGCGTTGATGAGTCTTTATGAAAGAGCAGAAACGAAAGTTAGAGTTGGATCGGGGCTGTCGGAAGAATTTTCTGTGAATGTTGGTGTACACCAAGGATCTGTGTTATCGCGTTTGCTGTTTGCAATGGTGATAGATGAAGTAACGGAAAATGCAAGGAAAGGCTGGATGAATCAAATTCTTTATGCACACGATTTGGTCCTTATGTGGAAAACTATGGAAGAATTGAGAGAGAACTTTGATGAATAGAGAGAGGCGTTTGAAACCAAAGGGATGAGAGTCATTCTTGGAAAGATGAAGTTGATTGTGAGTGGGATGGAGGAAGAAATGTTCGTCAGTAGGATAGATCCTCGTGGCGTTTGTGGAACAAGAGTTATGTATAACTTGGTGTTATGTACAGCATATGGAAAGTGCAACCACGCAAGATGCACGGATAAAAAGAAAATTACAGTTTATTTGAATAAAAATTTTGTTTGTACGAAATGTGGAAGCGTGATAAAGAACTTCAAGGGACCAAATGAAATACCGTGTGATGGTGTGGAAACTGTAAGCAAGTTCTCTTATCTAGGTGCCAGATTGAGTGCAAATCGTGGGTGCGAAACAGCGGTTACAGCTAGATCAAGAATTGGTTGGATGAAGTTCAGGGAATGCAGCGAAATACTCAAAAGCTGAAGGTTTTCATTAAAGATGAAAGGGAAAGTTTACAAAAGTTGTGTACGATCAGCTATGTTGTATGGAAGTGAAGCATGTCTTGAGAGAAAAAGAGATGGCAATTCTGAGAATAACAGAAAGAGAGATGATTCGAGCGATGTGTAGTGTGAAGAAATTAGATCGAAGAAACAGGGAGAAGTTGATGGACATGTTGGGCATAAAGGAGTCTTTGGACAGGATGGCTAAAGCAAGTAGTACAAGTATGCGGTGGTACGGTCATGTTTTGAGGAAAGAAGATGAAAATGTGATAGTGAAGGCTTTGAAATTTGAAGTGAGCGGTAGCAGAGGAAGAGAAAGACCGAAACAAACGTATAAAAAGCAAGTAGAGAATGAGATGAGGAAAATGGACTGGTGAAAGAAGATGCATATGATCGAATAAAATGGCGAGGCGTGGTAAAGACAATGGCAATACGAAATCCGGCCGACTCCGTCAACGGGGATAATATCGGATCCAGCCTGTGATGATGATGAAGTAGAGTGAATGTTAACCTTTTAGTTCGAACTTTTCTTCTAACAATTAAAAAACAGCACAATGGACAATTACTCAACTGCGATATAAAGAGCAGTTACATTTAGAAAGCAGTTCACGGAATTGTTCAAGAAGTTAGAACTTTGTTTCAGATACATTCGTGTTGGGCCACACCATCTCCACACCCCGATGATGAACTGAACATGCAGTTATTGGAGTCAATCAGGTACTAAAGCTAATCCGGAATAAATTTTTCTTTACACAGCAGAACCACTTGCCATCAGAGTTTCAAAAATTTGGTCAGCTGTTTTTGATGTTTCGGTTACTCTAATTCCGTTTTGATTTTAAACCACTTTTACATCTTTGATTCTCAGTCAATGATTTAAAAACTCTGGGTATGCATCAGGCTCCATGCACAAGGCAGTTTTTCAAACCAATCCCTAGAAGATGACACATCATTCATCACAACATTACCTTTGATTTGTCATGGCTATCATTTGATGGTTGTATCGCGGAATCTCGCTAAGAAAAGCAGCAACAGCTACATTCTGTATATTTTATCCACCAAAATTTGTATAAAAATAAACTGCGATGGAAAACAATTTCACAATAGTAAATTTCGCATAATTTTTAAGCCAATTTGCCCCGGAACAAGTAACAAGATATTGCGATCTACAAGTCAAGCTTCCGCCGAACTGTTTACAACGCACCATAAGAGCTTCAAATCGACTCTTTTAAAACATAGGAAAAGAAGTAATATCTCTAAAGGAGTTAAACATCCAGCTAGAAATACTAGAAATATGACCGAAAGATAGCGAAACCTCGGAAACACATTTTCTCAACGTTTCAACATTTTACCCCTTTTTTCATTTTCGAGACCGGCCATTTTTTGAGCGGTAAAGCGTTCGTCTCTGGAGCGGGAGGTCTGAGGTTCAAATCTCGGGCCGGTTAAATCAGACACAGTGTTGTCAACGGCTGGCCACCGCTGCGACATTTTTTGAAATGAGCTGTGTTGCCCGGGCACAATGACGCGGAGATGGACCCCGCAAACTTGCTACACGCTTCGGCGTAATACAGCGAGTATAATGAAAGATTTGATTTAGATATTTATTTCAAAGTCAGAAATACAGTGTTGCCTGTAAAAATATTTTTCATGTAATTTTTCATGCTTGGGAATATTACTTAACTTTCCTAGGTATTTCTTTTGCAACACTGACTCAGCGACCCAATTCATCCCTTATTAAATACTTACGAATGTTATCTATACTTAATCTGAAAAAAATTTAGATTTTAACTGGCAACACAATTTGAACTAGAACTTATCGGTTTACGCAACGTCATGATTTTGTTCAATAGTACTGTGTTTAGATTACCGTTTAGCAGCGAAGAGTACCGGCAATACAGCACAAGAGTGTCATGGAAGAATAATTCGTTGTTCATGCGCTTCAAAGCCTTTTACTGGGTCAATCAAATGCATCAAATTTTCGTACACTGCCGAGTTGAGCCGCTGCTCTTCAGGGTAAGTAATCAATCTAAAAATAAAGCCACATTGTAATTGCTGTATTGTCTCGAATCATGTTATAACTCATGCGAAACTTAGGTTGATATAAACAAAATCATGCAATATCCTGCTGAAAAGATTTCAGAAAAGCTTTACAGTCCGGCCATAGGCTCTTTCTTGGCAGACTGAAAACTGAAGAGCGGACAAAAAGAGAAGAGCATTGAAGAAAAAAAGTTTGCTCTTGTTTTGAAGTTTTTTGCGGTCACCCGTATTCGACTGATTTGATTGGACATATTCTTAGCGCTAGTGAACTGAGAAGAAAAAAAGTCATGCTGATTGGACGTATTGGCATATTCCAGAAAATGAACCGTAAAGAAAGAAAAGACACTACTATTAATTTCTAGTCTACTAATAAAGAGTCTATGTTCCGGCTGTTTAGCAGTATAGGTTTATAGGAATTAATGCATAGGTTACCTAACTTTTTGCAGACAACTTCCGAAAAGCGCATAATATCTCTTCCTCAATCTTTTAATGTGCCAAAATTTGCGATAAAGGGTGCCAAGAAAAAACTTGCGGAAACCATAGGAACTCGAGGAGCTTTTTCTCTACCTCTGATTCGTCGCCATTTGTTATGGACAGCTGATGAAAATTCTGCTGATCGCAATGCTGTTGTGGCTCATCAATATCTCGTGCTTACTGAATCTCGTTCACCTCTTACAACGCTGCAGATAAATGCCACGATCCGAAAACATCCATCGGTTCCACACGATCACATTGCAAGATATTTCACACCTGATCGCATCCTTCTTAATGTCAATGGGACAAAAGTTACGATTTCGGGATTAATAAAACATGTTGCTATTTCAAAAAGCAAATCCAACGTTAGCCTTTTGATTGAACGAAATCTTTTCCCTAGCACAAATCCTTTTAGACTACTTCAAAGTTTGAATGCAGAAGAGTTTGACAAAGAAAATTGTGACTCTAGGCAATCATCTTTCCACCAATTACGATGTCACAGCAAAAAACACATTCATAAACCAACATTTGCTGTTAGTCCTGCTTTTTCTGGGTTTACACCGCATGAGCAAAGACTTCTACAAGATGTAGCTTTTCATCCCAAAGTGCTTTCATTTTTTATTTCTGCCTTGCAGCGGCAATTTAATAGAAGCTACAATATTTCGTCAAAATTGTCACAGTTTTCTCATGCACGAGACCTGCACATTCACACTTTTCCTTTCCATCCAATTCCACCTCATCCGTCATTGTTACACTGCAATGACATGGAGCCATATTATTGCGCACCCCCGCGTCATTGTGATTACAGCCAGACATTTCATCTCAAGCAATTCGTGCGAGAAAAGGTTTCTCCCAAACATGGACATGAAGTTTTGAAAAGTAGTTTTGACAAGACACAAACCGAATCTGCAACTGAAGATATTTTATCAGCACCACTTGATCATACAAACATTCTTGAGTTGGTTCATCAGAAAAAGTATAAAAATCTTGCAGCAGCACTTCGCGACCAAGATAAGAAAAAGCAAGAAAATCGTCACAAGGATCGTAAAACAATATTTACTTCTAAACATGCTTACGATCACAGCCTTTTTCCGTTACCAATTTACCCCAACCTTCATAAAATGGATTTTTCCAACCTATTTCATTACCAAGAAAACGAAGATGAAGCTTTGCCAACACTTAAGTTTCCGTTTCATTTACGCCATCCGATTCCTCCCCCGCAATCGCCATTGCCTCCACATAAACAAACATATGATTTTCTTCATCCCCATAAATTTCTCCCATTTTTAAGAAGGGTACATGAATTAGGCAATATCTCCTTCTTTCCAAACATTACTAAATTTATTGCATACCTTGACAAAAACACAACGTCCAGCATAACGGATTTTCATATGCCAACTAGTTCAATGTTGCGGTTCTTCGTCTCCACACCTTCTCCAACGCTTCACCCTACAACCATCCAACCTGTCTCGAATAATACATCACCATCTTCTATAAAAACTGATGGCAGAACGATTTCGAAGTTGGTAAAGAGCAAACCTACCATGGTAAAACCAAAGATTCTTCCTCCTGCAATAAAATCTAAATTAAAACTATCACCAATCCATCCTTTACCTCCAATACGAGCACCTCCATTCCAGCTTTACATTCCTTTTCGCAACCTCTCTTCTCTCATGAAAATCATTTTCTCAACAAAGCTTCTCAACAAGCCATTTCGAGGTTACACGTTAAATGGAATGGAACACAGGCATCTGCCACCGCCTCTTCCTGCTCCTCCTCAACCACATGCTCCACCACCAGCGCCACGTTTGCCTTATACTGTGAGAGATTATTTGAGAATACTGGCCAACTTGAGCAAGCCGTTCTACGTTAGTCTCGATCGATACCCGAAAGCAGTCAGAAAACCTACTTCTCGCAAGACGTTTCACGTGCTTACAAGACCAGTTCCAACACCTTCAAACGAAAAACCTACAACTCTTCCTTTGCCAATTTCGAGTAAATCCATATCTTTTTCACTTTTTCCTTCTGCTTTTCCAAATCAAACTAATATGACAACAAAACTTGAAAAGACGCTACCTACAGCTTATGCACCTAAAACAACAAAATCTGCGTCTTTTGCAACAACACAAGCCGTTCATCCACGCCCAAAACCAATATTGAGTGCTAGAAAGCCGTTGCATAGACCTTCGCATCCGTTACTAGGACCTCCACCACAAATTGTCAAATTGTTATTGGGAAACACTTCGCTTCACATCATGAACACACTACAACAACATCCCATTCATAAGCCCCTACCACTTCCAAAACATGGTCAACTACCTTTACCGCCACCTCCTCCACCAGATTTGGTTGCGTTACCCAGATTGCATCACTTCATTAATTTAACACTTTTTGACGATTTGAGGCAACCATATTTTCCATCAAAGTTGAAGCGTTTTTATCACCGGGTCACTCGCAAATGGAAATTCCCCAAAAAAATGCGAATCGAACATGCTAAGGACTACATTTCCAAGTTTCCAACGACCACTCATGTTTCTAGATTTTCTGATTCCGTTTCAACTACCAAGACTATTTCATCAACCAGTGATTTCAAGACTCCAACAGCAACTACTGCTGAAGAGAAACGGATGCTTACGACAACGGATTTCCGAACTGTGCCAAAATACGATTCCAGGGAAATGACACTGAGCAAGATAGTAAAGCCAAGCGTTGCAGGCCCAATGAAGCCTCCACATGGCCCACATACCCATCCAATTCTGCCCCCTCACTTGCTTCACATTTTCGAACACATTCATGGAAACCTGACAGAGTTTCTCAACAAGCCATTTCGAGGTTACACGTTAGATGAAATGGAACACAGGCATCCGCCACCACCTCTCCATGCTCCTCCTCAACCGCATGCTCTTCCTCAATCACATGCTCCACCACCAGCGCCACGTTTGCCTTATACTGTGAGAGATTATTTGAGAATACTGGCCAACTTGAGCAAGCCGTTCTACGTTAGTCTCGATCGATACCCGAAAGCAGTCAGAAAACCTACTTCTCGCAAGACGTTTCACATGCTTACAAGACCAGTTCCAACACCTTCAAACGAAAAACCTACAACTCTTCCTTTGCCAATTTCGAGTAAATCCATATCTTTTTCACTTTTTCCTTCTGCTTTTCCAAATCAAACTAATATGACAACAAAACTTGAAAAGACGCTACCTACAGCTTATGCACCTAAAACAACAAAATCTGCGTCTTTTGCAACAACACAAGCCGTTCATCCACGCCCAAAACCAATATTGAGTGCTAGAAAGCCGTTGCATAGACCTTCGCATCCGTTACTAGGACCTCCACCACAAATTGTCAAATTGTTATTGGGAAACACTTCGCTTCACATCATGAACACACTACAACAACATCCCATTCATAAGCCCCTACCACTTCCAAAACATGGTCAACTACCTTTACCGCCACCTCCTCCACCAGATTTGGTTGCGTTACCCAGATTGCATCACTTCATTAATTTAACACTTTTTGACGATTTGAGGCAACCATATTTTCCATCAAAGTTGAAGCATTTTTATCACCGGGTCACTCGCAAATGGAAATTCCCCCAAAAAATGCGAATCGAACATGCTAAGGACTACATTTCCAAGTTTCCAACGACCACTCATGTTTCTAGATTTTCTGATTCCGTTTCAACTACCAAGACTATTTCATCAACCAGTGATTTCAAGACTCCAACAGCAACTACTGCTGAAGAGAAACGGATGCTTACAACAACGGATTTCCGAACTGTGCCAAAATACGATTCCAGGGAAATGACACTGAGCAAGATAGTAAAGCCAAGCGTTGCAGGCCCAATGAAGCCTCCACATGGCCCACATACCCATCCAATTCTGCCCCCTCACTTGCTTCACATTTTCGAACACATTCATGGAAACCTGACAGAGTTTCTCAACAAGCCATTTCGAGGTTACACGTTAGATGAAATGGAACACAGGCATCCGCCACCGCCTCTCCATGCTCCTCCTCAACCGCATGCTGTTCCTCAATCACATGCTCCACCACCAGCGCCACGTTTGCCTTATACTGTGAGAGATTATTTGAGAATACTGGCCAACTTGAGCAAGCCGTTCTACGTTAGTCTCGATCGATACCCGAAAGCAGTCAGAAAACCTACTTCTCGCAAGACGTTTCACATGCTTACAAGACCAGTTCCAACACCTTCAAACGAAAAACCTACAACTCTTCCTTTGCCAATTTCGAGTAAATCCATATCTTTTTCACTTTTTCCTTCTGCTTTTCCAAATCAAACTAATATGACAACAAAACTTGAAAAGACGCTACCTACAGCTTATGCACCTAAAACAACAAAATCTGCGTCTTTTGCAACAACACAAGCCGTTCATCCACGCCCAAAACCAATATTGAGTGCTAGAAAGCCGTTGCATAGACCTTCGCATCCGTTACTAGGACCTCCACCACAAATTGTCAAATTGTTATTGGGAAACACTTCGCTTCACATCATGAACACACTACAACAACATCCCATTCATAAGCCTCTACCACTTCCAAAACATGGTCAACTACCTTTACCGCCACCTCCTCCACCAGATTTGGTTGCGTTACCCAGATTGCATCACTTCATTAATTTAACACTTTTTGACGATTTGAGGCAACCATATTTTCCATCAAAGTTGAAGCATTTTTATCACCGGGTCACTCGCAAATGGAAATTCCCCCAAAAAATGCGAATCGAACATGCTAAGGACTACATTTCCAAGTTTCCAACGACCACTCATGTTTCTAGATTTTCTGATTCCGTTTCAACTACCAAGACTATTTCATCAACCAGTGATTTCAAGACTCCAACAGCAACTACTGCTGAAGAGAAACGGATGCTTACGACAACGGATTTCCGAACTGTGCCAAAATACGATTCCAGGGAAATGACACTGAGCAAGATAGTAAAGCCAAGCGTTGCAGGCCCAATGAAGCCTCCACATGGCCCACATACCCATCCAATTCTGCCCCCTCACTTGCTTCACATTTTCGAACACATTCATGGAAACCTGACAGAGTTTCTCAACAAGCCATTTCGAGGTTACACGTTAGATGAAATGGAACACAGGCATCCGCCACCGCCTCTCCATGCTCCTCCTCAACCGCATGCTCTTCCTCAATCACATGCTCCACCACCAGCGCCA
The DNA here is from genome assembly GCA_963965965.1 of Trididemnum nubilum. Classification (NCBI taxonomy): domain Eukaryota; kingdom Metazoa; phylum Chordata; class Ascidiacea; order Aplousobranchia; family Didemnidae; genus Trididemnum; species Trididemnum nubilum. Next base: position 34,340,501 of record OZ014490.1, read on the forward strand.
CGTTTGCCTTATACTGTGAGAGATTATTTGAGAATACTGGCCAACTTGAGCAAGCCGTTCTACGTTAGTCTCGATCGATACCCGAAAGCAGTCAGAAAACCTACTTCTCGCAAGACGTTTCACATGCTTACAAGACCAGTTCCAACACCTTCAAACGAAAAACCTACAACTCTTCCTTTGCCAATTTCGAGTAAATCCATATCTTTTTCACTTTTTCCTTCTGCTTTTCCAAATCAAACTAATATGACAACAAAACTTGAAAAGACGCTACCTACAGCTTATGCACCTAAAACAACAAAATCTGCGTCTTTTGCAACAACACAAGCCGTTCATCCACGCCCAAAACCAATATTGAGTGCTAGAAAGCCGTTGCATAGACCTTCGCATCCGTTACTAGGACCTCCACCACAAATTGTCAAATTGTTATTGGGAAACACTTCGCTTCACATCATGAACACACTACAACAACATCCCATTCATAAGCCCCTACCACTTCCAAAACATGGTCAACTACCTTTACCGCCACCTCCTCCACCAGATTTGGTTGCGTTACCCAGATTGCATCACTTCATTAATTTAACACTTTTTGACGATTTGAGGCAACCATATTTTCCATCAAAGTTGAAGCGTTTTTATCACCGGGTCACTCGCAAATGGAAATTCCCCCAAAAAATGCGAATCGAACATGCTAAGGACTACATTTCCAAGTTTCCAACGACCACTCATGTTTCTAGATTTTCTGATTCCGTTTCAACTACCAAGACTATTTCATCAACCAGTGATTTCAAGACTCCAACAGCAACTACTGCTGAAGAGAAACGGATGCTTACAACAACGGATTTCCGAACTGTGCCAAAATACGATTCCAGGGAAATGACACTGAGCAAGATAGTAAAGCCAAGCGTTGCAGGCCCAATGAAGCCTCCACATGGCCCACATACCCATCCAATTCTGCCCCCTCACTTGCTTCACATTTTCGAACACATTCATGGAAACCTGACAGAGTTTCTCAACAAGCCATTTCGAGGTTACACGTTAGATGAAATGGAACACAGGCATCCGCCACCACCTCTCCATGCTCTTCCTCAACCATATGCTCCACCACCAGCGCCACCTTTGGATTATAATATGAGAAACTATTTGAGAAAGCTGGCTAATATGACCGAGCAGTTTCAAATAGTTGAAGGCCGTTATCAAAAACAATTGATAACACCAACTCTTCAAAAGACCTTTATTCGGCCAGTTCCAAGATCTTCAAACGTACATTCAAAAACTGCAATGCCAATTTCGACCCAATCCCAAACTCCACAATTTGTTTCTACTTTTCGCGAAAAAGCTTCTTTGTCGACAAAAGTTGAAAAGGCATTCCCGACAATTTTTTCTTTGAAAGCGACCACATCACCTTTTATTGTAAAAACAAAATTCATGCATCCGCACTTCATGACAAAACTCACGAAACCATTGCTTAGTGTTGGAAAGTTATTGCCTAAACCTCCAAATCCAATAATAGGGCCTCCACCTCCACCACAAATTGTCAAATTGTTGTTGGGAAACACTTCGCTTCACATCATGAACACACTACAACAACATCCCATTCATAAGCCCCTACCACTTCCAAAACATGGTCAACTACCTTTACCGCCACCTCCTCCACCAGATTTGGTTGCGTTACCCAGATTGCATCACTTCATTAATTTAACACTTTTTGACGATTTGAGGCAACCATATTTTCCATCAAAGTTGAAGCGTTTTTATCACCGGGTCACTAACAAATGGAAATTCCCACAAAAAATACAAAACGAACATGCTAAGGACTACATTTCCAAGTTTCCAACGACCACTCATGTTTCTAGATTTTCTGATTCCGTTTCAACTACCAAGACTATTTCATCAACCAGTGATTTCAAGACTCCAACAGCAACTACTGCTGAAGAGAAATGGGTGCATAAGACAACTGATTTCCGAACTGTGCCAAAATACGATTCCAGGAAAATGACACTGAGCAAGATAGTAAAGCCAAGCGTTGCAGGCCCAATGAAGCCTCCACATGGCCCACATACCCATCCAATTCTGCCCCCTCACTTGCTTCACATTTTCGAACACATTCATCGAAACTTATCAGAGTTATTCAACAAGCCATTCATAAATGATGTGTTGGATGAGGAAATGAAAGGAAATTCCCCTTTCCTTGTTCCACGATTCCACTCTGCGCCTCATTTGCTTTCTCCTCGGCCTCTCATGGCAAAAATGTCGTCAGCTGTTGTAACAGAACTTCAAGACAACCCTTTGCCAAAGCACAAACCCGTAAGCTCTATGTTCAAGTCGATTCTCCCTGCAGAAAAAACACAATTTTTTTCAGAAAAGCCTCTAAGCAATCTGCAGAAAAGAATTAAAGTTATTGACAGAAAGATGGACAATTTGCGGCAGCGCAAAGAAAAACTCGTACGTAAATATGTTGCTGATATTGGACTAAAAAATTTATGGAAACAAAATGCTTCAAATGTCAATGTACGTGTAAAAATGATCAATGCCTCTGATTCATTTAGTAATGTTTTACCATCAAAATCCAATCACAAAACTTATCATAGTCCTTCTAACGTAAATATTCATGAGCAGTTACCTTCGCTATTCCTTGATAACTCGCCGCCTCCCAAACCTCCGCTGATGCATAACCCTCACCTTCGTTTCCCGAATCCGATCATGCCCGAAAAATCCGACCACGATTTCGACGAATTGCCTCCATTTTTGCAACAGTATGTGAAAGTAGAAAGTAACACAACTTACTTAAAAATCCCCTTGAAGGAATTGATGCGCAAACACTTATTTCAAGCAAGGCCTGGTCCAAAGTTCGGTAAAAATGACAGAAGTACCGTACAAAGTGATTCTGTTTTGGTTGATGCAAGGCTAGACAATGCAAGAAATTTTTCAGCCAACAACTGTTCCAGTAAAACACAAACTAAACTCCCTCGGCAATCCAATAAAGCATCTCAGAACACCGCCACTAAACCAAAAAATTTTATCAAAGACAAATCCACAGCGGGAATTGTTCGCTCAATTATATCCTCTCATTCTGAACTAATTCCGACAAATTCTTATGACGTAGCAATGTTGCACGGTATTCTGAAAAGCATACAAATCAAACTTCCCAAGTTTTCTCCACATGCTTCCTCTGTCCCATATCCTCAAGCACAGATTCAGTTTTTTGCTCCCGTGGTATTTTCTCAACCGCAGTCCCCGCAAGTGTATGGAAGTCAAGCTTTTTCAACTCTAAAACCCGGTTTACCTCCAAAAAGCTTCTCGCCGTTGACAACGAAGCCGATCCCTCTGAACTTTAATAACATGTTTGTCCCCAACTTGATCAATATTCATAGCCTTTTGGATTCATTTAAGCCAAAGCAAGAAAGGTTTTTGGAGCATAATGAGACTAACATAGCAAATTCGTCGGAAAATGTCAATATCTCTGTACCTGAAGATATATATGACAGAAGTAAAAGACAAGCCAACGGTTCATTTGAGGAAAACAAAAATACTTCAAAGCTTATCAAAGAAATATCTTCAAACACAAGATATCCGCGGAAGCGCGACCTCAGTCGCGTCGCAGCGACACTACACAAAGAATCAAACGAGGAAACTCGTACTGCTTCAAATGGTAAAAATGAAACGTCGATTTACAAAAAAGAGGCCGCTTTTGTGATAACAAGCAACCCCATTCGAACCAAAGCAATCTCGTCCATAGACTGTTCGCAGGTATGTTTGTAATACTTGTTTAAATCAGAACATAGAAAAGTCGAAAGCATATCAAAATTATGCATGTATCTAAAAAATTATGTAAATTATGTAAAAAAGAATCTTGTATATATTACGCTGTATGTTTTTCAAGATGATAAAAAAAACATAGTGAAAGTTTTTCTTGCGTATTTCCATTCATCTAATTAATAGATTCTCATTTATTTTATTTTTGCATATCTAGTCAGTAGGCTCGCAAAAGAGTCTTAAGTTCAATGTTACTCTATGTTATTGCGATTGAGCTAGTAGATTTCAAGAGATGGATGAACTGAGACATTAAAAACAATGAAACTCAATACAGCTCCAGAGAAGAGGTAACATCAAGGAGACATTTCTTTTGGCCTATCTTAACACCAAAGTTACTGATCCATTTGCGATTCTCAAGATCCAAATTCCAAAGAATGATTGCCTAGAAGCTATAAACAGCTTAGCAGTCGTACTAAATGCTAGGGCACATGTAACATTTTGCTCATAACCTAAAAAAAAAAACAGAAAGTAAATGTTAAAAAAAAAAAATAGCATACAAAACTTGATAACATTAGCCTGCAGATAATTTGAAATTTAAAAGAATAGATTGATTTGGAAAAAACCTCAAAGCAAAGTATAGTTAACATACATAATGTAAAATTTATAGGTAAAAATTATGATTGATTGAACCTGCTAATTTCGATTTTAATCAGAATAACGGACATTGTGACCACGTGTGCCTGCAGAAAATGTATCAAAGACGATGTGAATGCAGACCGAGCTACATTCTTGGTGAAGATGGGAAATCCTGCGCTAAAGGTACACCAATATAGTCTATTGCTAATCAGAGGTAGAAGATTACTTTTAAAAATTCACCGTTCTCGGTAGAAATTTGTTGAAAGTCAATTGCTCGACGATATAAGAAGTAAAATCAGAGGAAAACATAACTACATCCAGTGGTGGGCAGTAACGAATTACTAAAGTAACGAATTACTGTAACGAATTACTTAATTAGTAATTTTTACGGTAACGACATTACTTTTTCAAAAAAGTAATTTTTGTTGTAATTTTAGTACTTTTTTAAAGGTGTCAAAATTACTAATTACAAATTACTTTTTAAATGCCATTTACAGACAAAGTGCAGATCACAAAAAAAGTTTGCAGTTGAAACAACGCGCTGTGTATCAGTTTGCAACGTGTTTGTGATGACGTCGCCGTTCTGGCACTATCGAGGAGTAACACTTGATTGGCTACTTAAGTTAGATATCCAACCAATCAAACAGTTCGTGTCTGAGAATGACGCATGGTCGTGCCATTGGCCGCATACCTTTCCGCGCGTAAAAAAAAAAACAAAAAAAATGATGAATCGGATAGATTAGTTTAAATGTACTTAGCACAAGCGCTATAGATTAGAAAAGCCACGGTCAAGTTTTATAGTTTTGCAGTTATATGTTATTGTCGGCTAAAAATTTAACAATTTTGTATTAATAGTAACCTATCCTATAGCCATAATAGTCGAAGAGTTGTGATATAATCTTTGACCGCGCAAACGAACTAGAACGTAACATCGCAAGTGATATCTGGGGACCTCGCAGCATTATCCGACTTTGACGGAACTTTATTAAATAGTGATCCGATTGCTTTCAATGAATTTGTAAAAAAATATGGTCGTTAATAGTCAGATTACTAATTTAAATGCGCCTTTTGTTTCACTAACTTAAATTGCTCTGTGGTTTTTAGAGTTCAAAATTTAAATCTCCCGAAGTTATCAAAAATAATCGAGTAACGTCATTTAAAAAGCTCGCATAACAGTTTACAATATAACGTCAAAACTCTGCAATTTTTACGAGTTCTTAAACAATTTTTCACTCCATTTGAAATAACATAAAGCGGTCTTGAAAATTCCAGCGACTCACAAGCTATTTTTGTTACAATTTACAGCCATGTATTGTATGATTCTGAAAACGCTCATTCGCATCGCGATTCAACATACAAGTATAGTATTTGGCATACCGGTTGTTTCAAAATTAAAGCCTCAACAAAAATTCGAAAAATAATCCTTAATAGCATAAACTAAAACAAAAAAGTGCTAAAATTATGCAAAATTAAAACAGGCATTTATTTAAGTTTTTTACTGAATCGTTCATGCTTTTGCCACATAGCCGTCATTCTCGAGTGGTAAAATTTGACAAATTGCAAAAAAAGGCTGAGAATCAAAATTTATTTTTCCTAGTTAATGCTTCACTCACAACTTGCCACAGGTCGATGAGAATAACTTGATTAACTATAGCAGTTTTCTATACGCCCTTTAATAGACGCGATCTTTCGAGATGACTACCCAGCATGCTTTTGTGAAGATTTGTTTAGAAGGTGAGAGGTGCTGAAAACTCAGCTACTCGACATGAAAGTGGAAGAAATTTGAAATCAAAAATAGCTTAGTAGAAACTTACGTTAATGAACTTCAAACTAGTCTAATGAAGAAAACTTCATAAATTTTCATGAAGCGGTAAAGGGAGGGACCCCAATTTTGAAACACGCTGTATAATTCTTTAATCCGTTATTTAGCACTAAAACTTCCTTACTTAAATTCTTCAAAAACCTTGAGCCATCAGAAAAAGTACGCTTTCTCAATGTCACAGGTGACAGTTTCGTGAAACAAACAACAAAAAAACTCAGCTTTGTAGCTCAAATTTATCAAAGCCATTAAGCTTAACTAGAGTATGACATCGCAAGCGATATCTTGGGACCTCCAATTTGAATGTTTCGATGTTAGATTGTGTTTGAATTTTTTTCCTGTTTTCCATCACAAATTTTTTGTTTATGATTACGTCTTTGATGCTATTTTGTGTATTTAGTTTATGATTCTGTTTAGTTGTTAAGTTTACTTTACTTTTTAATATCTACCCATTCCTAAAATTTGTTCCATCTAGGTCTTACGGTTCAAAAGTTCAAAAATTTAGTGCCTCGTTTAAGGGGGCCCCCATTTGGGTACCCCCAAATTTTATCAAATTTAATTTCTTTATATTGGCCTACGCTGAAAATTTCATCTGTCTAGCCTGAGTGGTTAAAAAGTTTGAATTTTGGCGGCCCCGTTTCGCGGAAACCCCCACTTTGGTTAAATTCTATCTTTTTTTTATATTTGCTTACCTTAAACACTTCATGGTTCCAGCTTAAAAAGTTAAAAACTTTGAATTTTGGAAGGCCCCGTTTGGGGGGACTCCCCATTTTTGAACCCCCAATTTTTGCTAGGTTTAGTTTATTTCTAATATCTACCCATTTCGAAAATTCGGTACATCTACCTTTAATGGTTTAAAAGTTCAAAATTGGGACGCCCTGTTTCAGGGGACCCCCATTTTGGTAACCCCAAATTTTGTCAAGTTTTATCCTTTCATCATATTTACCTACATTAAAAATTTCTTGTGCTAAGCATAAGTGGTTAAAAAGTTCCAATTTCGACAGCCCCGTTTGTGGAGGAAAATCATTTTGGGACCCCAAAATTTTTTCAATTTTTATCTTTTCCTTATATTTACTTTTCTTTACTTCAACAACTCGTATGTTTAGCTTTAAAGATTAAAAAGTTTGAATTCTGGAGGGCCCATTTGGGGAAACCCCCATTGTGGACCTTTAATTTTCGTTAGGTTTAGTTTATTTTTATTATCTACTCACTCCGAAAATTTGATCCATCTACTTGTAGCCGTGTAAAAGTGTGAAATTTCGAAGGGTCCGATTGCGGGGGATCCCCAACCTGCCCCCCGAATTTCAGTCGGGCACTAATCCTTCCTGATATCATAGTAGGCTATTCAGGTTGGGGAAAACGAACATAACCAAAAGAAAAGCGGTTGATAGTGTACTCAAAACTCACGAATCATTTTCCATCAATATCGATGTTTACCGAAGTATATCGGTTCGAGCTCGTCCACTTTCTTCTCATTTTCGGCCTGTAGCATTTTGGTCACGTGACCGGGCACTTCGAAACTCAGAACTATAAAACTTGACCAGCGGACGGCTGACGCTTTTAAGCGTTTTTAGACTCTTACAGAAAAACTGGCTGCCTATTTCAAGCGCTTGCTGCAACGTTGTCTTTTTTGTTTGTGACGTCACAAAGCGCACTAAAGACTTGCTGCATACCTGCAGCCCAGTGGTTTTCAATCGGGGTTCCGCGGAGCCCTAAGGTCCCGCCGGAACAGTCCAGGGGTTCCGCGACGTTACCAGTAAAATCGTCGATGGCCGCAGTTTTTGGCGCGACGCCGTTTATCTTTCCATTTATTTACAGACCTAGACGAAACTCGCAAAAAAGTGCAGTTTCCTACCCGTAGACCTTTTTTTTTTCTTTTTCGGAGATCCGCACAAAATTTCGCAGAGGGCTACTGGTGATGAGAGTCTCTAGAAGGAGGCCACAAACCATAAAAGGTCCAGAACCATTGGTCTAGGTCTTAATAAAGCCAAAATTGTTGCGTGCTTGCCATTCATCTATCTACAGTACCGTATAGCCTTGTTACACTAGTGCCTTTTTGGAGATTTGGTGCTATTGTGAACGAGTTTTAAAAAGCATCTCAATGTCTGGTTTGCCCCCTAGACTCCCACTTTTTTATTCAATCGCTTATTTATTCATTACTTTTTTCTATTTCAGCAACTTAACTCTTTCATTTGAATAAAAACAGTAAAACCTTATTTAAAACAGTAAAACTTTAAACGTTTCTGACTCAGTTACGCCCATCATCAGTAAAAAATAAAATCTAAAACAGCAAAAATGATAAGATTTGTGTAAACAGATCTCAAATAAAATTAGCCTCCTGGTTTCAACATCTGTTCATATAATTTTTAAACTTTTTTCAGTTTTAAAGTTTTTTTTTTGGTGATGGACGTAGCTGAGTTCGAAACGTTTCAAAGTGTTACTGCGTTACTGTTTTAACAAGCAGATAATACGGCTTTACTGTTTTTAATCAAATTAAGCAAAATTACGTTGCAATCAGTACCATTAATTTTTTCAAATCTACGAAGTTTTATCCAAAATTGATATTCAAAATAGTGTTAAAATTGATTTATTTTTGTACGAGAAATCGCGCAAGTTGTCCAGCCGCCAAAGACTACAGCGGCGGGGCCGCTCCTTGACATCATCTGTGATCCACTTCATATGCATCCATTTACTCTACAGGTTAATTGCCAATTACATTTTTTAATCCACAAATTTGGGTTTTGAGTTAAGTCCCTCCTAAGCGAAATTTTGCTTGCACATCTGGAAGAAAAAGCTGTGATAAACCATGTGCATTGCAGTTAAAAATCTAATTAAGACAACCATACTCTTTGAGATCAGGGAAAACACAATGAGCGTGAGCAAGCGGTTTTCAAAACATTTACTGCAACTCCCCAATGGAAAGACGCTAAAGAATTGATATTTTCATTTGCAGAATCCCAACACCCACCAGCTGGTTTAAGACGTCATCAAGCGGCATTCACGTCATTTGGAAGTGTTCTGCTTGCTTGTTCCATGTTTCTGCTTGCTCTTCAAATGCTTGCTGCTTTGTTAACCAGTTTTTTTTGGACTACTTAAGTTGTCATGACGCAACGTTGATGTATTTCAACAACAATACATAGACTGTGTCTAGTGACATAACACATATTTATTGTTGTTCTCCGGTCGTATCGGAATGTGCTCGGCATTATAAACTGGAATTGGCGTCAACGTAACTCAAGCAAACTTTTTTGAAAGTTTTAAGCCAAAATATTTTTAATACTACGAAAGTATTTTTTTTAGTCAAAACGTTTCAAAAATGTAATCCAACTTATCGTTTGAAATTACTGCAATATGTATAGATAAATATTCTTTTTTTATCGTAAATACACTGCGTTGTCGTCTTAAACTTTGCTGAAATTTCATACGCATAATTTTAATTAATTTCTATTGTTTCGTCGCTGTATACAGCTCCTCTCGGCTGTACTGCAATACTGAGTTATTTATTAAATTTCTATTTAACCTCAGTAGTGATCGAGATGTTAAAGGTGTTGAATGAGTGAGAAATGACTGGTCGTGTTGCACAACAACAACAGAAATAAAATTTACGTATCCAACAGTGTCAAAAAACAAAGCAAAACCCATTACCGGCAAAAAGACTAAAAACCATGGCATACGCAGTCATTTTTAAAAGTTTCGTTGTTTACTTATGCCATCTTCAGTAAACCATAGTGAATCGCGATTTCAGTCTAATTGTAATTACATTTTACTCACTAAGTTGTCTTGGCCTGGAAACAGCAAATAAAGAGACCTTTCGGTCTTCGAGACAAGCTGCCACCTGCTCACCTGTCTACCACACAAGTGTCTAAAGCATCTTAACCGCTCAAATTTGTCGGCTGCGTGGCAAAGGGATATTAAGACGGCGTTTCAACGACGACCTGCACCCTGGTCACGTTGGTGCGTCCTTGTAAAAGACACTTTACGATGATTATCTCCGCTTGGTGACTTTAAACAAGCAGCAAATTTAAGTGACAAAAATTTGGAGAAATCCAGACGAATGTTAGATTACCAAAAACTTCTATCGGTAAGTCCAAGCACTTTGTGCTATTGCAATGTGTTTGGATCATCCATTAGTTATTGTCTAACGCTGTCTTGTGACTGGACAATAAATACGCAGCAAGACCAATAACAATATTATAGTACCGTACTGCAATCTTTTAATCATATTTTGCACGTGGGGACATCAGGGCAAAAGTTCCCATCTCGGTATTATTGTGATAAATCTTTTAGAGAGCGGTTTTTACTTCAAATCAACTTGACTTTGAAGCCAATACATTCACAAATAACTGCTGAAACTTGTTGATGGGGTTAGAGGAAAATTTTCCCAATTTTGAGTTACGCCGAAGCCATTTCTCCAAAAGCTGGTCATTTTTGGTCTATATTAACTTAAATGGTACGTGGTATAAAGCATTTTTGTGACGCAATCAGAAACTATATCTACGGATCAGAAATCAGATAAGAGAGCAGGGCCCACATTAGAGATGGCGCGGATAACAAAAAATTCATCCGCATGCTGCCCTGTGTCCGTAAACCTTGTCTGCATGCTGCACCGTACCTCATCCAAACACAACTTAAGTTCACGCTACACCGCACCGCAAGTTATCTACTGTTTAAATATCCACTAACATTAGAAAAAAAATTAGCTCTCTATCTTACGACATACAAAAAAATTGATTTTTGGGGTACCATTTTGGAAGGTTTTCATAGTGTTGGCCCTCTCAAACCATGTCAAAATATTTGTCTTTTAAACATCCGCTGACATTAAACAATAAAAACTAATGCCCCAGCTTGAGCCGTTAAAAAATTTGATTTTTGGGGGGTCCATTTAGGGACCCCTGGGGGTTTCTGGGGGAGTGGTACCCTCAAACTATGTCAAAACATTTGTCACTTACTGTAGCGTACGCAGGATTTTGAAAAGGGGGGGGGGGGGGGCAGGAACCTCAGAAAATCTGAGAAGAAAAAAGGTCGGAATGAACATTGTTTCACTTCAATTTAGTTCGATTTTTCGCCCAAAATTAGGTGAAGACCAAACAAAAAAGGTCTTCGCTCAAATTCAGTCCGATTTTTCTCCCAAAATTACGTGAAAACCATTAAAAAATATAGAAAAAAAGGTCTTTACTCAAATTTAGTCCAATTTTTTTGGGTTGGGGCCAAAAAGACCTTCGCCTACCATTTGTGTGCTCCAAGCTTCTGCCCAACTTACACTGGGGGGGCCATTCCGCAATTTTGCATACTAATCTATGCTAATTATACTATCCTGGCAACCCAAAGTGGGGGGCTATGGCCCAATGGCCCCCCCTAAATACGCCCCTGGTCACTTTAATATCTGCTGATATGAAAAAACTATTACCCTAGCTTGAGCAATCAAAAAAATCAATTTTGGGGGTTTCTGGGGGAGTGGTCCCAAAATATTTTGAGAGACGAAATTGGGTTTGCAGCTCAACAACTTTACACAAAAATTATATATCGGTGTTTTGTGGTATAGGGAAGAAGAGCGCACAAGATTTGGAAAAAAAAAAAAGAAAAAATACTCATCGCGGCCAAAAGTGGGTTGGTAGGGATAAAAGGGTATCATAAGACATATAGCCTAACCATGTGAAACAATTTTGTCGTATTTAAGCCATTTTTGATAAGACCGCTTTTTACACCCAACTTTCGAGGTGGTTTTCGGGTCCTAAAACCGAAGCCACAAGACGTATTGGCTAGAAATTTGGCAAAAATATATAACTTATTAATCTAAAACTGCTGTCAAAATTTTATGCAGCTAGACCTAACTGTTCTCCAGTTATAAGTAAAAGTATGAAACTTCACACTCGTTAACTTTGAAAATGGCCGAGTAAAAACAAAGGAACACGCGACGCGAAGTTCGTTCTAATTACACTGGTTTGATCTGTCTTGTGTGTGTATTCTATCAGTTTTTCTGCACCGTGTTTTGGCAGTCAAAAACAATCTACCATTCTACCTGATGATTCCATGCAACTACTGTACTAATCCTGAACCTGTAGCCCAAATAGGCCTATATCACGTGTTCTGCATGCCGCCACGAACTACTACACTCGTATTTAACTGTCTAACTTGATAAGAACAACTTTGCTGCCCAATGTAAGCCTACATATGGGCACAGTGTTATGGGTATTCAATATTGAGTAAATAAATTAGCTTATTTATCCGTGAACCCTCTAACCATCTGTTATTACTTAGGCTATTTTGTCATTGGAACTTTGAGCCAGCCTATAGTTTTCCTACTCTACCACATACTAGGGCCGACATGACAGAATGTGCTAGCGGGCTCGTAAAAGCCATTCTCGCTCGGTAAAAGGCGCTAACGAACAAAAAATTTTCATAGACAAACTGCCATTTCTGAGCCGTCTCGCCCAACATACGTTAAAACTGCTCGCTCGAATTTCTTTGCGAGATGTTTGTAACTTGTGTTAGTACGTAATAAATACCTCATTGTGACGTCAGATACATTTCTACTCAAAATAATGCGTTCAAAAGTATTGTATATACTGCATTGATATGGAAAAAGATATTTTAAGCTATGCGTTATTATTCTAAGCTAGCAAATTCCTTAACTGATAATAATTAGTAAATGATCGACAGAATTTAATTATATTTTTGGATCAATGTGAAATAATGGAGAATTTTCCTGCCGTCGCCAGCATATAAAGTCGAAAGTTCGTCGTTTGTACACCTGTTTTTAAATCTGTATTACCTAACGCGTATCAATTTACCATTTCAAAAGTTGAATAGTTATTGCCGCGCTTACTCATAAAGGGTACCTAGCAGGGAGCCCGGAGACTACCCAGGGCATGAACTCGCGACCCGCGTAGTCATAAAGAAAATTTACACAGCATGCAATAAGCCTATGTCAACAAATTATTTAGTTTTTCCGCCACACCTTGCTGCTTAGGAAATCGGTGTCTGAAATTATTGTCTCTGTAATGTCATTTTGGGTGTGGCCAGTTTTTAGCTTTAATAAGATAACAAAAAATATACCTTTTTTCTGTGCGTGCTTTAAAAATCGCTATTTGCTTTGTTTTTATTCATTCAGTGAATTTTGAGATACGTTTAACTTGTTGATGCATTGCTAGTGCTGGCAACGCATCTATTAAAAAACCCGTCTGTCCCGTCTACCCTGTCTTTGTCCGTCTTGCGAAATGCTTTTGACTGACTGTTTTCTTTGCTTGCAATAAAGTTGTCTGTTGAGACCACTTCTACTTTGTTTTACTGTCGAGGAAATAGGCGGGTTGGGAAATTGATCCACTTATCAATTTCCAAGATCTGAATTCTCTGGGTCTGAGTTATCCAGAAAATTTTTTAATAGAAGTTGTCAGTGCTCTTGAAAATTCTTTTTCTTAGCTACTCTGGTCTGGCAGAGTGAGCATACTTAGCTGTAGAATCAGCTTCAGCGAAGTCTTAAGTTTAGATTTGTTTTTGGTCTGGCAAAAGCAAATTGAAGAGACCGAGATCAGTCTTTCTATATCAAGACGAATTTTTTCTGCATCGAGATCAAGATCAATCTCCTTCTGCATCATCGCGTTCGAGATCAATCTTTCTAGATCGAAAATCGGACGTCCTACAGAAGACTCCGCAGATTCGAACTTCCTGCCTACAATAACGAAGGAGAAAATACAAGCAATAAGAACGGTACTGTACTAACTTTTAATTGTTGACGTTATAACAATTGTTAAAGTGTATTGACTAAATTGTTTGACCTTAAGTGAACTTTTGTGATTTAAAATTGCCTTCTTTTATGTAATATTTTGTCTATTTTTTAACTGTATTATGTCCAAAGTTGGTGAGAATCGTGTCCCTACCGGTACCGCGCCTGAAAAGTCTGAGTGTGAGGGCAGCAATGTTCCACTCTCTCAACCTACTGGGCACACGGAGGGTGGGGGCCCGAAAGTTCCCACGAATATTGCCCCTAATGACGTTGGTGACAAACTTTTGAGAGATGCGCGTCATACAAAACGGGAACTTCTCGGTAAAATTTTTGAAATATCGAGGGAACTATCAGGTTTTTCCATTTCCGATGACGTTTCGGAACCGAGGGCTAAAATTGGCATGTTGGAACGGGAGGTGGACCAATTCTTTGATTTAATAAGCAAAAAAGAATTACAATATTCGGAACTTGGCCAACAAATTTCTAAGGAATTTGGTTACTTAAAAAATAAAATTGAAGAGCTGGAAGAGCAGCCCATTTTACCCTGCGACAGCGTGTCTGCTGTTAGCGAAACGTCCAACGCCTCTTCCTGCGCTCTTGCCCAAATTGATTTAGATCTTAAAAAGAAGGAGTTAGAGTACGAAGCTAAACAAAGACATGCTCAGTTGGCTTTAGAGCTTGGCCTGAAAGAAGCTCGTTTAGATGCCGAGCAACGGAAGTTGGATGTCTTGAACCGGTCGAGATCGGCTTCCAGAGGCAACTCCAGGGTGGGATCCAGGGTCTCATCCTCCCTTGGTAGTCATGGGTCATTTTTGGGATCCCACAAGGGACTGTCCTCTTTGTTGGAAAAGGCTGAAAAAAGTAATTTTACTTTTCAGTCTAAAGTCGTAGCCGAGACTGATCACGGGGCCGCGGTTTTTAGCTCAAGTCCGGCACATAGGGATGAGCCCCCCGTTGTAGATCGTGGGGCCGCTGCTGGCTCATTTTTTCGAGCCGAGAAACAGGATACTACCGAGCGGCAAAAGTCGAGTTTGCCGCCGAGGTCTGGCTTTAAACATACTGTTGATTTTGATCAGTTATCTGGGCCCAGTAAGGTAGCGCCTGCCCCTGAATCTGCCCCGCATACACGTGGCGTTCTGCCGCCACCAGGTTTTGAAAAGCATGCACGTGGCGTTCTGCCGCCACCAGTTTTTGATAAGCATGCGCGTGGTGTTCTACCGCCACCAGTTTTTGATTCTAAGCCTCTAAGGTTGGAGGAAAGTTTTAGTAAACGCAAACCATGTTCTGAAGGTGATGTTGTTCAAAAAACTCTTGTTGTCCCTGGTAAAGATAAAGTAAACGATCCTGGTTATGTAATTTCTTCTGATAAAATGAATTACACAGAGCAGCAGGAAAACTTTTTTCAGTATCAAAATAGCAAAACCTTTTTGGATAAAGCTGCTTTGATAAAGTATGAAGGTAAAACCCCATTCATCTTTTTTAAGAATAGAGTGGAAGCGCTAATGGCTTCATGCCCGTTTGAAGGAATGAGGTTGACAATTTTAGAATCGTCTTGCATTAATTTGGCCCTTCAAGTGATCATGAATATTGTCGCTGATTCCCCCGGAGTGTCGGAGGAGGACAGGATTAAAATGTGTTTGGACAGGTTGGAGCAGAAATTCGGCATTAGAGGCGGATTTCTAGCGGAGCCAGAAGTTAGGAAAATCCGCTATGGTAGTAAATTGTCATCTGGTTCTGCTAACCTTTTGAGAGAGTTTAAAAGTGAAATTTCAACTTGTTTGATTTACGCTAAGGCTTATCGCAAAACAGATAAATTGGAGCGTCGCTTTGTTTTGGATTTGGCGAAAAGGTTGCCGACTGAAGTAAAACAGAGGTACCTTGATTTTTTGTTGATGAAATTTGAGAGCACGAACGAGCCAAGTTTTCAGAGTTTGATCGATTTTATTAGCAGAGAGGAAACGTTGAAAGGGACGGATTTTGGCTTCATGCTTTTGGGTGACATTGTAGAAACTAAGAAGTTGCCTGATAGGGATAAAACCCCATCTTTCAAAGTGAGACAGGTTGACGCTAAGTCGAGTGCGTCTCACAAGGCTCCCACTCCGGAAAAAGGGTCCGTTACCTCTAGACTTGAAACTAAAAACGGCCCTCATGATCATTGTCCTGATAGTGTAAAGAAATTTGAGGATAAACCTTCTTGCTTTTACTGTTCGTTGCAGGGTCGTAGCGAGCGACATTTTCTCAGTAAATGTAATGCCTTTTCTAGATTAAATGCAGACGCTCGCAAGGGAGCTGTCGTAAAATCAGGTCGTTGCCTAAATTGCTTGGGACTTCACTTGGTTAGACAGTGTCCTAGGCCGAATAATTGTCGTAAATGCTCACCGGATTTTGATAAGAAGCACTATTATCTCTTGCATGATGCTTTTATTTTGAAACCTGCTGCTAAGAATGAAAATTCTGTTGTCGCGTCTCGCAATTTGCGAATCGAAAAGGTTAAAGCAGCGTATAATCGGGTCACGGCTGCGAGAATTTTTAATCCCGCTACTGGAAAGCAAAAGTTAGTGTACTGTCAGCATGACCCCGGCTCCCAATTGACTTTTGTGTCTAGCACGCTAGTTCAGGACTTAGGTATCGTTCCCTTTGATAGAACGTCCTTTGAACTTGACACTTTAATTGGTGCTAAAGGTAGTTTCGCTGATGTAATCACTTTTGCGCTACAATCTCTAGATACGAATGAAATGTTTTGTGACATAACAGCTGTGGTTCATGAACCGTGGAGTGACGATGCGGAAGGGCTGCCGCATAGGCAACTTTTGAACGAGTTAAAACACTTCGAGGATGTTGATGTGTTTACAATTGATGGGTGTGACGTCGTTGACGTCATCATTGGTAATGATAACGCGTTTTTGATGACAGTGATTGAAGAAAAGCTAGGTGAATCACGTGATGAACCGCATGCGATTTACACTCCTTTGGGCTGGTTGGCTTCTGGTGGTAGGGCGGTTTTGAGTGGCAGTGTTGCCAATAGCAAGAGGGTGTGTAGTGCAGTAATGGAAAATGAGTTGCCCTTTTCTTATTCTGGTGAACTTGAAAAGCGTGATAGGGAGATTTTGCACTTGAAGGATAAACTTAGAGAGTTATATTTAGATGCTGAAGTCGTTGAACCCTCACGTAATGATGTCTTGGCTAGGGACATAGTGGAACCTCGTGCAAAAATTGACAATGGTCGGTTCGAGATTCCTGTTCCTTTGAAGGCAAATTTTGTGTTGCCTAATAACATCGAATTGGCTGCGGAGAGACTGGCTAGTCTTCGCAAAAAGGCGCTTAAGCAGTCGGATGTTTGTGATTTTTTAGTGGATAGCATGTGTGAACTCAAATCTAATGGTTACATTGAGCCTGTTCATGATTCTGATGGTACACCTGGCCACGTTTGGTATTTACCTTATTTTGTTACCTCGCAGGCGAAAAAACGTATTGTTTACGATGGTAAGAGCGAATTTCATGGAGTTTGTGTAAACGATGCTATTTTATCTGGCCCTGACCTTTTGAACTCTCTTGTTCACATTTTGATTAGATTTCGCAGAGGAGAGTTTGCGTTGATGGCTGATATAACAAAGTGTTACTTCCAAATTAATTTGCCTGCTTCCCAGAGAGATTTATTTCGCATCCTCTGGTTTGAGAACAACGACGTAGAGCACGGTAAAATGCAGCAGTTCCGTTTCAGAGTCCATCCGTGGGGCGTGACGTCGTCAGGTTTTGTTGCTTGTCTAGCTATTCAGAAAATGGTTGAGCTAAATGCTAAAAAGTTCAGTGATTCGACCTGTTTCAATGTTTTAAACAATTTGTGCATGGATGACTTGATTTACTCGGTAGATACCTTGGAAGAAGCTCGTAAGGTTGCCTTTGAGTCCATTGATTTATTCAAGTCGTCCGGTTTTAATCTTGTGAAGTGGTCGTCAAATAAACAGGCGATGAGTATTTTAAGCGACATGAGTATTGAGTTGCTAGCTCCGGGTGTTCGGGAGCTAAATTTAGAGGTGGATGATAACGTTGTTTTGCCATCAGCAAAAACTCTGGGCTGTGTTTGGGACACTGAGTTGGATTTGCTGCGCATTCAGTGTAACTTAGAACCACCGGCTAAGTATACTCGTAGGAACATGTTGAGCCAGGTTGGTCAAAACTGGGATCCGTTGGGATTTTGTGGCCCACATTTTCTTCAAGCTCGTTTGATTTTGCAGAAGTTAGCTATTGAAAAGTTTGATTTGGGATGATATTGTCCCCGATAATGTGGTTAAGGAATGGAATAAATGGCTTTGTTCGCTTGAAACGTTGAAAAATTTTGCGATACCGCGGTGGTATTTTGCGGGTTCGTTGCGCTGTAGACTGGATGATGACGTTAGTTATGAGCTTCACGCTTTCAGTGATGCGTCGAATCAGGCGTTTTGTTCTGTTGTTTATTCACGTAGAAATGGTTGTTTCTTTATCATTAGACGAGTTTTGCTTGCGTTTACCAGGTTTATGGATTTGCGAGGTCCTGTTAGCAATTTGTATTCAGACAATGGTAGTACGTTTCAAGCTGCGTCCAAGAAATTACCGGAATTGGTTGAATCTCCGGCGTTTCTAAATTCTCTGAGACAGAAAGGCATTAACTGGCATTTTATACCACCGTATGCTCCACAGCAAGGAGGTGCGTGGGAGAGTTTAATAAAACAGTTCAAAATTGTTTTGTCGAGCGTCTTAGAATCTTCAAGGCACAAGCCTACCTTTGTTGAGCTTTTGACTTACACTGGAAGTGCTGTGCGCATTGTCAATGAGCGCCCCTTAGTACCTTTAAGTGACGACCCACGGGATTTTGCTGCAATCACTCCCGCATCCCTGTTGACCCCATTTTTTGACCCTTACTCCACAGTGGGACAACCGCATGACAGGGATATGCTTAGGAGGGACTACCGTTTTAATGTGGGCCTTTCTCAAGCATTTTGGGAAAAATGGATTTTCTCCTACTTGCCGCTTCTCAATGTTCGTAAAAAGTGGCAAAAGTTATCTGAAAACTTGAAACCTGGGCAACTGGTTGTTTTGGGAGCACCTATAGACATCGCAAAAAGGGGAAGCTATCAGCTGGGTCGGGTCCTTGAAGTTATCCCCCAGCTTCGGAATGGAAAACCGATAGTGCGCCGAGCTAAGATAGCTGTTGCTAGATACGATCAGGACGGGAGGGTGAAAATTGAGCATGTCCTAAGGGATATTTCGTGCCTGGGACTGGTTGAGAATGTTGGGACGTGAGCTGTTTTCTCACTCAATTTTCATGAGGTACTACACAGTCCCACCAATTTGGTATAATGACGATCATTGCAGAGTGTTTTTTATTGTGTGACGTGCTACTTGTGTTCGTGCATGTATGGTATATAATGAGAAGCTTTTTGATGTTTTCATATTTGCTCGTGTATTTTTTGCATTATGTAATGGTAAAACCAAAAAAAAAAAATGCCGTTATCTGTGTACTACGTATGGCTGGCTCGTTTGAAATTCTACTTAATGTGTAATTATTCCATGACTGTCATAATTAGGGGCCGCACTGGAGAATTTTCCTGCCGTCGCCAGCATATAAAGTCGAAAGTTCGTCGTTTGTACACCTGTTTTTAAATCTGTATTACCTAACGCGTATCAATTTACCATTTCAAAAGTTGAATAGTTATTGCCGCGCTTACTCATAAAGGGTACCTAGCAGGGAGCCCGGAGACTACCCAGGGCATGAACTCGCGACCCGCGTAGTCATAAAGAAAATTTACACAGCATGCAATAAGCCTATGTCAACAAATTATTTAGTTTTTCCGCCACACCTTGCTGCTTAGGAAATCGGTGTCTGAAATTATTGTCTCTGTAATGTCATTTTGGGTGTGGCCAGTTTTTAGCTTTAATAAGATAACAAAAAATATACCTTTTTTCTGTGCGTGCTTTAAAAATCGCTATTTGCTTTGTTTTTATTCATTCAGTGAATTTTGAGATACGTTTAACTTGTTGATGCATTGCTAGTGCTGGCAACGCATCTATTAAAAAACCCGTCTGTCCCGTCTACCCTGTCTTTGTCCGTCTTGCGAAATGCTTTTGACTGACTGTTTTCTTTGCTTGCAATAAAGTTGTCTGTTGAGACCACTTCTACTTTGTTTTACTGTCGAGGAAATAGGCGGGTTGGGAAATTGATCCACTTATCAATTTCCAAGATCTGAATTCTCTGGGTCTGAGTTATCCAAATAAGAATAACTTTTTCCAAACTATAATTTTTTTAAATGACGTAAAGCGCTCTTGAGGTTGTTGGTGGGTAAACTTTATGGTAACAGTAACTTTAGGTTTCAAAATTTTTTAAAAGTGAGCAAGTCGAAGTGCACTCTTTTTTTTTAGAACCGGTGAATCTTGGCTGTTTTTAATTTTTTGCCGATATTCAGTCTCATTTGTTCTTGATTTTTTAAAAATTTTGAGAACATCGATGTCAATTTTAGCGAGCATTTTGAAACACTTTTTAATTCCTATTGCTCTGTCTGCTTACGAGAAGGCTTTTTTCTTGCTTTTGCAGCATCGTAAAATTGCAAAAGCGAAAAAGCAAGCTTTTTTAAGTTGAACAACTGCCAAAAAAACTTCTCAATTTCTTCGCAGAGCAACAGAGCTTTATAACCATGAATATACTTGCAATTTTGTTGCAAACACAGAAAAATCACAAAAATTTGTCGGTTTGAATCAGCACAAAATTTTAGTTTCTTTGATTGGTTTGAATTTTTTTTTGTTTGGTTTTGGTTTGTTTTGCTGCCGAGGCTGGCATTGTTTTTAATTTGTTCTTAAATTTTGAGTAAAAATGAGCCTCGTGTTTTTACAAAATCGTTCTTATAAAAGGAGTGCATTGCTATTTTCGTCCACTGACACTACTCAACATTTCTTTATCAGTCGAAACAGCAAATGGTTCTCAATGCAATTCTCTTTCTTCTTAGCAGTCTAATAGCAAACATGGTCACGATTTTAACTAATTTTCAGCAAAATTTCGCTTTAGTTATAAGTTTTCAACATTCCGCCATTAAATTTTTGAACCAAAAAGATTTCTCGCACACTTTTGAGAGTGCTTCAAAATCCTCTTTTAGTTGACAAGGAAAATGTGACGTTTTTTTGCTCGAACTGCTTTCCGCAATCATTCGAAGCGACTTAGCGAGAAAGAATGACGTAACGGATTTTGCAAGGCTTTACACACACGTGCAAAAATGACCTCTTACGTTTAGCGAGCATTTCGTTCGGTAGCGCCTCTTAAAAAAACCCGTTATTAAAGCGAACGAGGAAATTTTTGTACTGTAATGTGGGCCCAGGTCCCATATGACAGAACTTTCCTCGTTCGCATTAATAACGAGAATTTTTTAAGGCATTCGCTAAAGGCAAGACGTTAATTTTGGACGCGCATCTGAAGCTCTGAGAGCTCGGTAACGTCATTTTCACTCGCTAAGTTGCTTGGATCGATTGCGAGATATAACTGGGGTAAAAAAACGTCACATTTTCATCGCCAACTTAACGAGGATTTCGAAGCACTTTTTAGGCGTACGGGAAATCTTTTTTGGTTTAGAAATTTAGTGGCGGAATGTTGAAAACTTATAATTATAGGTGGAGTCGAGGACACAAGGCTTGAGGCCAAGGCCAAGGACACAAAAAAAGTCCGAGGCCAAGGCCATGGCCAAGGACAGCATTTCCGAGGACAGACCCTCTCGAGGCCAAGGACAGGAATGTTCGAGGCCAAGGACCAAGGAAACAGCCGCAAGTGCTCTCCAAAAAAAAGGTCTTCAAAAAAGTTTTTCAGGCAATCTTTAAGTTATAGGCGTGGCCAGAATTTTTGATTGGGAGGACCCAAACCAGAGTTGTAAGTCGGGCCGGGCTTTTCGGGTCGGGTTCGGGCCGGGTTAGGGCCTGAAGTTGACAAAAATTTCGGGTTTAATTCGGGCTTGAGACGTACTTTTTGTCTTAGGTGCACAAAAATATAATCAAAATAACTTGGCAACATAGCTAAATTTTTCAGACCTGACTTAACTTTTGGTTTTTTCGGGAATAATTTTGGCTTCAAATTAGTTTTCGGGTTCGGGCCGGGTCCGGGCTTATATTTTCGGGTTCTGACCGGTTTTGGGTCTGAACTAGTCGGCCAGTTTACAACTCTGGCCCAAACCACAAATCACATGCAATGACGTCATCAAAAATTTTTTAAAGAAGAACTTTTTGTTGGACAAAGATATCGTAAGATGGAAGATCTGAAAACGTTGCTTGTTGGCACTTAACCAGGATTTTGCAAAGGGAGAGGGCTTAACACAATGATTGAAAAGTGCAAATATCTAACTTTGGAGACGTGTTGAGAAAGTTAGTGTAACTCAAACGTATCACAGCCGCCGGAGCCTTTGGGGTTCTGGGGGCAAAGCCCCCAGTCGTTGGGCAATTTTTTGTAATTTTTTTGGAAAAAAACAGCTATTTTAATGCCATTAAATCACATTTTGCACGTGTTCAGAGCCATTTGAAAGCACTAAATTTTTGAAATTTGAAAGCCAATCCAAAAAATGAAATTGTTTTAATGTTCCTTTTTCTTGCAATTTAAGTCCAAAATACGTTTAACATCTTGCATTCTTGTGTTAAATTTTAATTGTTAGGGATTTGGTCCAGGTAAGGGGAAGTAAGGTGCATTGTCTCTTAATACATTTTAGTAGTAAATAATAATCCACTCAAAGATTTTCCTTAGAGATGTTTGGCTTGTCATGAAAATAACCAGTTATAGGAGTATATGTTCGACCAAGGGGCCCAGGTCCCCACAATTAAAATTCAATGGTTTGCTCAATCAGCATTTTCCATGGCTAATTTTTTTAAAGTATTTTGTGCGTAAAAACCTGCGAGGTGGAGGTGAATTACTGAATTGTAATTGAAAAATGGTACAATAGAAGGTTACGCCTACTAACCATGTTATTGCCGGGCCGGATTTACATCTCGCTGGGCCTACTTTGGGGATTTTCGCAAGACCTTCCTGTCAAATATAGGTGAAGATCCAAAAAAAAGTCTCACCATCTGAGCGCGGGGCCCTGGCAGTGTGCCATAAAATAAATCCGAATATGGTTGTTACATTACGTTCATGAAAAGATTACATGAGGGCCTATAGGTAGCAACTTTTAAGAGAGAAACCCTTAATTTCACGTGGGTTATACATTTAAATACATTTTAATTGGTTAGTAAAAATTGAATTGAGGGGGCCCGGGGCCCATAGTCTTCAATATTGTTAGTTACTGTTGTAAGTGAAAAATGTTAAAAGAAACTGAAATTGAAGAAACAATAGGCTTTTTTGTCAATATTTTTGTCGTTGGTGAAATTTCAATTGGGGAGCGGCCCGGGCCCCCTGCCCCCCCTGGCTACGCCAATGCTCCAATTGAGAAGAACAAAAAAGATGTTCGCAAATTTTCCGCGAGGCTTCTGGTGTTTTCCAACAAAATTTCAACGGTTCAAAAAATAGTGCTGTCCTCGAGCTGAGGACAGGGCAATTTTCGAGGACTTGAGGCTTCGAGGCCAAGGCCAAGGACTTCAAAATGCGTCCTCGAAGACGTCCTCGAGGCCAAGAACGTTCTCGAAGACTCTACCTCTGCTTATAACTAAAGCGAATTTTAGCTGAAAATTAGTTAAAATCGTTGCCATTTTCGCTATTAGACTTCTAAGAAGAAAGCGAATTGCATTGAGAACCATTAGCTGTTTCGACTGATAAAGAAATATTGAGTAGCGCCCGTACATTCTTTTTATAACAACATTTTTTCAAGAACATAAAACTCATTTTTGGTCAAAATTTAAGAACAAATTAAAAACAATGCCAGCCTCGGCAGCAAAAAAAAAAACAAAAGCAAACAAAGCAAAAATTCAAAACAATGAAAGAAGCTAAAATTTTGTGCTAATTCAAAACGATAAAATTTTAGTGATTTTTCTGTGTTTGCAAGCAAAATTACAATTATTCAAGATTATAGAGCGCGGTTGTTCTGCGCAAGCAATTGAGAGGTTTTTTGGCAGTTGTTCAACTTAAAAAAGCTTGCTTTTTCTCTTCTTCGGTTTTGCGATGCTGCAAAAGCAAGATGAAGCTTTCACTTTAGTAGAGCAATAGGAATTAAACAGTGTTGCAAACTAGTCCACTAAAATTGACATCGATACTGCCAAAATTTTTAAAAAATCAAGAAAAAATGAGGCTGAAAATCGACAAAACAATAAAAACAGCCGGTCTCAACTCAAGATTCACTGGTTCTAAAAAAGTATTTCGACTTGTACTTCAAATTGCTCACTTTTAAAAATTTTGAAACCTTAAGTTACTGTTAACGTATGAGTAGAACTCCCAACAACCTCAAGAGCGCTTTACGTCATTTAAAAAAATTGTAGTATGGAAAAAGTTTTTCTTTTTTAATATTGATCCAAAAATATAATTAAATTCTGTCGATCATTTACTAATTATTATCAGTAGAAGAATATGAAAGCTTGGAATAATAAAAATAGCCCAAAGTATCCTTTTTCCATAACAATGCTTGCTGTACAGTGTACAACTGTACATACAGTACTAGAGCTGACCCTTTTTGGGTCATTTTGAAATTTCTAGTTGCCTGGGTGTTAGATTTTTGCCTTTGGCCAAAAACATGGAAAATCCAAAGTTTTTTTGAAGTCGGACCCCATTTACCTACTGCCCCCAGGGCTTTTTTGAATGGCGCCCCCTGAAATATACTAATATCGATAGAAATAGAACCGTTTGTGCTATATATGCAATGTTGGTACTCATATTTACTGCTTTTTAGAGAGGAAGACATCTATGACCTTGAAAGTTGCATTAAGGTTACTTTATATTTTTTTAATTTTTTGTAATTTGTCATCAAAAAAAACATAGCATTTTAGCATGTATTGCCAAGTCAAAGGTCATTCAGTTTAAGAAAACGATGTGCTGCAGCAATAATCACACTTGCTCAAATGCACACCACCATATTTGTTCGATTTCTGAAATGGGCAAGGATAGTTGGGCATGTGAGCAGTCCTTTTGGGATTTTTCTATTAAACCATAGCGTATTTCCTCCCGAAAGTTGTACTGATGTTTTGGCCAGCTATTTTACAACTTCTTGTATGGAACTTCACATTTCATTCCTCATTTGCAGAATTAGTTTATTTTGTGCTTATTGCACTATCAGTTATTTGAAGCTTATGTTATATCAGATTTCTTTTTGAGTAGTATGGAGGAAATACAAATATGGTAGTGTGCAGAACCAGCCCTTTCATCATACAATTTGAGCATCAAGAGACCAAGCTACAATATAAGTCGACAAACTCAACCGCCTGCTGCTCCCCTACATAAAATTATGATAATATCACCATCCCGACCACATGAAAGCAGCATTGGTAATGTGAGAAACACTGAATTTCCTGCAGTCAGAGTCCAAAGATTTCCTGTTTGAGTGTTGCAACAAAACATGGCAAAATGGGGTCAACTGAACAATTCCAGATTTCAATTTATTTATTTACTCCAGATTTTTAAACACACCACATCTAAATACAAGTTGTTGGGAGACAACGAAACGACCGCATGGCAAAGTTAGTTGCCACCCTTCTTACGGTTCATGATTAAATAAAACATTGGTAATGCCAAATAAATTTGAAAATTTCGAGATTTAAATAGGTATTACATTGTAGCAAATACTACGTAAGCAAAAGGAAAGGAAAGAAAAGGAAAGGAAAACGAAAAGCAGACCGCAGCACACAACAATAATTGATAAAAGAAAAAAAAGTAACTGTGACTGTGGTCAGGAACCTCGTACCACCTAGCATCTCATGCAGTGCCCCTTTTCCCATCTACAGAAATTCAACTAGATATAGATTTCAATTTCGCAGTCTAAGCTGATATCAAGAGATTGGAAAAAAGCAATAGAAGATCTGAAAAAAGAATCAAGCAAGCATAAAATGTTAGAGCAAAATTACGTAAGCAAAATACCAAAATCAGTTGATTAGTGATGTTGGAGACCGTTTTTATGTGAATTATTATCTGTTCTATTTTTTTGGTGTTAGAATTAGCAGAGTAGGATTTGCTGACTAAATCACCACGAAGTGGGCGATATTGATCATGCCAATTTCTGTGCTGACATTAATAGACCAAGTGCATTCTTGAAAAGTTAACCAATAAATTATGGTGAAGAACAAGATTTACTATGAAGTGGGTTCAAACTTAGCTAGGGATACAGGTAGAAACTAGCATTTTTAAAGTTAAATTAAAATTAGGGAACTTCACGGATTATAACTTTGTTTATTTAAATACAATTACTATCGTGCAGATATTACACAAAAGCTGCATTCAAGCATTCTTTAATACTGCCGAAGCAAAAGCCATAAGTCAACCACCACTTCAATTAAACTCCTAAAACCATTCCACCAATAAAACTAATAAAAGTGAAGAAAAACAACTTTTTCTGGCCAAGTTTTTATTTGACATATCAAATAACAGAGCATCTTCATCTACTTAAATTGTAAGTGCCCGCTTTTTCCCAAGCACTTAAAACCCATAGAATCGTACTGAACATTTGAGTAAGCGTGATTATTGCGGCAGTACATCATTTTCTCAAACGGACCGACTTTTGACTTGACAATACATGCTAAAATGTTATAATTTTTCTTTTAAGTGACAAATTTAAAGAAATTTAAAAAATTCAACGTAACCCTAATGCAACTTTCAAGGTCATAGATGTCTTCCTCTCTAAAAAGCAGTAAATATGAGTACCAACATTGCATATATACCACTAACGGTTCTATTTCTATCGATATTAGTATATTTCTGGGGGCACCATTCAAAAAAGCCCTGGGGGCAGTAGGTAAATGGGGTCCGACTTCAAAAAAATTTTGGATTTTCCATGTTTTTGGCCAAAGGCAAAAATCTAACACCCATGCAACTAGAAATTTCAAAATGACTCAAAAAGGGTCAGCCCTAATACAGAACGCTTGAACGGATTATTTTGAAGTAGAAATGCATCTGACGTCACAGTGAGATATTTATTACGTACTAACACAAGTTACGAACATCTCGTAAAGAAATTCGAGTGAGCAGTTTTAAAGCATGTTTGGCGAGACTGCTCAGAAATAGCAGTTTGTTTTTGAAGATTTTTTGTTCGTTAGCGCCTTTTATCGAGCGAGAATGGCCTTTACGAGCTCGCGAACATGTTCTGTCATGTCGTCCCAGATAGGCTACAGACATAGGATCGAAAGCCTAATACTTGAATTCCATGACCTGTTCATGATTAGGCTACACTGAACTAACTTTGTCACTCTGAAACGCAAGCGCATGTGTAGTAGAAACTATTATTTAGCCTGGGGCTTCCATGTACCAATACCATAGACTTATTGCATGCAGGGTGGGTATGTGCCTAGTCTATGTGCCTCTACTCTGATGATTGTTTCCGACAAACCTGTTTCATCTACATTTGTCTGCCTTTGTTTCATCTTCTCACCAAAACGTCATAAACCTTTCCTAGTCTAGCCTACCAACACCAAAATCTTTTTGTTGATGTCAAGAAACATGTTCAGCCGATCAAAGCTAAGTTTGTTGTAGCCAAAATAGCCTATTTTAGGATGCTTTGATTTCTGAAAAAATAAACTTGAACCGAAGGTACGTTTTACTGTTTTAGTAGCCTAACCCTATGTATTGCCACGGTATTGTTATTGTCTTCAATTCATATTATAGTTGCATCCAATAGCGTAGCCAGGGGGGGCGGGGAGGCACCAGTCCCCCATTGGCCTGAAAAGTATGCAAAATAGCACGTTTTTATTGCTTTTGAGGCCGATTTTTCTCCAAAAATGAAAATAGCCCCCCCCACCCTATGAGATTGGCGAGCAGAAGTTGTAAAGGACTTGGTGGTATTTGGACCACAAAATTGGATTTTATTTTTCTGGATCTCACCTAAACTTGGTCAGGAAAAGTGAGTGAAGACCTTTTTTTTTTGCGATCACCTAATTTCGGCCGGAAAAACCGTTAGAATTTTGTAGAAGACCTTTTTTTTTTGGAGATCATTTAATTTTGACAGAAAAACCCAGGCCCGGCACCACGGGGGGGCATTCCGGGGTCGTGTTCCCCCAAATGACTGCTTGTGCCCCCCAAACGAAAATTGTTACCCCCCAAGCTAGGACTGTGTCCAGGGGCGTATTTAGGGGGGGGGCCATTGTGCCATGGCTTTGGAAGTTGTGCATAAGGTTTGATCACACCAAGGGTATGTTCTGTGCGTTTATTCGAGGCTTGTACTCAGATTTGGGCGAAAAATTGGACCAAATTTGAGTGAAGACCTTTTTTTTTCTTTTTTATTGCTCTTCACCTAATTTCGGGCGAAAATTCGGACTAATTTTTTGGGTGGAAGAATTTCTGATGCAGATGTTTGCTCTTCTCAAAGTTTTTGAAGTTCCTGGCCCCCCCCCCCCCCCCTTTTCAAAATCCTGCGAACGCTACTGACTGTGCCCCAAAGAAATTAACAGGCTTGGGGCTACTGGAGTGCAAATCGAGGCCTAAGACTCCCACATTGGTGTTTACCGCTCGTATTTTCGTAATTTTTTTAGACTCAGATCCGATCTCATAAAACTTTCGGAACAAAGACCTTTTTTTTTGTGGTCTTCACTTAAGAGTTCGTGGAAAATCGCAAGAATTTTGAGACGATAACCAGAATTTGTGGAAATTTTTGAACTGATTTTTTTTGGCCTTCACCTAGTTCATTTCATCCACACTGGAATAAATTTCTCGTGCCCCTCTCGAATTCACATACGTAAACTTTTCGAGCCCCCCCAAAATTTATTTCTGCCCTTCCCCCCAGTCACGCTATCCTGGCGCCGGGCCTAGAAAAACCGCCTCAATCTGATTCAAGACTGACGAAAATTTGGGTCAAGTTCGTTTACTGTTCTTTCAAGCTTCCAAAAAAAACCTTTGCGAAATTCTGGCTACGCGCCCGGTTGCATCATGACTAAACATTGTTGTAAATAAAGAAATAATTCACCAGTAATAATTGTAAAAAAATGTAAAAAATTATAGTACCCGGCACTGCGCTGACGCTGTTACGTGAAGCAGATCTTAGTAGCCACGCGGC
The DNA here is from genome assembly GCA_963965965.1 of Trididemnum nubilum. Classification (NCBI taxonomy): domain Eukaryota; kingdom Metazoa; phylum Chordata; class Ascidiacea; order Aplousobranchia; family Didemnidae; genus Trididemnum; species Trididemnum nubilum. Next base: position 34,369,548 of record OZ014490.1, read on the forward strand.
GCGGTGTACCAACAACAGCGCGCGGCCGCTTACGCTGCGTTCGCAACAGAGATGGAAACATCTCTAGCCACATGACAGAAATTTCCTCGCTCGCATTAACAACGAGAATTTTTTAAGAGGCGCTATCGAACGAAATACTCGCTAAGGCAAGACGTTATTTTTGCACGTGCATCTGAAGCTCTGAGAGCTCGGTAACGTCAGTTTCGCTCGCTAAAGTTGCTTGGATCGATTGCGAGATAAAACTTGGATAAAAAAACGTCACATTTTCATCGCCGACTTAACGAGAAGTTTTTTTGGTTCGAAATTTAATGGCCAAATATTGAAAACTCTTACTAAAGCGAATTTTCGCTGAAAATTACGCAAAATGGTTTCTATGTTTGCTTTTAGACTGCTGAGAAGAAAGCGACTTGCAATGAGAACCGTTCGCTGCTTCGACTGATCAAGAAATATTGAGTAGCGCCAGTTAACAAAATAGCAATAGCCTACACTCTTTTTACAAAAGCAATTTTTTTTGAGAACATGAAACTCATTTTTGTTCAAAGTTTAAGAACAATTTAAAAACAATGCCAGCCTCGGCAGCAAAATAAACCAAAAGCAGTCGAAACAAAAAAATTCAGATCATAGAAAAGAAATTAAATTTTGTATTGATTCAAAACGTAAAACTTCAGTGATTTTCTTGTGTTTGCAAGCAAAATTACAACTATTCCAAGAGTATGCGTACTGGAGAGCGCTGTTTGAAATTTTTTTAGCAGCCGTTCGAAAAAAGCTTGCTTAAAAGCAGTAAGAAAGCCTTTACTCAGGCCGACAGAGCATTAGAAATTAAACACTGTAGCAAACGTTATCGCTATAATTGAAATCGATGCTCTCAAAATTTTAGAAAAAAATATGAACAAAGAGGCTGAAAATCGGCAAAAAATAAAAAACAGCCAGTCTCACCTCAAGATTTACTGCTTTTAAAAAAGAACAGTGTAATTCGATTTATTCTCTTTTGAAAATTTCTGAAACCTATTGTTGCTGTTAACATAAAAGTATACCCACCAACAACCTCAAGAGCGCCTCGCGTCATTTAAAAAACTTGTAGTGTGGTAAAAGTTTATTTTTTACATTATCTAAAAATATATTATGATTAAAGTCTGTTGTTCATTAACTAATTATTATCATAGTTTCGGCAAAGAGGTCGACTTTTTGTACCAAATAATCGCAATGTACAGCAACCACAAAATTTGGTGCATTTTAGGCTTAGGCCTATCACTTTTATTTATTTACATTATTTACAATTTCTCTAAACGAACGTTTTCGGCACTACCACTGGCCCTCTTCAGGAATATCTAAATAGCAATAATAACTTTAAGAATCCGAATCAAATAATAAACTAATCTTCAAAAGGTTAAAACATTGCTGTACTTTTTTAGTGTCTACTAGCCTACGTTAAAACGTTTTGAAACGTGTACTGATTTAGGCCTGTGTCCACAATTCCTCAAGTTCAAAGCTCCAAAATTAAAAGTTTACAAAAACTCGTCAGAACTGTATCAAATTGTTGTTAGCAAAAAACTGAAAGAAGTGAGAAAAGATTTGGCAAGAACAGAAATAGAATATGTAAGAAAGAAAAGTGTCTTACAGCATCTAGGAATAGTAGAAAAAGGATGTCTTTCTTCTCTATTACAAGATAAGTTTCAAAAAGCAGCAAATAATACCATTGTGACTCATAAAAAGAAGCTTACACAACTTTGGTTGAAGCAACGGAGATGTAGCCCAGAATGCATAATCAATGTAAGTAAAAGAGAATTAACAATACTAGAAAAAGAAACCCTAAGATTTGGTCTCGATAATCATATTTTACCAAATAAACCAAAAGTTGATGATATCAAGTGTAGTATAGAACGAACCTTGCACTCACTCAAAACGATTGAAGGACTGGCAGTTGATGACGAAATCCGAGATGAAATAAAATTTGCCACTAAGAATTTTACCAATAATGCCAAAATATTATGTTCGGATCGAAAAAACACAGCACTACACCGGACTCTATATAACCTAAGTCAAGAACCGGACATTAAAGTGTGTAATTTCGACAAGGGAAGAGGTGTAGTAATTATGGACTCTAATGATTATTACTCAAAATTAGATGATATCGTTAACGACCAATCCAAATTCCATGAACTTAAAGTGAATTCCAAAATTCACCCGGTAATTGCAAAAGAAAAATCGATTAGTTATTACGTGCGCAAATATCTTAAAGATTTTGGTCCAGAAACTATGCGAAGACTATTTCCGAGTGGCAGCAACCCCGGAAAAATATACGGATTAGTGAAAATACACAAGCGTGACAATCCTTTAAGACCCGCTGTATCGATGATCGGCACACCAGAATATCAATTAGCTAAATTTCTTGATTCGTTGATTAAACCGTACATTCCGCAAACATACATGTTACAGTCGACCAATCAATTTCTTGATCATCTAGCCAATTTTCAATTTCATCCTGCTCATAAATTAGTAAGTTTTGACGTCTCATCCTTATTTACGAACATCCCATTAGAAGAAACGATCCAAATTATAACTGATACAATATACTCCGACCAATCGAGCCAGAATCAGCCAATTGTAAACAAAGAGATATTTGCAAAACTCTTAAGGCTAGCAACCAAAGGAATATTTATGCACAGGAATAAATTCTATGAACAGCATGACGGTGTTAGTATGGGCTCCCCTTTAGGTCCAACCATTGCCAATTTTTTCCTTGCACACATGGAGAATAAATTGCTTAATTCAAACTTAAACTTTCAGCCAAAACTATACCTTCGCTACGTCGATGACATTTTTGCTGTTTTTAATAATGATACGTCTTGCTCAAAATTTTTGGACCTTCTAAATTCTCAACATAAAAGTATCAAATTTACAGTAGAGCATGCTTCTGAAACCATCCCTTTTTTGGACGTTGAAATTAAACTAAATCACTCTGGCATAGACACATGGATTTGGAAGAAACCAACTCATACAAATTTATTACTAAATTTTAATGCATTTTGCCCACTCAAGTGGAAATCTGGTTTGATTCTATGCCTTTTAAATCGTGCTAAACGAATATGCTCCAACAACACACTGTTCCAGAAAGAAGCAGAAAATATGAAAGCTATGTTTAAGGCCAACGGTTATCCCAGCAAGTTTTTTGACAAATTATTGCAACAATTTCAAAGCCAAAACAACAGTAATCAGTCTTCCGTTGATACCGATCAAACTTCTAGCAGTTCTACCCATGAATATCCAATTGTTATTCCGTATTTTGGTAAAGATTCACGACGATTTGTTAACAAATTTTCAAAAATAATCAGAAATCAACTGAATGTTAAAATTATCCCGATCTACAAATCATTTAAGGTCAAATCTTATTTTCAACTAAAATCCAAAACACCTGTGGCTCTGTGTTCAAATGTTGTTTATCATTTTACATGTTCGTGTGACACGAACAAGACATACATTGGTATGTCCTCCAGACATCTGAGCACTAGAGTCCAAGAACATCTAAATTTCAATAGTAACCAGAAAAGTTCAATTAAAGACCACATAATGTCCTGCAACATTTGCTCTAATAAAAAAACTGGCTTGGATTCATTCAAAATAATTCGAAAATGCCGTTCTGAATATGACACCAAAATTCACGAAGCTCTCCTGATCAAGAAACACTCTCCTGCTCTCAATCGTCAACTTTACGCCAACGGATCATCATTTCTGCTGCAAGTTTTTTAACCATAAAATTCAATGACAGTTGTTGGACATACTTAGTGTTTGCTACATTTCTGAAATCATAATGCTTGTTTCGTCATAATTGCTAACTCTTGTCATTTCAATTGTAAATTTGAATCGTTCTTGCTGAGTTTAACGTAGGCTAGTAGACACTAAAAAAGTACAGCAATGTTTTAACCTTTTGAAGATTAGTTTATTATTTGATTCGGATTCTTAAAGTTATTATTGCTATTTAGATATTCCTGAAGAGGGCCAGTGGTAGTGCCGAAAACGTTCGTTTAGAGAAATTGTAAATAATGTAAATAAATAAAAGTGATAGGCCTAAGCCTAAAATGCACCAAATTTTGTGGTTGCTGTACATTGCGATTAATTATTATCACTGGAGGATTTTGCAAGCTTAGAATAATAACGCATGGCCCATAGGATTATTTTCCATAACCATTGTAGTACATATCGTCATACAGACACATTACGCTTAAACACATTATTTTGAAGTAGAAATGCATCTAACGTCACAATTATTACGTGCTAACACATCATCTCGCAAAGAAATGCAAGCGAGCATTTTTAATGCATGTTAGGCGAGACGGTTGGGAAATAGCATTTTGTCTACGAAGCTTTTTTGCTCGTTTAACACCTTTTAGCGAGCGAAAATATCCTTTACGAGCTCGCTAACTTGTTCTGTCATGTGGGCCCAGATTCTTCCCATATCCAAGTTGAGACAGACAGGAGCGTATTAAGGGGGGGGGCATTGGGTCATGGCCCCCCATGGCCTACTTAATTTGCACGGCCGTACAGTCTGCCTTTTCGAGAGAAAATTAACAGGGTCACTTTTCGTTAATCGCGTCTCGTGATGAGGCTGTCTGTAAATAATTGCATAGTGCTTTGCATTGTTGGCTATGCATTTTACCTTAGCCAATTTCGCAAACTATCTTCCATTTAAAGCTGGATTTTGGTAACATACTAATCAAGCTAATTATTAAGGAAGAATACAGATTTCTTCACCAGATGCAGTTTTGAATAATACCCATGGTATTACTAATTATATCTCTTGTGCGGTAGGTAGATCAATATAAAGTCAATCACACAAACCAGGCGCATAGCCAGGATTTCGCAAAGGAGGGGGCTTTTTTGGAAGTTTGATTCAACCGTAAACGAAGTTGACCCAAATTTTCATTTGTCTTGAACTAGATTGAGGCGATTTTTCAGCAAAAATAAGGTGATCTCCACAAAAAAAAAAGGTCTTCGCCGAAATTCAAACGCTCTTTCTGGCCGAAATCAGAAATTCCAAGGGTTTTTTCCGGCCAAAATCAGGTGATCTGCATAAAAAAAAGGTCTTCACCGACTTTGGGTGAGCTCCACAACCAAAAAACTCCACTATTTTGGTCCAAATTACGGCAAGTCTTTTACAGCTTCGGCTCTTTTTATTTTGGGGGCAAAAATCGGCCTCAAAAGCACAAAAAACGTGCTAGTTTGCATACGTTTCAGGCCAATGGCGGGGCTCAAGCCCCCCCTTCCCCTGGCTACGCTACAGATACAAACAATGTTGAAATGCAACTTGCAACCCTTTTAAAACAAAAGTTTAATTTTCTTAGGTTAATTATTTTATCGACATTTTGTACTTAAAGGATTTCGATTTATTTGTTGGCCAGTTTTTGGTTTCGTCTACGCTTAAACTGCTGCGCAGCATCTTTGCACACTTCGTTCACTCATTTTTTTGCGCATTATCAAAATACCGGTACACATTGCAAATAATCCAATATTGATGAACGTGATGTTGGTCGTATGTTGTTCACACAGGAATGACTGTGCAGAGTGCACAAGTGTTCATGGTGAGAACTCTCAACCGCATCTGTTTCAAGTAAAGTTGATTTCAAAAAATATTGTTAGCTGTGTCTAGCTTTGCAAAAGATTTCGATTCATAATTTACCAAGTCCACAAAAGGAAAAATGAAACCACTTCAGGATAATTTCAAAAGGTAATCGTTTGCTTGAGCTTTGTTGTGGGCAGTAGCGTAGCGCGGGGGCTATATCCCCTCCTACTAGCCTGCCAAAAAACATGCAGAATATCAAATATACCACGTTCTCAGCACTTTTTAGACTGTTTCTTGCGATGAAATAAACTCAAAAATGATTTAAAGCATATTTTGAAACGTTTATTTAAGGAAAGGGGGCTAATTTGTCAAAAATCAAACTAAAAAATTGCAAAAAAAAGCTTGAAAAATGATCAAAAATCGGAAATTAAATTTGATCGCTCATTGAAAAATGCTTAACATAAGTTTCATCAAAAACATATAGGCTCAGGATTAAAGTTGTTACAAACGATAAGGTCTTTCCAACCCGGTCTTGCGATATGTGTCAGTTTGCCAATCGTTTCTCGTTAAAGCTTATTTGTTAAATTTGAATATCTGCCAGGGCTTGCCAATCCGAACCGTTTTATGTGTTCTGCACGGCGACGATGCGGAGTATTAACAGAGGTGGAGTCGTCGAGGACGTCCTTGGCCTCGAGGACACATTTTGAAGTCCTTGGCCTTGGCCTCGAAGATCAAGTCCTTGGCCTTGGCCTCGAGGCCTCAAGTCCTCGAAAATTGGCCTGTCCTCGGCTCGAGGACAGCACTAATTTTTGAATTGTGAAAATTTTGTTGAGTGCTTGAAAAATTTTTTGGAAAACGTTTTTTTGTGGAGATCGCCTGAAAATTTTTTGTGAAAACCTTTTTTTTTTTTTTTTTGGAGAACACTTGCGCTTGTGTCCTTGGTCCTTGGCCTCGAGCATTCCTGTCCTTGGCCTCGAGAGTGTCTGTCCTCGGAAAGGCTGTCCTTGGCCTTGGCCTCGGGGTTTTTTTTGTGTCCTTGGCCTCGAGCCTTGTGTCCTCGACTCTACCTCTGATAGCCAACTTCAATAACGTGTAGAAGAGCTATGCCAAACTCTCCCAATCCCTTTCTCCTTCTCAGAACTGAGCACTTGATTTTCTTGATTTTTTAATGGAATTTATTATTATATTGAATAAAGGAAAACACAGAAAAAACGAAGTAGTCTCAAAATACGATGTAAGGGCCAATTCAGGGCCTTTCTTCCAATCTACAAGACTGTCCCCTCACAGTCAATAGTCAAATCCATGAAACAAGAATGAAGAGGAAGGGAAGGGATCGCAAAATGCAATTTACCCAAGTTAAGCAGCATTTAACACATATCACCAAAAACTGACACTGTTCGCTTCACTCATTTTTGTCACTACTGAGTTCTCAGGCTCCAAGCAGGTTTAAATAGTTCCAAGTAGTAAAAAACACGTGGCATCGCCCATTGTCTAGCATCAAAGGCCAGAAATTAACAAACAAAGGCTGTCAGCTGCTAGTCTACAGCTGCCAGTCTACACAAATCATGCACAAAAAGAACACAACGATTCTAAATACAGTCTAATTAGCGTTTTGAAGGTTTTTGAAGATGCGCCTTTGAAGATGAGCTAATTAGCAGCTTATTTTTAACAAAGGATAATAATTACTCATTAATTTAACTTAAACACCGATTAGACAATGACAAATAATCTTTTCGATTTAAGTCACAAGATTGCGAAATCCAATAATTAATCAGACACAAATGCACAAACAAAGATTTAAAATTACGTCTTCAGTCTTTAGTTGAAAAGCAGGGCTGATTATTTTTAATGATTTTAACAAAGGGGGGTGGGCTATTTATTATTAGTTGATTAATAATCGCTTCTCTCAAACTTCCTTCCATTAGCCTCCCTGATTATATCTTTCTTTATAAGATATAACAGAAATAGATCACTCTTTGAGAGTTTTATTGAACTGCTGGTATAGGGTTTTATGATTTAACAGCTTGCAAATGAGAGAACTGAAATTCTAGCAATAGCTACCTCCCACACGCAGCCCATTTTTGCAACTAGTGTAGTCATGTTGTTGCACTGCTAATTTCTATGCTACGTTTTAATAGCAATAATTTTAGCAAAATAGGCCTAAAATTAAGTCATTCTTCCAAAAAATACTAAATTTTGAGCGCTGTCCCCAAATGCAGATTTCTGCTACGCACCTGGTTGTGGGCCAGTGGTAGTCAATGAGTTTTGACATTCAACTCATTGGGATCTGTTTATCAGTTTTCTAGCAATTTATCCAGCAACCACAGCAGCTACTTCTTTAGCATTGCTTTTTAAACTACGTTATTCAAGGTCGTCCGCTATTTTGTTAAGCTGCTTTGTGAACTAATCCAGCACAATGGCTTTGGTTTGATTTGGATAAACACCTTTAATCAATACTGAAGTTGACTCTTTGAGAAGATTTTTTTGTGGTTAAAATTCGTTCGGATGCTTCTACCTCTCGTAAACGGGCCAAAATCCTTTGCCTCTCGTTTGGCGCTCCTTTAAACATCTCAGTTCTAAAAGATCAGTTTGGAATCGTGCCGTAAAACGCACTTTTAGTCTTCGCTAAGCAAATCTTCTACTAAAGAAGTAAAATAATATAGCCGCAAATTTATCGGGCACATACGAAATCGGTCGTAAATTATATACTACTGTTTTATTTACTAAATCTTAGTAAATAAAATAGTAGATACTACTGTTTTATTTACTAAATCTTAGTAAATAAAATAGTAGTATATAATTTACGACCGATTTCGTATGTGCCTGTTTTATTTACTAAATCTTAGTAAATAAAATAGTATTATATAATTTACGACTGATTTCGTATATGCCCCATAAGCTTGTGGCTATTTTATTTTACTGATCCCTAAATACGAAGTCGTCGGAATTTCTTCTTTCTTCTACTGTGTGTGATTTTCATCCAAAACATGGCCTCAAACATTCTACCAAAGAATCAATGCATCGCAGCGTTTCTACAAGGTCATCACAAGTCAGTTTCAACGAATACTTTTCCGTTTTTGAACATTAGTCTTCCTTCAATAACTATTCTTACCATTGTTGCTGTATCAAGCTGCTGTTAATAGTTCAAACTATAACTGCATCAACATAAGTTTTTCAACGCGTGGTTCCAGTGGCGTCGCTAAGGGTGGGCGGAGGGGGCGGCCCGCCCCGGGTGTTACCATTTTGGGGTGACACCATTTCATGATACCAATCGAACAAAAAACAAACAATTTGTTTAACATCATTGGAAAAGTTTAGCACACTGGAACGGACTTAAAAATCATTTAAAGTATGTTTTCAAACATTTATTTAGAAGGGGGGGGGGCGCTAATTTGCCAAAATTATAGATCATAAATCAGCAAAAAACTTTGAAAAATCTTAAACACTAAGCAATGAAATTTGATCGCTAGCTGAAACATGCTAAATATAGGTTTCATAAAAAAAATAAATACATAAATAAACTCAGGAATAGGGGGGGGGATGCAATTTAGTATTAGTTGATTACCAACCACTTCGACGTAAATATCGTTCCATTTACCCCCTCCCCCCAACCAATTATTTTTCTCTAATAAATATACACAAATTGTGGTTAATCTTTGTCAGTTTCATTGAACTATAAGATTTTATTATTTACGGTACCAGCTTGTAAATAAGAGAAGTGAAATTTTACCCCACATTGCCATTGCCCGTAAATGCAACCAGTTTATGCTTTTGCACAGCTAATTTCTGCCACATTTCAAAACCTATAACTTTTATCAAAATAAGCCTAAAATTAAGTTATTTTTGAAAATAAAAACACACACAAAATTTTCGAAATCTGGGGGCTCCTACCCCAGACCCCCGAAATAGATCCCACTGCAGACTTCTGGCTACGCGCCGGAGTCTAATCATGTTTTTGCACTGCTAATTTCTATGCCACCAACGTCCTACCTGATGCTACGTTTGAAAAGCTGTGTTTTCTATCAAAATAAGCCTAAAATTAAGTTAGTTTTGCAAAAACATAATTTTTCTAGTGCTGGGGGCTCTGCCCTCACACCTCCAATGGCCTCTGGCGGAGCTCCCAGACCCCCAAACACAGCTCTTCTCCTCACTGCAGATTTCTGATTACACGCCTAATAGTAGACGTGAGCTACTCATACTTCCAAGTTCTAGAATGAAAAGTTTTTGAGCTAGCCAAATAACAGCCGCTATCTACAGCAATAAAATAGTACCTCTATTTTTTAAATACAAGCTTTTGCAGCCTACTATACATTATGAAGGGTGACATCACAAAAATCCGCCTCGGGTGTCACCATTCTTAACGACGCTACTGCGTGGTTAATATATTTGCAATATTTACTAATATTTTTGAGATAAAGCCTAATTCTTAACTAAATTATCAAATTAAATCATTGAAAACTGATCTTTGTTCTTCTCAAATTTTCTGAATTTCCTGCCCCCTCCCTTTTCAAAATCCTGCGTACGCTATTGGAGACAGATTCGATAGATTCCGAGACAAGCAGACCCGACGCCTGAGTAACGTAACTAGGGGGCAGAAAAAAATATTTGGGGTGGCACAAATAAATTTTACCTCAACCTGGCCATTTATCTTTTTTCGGGGCACAAGTCTCGCGCGGGGGGATGCGGCGGAATCTAATGGTGGGGATCTCGCTTCTTGCCCACAAATTCAGGGGTGAAGACCAAAAAAAAAAAGAAAAAGGTCTTCGGCGCGAAACCTTAGGCTCAGTATTCACGCTCACTCGTGTTTTTCTTCCTGGTACGTAGTTTTACTCACGCTTTGGGGGGTACAAGTAGTATTTTGGGGGAAAAAGGCCCCGAAATGCCCTCCAGTGGCACCAGACCTGTTACTTTCTTTCGGGGCACAACCCTCGCTTGGGGGTTACACTTCTCGCTGGGGGGGCACAAGCAGTGATTTGGGGGGCACGTGCCCAAAATGCCCCCCGTGGCGCCGGGCCTGGAAACAAGCAAGCCATTTAGTAATGGACTTAGAAGAAGCTAATTATCCAGGAGAAAAATATTACAAAACGTGATGCAAAATTATATTATTAAGATCAAAATTATAGCAAAAGCATAGTCATTTAGAGACTATGGCAAAAACCCCATGGTTAGAACTATCTATCTATCTTTAACATTTACTGCAGTTTAAAAATTTTTGAACAGGAGGGTCAGCCAAAATACATCTACGATTGAGGCAGGCGATTACAGCATAAAAGAAAAAGTACAAACTATAAAGTAAAATTGAAATTAAAAGCCGAATCAGCCAGTCCAGATAACATATTAAAAACAACTGTCCCAATTGGGTAAAATATATTTGTTTTTAATATGTTAACTGGAGAGGCTGGCACGGCTTTGCTCTTTAATTTAACATTTACTGCCATAATTGAAGCAACGTACCATCCAATGAAAAATCCAAAGCAAATCTTCATTCTACTCGCTCTATTACGCCAAAACATGTCACGAGTTGGCGGGGCTTATCTCCGCGGCATTCCGTCTTTTGAAGAATCTTGATCTTCAAATTCGTAGCACATATTAACACTGATGGCGACCTGTTGGCATCACTGCGTCTGATTGGCCGGCCGAGAATTGAACCCCAAATGTCCTGTTTTAGAGACAAATTCGTTGCCGATTGACCAACTGACCGGTGCGGTTTTTCATTTAATTTTGAAACATCATAGCATAATACAGTACACGTCCAAAATTCAAAACTTTAAACTTTACAGTCAGGGGTGTCTTTATCGCATAGATTTATTCGATGGGGTTAGAGGAAAATAGATTTATTGGAATAAGATACCCCTGATGATCCCGATTACGGGTGAAACAGACTGTAGGGTTTTAAATTTTAATTTTTGACGTGTACTGTGTTATGTTACGATATTCGCTCTAGCCTACGCTGTCGAGCATTTTTTTGAATCGGTTGAATTCATCATACTCCACTCATCATAATTTTGAAATATTGTAAATAGTTAGAAAACGGAAGCCCCCTTCGATTTGTGTAAAAATAATGGTAGCAAGTTCGACCAAAATTTGTGCCAACTGATGCAGAGATGGATATATCGTGTACTTTGGTTTCATTGACCCAACGTGACAATTATTGGCCAAACTGAGCAATTGATTTTGTGTCAATAGGGAATTGGCTGCTACGCAATTGTAACGAAGATTGTTTACTTTATCATTGTATTTTTAGAAGGGCCGATAACGCAACGAGGTTTTACGTTATTCGTATCTCGTATTATTGACAGTCATGGTGTCTAGAACAGTTAATAAATTCATAAAATTCAGAGATGTGTTTGCGAAAGCTGAAACGTTTGAAATAGAAAATGCAAAACCAAACCAACTAAATGCATTCAAAACGTATGATATGTGTTTTGTGAAATTTAATTCCCGCTTTGTAAAAAAGTGAATAACAGAAAAACAAAGCACGCACAAACACATATCTTAATGAGATGCGACGAAAAAAATAACATTCTCATGGATTAGTAATATTTACTTAATGCACCGCTTTATTTGCAGTTTTTCCTATGCATTGCAGTAGCATATTTCTTTGCTGCATGCTTTTGCTAAATGTTTGTGTGTTGCGTTATACGTCATAGGGTGTTGCTTGTCATTTTACATCTGACAATACAATATCGAAGAAGAATTGTCACGAAAATCTTCGATATCGTTTCGGTTTTGGCTTTTTGCGCATTTGAAAATAGAAACTCCTACTGCAAACAATAAACAATTACAATTTGGCAAACGTCTAATTAAAAGATTTAACAACATTATAATTTTTTTTGTATTAGCCGTCGGGAATGATCATAAAATATATTGATTTTTGCTGATAATCAATCGGCATTTGTCACGGAAACATGTCAACATTGTCGACTGAAACGCATCGCAATGTTCTTTTTATGCGTATTTCAATACACTGCTTACTCTATTTGCTTTTAGCATTGACCATCCTACACATTTTCTATCACCAGGTCATAAAAACACAATATAAGGTCATTTTAAAGCGGTGTTTTATCAGTCAAATTTTAATTGCGTTGGAGAAATTGTAGCTGAAATAAGAATATCGAATAGTTTGCACCAAAAGTGGCGACATCAATCGCTCTACAAACTTGTTTTCATCAAGCTGAGTGCTGTGGTTCTCTATGTTGGTGGAAAGTACAGGATTCAGCGCCATTAAATGCACTTAAATACAGGATAGTTAAAATTCTCTAAAAGCTGTAAAACATAAACTTTGCGCTTAGCCAAACGAAGCAACGTCCGTATCCACGCAAACTTTGTAAGCTTAGAACTGCGTTATACCTAACGAAATCAAAAATAACAACGGTAATTTTTCGTCTTTAAAAAGAATACATAAAAAAAACATTTAATCTTACGAGTGACTTGCTTTCTGCAAAAAACCTTTTTTTTTCTTCAATTTTTCACTTGGCGGTATTAGACTTGACATAAAATTGCTGCAGGAAATTCAATTTTTTTAAATTGAACATAAGATTGAAATTAAAGCACGAGCTAATAGTTATCAAGCCATAACTACTGACCAAATGATACTTAGATGGCTGCTTGACTTGAAGACCGGCAGGTCACTTCGCAACCCTCCTCTACCCTTAGTAACTTAACCACTGATTCTCTCGTTTATTATTGTTCTTATTTTTGTGACAAAATAAATATGATTGATTGATTGTTTTTTGATAGCCCCCAGCCGAAATGAATGTGGAAAATCGGCGACAGTTTTTGTGGCATCCTAGCAACTGGGGGCTCCTTCTCAATCTTCCAGTTTCCTACCTCCCACGAACACATGCAATTACTCGTACATTCAATCCGAAACAAAATGGTGATTTTCCTACCTTAAAAGTTGGAATAAGCTGGATGTATTATCAATTTCATTTTCCCTTAAAACCTTACAAAACAATTTATCAGCTTTGATAATGAGATAAGTACAATCTCTAAACGTAAGCAATCGAAGAATGTTTTCAATTGTATTGGCTCTGTGCTCTTTCCTGAAAATTTTTAATAAAATTCCCCTCTTCGGTCAATTTTGTGTAGATGCGACCAAAAATTTATTTATATTGACAGGGTGTCAAAATCATTTCAGCCTTCGTGTTAAAAACCGATACCAATACAATGCGTTCACATCAAATTGCAAAATTTCAGTTACACTTCGAAGAACTTGAATTTAATTACTGCATAACACAGCAAATTACTCAGCCAAAAATTCAAATTCCACAAAAATAAGCCCTTTGTTTCAGATATGAATAGGATGATCTGGAATTAAATTATGTAACAGTAATAAAGCTTCGGAGAAAAAAAAGAACAATAATTTTATTGACAAAATCAAAAAATAATTTACTGTGAGCGTTTGACTGGTCGTTGACTGTTACCGTTGTTAGCGCTGGTATTCTAGCTACACGCTGCAAAAATCAAATTTATTGGTTTTGAAGTCATAGTAAATTGTCCATTGTTTTGCAGTTAATTTATGTTAATTTTAAGTATCAAGCTGACGTTGAGTCAGCTGCACGCAACAATACTTCGCGCCACGCAAAGAAAACCTTTCTCTGTATAAAATTTTACCTAAAATATCAAAGAATCTGAAAAATCTGCAATATCTCACTCACAACACATATTAACAATAAAAACAAAAAGCAAAAAGGCAGTCCACATAATGTTTTTTTTTTAATATCTAGGCACGTCAATAATTTCAATTACTCTAAACTCTCTTAGGGATTTGCTTCCAAAAGACCACTCATTTTTTGTATTTTTTTTTTAAAGTAAATGAACTGTTTCTAAGTTTTCTTCAAAACACGTGGGTTGGCGGGCAAGGGGCGTTTCCCCACCCGAAGCATCTTCCGGCTGTCGTTGGTCCACCAGCGGGTGGTGAAGATCGCCTTGAATGTGCGGCGAAAGTTTTCGTTGCACAATCCGTAGCAGAACGGATTCACCGTACTATTCAAATAGCAGAGCCAGTAGCACAGATTCCAAGCTACTGCCGGTACGCAGCCATCGCACAGGGCTGCCACTATCACAGTCAGGCTGTAGGGAAGCCACAAAAGCAAAAAGCACAGCAAAATGAATTTTAGCAGCACTGTGACGCGATGTTCGCGATTGCACCTGCTGTTTTTGCGACTCCTGTTTATACTGTTAGTCGGAAGCAGTTTGTGTTGTTCCGGGGAGGCAATTCCGCCGCTGGTTGGTTTAGTCTTTACGTCAACGGGAGACGTTTGCGTCGAAAACGAAAGAGTTCGATACTCTGACCTCGGGATGCTGAGTTTAAAAGAGTTGAGAGTGGATTTGCGCTGACAACTTCCGTTCACTTTCTCCTTGCCTTCATTTGGCAAAGCTGAATTTGAACAATGAGATTTGACACTGGGTGTCGACGCTGAGCTCGCGTCAGACAACTCAAGCTGAATATTTTCCCGGCACTGCGTCTCAACCCTATGGGAAGGGGGGTTTCGAAATGACGTCGGAATGCTTCCTCGGTAAGAAGGCCGTTTCTGTGCGGAGTCATAAGACCGCATCCTTATCCTGTTAAAAATAATTGCTTCAGATATAGTTGAATGCAAAGCTCCAAACTGGAAAAACAGGTTGCAAAATCAAAAGCAGCGCCGACAAAGCTAGGCCGGGTGTAAAGAAACCTAAATTTGCAGCACGGCCAGTAGCGTAGCCAGGTGGGGCGGGGAGGGGGGCTTTGCCCCCCCATTGGCTTGAAAATTATGCAAAATACCACGTTTTTAGTGCTTTTGAGGCCGATTTTTTTCCAAGAATGAAAATAGCCCCCCAATTGAATTGGTGAGCAAAGGTTGTGAAGGACTTGCTGTTATTTGGATCAGAAAAGTGGAGTTTTTGTGATCTGGACCTTACCTAAACTTGCTCAGGAAAACTGATTGAATTTGGGCGAAGACCTTGTTTTTTCTTTTGGCGATCACCGGAAAAAACCGTATTAGTTTTGGTGAAACTTTTTTATTTTTATTTTTTGTAGATCACCTAATTTCGGGCGGAAAAACGGTTGTAATTTTGGTGAAGACCTTTTTTTTAGGGGGATCACCTGATCTTGACAGAAAAACCGCCCCAATCTGATTGAAGACTGATGAAAATTTGGGTCAAGTTCGTTTACTGTTGTTTCCAGCTTCCCAAAAAGCCCCCCCCTTTGCGAAATCCTGGCTACACGCCTGAGCACGGCATGCAAGAAAGCTTCAGGACGAAAAAGTTTGCCATACATCTAAAAACTAAACCAAAAAAACATCAAAAATTCTCACGTCAAACATCAAAATAATAATTTTTGTACAGGCTTCATATCTACTGTTGTGCCATGGCCAAGTTTTAAACTTAGTATCACGGACGATTTAATTTTTGTAAAATTTTAGCTCATTTTTGTTTTCAAGTCAAACATTTTAGGTCAAAGCGATGGTTCAGCACAGAAACGACTTATGACAATTTTTGAGTTCCATGAATATATCTTTAAAAGTTGAAGGTAGTATAGGAAGCTACAAAATGGTAATAAATAAAAAGTGGTTTTTGATTCTAAATTCTAATTCGAAAACTTCAGAATAAACAACAAGAGCTTTTACAGCTATGTAAACGTCACAAAATTTTATTAAATTTTCGCGCGATGCTACGAAGTGCTTCGGCAGCGTAGCCCCCAATCAGCGAAATCTCGAATAAGCTTGTACCTTCGCCTGTGTTTGATCTGATGAATCACTCGCTGATAGAGCATGCACATGAGGAAGGCGGGGAAGTAAAACGCGACTACTATCGTCACCACTGAGAGCGCCGGGCTGTCGTTTATGAATGGAATGTAGCATTCGCCTTCCGATAGTGACACGTTGTTGGAGAGCACGTCCCAAAGAGTGATAGCGGGCACCCACATGAGGAAGGACAGGAGCCAGACACAGATGATTGCCAGGGCGGCGTGAGCGGGGGTACACCACCGTTTGTACTTGACTGGCTTAGTGATGGCAAGATATCTACAACATGCCGATTATCGTACAGTACTTAGAAGTTGTAAGTACTTAGCACATTTGAGGTGGCTTAGAAGTTGTAAATAAATTAAGCTCAATTGTCAAGAGCTGAGCATTGGTGGCCAATATTGGCCAAACGAAAAAAAGTGGGGTGTGTATAAATTAAACGGTGTGCCCTATCTATTACGTTTTGCCTTACCTTGATCATCTGCGTGAGCATTAAGTGATCACGCCATACAATGCATTACGCAACCATTAGGCTACTTTTGTTCATCACAGCGTCGTCCTTTCCCGTCATAGCGCAAGAACAACAAAATTATTCTCTGTCACAAGGTGGTTCTAAGAGTGCCAGATTCGATTTCCGCGTTTAACCTTGTCTGCAAAACTTCAGCAGAACAGCAGATATCACTTACATTTTTTGAAAAAGAGAAAACAACGTCGGTAAACCAGAATATTAACAATCACAACATTACAGGAATATACTTGTTTACCGACTTTCTTCTTTCTTTTTCATTTGAATCGCTTTAGTTACCCGCCCGTAGGAGTGATATCTCTGCCCTGCGTTCCCTTGGTGGTTTTATGTAGTACTTACATTTTTGCATGTTCACTTTTAAGGCTCAGATTTTGATTCAGGCGGCTGCATATTGCCGCGTCGGGCCAAAAGCAGGGCCAAATGACGAAAATTGAAGGGCCAAAGTTGATAAGTCACCAAAAAAACATCGCTTTCGTATAAATTAACTTGTACACTGTCTTCCCAGTTCCCATAGTGTTCAATAGACAATGGGCCAGAGCCAGTTAACGATGCAAGAAGTTCAGTTAAGAATCAAAATCATTAAAAATTAAAAAAAACCCACTACAGTCTGTTTCCCACTAATGGGTTCGTCAGGCGGGGTAGAAACTTATTCGAAAATTTTTCAAAAAGAATACCTTCGAATAAGTTTCTGACCCACCTGACGAACCCATAAGGGGGAAACAGACTGTAGCGATTTTTTTTAATTTTTAATAATATTAATTTTTTACGGAACTTCCTGCATCACTTTCATATAAGCGTAAACTTTTTGATTGAACAGTTCTTTCGTAGTCAGGGATTGTTAGGCATGACTCAGTACTATGCAGTCACTGCAACCACAAATAGGGTTTGAAAATGGAGCATGTAAAATTTTGGAGTTTTTGTAAGCCGTATCTGGAACAAATAATTGCTGGAAAAAAACATATTATAACATTAATGAACTCTTAGACATAACTGACTGTGAATCAAACCCAGTTACCCGTTTTCAAGGATAATGCTCAAACCGCTACACCAGCGATCTGTGCAAGTTGGTTGAAACTTTAATTGCGCTAAATAACAAAAAATTCACGTAGAATTTGCTTTGAAGAAAATTTATCTTTAGCAAAGCACGCACAAGAAAAACGGAAATCACCAACCTGTCCACACAAATGACCAGCAGGTTCATGACGGAGGCGTTGCTTGCTGTGTAATCGACAGAAAGCCAAGCCTTGCACATCGCCGGGCCTAATATCCATTTCTTATTCACATTGTACGTCGTAAAAACATTCATGGAAAACGCTCCGATTGTCAAATCGCTCAAAGCGAGACTTAGAATCATGTAATTGCTGAAATTCCTCAAGCTCTTGTTGATAAAAAATGATATTATCACCACTGTATTGCCAACCACCGTCACTAAACTGCAAATCCCAGCGGCTAAAGAAATCATCAGAATTACCTCGGAGCTGTAAGGCCCCTCTGTCTGACCTTTGGCGGTAAATACAAGTCCCATGCCGAACTCTGTTGAGTGGTTGCTGTGGTTCATAGCAGATGCAATTCACATCGAAGATTTTTTGATCAAAGTCGTACAGTTATTGTTACACTTTTTTAACACTGCATTTTTTGTATTTCTGTTTGCAATAGTCCTACACATATTTATACAGCAAGATGTAGACTCTGAAAACCCGCATAAAATGCACATTCTGTCGAGCTCGTATGACGAGCAAGGTGCACTACAGAAAAACGCGCGTCATACACTGTTTGATTTATATTTAGCCACTAAAGAGGAATCGACTGTAGCGCTTTTACGACAAATCTATACCGTTTCGAGTTGACCAGCCAAGTTTTCCAATTGGCATTTCTGTTTGAATAAGGTACGTAATTATATTGTTTGTTCGAAGCCACCAGGTAGAGATAACTATCCCTGGTCAATGGTCACGTTGTTGCGTTGTCCAAGGACGCAACAACGTGAACATTGACCAGGGTATGTGTTCAACGCACATCATGTGATTAGGGCTGTTGTAAAACTAACGTTTTATCTTTTAGGTCACGCTTTCACGACAGCCTTGCATCACAATTAATAATCTCCGTTTGTATTTAATTTTTTATCTAATTAAAATTGTTGTTTAAATATATACAGCTCATGAATTTGATCGTCAACAAACCGGTTCATCTGAAAAACGAATAATTATACCTTGCCTTTATGGAATGCAAAAATTTTTTTATCGAGAAAATACAATGAATTCCTTCACGATTTTAGATATTACCGGTTTACTAATGTCAGTGATATTACCAGAGAACCAGCGAATTTTCGCTAAAGAATTTTGCAACTTTTTTAGTTGCTCTTAAGCTGGTCCGCAACTCTCGTTTGTTCTTAACTGGTTCTGTATTAGATTGGACAAAACGTTAGTCAGCTTGAGCAACATTACGCCTTCTGCCCGCAACCGAGTACCTAGGCAAGGGTAGATGATTTTGGCGCGGAGTAGCGGCAAATAAATATGCATTTATATCAGTTACCATAACAGTACACGTCTCATTTTTAAAAACTCAAAATTTAAAACCCGACAGTCGGTTTCACCCGTAATCAGGATCATCAGGGGTGTCGTACTCAAATTGAAGGCATTCTTATCAAGTTCTTGTTCAAATAGGCGTCTTATTTAAATTTATTTGAACGAGACACCCCAGAAGACCCCGATTACAGGTAAAACAGACTGTAGGGTTTTAAATTTTTTATTTTCACATGTGGGCCTAACGCTCTAGCCTACGCTGTCGAGCACTTTTATACCATCAGTTACGTAATCGTATTAGGATTGTTGCCAGAGTGATCGTGAGAAATTTATTTTTCAATAATTAAACTTTCTAGATTATACAAAAAGGGCGCAGGTCATGAATTTCATGAATAAAAGTTTTACTGCCTTGAAATCACATAACGGTTTTTATAAGCTTTGTCTGAGTTCATTTTGTAATTACTAAATCAATCAATTTTTAATTCGTTTTAAGAAGTGAGAACGTGTGCGGTTAAATAAACAAAGATTCCGGCGACGTTCTCGTTTTCGAAAATTTTTATTTTGATTATTACAGTTATAATATATTTGAGTTAAGAGCAGGTTTTGAATTAGGATTAGGGTTAGAGTTAATTAGGATTTAGGGCTAGGTTTTTGAGGTTTTATAACAAAATTTTAGCCTTTTCCTTCTTTTTGACACCGCTTTTTAACAATTTTTAATTTGTTTAGTATTTTAACACTGCAAAGCGGTATTTTGAGGCCTTATATCCGAGTACTCTAGTACTGCAATCCCGATAGCTTAAAAAACTAAGCAACTACAAATGTGCGCTACTTTCTGGGATCAAAGCGCATTGGTGTTCTTTTTGCACCGCGTATTGCTTTCAATGCTAAGAGTGCAGTTTTCTACAGTTTTTACGGCTGTAACCATGCTGTAACCGATTTACAACTCCAGCAAACAAAAACTCTTTTTACGCTTTGACTTGATTTCCCGCCTGACAAAGCAAATCTGGCTTTGCGCCTGATGTGTTTGTTTTCCCACTTCGTTCAGAACAATAAATTTTTCACAAGTTTCGCTAACGCGGAGGCTCAACAACGCACTCTCGCGGCAAAAAAATTTATTTACAATTCCAACCAGCCCATGCTATCTGCCGTTGTTGCTTTTCTTCGTAATTTGAGATCTTAGATACCCTTCATCGCTGTTTTCCTTGTTGTAATAGTGCTGGTATAAGCAGCTTTTTTTTAAGTTTTCCAGCGGCTGTATTTTGTCAATTCAACTCCTAATCCTAAAGACCTATGCTGTTGGCTGGTGTTGGGCATTACTTTGTACGGTCCATTATCTACCGTACTTCACAGCTGAAAACCAAAACAATAATAAGACACACCAAAAAATTTTGCCTTGAAGGGCGCACTACTCCAAATGGTAAGTTTTTCCATTTAAATATTGTAAGTTTTTCCATTTTGTGTCATTGCGGTGCAAATGAAGCGTCGATTAAAAAGTAGAGAAATAATTTAACTTATACAAAAGAACAAACAAAGAAAAATTATTTTTGTACTTTAATACTAGAAAACAAACAAACCACTACACAATTGTGGAAAACCATCAACGAAATACTTCATCACCAACACAAGAAGTTGAATCAAACTCCTATTGAAATGTGTATTAATGAAAAAGCAGTCAAAAATTCCAAACTAATTTGTAATGGTTATAATGATTACTTTGTAAATGTTGGAAATACATTAATCAAAAACATAAAGAAACCTGCTGCTAGTGACTGCACATTTACTGAAACATCATTAATCGTAAATCAATTAAAATCCTTTTTCTTGCGTCAAATCGCAACCTTAGAAGTTAGAAATTGCATAAATGAAATGAAATCTTCTAAAAGTGTAGGAAAATCTGAAATTCCTGTAAAATATATTAAACTGGCTGTTGATGTTGTTTCACCTATACTTGCAAACATTTACAATTGCTGTATTGCTTCTGATTGTTTTCCATATATATACTTAAAATTGTAGAAATAACTCCGATCCATAAAGCTGGGACTAAAAACATTTGTTCTAATTATCGTTCTATTTCCATTATTAGTCCATTTTCTAAAATTTTCGAAAAATGTCTTTATACCCAGTTATATAATTACTTTTCTTGAAATCAACTTTTGAACAAAAATCAATTTGGACTTGTAAACAAAAATCAATATAGGCGGCTACCAGTGACGCTGTAATTGATGTTTACAATGAAATTTTACTTAATCTTGAAAAGAAAAAAACAACTATCTCATTATTCTTAGATCAGTCAAAAGCTTTTGATTGTATAAATTATGGTATATTAATAAAAAAGCTGGAAAAATATGGCATTCGTGGATTACCATTAAAACTACTTGAGAGTTATTTAACTAATGGACTATAATACGCGATTATAAATAATGTACCTTCAGATACAAACAAAATAACTTGTGGTTTACCCCAAGGTTCAACATTAGGTCTCCTTCTGTTTATCATTTATGTAAATGACATGCCCCGATCAACCAAATGTAATGTCAGACTTTTCGCAGATGACACAAATCTCATCATAAACCACAAAAAAAAGCAACGATCTTGAAAAAATGGCAAATAATGAATTAAAAACACATCAGCTAATGGATGAAATTAAATCAATTATCTATTAACTGCAGTAAAACTGAATACGTGGTCATAACTAACAAAAAAGAAAAACCACGTTTATTTTGCACATTGATGAAAACATCATAAACGAAGCAATTGGGTCAATTATTTAGGAGTACTCATTGACAGCTCACTAAATTGGAAACCACAAATACAAGAAGTTTGTACCAAATTAGCAAGTGCTTGCTGGGCTCTCTATCACCTGAGAAAATACGTGGACTACAAAACGTTGGTAATGGTATATAATAGCACATTGCATTCACACTTAAAGGCGGTGAATCATCCAGCCAATACCGGCGGTTTACAATAGCTAAAATTCAACTATATTTTTTGATATTTTATTTTAATTTTGGGACTGCGGTTGCAAAAATATTCAACATATACAAAAAGATGTCCCCCCGAAAAAAGTTTTTGGAAACTCTGAGTTTTGTTCTTCCCGCCAAAACCACAGTAGGCCTGATGGTTTAGAGACCTGTGGTAGGCCTAATAGTTTAGAGATAGTTTATTTCTAAATAGTTTAGGCCTAATTAGGCCTAACTATCTCTAAACTATTAGGCCTAATAGTTTAGTGAACTGTGGTTTTGGCGGGAAGATCAAAACTCAGAGTTTCCAAAAACTTTTTTCGGGGGACATCTTTTTGTATTAGTTGAATATCTTTGCAAACGCAGCCCCAAAATCAAAACAAAAAATATCAAAAATTATAGTTCAATTTTAGCTATTGTAAACCGCCGGAATTGGCTGGATGATTCACCGCCTTTAATGTACTGCATTAGCTCTTGGGGCAGCGCCTCCAATTCGAATATGAGACCTTTATTTTTACTACAAAAATGAGCATTGCGAATCATCACTCATAGCAACAGAAGAACACGAACAAGACCACTATTCTCTAGGCTACAAAAACTAAAGCTGCAAGATATTTACAAACTTGAAATAGCTAAGGTGATGCACAAAATACACAACAAAGCCTTAAACATCTGCAATACATTAACAAATAATTATACAATGTTAGATAACATCCATTCACACAACACCAGACGAAAACATCAAAAAAACTACGTCAAGACTAGAGTCTCATTGAAACAAGCCCAAAAGTGTTTGCCATATAATGGACCAAATATCTGGAATGAAATACCACTACAGCTAAAAGAGATGAACTTCTGTAAATTCAAAACAGAATTTAAAAGGAAATTAATTTGTGCCTACAATTAATTATCATTTGGGGGGAGGGGAAGTTTCTGTCAGGGACAAGACTTTGAGCGTAAGCTGATTTTTTTTTCTGAAGTTTGTATACTGCTGTAAATAGTCTGATTTCTGCTTTTAGTTTCAATTGTTACCGGTAATGATGTTTAACCGCTAATTTTGACAGTTGACTTTGATGACTAAACAGTCTTTCGCTATCGTAATAAATTGAATTGAATTAAATATTCCAGGACACAACGGTCCGAAAATCAAACCAGAAACATTTTGATTTCTAACCCGGCGTTCTACCAATTAAATTCGGAAAGACTTTATTTCACCAGAAATTTCAATCTCTTTTTTTATAAATTCTGACTCAAATCTAAGCCAAATTCAAATTCTTACTTTTAAACACAACCTCAGCGAGTCCAACCCTAAGCCAGATGCTCGCTCAAACTGTAATCTTAACCTTTAAAAAAAAGCAAATAAAAAAATGCGCGGGTGAGTATTCTTCATTTCGGTTTTACTCGATTTAACTTTCCATTAAAATAGTCACTCACTAAATTTTCCCACATTTCTCGGAAAGCCTTTTCCATTCACACATATGACTTTGACGAGAAAGACCGAAAGGTTTCTTTGCTGTCTCCTTGTCAAAGCAACTTAGTGAATAAAGCTATCATCATAAAATATAATACGCACTTTCATTTTGCATGGACTTTTGAGCAGGGGTGTGAAAGCGCTAGTTTGTGAATCGCTTTTGCTTCCAACACTTGATGACGTAATTTTTGCTTAAAATTTTTTATCGTCTAAATTTTTCGGCCAAAAATTTTTTTCCAAATGTGTCTAAAGGAAATGTTTTATGCTATCATCATTTTTAAAACATAATACGGAATCAAATTGTGTAATTGGTATGTCATCGCAACGATTTAATGAACGTAGACAGAAATTCGGGTTGGTAGTAGGTTTGGATTGAATTTCAATTTTGAATTTGAATCCGCTCTCCAGTTATTGATAAATTTGAATTCGACTTTTGCAAAGTCAATGAATTTGAATTTAAAAGTTAAAAACAAAATGAATGGATCCAACCAAGGGGGGGCAAGGGGGGGTAGTGCCCTCCTAACGGCTGCTTTTGCCCCCCATTTTGGTTTACTAAAAAACTGTTTTTGGAACATCACGCAGCGACAAGACTAAAGACAATGATGGAAAAAGGAATAGTTACGTTTAAACATAATTCTCCTTTGACGTTTTCTTGATTCTTGCGAAATTGCTGGCAACCAACTGTTGTACATAAATCTGACGTAATATTCCGTCTCATAGACACGCCTTTATGAATGTGTTGCGGAAGAGACATGAAAGCCTGCGGAATCGGTAACAGTACTTTGTTAGTGATTATGACATGAAACAATACGTGAAAAAATTTTTTTCAAAGACTATCTGTTTTGATTTTTAGAGAACACTTAAGATTTTGAGGTCACAGTCAGTGGCGCAACTAGGTTGAAGGGGCTTAAGCCGCATTTGCCATGTCACTTAGAAGATTTAACCTCAAAATACGAGCGTTTAAACGTATTTTATACTTGATCTGAAGTAAGAGGGGGTGAAGGTGCTAAGCAATTCAATTCTTTGAAACGACTTTTGAATTTTGGAATTTTGTTATTTATTATCATATGGCTTTAAAAAGTGCGAAATGTGATTAAAATGACGTTAAAATCGCTATTTTTTTTGCTTCAAAATTGCAAAAATCGCCCTCGGGCATCTGTCCTCATTAGTGACTATACTCGTTTGTGACACGCTTGAGTTGCATCAGTTTGTTCAGCAGGGGGGCTAAATCAGGCAGTTTTCGTGCAAAACAAATTTACTTTTGGTTCAACCCTCTTAGCAAAATCCTGGTCGTAAGTTTGATAGAATTCACTGTTGTAGATAGATTTTTCAAGCGACAATAAGCCGCAGACAAAACGAATGAAGAAACGCTGCCGGCCTATTTTAAAATTGCGCATAATTGTAGCCGTACAGGATCTGAAGATTAGTTTATATAAACAAATTTTAGTGCCCTACCCAGTTTTGGCTAGTGCCCCTTCAATTCATTTCCTCTGGCGACGGCACTGGATCCAACCCTGGATTCAAGCAACTTGAGTTGTTAGTTTGTTCCTTGCTTGTGATGCGCTAATACACATCTGCGTCTGCGAGACTGCGACTTGCTAGGAGCCAACTGCGAAATCCTCTTTAAATCCTTGGCGTGAAAACTAGGGTTGGATTGAATTTGAATCCGCTCACGAGTTATTGATGAATTTAAATTTGAATTCGACTTTTGCAAAGTCAATATATTTGAATTTGAATTTAGTTTTTTTAAGTCAATGAATTTGAATTTAGTTTTTTTACGTCAATGAATTTGAATTTAAAAAATAAAAACAAAATGAATGGATCCAACCCTGGTTGGGAGCGGCCCAGAAGCGAAACGTCCTGTCGCGTGGTCATATGATTCAGCTGATACTAATTTTTTTAACCGTTCAGGCAGAAATGTAAAATAAGGAGCAATTTCTAATTTGGAACGGATTTCCAAGGGCTGAGGATAATAATGCTTAAATTGCATCTGCTGTAGTTAATATAAAGCATAAGTCTTTTCTCGGATATAAATAAATCTATAAAAAAGTATAAACGTTTACCGTGCTTTACTAATCCTTGGGCGAAACCACTACAACCGCAATTTTTTTTTTTTTTTTTAATTTGTTTTTATTTGTGGCTTTGCTCCAAATTTCTTTGTCACAACGTGTATGTTTAAGACTGCAAAATAAGCATTGCTAAAATTTGTGGTTATAGATACCAGTACCATATTACAAGTCAAGCACTATTACCTTCAGGTTTCAAACAAACTTCTGTAATATTATATTGTACTTTGTTTGAAAGACGTTATGATGTTCTCCCGTTTACTTGTTCAAGAACAATATAGGCTATTGTCAAAGTGAGAAAAATTAAATGCTGAAGCTGGAAACTTTAATATCATTTATGCTAGTGAATGCTGTGCTATATCAATACATGGTCCTATCAGTAGCGTTGCAAGGGGGGGGCAAATCGCGCTATAGCCCCCATATTTGGCCGGATAAGTATGCGAAATAGCATGTTTTTTTGCAGTTTTTAGGGTGATTTTTGCCCTAAAAACAAAAATAGCCCCCCCCCAAACGAAAGTGGGGTGAGAGTGGGAGAAGATCCTGAGAGGAGAAGATCCTGAGATGATGTCGACAAGTGGAAATGGGTCTCAGTGCACATGAAGACCTTTTTTTTTTTGGAGATCCCCGATTCGGGGCAGAAAAACGCTCTGACTTTCGGTGAAGACCTTTTTTTTGTTTGGAGATTACCTGATTTTGAGCAGAAAAACGCTCTGAATTTCGGTGAAGACCTTTTTTTTTGGAGATCACCAGATTTCGGGCAGAAAAGCGTCTCAATCTGATTTAAGACTGATGATAGTTTGAGTCAAGTTCGTTCACTATTGTTTCAAGCTTCTAAAAAAGCCCCCCCTCCCCCCTTTGCGAAATCCTGGCTACGCAACTGGGTCCTATAAATTTTTTCAAATTGGACAAGGCTTCAAATTTTTTAGCAAATCTTCTAAGTTTAAAACTAAGCCAGCAAGTTTTTAAACACTTTTAAATTAAAAAATGAGTTGGTATATCTTTAAATTGAAATATCTTTAAAAATGAGTAGGTAAATCGGAGAAGCTGAGGGCTGCCGATGAGAGCTAAAAGCTCGAAACAGCGCTGTCCAGCTCTGTGCATCTTATGACTCGAGCTGCTTTGCAGTTGCAGGGTTGGTGATTGATCTGGCCACCTAACTGCCAATGGAAGTCGTTATGATTTCCCAGTAGTCGACCACGAAGGACGTCAAACATTTCGGTTATGATTTCCGTGGTCACACCAGGGGAACCCTTGTAGTAGGGATAGCCTATGCCTGTCCTTATTACAAGGGTCCAGCGATTTTTTCACTCGTTTTTTTTTTTTTAAGTACAACAAGTGAAAAATTGTTTATTTTTTTTTAAGTACCACAAGGTTTATCCACTTCGTCCAAGAGTGTTGTTCAGCTAAAAAATAACTTTGTAGGAGAAGCTGAGGCATGCCGATGAGAGCTAAAAGCTCGAAACAGCGCTGTCCAGCTCTGTGCATATCTTTAAATTGATAGGGTTAAAGATGACACTGCTAGTGAACCACAAACCTTTAAAATGGTCCCATTGCAAATGTTTGGCTATCGAACAATCACTGTTCGTCATAAATTTTACAAAAAATTGCACCACACATTTAAGTTTTCAACATTCGATATGAATGGCCAAAGTGGAAGCGGTACCCCTTTACCGCTTCAAGATTCTGCTTCCTCCCACGAAAATTTGCCGCTTTCACATTCCCACTTTTAAGTACGTACTGCCTATAGTGCCCTTTATAGTCAATAAAACTAGTACAAAGCCACTCTCAGCGGGATCGTGTTACGTCGAGGAAGAACAAAATTCTCAATCCGCTCTGATTGCTGTTTTTTTTTTTATTTACCTCTTTTGCTCTTTTGAATCTTTCATGAATCTTTTTCATTCCATAGAGGTGGCCATAAAGTTAGCACTTTTATAAAAATTTAAATTAGTCTTCCGACGAGTCGGTACCAAGCGGTAACGCGTTCGTCTTTGGAGCGGAAAGCATAAATCTTGGGCAAGTCAAATTGGACACAGTGCTGCCAATGGCTCGTCGTCACCGCTGCGACATATCTTTGATAGAAGCTGTTTTGCCCGGTCGCAATGACGCGGAGGTGGACCTCGCAAACTCGTTTCACGCTTCGGCGGATAATAGCAAGTAAAATTATTCGATTTAAGTTTTCGCTGTAATATTACATTGCAATGAACTAAGCTAATGACTACAGATGACTTTGCTAAACTTCTATTATAACTTTTTTTTCTACTTTTCTCAGATTTTACGACAATCTCACAATCTCTGATTTTTTTGTGCTTTTCGCAATCCCGAAACCCATCTCGCTTGTTGTTCAATCTTTTGTGAAGTCACAAATAAAAAATTGCCTTGAAAGATATGCAGCTGGGATCTCAGCAGGCGACGACTTACCTTGAATTGTACTAAACAAAATATTCAGTCATCTAACGTAATTAGCGTGAAATTATTGTTTTCTTGCTTTAGGCAACCAAAAGTGTTTCTGTGCCGAGGTGCAATATTGTTAGAATCTTTATCAGCAACAAAGACATCGACATTCACACAAAACAATAACAAAGTTAATGGAGGTTAATTGTGCCTCTACACTTCTCTCCCTTGAGCTTCTCTGGTAAAACTTTCTATCGTCATTGAAGTTTTAACTAAAAATAATATCTCTGTGTACTGCTGCAAAAGTTTGCAAGTTTTTGCCTATGCTGCTGCATGGGGTTTAATCCACGAGATCAGAGCCGCAAACTTTGAGCCAAAATTGGAATTTGCACGCAAACCCATTGAACGACCAACGCATACAGTTAAATAAACCAATTCTAAAAATTTTCTTGTCCCCTTATTAATGGCGTTAAAATCATAAAAAGCCCTTTGGTTTTTAATTACACAATTTTCAATTTACACATTACACAATTACACAATTTTCAATTTACACATTACACAATTACACAATTACACAATTTTCAATTTACAGTGAGTTGCTGAAGACACTTTAATTTATATCGAACTCGAACCGGGAAACTTTTGAGTAACTTTTGTGTATAGTCGCTTGGTTTGCTTTTTGCGATTTTTAATGGGTCAAACTTGAATCACAGATAGGAGGTTTTTTGTGCATTAGGGTCATATCCCCAAGCGCTCAGAGATTTTAAGTGTTTGCTTATTTTTTCCCCAAAGCAACTCACTTCTGAGACCATTTTTGGTATGCATTCCCATTAGCAACGTAGCAAAGCATGCAAACTATATCCATAAAACCATAGGTGGGCACAAGTCCGTTAATCGTTAATCCGTTAATAACGAAGCTAACTTTTTCACTAATTCGTTAATCCGTTAAAAAGTTTTTTCATGTTAACGGACTAAATTAACTTCCGTTAAGTGCTGTTAACGGACTAAAGTAACTTCCGATAAGTTCTGTTAACTTCCGTTAAGGTTTTTATCGTTGATATCTTGCAGCTTCGTTGTGGATTTGAACTTGTTTTTGTCTTGAAATTAGATTAGACTGTAAAATGTAACTTTCAAAACACAAAAAGACCACCACAGCAACAACTATTTCCTTAAAATCAGCTCAATAGCGTCAATACGTATTCTAGAAGCGAGTGAATAAAAAGAAATGTAAATTACACGCAAAATGTTAACGGATTAACGGACTTTATTAACTTCCGTTAATTAAAGCTGGAAACAACGGATTAACGTTAACGGAGGTGTGAAGTTTGTTAACGGACTAGTGGTTAACGAAGCTAACGTTTTGCATTAACTTGCCCATCTATGCATAAAACTAAAATGAAGGCCAAAAACCAATCCTTCTTGCGCTTTTGAACGTAAAAGCAAGAAAGCAAACAAGAGTTTCGTTGCTATTGAAATTAGATTATTTGTAACTTGTATTAATTGGCAATGGTTAAAAAAAACTTGAAATATAACGTGCCTCCATTAGCTACAAAACAAGCTGCTGCATTTTTAACCGTCTTGGCAGGCGCGTAGCCAAAATTTTGCAATATAACCGAGAGGTAGTACTTTTTGGGTCTCGGAGAAATGCACTTGAAGATTTTGCAATTTTTTTATTTCAAAAATAATTCAATTTTTGGCTCATTTAGTATTTTGGTAAAAGTTAATGTTTTTATAAAACGTGGCATCGAAATAAGCTTTGCAAAACAAAATTAATTAAACTGATTGCAATTGTATAATTAGGCTATGTGGGAGATGGCTGATGATAAAATTTCAGTCCTCTTAAATCTTAATGCAAGCCGAGAGAGGCAATAAATCATTAAATCTTATAATTTAAACTCGCAAGTATCAATCTAAATCGAAAGATAATTTTAGGGAAAGCTTATGAAACAAGATTAGAGAAGTGAGTAGTGAATAATTAAAGCATTTTTCAACAAGTGATCAAATTTGTTTTGCTTATTTTGGACATTTTTCGAATTCTTTATTGATTCGTAAGTTTATGCTTTTACCGCTATTCTCCCCATCCCTAAATATGTTATTCAAAAGTGGCTTTAAACCACTTTGAAGTTCACATCACTGCTAAAGACTGACTCAGGAGCCGTATTATGCAACGCTCCGTAGGGTTACAACATCGTAAATTTTCAAACCAAATCTTTCAGCATACTGGCAGCATTACGCCGAAGCGTGTAACGAGTTGGCGGGGCCCATCTCCGCGTTATTGCGCCTGGATAGCACAGCTGCTTACGAAGAAATGTCGAAGCGGTGGCGAGCCGTTGGCAACATTGTGTCCAATTTGACCGGCCCGAAATTTGAACTACAGACCTCCACCTCCAGAGACGAACGCGTTATCACCAGACCAACAGAAAACATTATTGAGTTCTTTTCCCCCTGAAAACATTATTCATTTGAAATATAGCGCAGATACATGCAATCGATTCAAAGGTTGTATCGATTTATCTTTTTGTTTCTTTATTTTGCGACACTTTTTTTCGCTCTTTTTCGCTATAATAAAGAAAAAAAGGATAAAATCGATTTAACTTTTGAATCGATTGCATGTAACTGCGCTAATAGTTACAGTAATATTGTGGTATACCTTCTTTGTTACAGTGGTAGGCTACGGTATAGGTCTGGGGTCTGGAATCGAAAAATTGTTGATTGCAACCAAATTATTGGCAAGGGCTAAAAAATCTAAAGTCTTTACCACTCCTGTCATCAAGCTGTTAAAAAAGACTTTTCCATGTTTTTCCAGCAGTTTGTGGTGCGCACAAGCATGTATGTAAACGAGTCTAGCTGAAAATGGTTTAATGAAACTAAATTATACATGTTGTTTTGTCTACCATGAAACACTTTTCCAAGTCAGATGATTATAGCTATGAGGACTGGGGAGCAATAATGGGACAGCTGGCCAGTAAATGTTTTTAACATAGGGCCAGAGGTGGAGTCCTCGAGGACACATTTTGATGTTCTTGGCCTTGGCCTCGAAGCCTCAGGTCCTCGAAAATTGACCTGTCCTCGGCTCGAGGACAGCAGTATTTTTTGAATTGTTAAAATTTTATAGATCGCCTAAAAAATTATTTTGAAGACCTTTTTTTTTGGAGAACACTTGCGCCTGTGTCCTTGGTCCTTGGCCTCGAGCATTACTGTCCTTGGCCTCGAGAGGGTCTGTTCTCGGAAGGGCTGTCCTTGGCCTTGGCCTCGGATTTTTTTTTGTATGCTTGGCCTTGGCCTCGAGCCTTGTGTCCTTGACTCCACCTCTGCATAGAGCAAAATATAATTTATTGCGCTATGACTTGAAATGTAGCGGCATGATGGCTGCAAAGGGTAAAAATACGTGAAAAAAAGAAAAGTCGGCTGTGTGGTCGAAACTTGCATTGTATTGTATATTTACGAGTATCTTCCTGTCACCGGTCAGCGTTAAACACTGACTGTTGGACGATCCGCACACTTTTCATAGGATTGACTACTTTGTGATTGGAGGAATCCGCACATTCATAAGAGTGTCCAGTGATCCAATGTTCCTATGGATTTCTTTGAATTCTTGTCCACCGAATTTGCTGCTTGTTCAAAGCCACCAAGCAGAGATAAACATCGTAAAGCGCCCTTATCCTGGTACGCAACAACGTGACCAGGGTGCGGATTGAACCGATATCTTGCGATCAGGTTCGTCGTTAAAACCATGCCTTTACCCTCTTGGCCAAGCTGCCGACTTAAAACTAAACCGGACGACGCTTTGTTGAGGTCTAATGGTCGCAAGGTATGTTTTTATGGTCAATTAAAGCAGAATACAGTTGCACATATTCTAGTATTAATTCTGAAGGCTGAGTAACGCAGATGTGCTCGCCATAGTTGCAACAGCAGAAAAGAAAGAGAAAGTTTTGATGCACACACGGTTTACTATAGCATTCAGCAATTCAGGCCAGTGTTGCCGAATAGATTTCTCTAGCTGTAGAATGCAGCCTTAAATGCTGAAGTCCAGCCTACGAGTTAATGTGCTAAGTCAGCTTTGGGCCAGGGGTGATTAAAGCACATTGACTGGGTCAGATGGTGGGGGAGAAAGTCACCAAAGCGGGCGAGAACGCCACAGCATGATCCGAAAAGCGTCAACCTGAACCCTGCTTACGTTGTTACGTCGTTGGATAAGACGAAAACATGGTATGAATCCTTGCAGGACTATTTAAAGAAATCTTCATGCTGTTTCTTGTTACAGTAGTTTTACACTAAGAAAAAAAAAAAGATTACACGATTAGCACTTAAACTATAAATATTGGAAGGGGGATTCTTTCGCAGATCGCAGCTGTAACCGGATACGTGCATCTTGAAACCAAAGTGTTTCAGGGCGGAAAAATAAAGATATTCACGCTCATAATACACTTTTAATAAGAACAATTTTATAAGAACCCGAGCCTCATTTTCGCTCAAAATTTACTAACAAATTAAGAACCTTAGCTACCAAAAATAATATTAAGACCAACCGAAAAAGAATAAATTTCAAATCAAAAAAGAAACTAAATTTGTACTGATTCAAAACGATGAAATTTGAAGAATTTTCTGGCATTTACAAGCAAAATTACCACAATTTTGAGACTACAGTGCTGTTTAGTGACGATCGGTGAGGGGCATCAGGGTATTCTTTGAATACCCAAACAAAATCATCTCATCTGCATTTATTCAAAGTAATGTATCTTTTAAATAGGATTTTATAATTTGGTTATTTTTGCATTCATGGCTAGTTGGCCACAAGCATAGCGTATTCTGCGTAGCAATTGGCGAAACCTAGTGGCAGGCAGTCAATTATTTTTTTCGGCATTGTGGCGCTAAACGTTGGTTTGCAGTCGCTGTAATTTGACTGCTCTGGAAGGTATCAAAGCGAAGTTGTGAAAACCCAAAATGGCGTAGCAAAGTGAAACCATGTAACGCCCCGCCTCTGTATTAACCAATCAAATTTGGTCAAGTGAAGAAACGTCACGATTGACGTCATCCTGGGTTTTCAGATAGCGAGCGTGATTACCTTGCCTTCAGCTGCCTTTGTCTGTGGTTGCGCGATCGACCGTTACAGACCTGTCAATTAAATTAACTACCCTGAAACATCATAATACTTTCTCCGTATCAAACAATTGACAGTAACAGACTTGGAAGGTTTTTTAGCAAAAATAACCTACTATGAGGAAAACTTAAAATTCGTCAAAGTAAATTACAACAGCAATATAACGCAACGAATGCTGTAGATAGTTTATTGGGATGTTCCTTCACTCAAAAAACTTTTGAAGAAAAAAAAGCAGTCGTTGCTGCAGGTAGACCCAAATCCGTCGAAAGATCGTTTTCTTCCTTAAAACGTATCAAATGATTTTCTCAAAATAAAATGGAACAAGACAGTTTCAGATTTAGGCCTTGTATCCATCGAGTCACAATTACTGACAGAAGTCATGGAAACCAAATCTTTTCACTATTCAGTCATAACAGAATTTGCTTCAGCGGAAAAGCGAATGGAATTTACTTTTAAATGACTTTCTTGGATCTGCAGTAATTCTGAAACTTTGCCGATTTTAGTGCTCTGCTCTTTGTAGTAAACAGTTTTGTTAGAATTGCTAATCAAACGGCCAAAGCTGTTTCAGCTTGTACTATTTCTTTGCTTTTTGTAGGCTTTTTGCTTTTTGTAGTAGATCATTGGATGAGGTAAAGGCGTGTTAAAAGTTTTAATTAAGTGCTTGAAATGAGTGTAGAAGTTATAATTTATCTTTTGCATTTTTCTACACCTCCACTATACTCATTTCACTCAACAACTGAAGCGAGACGAGAAAAATTAACTTCAGCTACGCTACCCTCAATTCGAGCAAAAACTTTTTACTCCCAAACGTGTTTTTGCTACTCCCCCCCAGTCAAACTTTGTCTTTCAATTTTTATTTTTAAATAGTACAGTAAAAATACAGTATAAATATCAAATGCCATCTATACGTATGAACATAATTGTATATGCGCAGACCGGATGCGCAATTACTTCAGGTACAATAATAAGCGACGGAATAAATTTTGAATTGAATACCCAAAACTTTTTGCCACCGATCGTCACTGGTGCTGTTGCGCTCTGCGCAGGCAACTAAAAAAATTTTTGGCTCTTGTTAAGACGAAAATACTCGCTTTTTCGCTTTCGCAATTTTACGATGCAGCAAAACCAGCAAAAAAAGCGTTTACTCAAGCTGACAGAGCACTGGGAATAAGACAATGTTACAAACGTGATCGCCATAATTGACATCGATGCTCTCAAAATTTAAGAACAAATGAGGCTAAAAATTGACAAAAAATTAAGAACAGCCAGCCTCAACTTAAAATTTACTGTTGCTTCTTCTTAGATCGTTATACTCCTTAGAAAAAACAATATGTAATTTGTCGTTACAAATTGCTTTGAATGAAAAATTCAGCCAAAATGACAATACTCTACAATCTAGATCAACTTTTCTAATGGTGCGATGTATGAAGGAAATTGTTGGATCTCGTCCGTGACAGCTGTCATTATAATTCCTATTCGATATGGCTCAGCGCTCACGAACATTATTTTAACTACTGCATTACACATGAGTCAGAACAGAATTGTTTTAAAACTAGGCGGGTTTTGATTTTCGTATCTTTTGTTTCTGCGGTCAAAGTCATATCATAACAAATTGGCTACCGCGGTTCCTGGCGCGCTAAAGCAAGACATTGAACTCTAACGTTATGAAGCAAAATCAAGCAACAATATTTCAATAATATTGTTATAATTTTATTCACAGTCAAATTTAGAAACCCTTAATAGTCTGTTTCACCCAGGGGCGTATTTAGAAGGGGGGCATTGTGCCATGGCCCCCCCTTTGGGTCGCCAGGATAGCGAAATTGCATAGAAAAGCAAGCAAAATTGAGGCATGCCCCCCCCCCCTTTGCATGTTGGGCATAAGGTTTGATCATACAAAGGCTATGTTTTGTGCGTTTCTACCTAGCTTTGGGCGAAAAATCGGACCAAATTTGAGTGAAGGCCTTTCTTTTTTTTTGCTCTTCACTTAATTTTGGGCGAAAAATTGGACTGATTTCGGGCGGAACCAATTGATTCAGACCTTTGCTCTTCTCACAT
Organism: Trididemnum nubilum; assembly: GCA_963965965.1. Lineage (NCBI taxonomy): Eukaryota > Metazoa > Chordata > Ascidiacea > Aplousobranchia > Didemnidae > Trididemnum > Trididemnum nubilum. The sequence goes on from OZ014490.1 coordinate 34,404,921, forward strand.
TTTCTGAAGTTTCTGGCCCCCCCCCTCCCCCCTTTTCGAAATCCTGCGTACGCTACTGGTTTCACCCTTATGGAATCATCAAAAGAGAACTTCTAAACAGCATACATAAAAAACAAATTGATTACTTACACTTGAAATATAAATATGTAACCGGTTATTAACAAAATAAAAATTTTCTTGATAACCACTTAACAGTCTGTCTTCATCATCAGACTGTTAAGGGTTTCTAACTTTGACGGTGAATAAAATTATATTTTGTTCTAATCTCTGATTATCGAGGTCTCTTCAGTTGGAGAAACCAAAAAGAACAGATAATAATGTTGTTATTAATTTCAAATTTGTTGCATACCCTGAGGTTTTGATAAATAATTTCCAATAAGTCGCTTAACATACGCTAACAATCTTAATATCTCGCTTAAGGTAATCCTTGCATCGTATTTTTTTATTTTTTTATCGATAGTGCCTACCGGCGGGGCGGGGTTTACCATATGGCAAAATGGCACTATGCCTGAGGCAATATTGCGACTCCTCGGCGCAAAAACATTTTCTGGTAGTTTTCACCCCATATTTTGGACGAAAAATACGACAGCTGAGCTGTGAAAAACCTTTTTATGGTAGCAAATTTTTTGTGGGCAGAAAATGTGGTAAAGGGCTCCGCGCAGTATGAATTCGGCCCCGCCTACAGGTATCACTTCTCTTGAGTTTCTGAAAATATTATACAGCAAAAGTTTACAAAGAGGTGGTTGATGGTAGACAACAAAAATTCTATTTGGTTTTACAACTTTATCTGTGTTTGTTTTTTCTGATGTTTCTTGGAAAATGTTCAGAGTTTTCAACTTTTGTCCTAAAAATTTGTTTTGGACAAGATGCTGAAAAAAATTAACTGTTTTGGACAAAATATTTTCCATTTTTTTAATCGCTATGGCAAAAATGTTACCCATTGCCGTGTAAATGAAAAGGGTATTGTAATATAAGTTTCGTTTTGGCGCAATTTTGAAATTTGACGCTACGCGATGTAGGTAAATGTTAGCCCGAAATACTGTAGAACGTAGAATATTAAGATCTATGTCTGTTAATCAAAGATAAAAAAACAAACCTGTCGTGAATAAAGTTAGGCGATTGTTTATAATTACGCAAACAGGCAACAAAATACCATAACGAAAGTCTCCTCCTTGATAACATCGGAACTGTTAAACTTGATCGTATATTTTTCTATTGATATTGCGCTTGTGCTGCAGCGGGCAGGAAGACGCACGACAAAAGGCACGACCCTGCGTCATTCTCAACAGAAACAATTTTTTTGATTGGCTGGAGGTCTAAAATGAGCAGCCAATCAAGCGTTTCTACTCGATAGTAACATTTACAATGTAATTTGTAATTAGTAATTTTAACACTTCTTAAAAAAGAAATAGAATTACCACAGAAGTTACTATTTTGAAAAAGTTGTGTAATTACCAAAGGAGGAGTCCTCTAGGACACAATTTGAAGTCCTTGGCCTCGGCCTTGGCCTCGAAGCTCAAGTCTTGGCCTTGGTCTCGAAGCCTACAAGTCCTCAAAAATGCCCTGTGCTCGGCTCGAGGACAGCACTATTTTTTGATAGGTTAAAAAGGAAAATAACCAAACAAAAATAAACCTAAACTTCGAGTCTGTCAATTCCTTTCTTTTCTTATTTGAAAAATAATACAATGTGACAGCCAAGAAGTCATAGTAAACCTTATTTTAAATGTCATTGTGTGAAAGCTCTGATTGGAGAATAAAGGGGCAAAAGGCAGGGTAGAATAGTTTTTTTTATTTCTGCTCACACTTCCGGTGCGGGAGGTAAAAACAGCAATGCACTAAAACCATCCGGACCATAACAAAAGAAACGGGGGGTCCAGGCACAACCATTTTGGAATTGCTAAAGCTAAAACATGACCCGTACCTATCTGAATGTGGATTCAGAAGAAAGTATGTCTGTTTGTATTTGATAATGAAATGTAATACAGTTATCAGGGATCGCCTATTACACTAAAAATGTTAATATATCCCTACTATAAATTAACAAAACGTTTCTTGCGAAGGCTAACACTATAGTTCTGAAAATACGCCAGCAAATATTGCGAAAAATTTGATTTGAGATGAAAAAAAACTCTAATCACTGGCGAGTGGTTTGGGGTCAAAGCTACTTCCGCTGAACAATTTTTGCGTTGAAATTGCCGCTAGGAATCCGAAATAATAAACTACTGTATCAGAATAAACGCAGCATGAAGAATTATTAAAAAAGCAAGTGTGAAATTAAATATAGTTATAATTTTTCAAATGTCAGGAAAGACGCGTGTTGCGCTTAATCAATTTTCATACGACGTCATAAAAGTACAACTAGGCGAAGCTATCACAAAAAATTTGTGAATTAAAAAAAGAAGAAAAAAAATTTATTATTTTTGCCTTTGTACAAAATGGGTATTTTGAAAGTGGACCCATGGCAAATGTTTCCCATGCGTTTCTCCTTAACACGGCCCTGCTGGGCAGGGCATGGTATGAAATGAAAGATGATTTTTCCATAATCCATACTGGCAATTTTCTTCCATTCCATTTCCATTCTATACTAGAAATCTTCAATTCCATACTCCATTCCATACTAAAATTTTCTTCCATATTCCATTCCATACTTCCAGTCTTCCATACCAAGGTAAGTTTAGACCGGAAACTACGCGTAATTTATGTTGCACTTTTCAACGTTTAGTGTACCTTTGCAAGTAGTCGCTAGCGATGGTAAGCAGTAAGGTACGATGCATCTCATCCCATTGAAGTACTTTCGTAATCAGTAGCGTAGTCGGGGCGGGGAGGGGGGGTATATTCTCCCCCCCATTGGCCTGAAGAGTATGCAAAATATCCTGATTTTTGCACTTTTGAAGCCGATTTGTCCTCAAAAACCAAAAATAGCCCCCCCCCACGCCATTGGGATTGGAGGAGAATTCTATAAGGACTAGATGTGATTCGACTTGAATTTGAGGTTGTAACCACATGAATTTGGATACAAAAACCGACTCAATTTCACTGAAAACTTTTTTTTTTCGATCACGTGAATTTGAACAGAAAAACCGACTAAATTTCAGTGAAGACCTTTTTTTTTAAAGATCACCTGAACTTAATGGGAAAACCGCTTCAACCTAATTCAAGACTAATGAAAATCTGGGTCAAGAACGTTTGCTGTTGTTTCCAGCTTCCAAAAAAAGCCCCCCCCCCATTGCGAGTTTCTGGCAACGCGCCTGATTCGTAATGAGCTACCATAGATAGAATTCATTCAACATGAAAATATCAACCAATTAATCAACAGACAAAAGGTTGACCGATATGCAATGGGTTTAATGATTGCAAGTTTGCAATCACAGCAACTATGAAATTTGGCACAGCCAAACTGCCAAAAGCATTTTACAATAATGCCGAAAAAGAGTTTAAACGCAGAAAAAAGAAAACACCAACAAAGAATTAAGCTCAATCGACGATAGGAAAGTAAATGCAAATCTTTGTTACGATGGAAGAAATCGTTTTGTCACTTGGCAATATTCAGTGCCGTCGCTATGGGAGGCAAGGGAAGCCTTGCCCACCATTTTGGATCACTAAAATTACTTTTTTCGGAACATCATGTAACGACAAGAAAACCGACAATGATGCTAAAAGGAATAATAACATTTAATCCTACCTACTTGACTAAAGTTACCTACATTAGCAGTATATTGAAGTTTTTTTTAATATCGAAAGCTTAGGCTTAGTGGTTCAAGTTCAAACACCTGATTTAACATCGAATGCTTACACCTCCGAACTGAGTAAATCATCCAGTAATTAGGCTAGTCATATCAATTTCAAAACCATGAACGTTTGCATCGAATTCAATTTAAAGTATTCTAAGCTCAATGCATAGTCGTAGCAGGGGGACTGCCCCCCCTTATTGAAATGCCACCAATGATAAAAATGCGACAAAAAAGCCTATTGTTTCTTCAGTTTCAGTTTCTTTTTGCATTTTTGCGTACAATATACACGTGTACAACAGTAATTAACAATAATATTGACGACCAGGGGGCCCGGGCCCCTTCAATTCAATTTTTTCCAATTAATTTATATGTGTAACCCAAGTGAAATTAAGGGATTTTGTCTTAAAAGTTGCTATCTCAGGCCCTAATATGACCAATTTATGAACGTAATGCAATAACCAGGAGCGAATTTGCCATATGACACTGTGCCAGAGATCCCACTTTTAGATGGTAAGACTTTTTTGTCTTCACCTATATTTGGAAAGAAAATTTTGCAAAAATCTCTAAAGTGCCAGGGACCCCCACGCAATGTAAATCCAGCCCAGTCAATGACATGGTTAGTAAGCGTAATCATCTATTGTATCATTTTTCAATAACAACTCACCTTCACCTTACCAGCTTTTGCGCGATGATATGCTTTTGAAAAAAAAAATTAGCAAAGGAAAATACTCATTGAGCAAATTATTGAATTTGAAATGAGGGGACATGAGTCCCCCGGCCGTACATGTAGGCCTACTCCTACAGCTAGTTATTTCCATTACAAAACACAAATCTCTAAGGAATATCTTCGAGTGGATTAATTTATTATTTACTTCTTAAATTCTGCAGGAGGCAATGTACCTTACTTCCCCCAATCTGGGCTAAATCACTTAAAAAATTTAATATCGAATTATTTAATAAAAATTAATATCGAATGAAAATTTAATCCCAAACTCAAAATTTTAGATGTGTTTTGGACTTAAATTGTAAGTAAAAGGAGGGTTAAACAATTTAATTTTTTCAATTGGCTTTCGAATGCTAAAAATCTAGTTCTTCCAATGGCTCTGAACACGTGTGGAATGTTACCCAACTTCATTATAATAGCTTGTTTTTCCTAAAAATCGCCAGCTTCTGGGGGCTTCGCCCCCAGACCCCCGTCTGTGATCTGTTTGAATTACACCAGTGCAGCCGCTACTGGGGGACCAGGGGGCCGTGCCCCCCCTTACGGCTGCTTGTGCCCCCCATTTTGGTTTACTCAAAAAACTGTTTTTGGAACATCACGTAACTGCAAGACAACCACAATGATGGTAACAGGAGTAATTAGGTTCAAACATAATTTTCCTTTGACGTTTTCTTGATTCTTTACAAAATTGCTGGCAACCAACTGCTGTACATAAATCTGACGTAATAATTCGTCTTATCAACATGCCTTTACGGATATGTCGCGGAAGTGAGAAGTAAGCCTGCAGAATCGGTACCGGTACTTCGTTAGTGATCATGACATAAAACAATACGTGAAACACATTTTTTCAAAGACCAGCTGTTTTGATTTTTAAAGTACACTCAAGATTTTGAGGTCGCGGTCTGAGGCGCAACCAGGGGTGAAGGGGCTTAAGATCCCCAAGTCAAGTGACTTAGAAGTTTAACCTCAAAATAGGAGCGTTTAAACGTATTTTAGAGTTGATCTGAAGTAAGGGGGGCTAAAGGGTAGTGATGAAGTTTTCGAGACCGGTCTCGGTTCTCGAGACACATTTTTGAAAGTCTCGTCTCGGTCTCGCCTCGGACTTGAACTTCAAGTCTCGATTTCGAGTCTTGGTCTCGAAAAATTATGGTCTCGAAATATGAGAAGTCTCGAGACTCAAAATCTTGGTTAGGCGTAAGAGTAAAATTTTGACAGAGGTGGAGTCGAGGACACAAGGCTCGAGGCCAAGGCCAAGGACACAAAAAAAAACGAGGCCAAGGACAGCCTTTCCGAGGACAGACACCCTCGAGGCCAAGGACAGGAATGCTCGAGGCCAAGGCCAAGGACCAAGGACACAAGGAGTTGCGCAAGCACTTGCGCTGGCAAATGCTCTTAAAAAAAAAAGGTCTTCACAAAAATTTTTCAGGCGATCTCCAAAAAAAAAAGGTCTTTACAAAAATTTTTCTGGCGATCTCCATAAAAAAACGTTTTCCAAAAAATTTTTCAAGCGCTCCACAAAATTTTAATAATTCAAAAAATAGTACTGTCCTCGAGCCGAGAACAGGCCAATTTTCGAGGTTTTGAGACCTGTTATTCATTATTATATTTGTTATTTACGTATGAAAGGTGTGATGTAAAACAGTCTGCAGGGGAAGAAGCCGCTTAAAGGCGGTGAATCATCCAGCCAATTCCGGTGGTTTACAATAGCTAAAATTGAACTATAATTTTTGATGTTTTTTGCTTTGATTTTGGGGCTGCATTTGCAAAGACATTCAACAAATACAAAAAGATGTCCCCCCGACAAAAGTTTTTCGAAACTCTGAGTTTTGATCTTCCCCCCAAAACCACAGTTCTCTATACTATTAGGCCTAGATAGCTGAGGGCTGCCGATGAGAGCTAAAAGCTCGAAACAGCGCTGTCCAGCTCTGTGCTTAATTGACTTGAGCTACAATGTGAAATATCATTGGAGCTGCAGGGTTGGTGGTTGTTCTGGCCACCTAACTGCCAGTGGAAGTTGACATGGCTTCCCAGGAGTCGACCACGAAGGACGTCAAGATGTTGCAGTTTTGATTTCCGTGGTCACGCAGAGGGGAGTCCCTGTAGTAAGGATAGCCTATGGCTGTCCTTACTATAAGGATCCAGCGATTTTTCACTTATTTCTAAAGTACCACAAGTGAAAAATCGTTTATTCCCTAGTAAGAATCTGCCTCTCTGCAAGCCATTAAGGTTGCCAGTTAAGCCAAGATGTTTGTTCAGCTGGGAATACCTTTGAAAAGATAGCTGAGGGCTGCCGATGAGAGCTAAAAGCTCGAAACAGCGCTGTCCAGCTCTGTACTGTAATCTTATTAATGGCGGTGAATCATCCAGTCAATTTCGGTGGTTTACAGTAGCTAAAATTGAACTATAATTTTTGATATATTTTGTTTTGATTTTGGGGCTGCGTTTGCAAAGATATTCAACAAACACAAAAAGATGTCCCCCCGAAAAAAGTTTTTCGAAACTCTGAGTTTTGATCTTCCCGCCAAAACCACAGTTCTCTATACCATTAGGCCTACTGTAATCGTATTAAACTATTAGGCCTAACTTTCTCTAAACTATTAGGCCTAATAGTTAATTAGAGATAGTTAGGCCTAAACTATTTAGAAATAAACTATCTCTAAACTATTAGGCCTACCACAGTTCTCTAAACCATTAGGCCTACTGTGGTTTTGGCGGGAAGAACAAAACTCAGAGTTTCCAAAAACTTTTTTCGGGGGGACATCTTTTTGTATTTGTTGAATATCTTTGCAATCGTAGTCCCAAAATTAAAACAAAAAATATCAAAAATTATAGTTCAGTTTTAGCTATTGTAAACCACCGGAATTGGCTGTATGATTCACCGCCTTTAAGCGGTATTATTTGATGTTGATCTTTGTTGCAGGTGCTAATTGCTGCTGTCTACATTTTTGCTTTCTAGTAGTAAATGCTCTAAACCTTTTTCTCGTTCAGGTTCCTTGCACGTGGACCGAGTTTTAGGTGGTAGCTTTAGTGGGCTTTTGGCACCATAGGTTAGTAGGAGTACTATGTCATAGTAGGCTTAGCATGGCATTGTAGGCATAGTGTAACATGAAGTAGACTTGTTATGGCACCCTAGTAAGCATAGCATGTCACAGCTGGCACTGTAGCTTACTATGGCACAGTAGGCATAGTTGGCTTATTATTGCACAGTATCCCAAAGTAGGCACTGCAGCGTAGTATATTATAGTAGGGATAGCATTACACCTTAGTAGGCAGATTATGACATACAGGAGGCTTGTTATGGAAAATAGGCATAGTATTAGTAAGCATAGTGTGCCACAGTAGGTGCTGCAGCTTTAGTATGACATTGTAGGCATAACATGGCACCCTGGTAGGCATAGTATGGCATACAGTAGGCTTATTATGGCACAACAGGCATAGTAGGTCAAAGTGGGCACCGTAGCTTAGTAGGCATAGTATGACATATAGTTGGCTTATTATGGCACAGTAGGCATAGAATAACATAGCTCGGCAATTAGACCTACAATGCATAGCTTTTCCATGAACTATCACCGTAACGAGGTGGAAAAGTCTATGTGCCTCAATGACCTGCAGAGCTGCACTGGCTGGAGATTCAATTCTTCTGAAAGGGTTACCCATGCCAGATAGGTCTAATGGTAGAAGCGAGACGAAGTATAGTTCAAATTAAAATAGTTGGAAAACTTAAAACCTGGGTTGGTTATGCCCATCAGCTGTGGTAAGCATATAACCTAGGAGAAGGACAACTCTGATATAAAACCTCTCCGCAGTTAGATTAAACTGCAAAACAAATCATGATGAGCACAAATAATGAAAATTACGTGAACGACATTAATGGGGCCACCTTCACAAGTGGAACCTCGTCCGGCAGGGGAGCGCCTAGGGACTCCCAGGTCGTCATTCAGCGAAACCCCTATGGCGTTCGAGTCTTAGGCAGAGGGGCTCGTTCGAAAAATAAGCGACAATCTCCACCAGCCAGCCCTAGTGGCAGCTCCACCAATGTGCCCGCTACACGTTTGGAGAGGCGAATGGAGGCAGCGCAGAGTATTCGTACTCGAGATAATGTCGCACACTCACGGGTCAACCATCACCAACTGCTGTTGGGCAATTGGAATATCCTCACCCTCACAGGAAAAGAGCTAGAATTGGTTGAGGAAGCAAAGCGGTATCATCTCGATATTATCGGAGTTTCTTCAACCAAACGACGTGGCTCTGGAACTGTGGATCTGGATGGCGGATGGAAACTCTTCTATTCTGGTGCTGATCCTAGTATGTCTGCACAAGCGGGTGTGGGGATTCTCACAAGCCCCCGTTTGTCAGACTGTGTGTCAGATTGGATTCCTTTGGGATCACGGGTCTGTATGTTGAAGCTTAAGGTATTGGATTGGTCATTGTGCCTATTGCAGGTATATGCCCCCAATGCCACGAGTGAATATCAGACTTTTGTGGATGAAGTAAATGATGCTCTTCTACGAGTATCAGCTACTTAATCTACAGTCCTTATGGGGGATTTTAACGCACATATTGGAACAGACACAGATACGTGGAAGAGTGTGATCGGAAAACATGGAGTCACTGGACTGAATGAGAACGGAAGGTATTTATTGCAGCTCTGTTGTAGCAACGGACTCCGCATCATGAATACCTTTTTCCAGCACAGAGAGGTTCACAAGTATACATGGTATCGACCTAGTATGGATCAAAAATCTTTGATAGATTTTTGCATAGTTTCGTTAGATTTGTTTTCTGATGTGCTGGACGTTCGAGTGAAGCGAGGTGCTGAATTGTCAACTGATCACCATCTGGTAGTAGGCCTATGTTCCTTACGACTTTCGAAACCTTGGCCAAACAAGAGATCCAACAGGTCGTCTGTGACTTACCGGATCAAATGGGAGGCTTTGGAGGACAAAGAAGTAAGAAAACAGTTTGCATCCAGTATATCATCTAAGTTCAGACAACTTCCTGATGTATCCGAGGACATTGAGAGGGAATGGCTGCTGTTCAGATCAGCAATCATTTCATCAGCTGCTGAAAGCTGTGGGCGAAAACGGCTTAGAGTGGCGGGCGATAGTGAGAAAAGAACACCTTGGTGGAACTAGGAGGTTAAAGAAGCTATTCGAGCAAAGAAAGATGCGTTCAAGGCCTGGCTACAGGACAGATCGTCATCTGATTTGCAATCCCGGTACACTGAGGCGCGAAAAGCGGCAACTTCGGCAGTAAAGAAATCCAAGGAGAAGTCATGGGAAGAGTTTGGTCGTCGGTTGGATTCCAACTATTTTTCGGCAAACAAAGTATTTTGGCAGACCATCCGCCGTTTACGTGGCAAAAGATCGAATATCACGTACTCCATCAAGGATCTGACGGTAACATTCTAACGGATGAGAATGAAATCCTTTTACGATGGAGAGAATACTTTGAAGATCTTTTGAATCCTGTAAAGGCATCGACTCGTGACACACACGAAGTGACACATCTAGGGGAGGACGAAGTTTTCACTGCAGCAGAAGTGGCAACTGCAATTATCACGTACTCCATCAAGGATTCTGACGGTAACATTCTAAAGGATGAGAATGAAATCCTTTTACGATGGAGAGAATACTTTGAAGATCTTTTGAATCCTGTAAAGGCATCGACTCGTGACACACACGAAGTGACACATCTAGGGGAGGACGAAGTTTTCACTGCAGCAGAAGTGGCAACTGCAATTAAAGGAATAAAATCTGGAAAAGCTGCTGGTGAAGATGAAATCAGACCCGAGATGTTGAAAGCGCTGACTGGAGAAGGAATTCTCTGGTTAACGCGAGTGTGTCAAGTTGCGTGGAAGCTTGGCAAAACTCCCAGAGATTGGCAAACAGGTGTGATTATTCCGATATTCAAGAAAGGAGATCGCAAGCAATGTACAAACTACCGAGGGATATCACTCCTTAGTTTGCCAGGGAAAGTATATGCCAAATGCCTTGAAAGGAAATGCCGAGAAATAGTGGAATCAAAACTGGAAGATGGTCAGTGCGGTTTTCGTCCGGGTCGCAGCACCACGGACCAAATCTTCACTCTGAAGCAAATCTTCGAGAAATCTTGGGAGTATGGCAAAGATCTCTGCATGCTTTGTCGATCTTGAAAAAGCATATGACCGAGTTCCTCGGGATAAACTTTGGAAGGTTTTGCAGGAGTATGGCGTTGATGGTCAATTGTTACGCGCTATTAAGTCATTCTACTGCAGACCGGAGGTTTGTGTTCGGGTAGATGGCAAGCAATCAAAGCCGTTCCATGTGGGCGTTGGACTCCGGCAAGGGTGCGTTTTGTCACCTCTCCTTTTCATTGTTTACATGAATTGGATCGACAAATGCAGCCAAGCTGATGAGTGTGCCACGATTGGAAATTGCAAAATTAGTCGTCTGCTATTCGCAGATGATTTGGTTCTGCTTTCTTCCACAGAATCTGGCCTCCAGCGCGCATTAAATAGCTTTGCAGATGCATGCAACACCGCCGGAATGAAAATAAGCACGGCCAAAACTGAGGTACTTCATCTTTCAAGAAACCCTGATCAGTGCGTATTACAAGAGAATGGAGCGACACTGAAGCTGGTAGAGAAGTTCAAGTATCTTGGGGTTGCATTTACGAGTGACGGAAGGCAAGACGAAGAACTCGATACCCGAATAGGCAAGGCTAGTGCAGTAATGCGAGCTTTGCACTACTCGGTTGTCATGAAACGAGAATTGTCGAAAAAGGCAAAACTCTCAATTTTCAAAGCAGTTTTTGTCCCCATTCTCACTTATGGTCATGAATCTTGGGTAATGACCGAAAGAATGCGATCACAAGTGCAAGCGTCCGAAATGAGGTTTTTACGAAGAATCGAAGGAGTTACACTGTTTAACAAAGTGCGTAGCTCTGAGATTCGAAGATCTCTTAACATCGAGCCGTTACTTCTCCGAATTGAAAGATCTCAGCTTAGATGGTTTGGCCATGTAAGCAGAATGCCTCAGGAAAGACTCCCCAAACAAGCTTTACATGCCAAAGCAAATGGGAGAAGACCAGTCGGACGACCTAGAACTAGATGGACCGATTACATTGAGGATCTTGGATGGAATCGCTTGGGACTTCGCCCAAGCGAAATGATGGAGGTGATGGAAGACCGTGAGGTGTGGCGGCTCAATCTTGAGCTACTGCCCCCGCAACCCTCACGGAAAAGCGGGCAATGAAGAAAGAAGAAGAAGAAGCTTTGCAGTGCGATGAGGTTTGATCAAGGAAGGTTAATCAGGACAGCTCAGACCTCAAAGTGATTGTTTTCAGTCTGTTGAACAGATCTTTCGTAGTATGATACAGTTAAGATTGCAGACTCAGAATGATGAACTTAAGTCTACTTTACTACTGCTTTTTTGTAAATATCAAACATTAGGAGTAACAATTAGGTCCAGTGAAGATTAAAATAGCTTGAGGTATAAACCTGAGGTATAAACATGGGCCACCGAATGGGAATACGCGTGACCCCAAAAGATTTTCAGGGCGGTATTTGAGAAATAAAGTCTTGATAAGAAATGATACCGTAACTCAGGTATTTGTTATACATTACGGTGTTTGCCGTGTACTAGGACCACCACGTTGCTTAATCATTCATCTAGATGTCTTGTTTATGAAAACACAATCGCACATTCCACCAGCACAGCCTTCTTGTCATTAAAATAAATATCTGAATGCAACTGCTTTAGCAAGCTCGCTTTATTTTAAATTTAAACAACCGGTCAGCGTTAGTAGTGAAAGACACCGCCATCGAAGCGTGAGGTCAGCGTTTCGATTCTTGGTCCGGTCAAAATCGGACGCAGTGTCGCTAACGTCTCGCCCCGCTGCGATGTTTCTTTGGTGCAGTGTTGTTCAATGCCCGTGCACTAAGTCGCGAGTTTATGAAAGCTTTTATTTTAATTTGATTTAGCAACTCGCTTCAAAATCGAATTCCTCTAGATTGGTCCACAAGTAGTTTGGTAATGAAACTTAAACAAATTTAAGATGCAAAATCACGTCTTCGACGTGAAATAAATAAATAAATTTTACATGAATCGAACGATGGCATCGAACTGCAGTTTTTCTACTTGAAAGACGGGCGCTTGACAGCTGAGCTACGCCGTCATCTCTTCATGTGCTTGTGATTATAGCCCGTGGCCCGAGTTCATTTTTTGGTTTATGTTCGTTCTACTGTATTGAGATTGGCCGTTTGTTTAAGGAAAAACCATGAAAAGGGTTATCAATAGTCAATACGAATAAGTTTTGTTTCTATAATCTCGGGTCTCGAAGTCTCGTCTCGGTCTCGGTCTCGAAAATTTTTTCAAGTCTTGGTCTCGGGTCTTGGTCTCAAATTTTTTCCAAGTCTTGGTCTTGGTCTCGGTCTCGACCATCAGGGTCTTGACTACATCACTACTAAAGAGGCTAAGAAATTTAATTCTTCTTTGAAATAACTTCCGAATTTGAGCATTTTAGTTATTCGTATGGCTTTAAAACGTGCGAAGTGCGATTAAAATGACGTAAAAATCGCTTCTTTTTTGCTGCAAAATTACAAAAATCGTCCACACTCACTATACATTTAATGACTATGCCCCCGTTTACGACATGCTTGAGTTGCATCAGTTTGCTTAAAACGGAGCCTAAATCAGACAATTTTTGTGCAAAAAATTTACTTTTTGTTCACCCCTCTTAGCAAAATCCTGGTTGCGTGTCTGATTGCATTCTCTGCTTTAGATAAATTTTTCAGGCGGTAGCGGGCCGCAGACGAAACAAGCTGCCGGCCTTATTGGTCTCTCTTTTTTTAGACATTAATACAGAATTGTTGAAATTACGAACATTGGTAGCCGTACAAGATCTGAAGATCAGTTTCTATATGCAAAAGTTTAGTTTGTTTTAGCCCCCCCCCCCCACTTTCAGCTAGTGCCCCCTCACTACGTTTGCTCTGGCGACGGCACTGTGGTTGTAACATTATTGCTTCGAGCGAAACAGACAAAGCAAACAATAAAACCTGATTACACAACACGTAGGCATTACGCTCACGCATCTTCAAATTTTGCTAACGGATTTGCCTAGCGTCCTACATGTAGGACGGCTCTTATCTCAAAAAGTACGCAATAAATTTTTAAAAAATCCAATCGGAAAAAATTTTTTTAGATGTTCACAAAGCAATTTTCAAGTTTTTATAAAAAAAATACTTTAAGTATTTCAACCTTTGGCACAAATGGGTTAAAACTAACGTGAAATTTGCCGGTCATAATTTAGAAAAATTTTGTCCTTGGTCCTTGTCCTCGGCCTCTACCATTCCTGTCCTTGGCCTCGAAGGGGTCTGTCTTCGAAAAGTCGGTCCTTGGCCTCGAATTTTTTTTTAAATCCTCGGCCTCAAACGTTGGGTCCTTGACTCCACCTCTCGTAATTACTGTAAAAATGATTAAAAAAATTATTTGCTACATTAATTCCCTACAGTCCACCACTGGCTTTGATTTCGCACACTTGAGGGCCGGTCTACACTGCGCGCAGTAGCGTAGCCAGGGGGGGTGGGGGGCTATAGCCCCCTCATTGGCATTTCGACCAAAATGCAGAATGGGAAAAACACTACGTTTTTAGCACTTTTGAGACTGTTTTATGCACTGGAGTGGACTAAATAGTGCTTTAAAACATCTTTTGAAACATATATTTAGGGGAGGGGGCTAATTTGTCAAAAACAAAACTAACATATAAATGAAAACTTTGAAAAATGGTCAAAATTAAGCAATCAAATTTGATCGCAAGTGTCAAAATGCTAAACATAGACGTCATCAACAAATATACTCTAAACTAAGGAATAGGGTGGGGGGGGGGGCTACTCAGTATTAGTTAATTACCAACCATTTCTCTCAAATCCCTTTTCATTAGCCCCATCCCCCCGCCCAATTATTTTTCTCTATAAACTGTTTACGAAATAGAGAAATAGATTACACCATGTGAGTTTATTGAACTATTCGATTTCATAATTTACCAGGATCTAAACAAGAGAACTAAAAGTTTACCACAGAGCTGGACAGCGCTGTTTCGAGCTTTTAGCTCTCATCGGCAGCCCTCAGCTATCTTTTCAAAGGTATTCCCAGCTGAACAAACATCTTGGCCTAACTGGCAAACCTTATTGCCTTGCACAGAGGCAGATGGTTTAGTAGGGAATAAACGATTTTTTCACTTGTGGTACTTTAGAAACAAGTGAAAAAGTCGCTGGATCCTTGAAGTAAGGACAGCCATAGACTATCCCTACTACAAGGATTCCCCTCTGCGTGACCACGGAAATCAAAACTGCACTATCTAGTTGTCCTTCATGGTCGACTCCTGGGAAGCCTTGTCAACTTCCACTGGCAGTTAGGTGGCTATAACAACCACCAACCCTGCAGCTCCAATGATATTTCACATTGTAGCTCAAGTCATATAAGCACAGAGCTGGACAGCGCTGTTTCGAGCTTTTAGCTCTCATCGGCAGCCCTCAGCTATCTTTTCAAAGGTATTCCCAGCTGAACAAACATCTTGGCCTAACTGGCAATCCTTATTGGCTTGCACAGAGGCAGATGGTTTAGTAGGGAATAAACGATTTTTTCACTTGTGGTACTTTAGAAACAAGTGAAAAAGTCGCTGGATCCTTGAAGTAAGGACAGCCATAGACTATCCCTACTACAAGGCTGCAGGGTTGGTGGTTGTTATAGCCACCTAACTGCCAGAGGAAGTTGACAAGGCTTCCCAGGAGTCGACCATGAAGGACATCAAGATAGTGCAGTTTTAAAATTTTACCATTGGCCACCTCCCAAATAGCCCATTTATGCCACCAGTTTAATCATGTTTGCACTGCCAATTTTAATGCCACGTTTTAAAAGCATTATTCTTTAATCAAAATAGCCCTAAAATGAAGTTATTTTTGCAAAACAAATGCAAAATTTTTGAGCGCTGGGGGCTCCGCCCCCAGATCCCCGTGCCTCCGGCGGCTGGGGGCTTTGCCTCCAAACCACCTGCCTCCGGCGGCTGGGGACTTCACCCCCAGACCCCCAAACACAGCTCTCCCCATTGCGAACTTCTCGCTACGCGCCTGACTGCGCGTAAAATCGTCAGCTTACGAACGTAACCTTAGTTTGTTTTAAAGGAAAATTCTGTAAGCCCGGGCGTACCACCTTACGGGCATATAACCTTACAAGAGTAAAATTGCCAGCGAAGAGCAAATTTTTTTCGCCGGTACGCTCTAAGCTCGTAAGCCCGGGTCCAACATGTGATGTGATGATGATAGGATAGATGCTACTCTTAAAACTACATTGGGATTATGCGGGTAGTGGTAGAAGTAGCAATTGATCTGGTCATTTGTTTAACTTTTTCCCTAAACTTTTGTTGATTCTCGGATCAAAGTTAATTTACGTTTGTACATACAACCCTTAGTGTATGCAGTAGTGTACTTTGTTACTAAATTGATATGAAATTTAAATATGGTATGACATATATTCATAATGTAAACATCTTTTTTCAGCATTTGATACAATTGTTTTAAAAGTGAGGGCACTCGAAATTCAACCAAAAAGGTTAGAGGAAACACTGCTCTATTTTGTTTACAAACCCTCAAAGAAGAAGAAAAAGCACTGAGCAAAATGCAATTTATGCCAGTATTGCACTGTAGTTTTAGGTTGACTGTTTTGCTAAGCATTTTCAGGCAAATGGTTGGATTGGTCATTTCAAAAAACTTAACATCATTTTCACATTTGCAAGTCACAAGTGCAATTTTAAAGTTTTTATTTCAAAAATAGTCAGAGCTTCATTAATTTTTTTTTTGTCGTTGTGACTAAAAAGACTAAATTTTCTGGTTATTCTGCAAAAATTACGGTAGATCAGCGACCATAAAATTGATCAAAAAAGATTTAGCTGTAGGGTAGGTTTTGTTGTTTCTAACCCTTGCAGACTCAAGCTTACCGAGCCAAGTCAATTGACCGCAAAGCAATGATTTCGTTACATGACTTCGTCGCAGTGATTTCGTCGCAAAGTGAGGGTTTGGGCAAGACAGGCAAGATGGCTCTGGGGATAGTAAAAATATATTTAGGATCGCCCTTTTCAGCCAATCAGCGTTGTTCGCGGTCAGTTATCGTGGACCCCAAGCTTAATTGCAAAACTTAATTAACTGCTTTTTGAATATATCTGTAATATCAATTGTTGCTAATTCTTGAAACACAGAAATCTTAGGATCAATATTTTATCCTTTTTTTAATTATAGCTAGAAAATAATTATTTTGCTATGTTTATTTCAGAGATTGATTTAGGTGGTGAAATTTGATGATTGTTATAAGTTGTGAGGCTTGATTGAATTGATTGCAAACATGATGGAATCTTTGACTCTGAAGCAAATCAAGACATTACTGTTTCGTAATTATTTATTGACAAGGAGAAAAAAAAGTCAAACTGGCCAGGTAAGTCAGTAAGTAATTTAATTTAGTTACAGTAGCATAATTTATTGTGTGCAGTGCAGTTATTAACACTGGTATCAAGGTTGCCACATCATAGAAAAGTCGTGGAAATTTGTTGCTATTCGGTAAAGTTTTTGAGTTTTGTTTTTATGTTTCTGAAAATATCTAGAAGGTTTTCTCATTCTTCATTGGAACACAATAGTGAAGCCACTTATGCAGTGCTCAAATGCAAATGTTTTACATCTAGTATTTTCTTCAAAGAGATACTGCTTGAAATCAACACGGTCGCCATGATTGACATGGATGCTCTCAAAATGTTTAACAATAAATTGGGCTAAAAATTGGAAAGAAAAACAAGAACAGCAAGCCTTAACTTAAAATTCACTTATGAAAAAGTGTAATTGTTTGGTTAGATATCAAAAACTAAAAGACCCATTTTTGGTAAAACATGCACTATTGTGGCTTTAGGTTTTTAGCAATTTTATTGTTGAATCTGCTCTAAATATATTGTTATGGAGCATTCTATTGGGTTTCATCAATGATTTTTTTTTTTAACAATTGTGCAGTATACTGTATTGATTTTATTTTATTGCAGATGATCTTATTTCCAATATATTTTGTTGTATTGCTGGTTGTTCTAAAAGTTTCAGTGTATCGCCCAACTAATTACTCATCCATGTCTAATGAAGAAACTCTCAATTTTCAAGAGATTGCCTCCAATTTTTCTGTTACTGCTAATCAAATATTGATTGCACCAAATAATTCTGGAGTCATAGAGTAAGTTTTTGTCTGTAAAATATAAATTGTGTTATAGGCTCTTTTTGGCCTAGCAGTCAACAACAATTTTTACGTATTTCAGTATTTTTTGGATGAACATTGTTTAAGTTAGTTTTTTGATTTTGAGGTGATTGATTTAATGAAAAAGTTTAAAATGCTTTCTTTACTATTGCAGCAATCTGGTGATATTTTATGTTAGGTGTTTCTTTATGTCATTGGTATTATATTGATATATCTAACTAATATTTAGGAAAGCTCAAATGTGATGTCGCTGTATTTGAGGTAGTTTTTGATTTCAAACCTTTATCTCTTTAAAAATCTTGTCATATCAACATCTTTGCCAGGCCATTTTTGCCATGGGAACTAGAATTCTGATTAGAGTTTTTGTATGCAGTCTTTCTTTGGCCATTTTGTTCAAAATAGCTAATTTGTATTTTGTCAACGTAACGGTACCTTGTCTCAACTTCACTGTAATAGACTGATAAATTACTCTGCTCTGGATTTTCCATTGAGTACTATTTTGTTGGTAATGTCAAATTCTACTAAATTGACTTTGTTGAAGATGAACTAGAAGCTAATTTAATAAAGTTTCTAAAGTCGATAATAATTGCTGATATTAATGTCAAAGTACATGGGCTTAAAACTCATTGTTTAATCACCAAGTTTTAGCGTCTTATGTTAATCAGTCATGCATGACCACATTATTCAACATGCACTGAAACTCAGGGTCTTAGCTATGGGTTTGATGCAGAATATCTCTGCAATAGTTGTGTCAAAAAGGATTGGGTTCCATCCAGGGCTGCAAACTTGATCAATTTTCATTTGATCTTGTTTTGTTCTTTTGCTCTTTTATTTTATTTGTCTAAACCATCTATACACATAAATATATAGCTGAAAAAATAATCAATATGCAATGGTTGCAACAGGGTGGCTGCGAAGGAACCACTAAGTCTTCGAGTTGGCAGCTACGCTATCCGTCATGTTAATGATGTAGAAGTAATATAAGTCACTGAATGTGCATTAGGGTTGTTCAAAAAAAACTTTTTTTTCAAACTTAACCCATCACCCCTTCAAATTGTTAGGTTGGTGGTAGAAACCCCTCTTACCAAAATTTCAGCTTATTCGGTTCACAGAGAGAGGAGGATATGCAATTTGAAATTTTGATTTTTTGTCGAAAAATATCGATGTTTTGCCTACTTCAGCACTACGTTTTTCAGTCAAAATCTAAGCTTTTTTGATTTAATGTTGCTCAAATTACATAACCAACCCAGTCTAAACAGGTTCGTGGTGTTTGTTTTGTATATTTATTAACAAAAAACTTCCTGTTTTTTTGCTATTCTGATTAAAATACGTTAAGATGCTTATGCTATCTTGACTGCTTTCAAACACCATTACTGCTCTACAAACCACTGCATAAAATAAGAAAAAACCGATTTCTATCTAGAAACTCATCTAGCGTTCCTCTTCAAGTTCCAGTGATGACATGCACCAAGTTATTGAAACCATGTGTGGCAGGTTCAACCTGTAAGACATGTTATTGATCATTCCAATCACACTGCTATAATGGTAGTGAACAACCAGAAGTGGATGAAGTTTTGCACATTATTTTCTCGCAGTTCAGCATTTCTGTGTTGGTTGTTCTAATTCTTAGTAAGAACAACTTCACGATCATCCCATTTTTTGACTCTTTGGATTTTCAAAGTACTGTAAAATAGTAAAAAGTTGAAGGTTGGAATGATTCATTGCAAAATGTTACTAAGTTTTGCGACCAACCGCTAAATTGTCTACCATTCTAGCCGACTATAATTATGCAGTAATTAGGTTCACTAAAATTTCAGGAAACTCTAGTTTTTGCGTCGTTTTGGTGTTGCTCGTTTTGTGATAAAATAGCAAAATCAGCTTTGCAACCAACCTCATATTTTTTTTTGGTTCCAACTATTGCCTTATTTGAGTGGTAACAGTGTGTTTCCACAAAAGTGAAACTGTTGTTTGGTTAGATGGTAACTCTAACTACACTCGCATAATTTTGAAACAATACTACGTCTTCGTCGCGTTCCCATCTTGAAAAAGCAAATGCAACATTTGTTGCTGAACATCATATTACTGGTGCGATTGTATTGTGCATCGAAAAAGCAGCCTTTGAAGCCAATAGAGCATTTACCAATACTTGTGACTTGAATGTTAGCAACCAAAACACTAAACTGTTGGGCAAAATTTTACTCAAGATTGTGCTGTATAATAATACCCTTGATAGTCGCATCTGAAATGCACTGCTACCACTCTGTTATCCTACATTGTTTGAACAAGACGACCACGAGAGGTTTGTGTATAAGGCTGATTAAATCCGTTGTGAAAACATATATTTTGGTATACCACAGATAAAACAATGAAAACCTTTCAGTCTGTTTCACCCTACGCTGTAATCGTTTCAGGTGAAACATCTCGCGAAGTTATAATAGTAAAACAATAGGGTTTTTGATACTTTTCTATGATGTGCTAGATACAGGGTTTGCCATGAGTTAACTCACACATAAAAGCATTTAACATAGTTTTGATAAACTAATTAATTTAACTGATCTGTTTAACAAGCAATGCTTCCCTGCTCCAGAAAAGAATATGTACTTTACACCCTAACAAAGTAAAAAGTACATGTTCTTTTAGAGATTTTACATCACAGCCCACATGATTTTTTAATACGCGACTCATGGCCAACTCTGTATATGAATGGGCTCTAACTACTACTGTTATTGAGCTCGTGTGAGCTTGATTGGTAGAGGAGGATGAATCCCCTAAACTAAAACAACACGTATCGTGCATACATGATGGTTGGTTGATGCATCAAAAACATAAAAGAGATGTATCTGGCCAGCTCTATTGGTGGGAACAACCCAGGTTAGCATTTAAGCATTATTACCTAAAGAACGGTCAGCGTAGACATGAAATTTTGTAACAATTCGCAATGAGTCTTTCCAACCTTCAACTTTTTACTATTTTACAGTACTTTGAAAATCCAAAGAGTCAAAAAATGGGATGATCGTGAAGTTGTTCTTACTAAGAATTAGAACAACCAACACAGAAATGCTGAACTGCGAGAAAATAATGTGCAAAACTTCATCCACTTCTGGTTGTTCACTACCATTATAGCAGTGTGATTGGAATGATAAATCACATGTCTTATGGGTTGAACTTGCCAAACATGCAGTGGTGTCGATCTTTGTAAAGCATTGGGGGGGATAATTTGCAATTTTACCCCAATTTTGCCCTATTTTCAACATTGGGGGGGGGATGAACCTCGACCACGATTTTGTTCAGGTGTGGAAATTTAGTGAAGACCAAAAAAAATAAGCAAATGGAACACTTTTTTTCCCAAATTCTGGTAAAGACCAAAAAAAAAAGTCTTCCACAAGAATAGAACACTATTTTCCCCAAATTTACACGCTCAGATGTACACCCATTCAAATTACAAATTATTGGGGGTATGCAGATGTGGACCATTCTCAAACTATTGGGGGGGATACAGCCAAATTATTGAGAGGGATATATCCCCCCCCTTGTTTTGGCACCCCTGCAAACATGGTTTCAATAATTTGGTGCATGTCATCGCTTGGACTTGAAGAGGAACGCTAGATGAGTTTCTAGATAGAAATCGGTCTTTTTCTCATTTTATGCAGTGGTTTGTAGAGCAGTAATGGTGTTTGAAAGCAGTCAAGATAGCATAAGCATCTTAACGTATTTTAATCAGAATAGCAAAAAAACAGGAAGTTTTTTGTTAATAAATATACAAAACAAACACCACGAACCTGTTTAGACTGGGTCTGATATGTAATTTGAGCAACATTAAATCAAAAAAGCTGAGATTTTGACTGAAAAACGTAGTGCTGAAGTGGGCAAAAAATCGATATTTTTCGACAAAAAATCAAAATTTCAAATTGCATATCCTCCTCTCCCTGTGAACCGAATAAGCTGAAATTTTGGTAAGAGGGGTTTCTACCACCAACCTAACAATTTGCAGGGGTGATGGGTTAAGTTTAATATATTTGCTGTTATTTGCAATATATTTGCTGTTTTTTTAAGTTGCCATGGCATATACAAATGAACTAGAATCTCAATTTAGACGGCATGATAAAAAAAGTGTATTTTTTTTGACAATTTTGTTAATCTTAAAATTTCTTTTTCCTGAATCCAAACTTGACCAGTTTTATTAGAGTTTGGAAAAGTTTTTTTTGAGCTTGACAAAACAATCAAATTTTTTCGTGTTTTCAGGTTTGGTGCTGTCTAATTTATTACTATGGCAGTAACCCTATAAACCCGATTGATTTTGCCTGCAGTCCATTTTTAATCTATTTGTATCGGGGGGGGGGGCAAATCTTCCCCTCCTCTTAGTTATTTTAATATAGTTTCTAAACTAAAAAAAGTTTTGCTTTGATGCACCCTGACTTTGAATCAAAATTTAATAACACACATTTTCAGAAAGTTAGTGGTCAGCCGGACAACCGGAAGTGACGTCATTTTTGCCTTTGTCAGAGGCACCTAAACAGTTTCGTACAGTTTTGAGCACAATGCATGCTTATCAGTGCCCGTATTCTATTCATTGTACTGCGTATTCATTATCGATGCTAATCTTTAGCTGAAATAAATCATTTTATTTACTGATAAATGCATTGCATCATCATTACGTCATTGATGACGTTATAATTCAAAAATATTGCTTTTTCTGCTGTTTCTCGAAACAAACTGCATTTGCATAAAAAATATTCATTTTCATCAGCTGTTGAATGATATAATGAAAATAATACTGCAGTATTGTAAAATTTTATGAATTATAGTATATCTCAGTTACAAAAAATTACAAATAAAAATCAACACAATATATTAAAGATGACGTCATCATACATGTGACATCACGATGCATGTGACGTCATCATCTGCGGTGACTTTATCAGAGATGTCTTTGAAAAAGCAAAAGTCCAAATTGAAAATAATATTTTGCAACATTTAGACAAATTTGCATGCTCTTATAAGGATTTACTGGTTTTGGTAACGTCATCATCGTTTTCGTGACGTCACCACCTCAAAATATTTATTTTTAAAAATTTAACAAAAAATAGCTTCAACACGCAAAAAATGTTACTTCTATCACTGGCCAATTGGTTCTTAGTTAAGGTAGGCAAATTTGCCTCCCCCCAGTATAAATAGGGTGTAAAAATAGCCCAGTACATATAGGGTTAAAACGGATAAACTTGACTAGGTTTTGTTTCAAACGGAAGGGTTTGAATATCTTAAAATCCCGATTACGGGTGAAACAGTCTGCAGGGTTTTAGATTTTAAATTTTTCTATGTGACGTGTACTGTGTTGTGATTTGTTTCAAAGGTTGTTGCTTGACTTAAAAATATGCCATTTATGTGGATGTCTTCGCATTTAATGCAATAACTTTTTGCTTAAGTATATTTTGTTGTTTGTTAGTTTTAGATGGTGAAAAAATAAACAACGAGTACTGCAGCAATCTCTATGTTTCAACTTTCTTGAAGAAAATATTCTAAAGCATTGTTAAATTTTGTATATTTTTTAAGCTCTTTTTATTAGTTTAAGCTAATGAATTATAGTCGAATCAGTATTTTAATTGACGAATTAATTGAGTATTTGTAATATGCTTTAAATTTGTGTTTAGGTTTAAAGAAAAGTTGGAAAATCATGCGTATGCCAGAGGAAACAACTTTAGTATTCTTTCGAGCCAGGTTAGTTGGATAATTGCATATGAGCTAATATAATCGATCAATTTGCTTTTGAAAAAAAGCAGTGGGTAGTGTAATGATTTGTCAATAGCTATTATCATTTTTTGCTGAACGTCAAGCAGGGAAGCTTTGAATACAAATTTTCATAGTCTTTAGTTTGTTTGACGGGAAATCGAACCTGAATTTGCCGATTCGATAGTAGACACTCATTGCTTATGAATAGAAAAGAAAATGCTTGTATTTTGCTTGCCATGTAGTAATACTTTGTTTGCCTACACCTCATGTTTGGTGTAATTTTGGGAGTTGAATCTAATCTACTGCGGCAAGATTTTGTTTTACTGATTGGCAGATTCTCCATCAAAACAACTTATTACAACGCAATGCATAAGTGCTTTAGTAGAATCTTGAACTACCGCTGGCTGTCGTCTGTCGTTGTTTTGCTGTTTCTATGATCTTGGCAAACAAAGCATTGACTGTTCACTTTAAGATTTGAATTGTAAACGTTTGAAAACCGTACAGCTTTTGGGTTTTGCAGAACTAGCATTGGCTGAAACTTCTGCAAGCATTAGTTTGGTTGGAGTTTCTCTGTGGATAAGTGCACAGTGCACTGCAATTGCTGCACCAAAAAACTGGGCCTAGTCTGGCGAACCCTGGAAGAGACAAGTGGCCATTTGCACAGCACTCAAAGAATGGGCGCCCCATCACCGCGCAGGTGGCCACCACTGATGGGTCCCCATTGGTTGCCTTTACAATCCGCTGGTTGGGGGGCTTCATTATTATTCCCCAGTTGTAGAAATCGCTGTTGAGGTATTTTGCATTATGTGTTTTTATTTTGTACATTGTTTTGCATAGGATGAAATGGATGCTGTGTACAGAGCAAATCCCTCAGTTAATATTATTGGAATTCTGTTTGAAGGAAGCTCTCTATACAATTATACACTCCGGTTTGACTACTCCGTCATTCCTGGCCCCACTCCTGTCGACTTCAATCAAAGTAAGAAAAAGTAACTTTTGTGAAATGTATGGTAACTTGTTTTGATCTTGAAAGTTTTGGTTCAAATTTTGTCATATTATTTGGAATTTTTTGAAGATGTCGATTGGTTTTCAGAACATCAATATATACGTGTTACATGTCCAAGTTATTGCCTAACTTTAATTTTAGTTTTGACTGTGTCGTTTTTGGTTGCTTGTAAATGTGACACAAAGACATAGGTGTTCAGGCAGTCTTGAAAAGCATGAAAAAAGTTTGGTAATTTTTCAGGTTGGAAATGTCCGAAAACATTTTTCCATTTGTCTTGTTAGTACAGAAGACAAAATTATTTTTTCCGATTTTTTTCCCTGAAGACACTTTATGTGCATTTGTATTTTGGGTCCAAGCGCATGCAGTCTT
The DNA here is from genome assembly GCA_963965965.1 of Trididemnum nubilum. Lineage (NCBI taxonomy): Eukaryota > Metazoa > Chordata > Ascidiacea > Aplousobranchia > Didemnidae > Trididemnum > Trididemnum nubilum. Next base: position 34,429,734 of record OZ014490.1, read on the forward strand.
AGCCATTGTGGTGGCCGATTCTGACTAAAGACATGCAAATAGAGTCGGAAAAAGGATATTGGTGTGGTTTGGTTTGACAGGCGCAAAGTGCCTGGGCCCTGAATCATTCGAACAAACGAGCACGAGGTTATTGTGCTAGCTGCCAGTAGACTAGTGGCTAGTAAAATTGCAAACTTGCCCCTGACCGGGTGCTTGTTGGTATATACTAAAAGGACTCAATTTTATCAAGTAGCAAGCTTGCGGGTTTATGATAGGAAGGAATCTCTACCAACCTCATAGGCACAGCTGCATTGGTGGAGCAGAGGCAAGGCAGCAAGGAAACCTGCGATGTGTGTGGGCTAGCGGGTGGGACACTCGGACTAAGCTGGGGTGATCTGTGGTACTTATAAGCATTAATGCAAGGATGAGTGAAAACAAAAAGGGTCTGATTAAGAATCTTATCTCTGGAGAATTTGTCTTGTTATTTCGACTAATCCCTCGTTTGGGCAAGGTGCAGCACCGCCACATTGAAGCGGTGAGACGTTGTATAGTAACTTTTCTGTCAGGCTCATTGGTTGTTGCAATGATCTTAGTTTTAGAACGGATATTAAATTTCTCTTAAAGGCACTTTTTTCATGTTGAAGTTTTTACCATTTTAGATAACTGCAGGAGTGTGAATATTCTTGAGAGCGGGAATTGTCCATCCAGTAGCTACATTACATCGAGGTTCTTGTCGTTGCAATCAATTATTGATGAAGTTTTAATAAAAGTAAGTTTAATGACTCTACGGCATGCATAGTGTGTATTCCTATTGTGTACTGACTATTCTAATGTTCCAGCCAAATTTTCATATACTAAATTTGCAACGCTGTGTTCAGTTTGACTTGTGTGAGAAATTGAACACCGGACCTTCCTCTGCAGAGGAGTACGTTTTACTCTTTAACCAATGTGATTTTAAACTTGTATTTAAATGAGTTTGATTTTGAAGTTGTTTTTGATGAAATTACCACGCAGTATCATCATCAATTCAGTTTTGGTTTGGGTTCTTCCTCGTCAACGGAGTTGGCTGGATTTCGTTCGGCAATTGACTTCACCACTTTTCCCCGTTTCGCTATGTAATAAAAATATAAACTCTTCATTATTCGATTAAACCCTGGATTTTGACTTTATGTGTATATTTTTTGCAGGACTACAACCCGGACTATCAGTTCCCTGAAATTACTTTGCAAAGAATGCCAAGGGTGGGAGCGATAGTTAATGCCGAGGGCTTCACTTTTGCTTCTGCCATTTACCTTGTATTTGCTTTCACGCCGTTTATGATGTAAGTGGCAGCAATGGCGAGTTAGGATATTTTGTCTTTTTTTAAAACTTTACAGAAATCCAGTCAAGAACTTAAAAGTTCTGAGTGGTATGCATTGTCGGAAGGTTTAATTTCACCGTGCGGCGTGCGCGCACGAAGTATATTCATTGCAGTCTACCCTTTTTAATTAGAAATTTTTTTGTGTTTAGACTTATAGAGCGTTACGCAGACAGCGCTGTTTTAATTTCGGCTCACCAGCTTTAATAACCACGGATAAAAAAGACACACCGCACGAACTGCATTTATTTGGAAATTTTATTTGTTTTCGTATGTTTTTTTTTTTTTTTGCAATCCTCTTAATACATTTTTATCCGTGGTTATTTCAGAAAATAATTTCGCTTCACAAATTGAAGTTGCAATTAACTCGAAATTAATAAATTACTTACTAGTTTGAAGGGAAATATGAATTGCTTTTGATTTGAGAACAAAAGTGTAAAAATAAGACTATTAAGTAGTGAAAAGGCACACGTTACGTACTGTAAGCACCTTGCACTCAATTTTGCATTGATTTTTAAATGCATTTAAGTTTTTTTCTTTAATTTGAATATGATTTGCGGCAAAGTCAGCCTCATAACTTTCTGTTTATTCAGTGCCAGTAGAGGTGGTGCTAGCTCACAGAGGACTAGAATTAATTTGGTGACTTCTTGAATTGGTTGCCAGAGCAAACAAGCAGGCCAGGCCAATTCTGGGCTCTGTCATTTGAGCAGATAGCTCTGAAAGCAATACGGAAAGGGGAGGAGCAGGAGTATTGGAACCATTTGGATGGAGCAAGAGGACTTGTGGTGCGTGCGATGAAAAGCCCGGGTTTGGGTTGACATTGCCACTACAATAAGTAGCAACGCCTGATGATAAGATGCACGAAGAACCATTTAAGGAAAGAAGAAGCCGCTTTGTTGTAATTTGTCCACTGGCGGCTTAAGAAAAAAAGTTCTGAGGCTGAGGGGTGGCTTTTCTGGTCGAGTCCCTCCGAAACTTTGTTCCACTATTTCGATTTACTGCACACTCGCGAGGGAGAGTAGGGAACCGCACCACCACGTTGTGGCGTCGGGACACGTTCGATTAAGTGTCACCGCTGTCGCAAACTACGTTGCAAGATACGTCATAGGTAGAAAGTTCGGATTTGCCAAAATTGTGCGTGCTCAAAAGCTATAAGTGCATCGTATTAACCGTCAATTTTCAATTTTTCAGCATTCTCCTGGTGAACGTGGTCACAGAAAAGCAGCTTAAGATTAAAGAAGCAATGAAGGTTATGGGTCTAGGAAATTTTGCTTTGTGGTGAGAAGCGTTTTTAGCGTTAATAGAATTGCAAGCATCAAAACTGATTGAAAAAATAACGACGTCTGATATGCACTGTAATTCCAATTGGCTTTGGATTTGCGCAGATCGCGAAGTTTCAGGCTTTGTGACTAGTTAGCGTCTGGACTAAACTGGTGAGTGTTGAGTCGTACGCCTATTCAACATCACTAACTTATGCGTAGCTCTTGTGTTTCCGATATAGTACGACTTATCCGTAGGAATGGCAAATGTTTCAGTGCGTCATAGATCGAATTCCGAGCAATGTAAAAATGAAAAAAGTAGAAATATTTCCATTCTGTATTCTACAACTCGACTGTAATGATTAATCCCATTTTGATGATTTGATTTGCAGGTTTTCGTGGTCCCTTACGTATGGAGTCATCATATTCTTCATGGCGGTGATAATGAGCGTGATCGCAGTGTTCGGAACACTTTTTGAACACAGCAACTTCTTCCTCATCTTCTTACTCTTTTTCCTCTATGGGCTTAGCATTGTGGGTAAAGTTGCGCTACATTTTACAAATAGTACAAACGTGGTTATTTTTTAAAAGCGTACAAATTCGGTATCGTGCTTAGAAGCTATGGCCTTTCTTGAATGACGTCGTAGCTGTACAACTATTTCATTGTGTCAACGAATATCGATTAATCGAAGCATTGAAGTTGGGTTATTAAAGATTTTAACTGGTGTCATGTGGCCTTTCGGCAATTGTGACTGCTTAGCACGCTGATAAACCTATCTTTTGGACAAGTTCGTTACGCTGGTTGCAGGTTACTTGCAAGTGTTTTACAGTATCTGTAGTACTGTTTATTGTTCAAGCATATTGCAATCTCCATCAGTTATCTGTATAAATGCCGTTGTAGTTACAGCCTTGCTTGGCCTAGGCGCAGAAAGAGGACCTTGCGCTCTTCAGATCGTGCTGCCACTTTTCCAGCATTAAGTGAAAACCACACTGTCACAGTGTCCCTATCAGTGCTGACTGGCAAGCAAAAATGCTAATGTTAAAGTCTTGACCCTACCAGGAATAAGAGTAGGCGGCGATTGCTCAGTTGGTGAGCATCGAGTTCGAGTTGGTGACCGAAAGGTTGCTGATTTCCGGTTCGATTCCCGAACTGGCAATGTATTGTTGTGTCCTTGGGAAAGACACTTTTCACTAATTTCCCATTAGGGCCAAGCAGTCTCCACCCGTTGTGGCACAGCCCAACTTGAAAGTGCAACTCCCCATAAAAGGGTGCCGTGCGTTGGTGTGATTATACAGACATAGAATGTCTGGTTTATATGAACGAACGGGAAATAGAGCTGGGGTCTCTCTTTCAGTAGCTGGCGCATGATCTTCTTGAATTGTGTAAAATCGGTAAATTGCGAAGCGATTCGATTTGCTGCGAGCGTAAGCACTGAATAATTGAACGAAATAAACGACTAGTAGTTTTTTAAATCGGTAAATAGTATAGGAAGCGCTTTTCAAAGCTAAATTTGAAAACGAAAATATTGATTTGGTTTGAGAAGTGATTTGGGCGAGTAGGCCTGCATTGTGCATATTTTGGTGCGGTAGGTGTAGCAACCGTGCAAATAAAAATCGCTCGTTTTGCCTGCATGTTTTAACGTCTGACGTTGTGTCACTACTTCCTTTTCCTGACTGTTCATGTTATTTTTGTGTAATTTATCCATTCGCTATTATTGTGGTGGTTAGGAATCGAATGAATGACGTTGTGAAAACAGCTATAATGAAATAGATGTTTGTCGTTCTTCAGTTATGTTGTCAAAATCGCTGACCCTGGAGTCGGGAGGCATTTTAACGAAGTGTATCCTTTAACCTCATATTATACATTCTTTTGGTTTTTTCTCATTAACTCGAGTTAAATACTGCACTGTTGCGATTCGTCATCGTCGTCTCTGTGGTGTAGTGGTGAAGGCGCGCGCGGCTGGCAAGTCACAGATTCTATTCGCACTGTGCTCTTTTATTCTTTTTTTTTTTTCAGAACCTTGACATAGAGTTAGGATTCGGGCAGCGATGCCAGCCTGAGAGATAGTAAATGAAAGTGCAAAAAAAGGGTACACTTTGAAATTATGCACCCTGGAGACCGATGCTTTTCATAATACAACATTCCGTTGCACAAAGCGCTCGCCCGTATTCAACACCAGGTATTATCGACCAAGTTTCCCGAAATTGAAAGAAACCAGCAGTTTTCACGTTGGTAGAGTAAGCGATTATTGTTTGATGACCAATTTGTTTGTTGCAGGAAATGTTGGGCTTCATGTTGACGCCATTCTTTATCAACGCTAAGACCGCCGGCACCGCGGCTGGTTTCATCAACCTCTTGTTCGGACTTCTCTATTTAGTCGTTGCTTTCGTGCAAGACATTCCTGTGGGGGCCATCTGGGCTCTCAATTTACTCGCACCAACCGGGTTTGCTACAGCTATTGGAGGGGTGCGTAATTATCATTTCTAACATTACTGCTCGATTATTAAGTGATAGTAATACTTTCATGGTCTGTGGCGTGATTTTTTCCTTGTTTGCAGTTGTGCTTCATCTTCTTGCTACACAAACCATCCTTTGTGTGATTAAGAAGTTGCCAATTTATACTGCGATGTTTATATTCATACGTAGTTCATTTTTTTACTTGCCGGTTAAATTGTGGAACTACCAAACGAATACGTCGTAACGCATAACCCTTATGCCTGGCAACATCCGGGGTGGTAGGTGGAAGTTTCTTTTTTAACGGCGTTAAATGAACTTTTTTCGAAGCCTGATAATTTCTATGGGCTTGCCTTGCCGAAATTTGAACATTTCCAGTTACACGGTATGTCTAACAATTCGTGCAGTTAACCTTAAATCAACACTAAACTTCTTCGAAGTTCTGCTTTGCATATAACTACCAAAAAAAGTTGGGTTTGGTGCATGAAAGTTCTGGCACATTAAAGTCCAGGTGCTTAAAAGTTCCGGTCTATAGTGATACCCTTAAGATGTAAAGTTTTGTCGAAGTTTTTCGTTAGGTGGCGAGTGCCCAAATTTTCGCAGAACTATTGTGCCCAAAGCTGTAGAAATACGTTTATGTGCCCTAAAGTTCATACCAATCCAGTATTAAAGTATACTAAAAGTCATTTTTTCACGAGTTTGTTGACTTTTTTAAAGTTATGTTTATCATATTGACAAAAATTATCTGCCTTCAATCCAACAAAGCGCTGATTTGCTGACAAAAATCGGCTTAGTGAGAACACTATCGTTTCAGATCGCAGTGTTGGAGGTCGCGGGCGTGGGCGCGCAGTTCAGCAACTTGTGGTCGACCGAAATCACGCGCTACCCGGTCGGCATCACATTCGTCATGCTTGCCGCCGACATTTTTCTCTACTTCATTTTGATCTTATATTTCGACAGAATCATTCCAGGTAATCGAGACGTTGTATTTTAACGACATGGCAGTCCCTCGAAGCTCAGAGGTTTTAGACGAAGCCCCACAGTCGTGTAGTCAGCTTCTTTGTATGTTCGGCGGTTATCTTGCGCCAATTTTCAAGGACCCACTTGAAGTAACAGCTTAAAAGTTTTGACGAATGCATTGGTATTACCACAGTGTCGGAATTGTCAATATTGTATAGCGTAGATTTCCTATATCATAGTATATACATTTGTATGAAAGTTTGCTGTTCAAAGCTTTTGGGCCGGCTAGTAAAATTACTAGTAGCAGATTTACACACCAATGCCTTTTCATCCTAATTACTTTGCCATAAATTTTAACTCAAAAAAACAATTACGTTTGCGAATTCGAAAACGTTTGCGTGTCGCACGTATCATGAGAGAACGTCGTTTTTTGTAACTAAAATTAACGCTTTCGTGCGATTCAGTCATTCAGTGCCAGTCAAATTGCAATGGATCTGACATAATCATGCTGAATACCTTCATGACTATCGCATAGTAGGGGACTGGATAGCTGGTGATAAAACTGCGGTTAAGTTAAATTGTCGCACCGAGCGTTGAAGAATTAGTAAGTAGCGAACCTGCGTTAGAGCGCAAAATAATTACTCTGTGCTGTTTGTTCAATGTTATCGTAATAAAAATTTGTATTATAGTGTTTTTGATGATGCTCTGCGTTACCTTGCGAGCAAGACCTCAACGATTTCTCACCTGGCAAGGCATTTTAAGGTCCCGGTGCCGTTACCCCTCTCCCAAAAAATTCGGTTGATGTTTGAGTTGTTGTGAATATAAATAATTGACCGAAATAATTGCACTCAGCTCTCATCTTTCAACACCTGAAAGCCAAGAGTAGGTTGGGGTTGCCTGCAGTTGTTAGAAGTTTTATGCGCAGCAATTGCAAGGTTACACTAGAATCCACTTGCTTTAAAATCGATTTTTCAGGCGAATACGGGAAAGCGGAGCCGGTTTATTTCTTTTTGCTGCCGTCTTATTGGTTTCCGTCCAGTCGTGCAGCGGCTTCGCCTAGCAACCTGCCGAGTTCGGATTTTCCTGCGGAAGACTGCGAGCCAATCAGTGAGGATTTGCGTGGAAGAGAAGCCATCAGGTCGGTGGATCAATGGAATCGGCACTGCCACTTTAATTTCATAGTGCAACAGTTGATCTGAGTTCAGAAAGATTCCGAGTTAAATACCTTGTACTAAGGGTGAATGGTTTTAGGTCTTGTAATTGCGTTGGTTGCTGCGGCAAACTTCGATTCAAGGCTTCAAGATGCCAAGAGAGTATGGAGTTGGATTGATGGATTAGATGCTGAGAGAGTTTTGAGGGTGGCTGCTTGACTCGGAAGACCTAATTGGTCCCATCGCAGTCTTCCCTTGCAGTGAAATTCTAAATCAGCAGGCAGTAGCCCGATATTTGAATTTGTTTTTTGAGACAGTACAGTGTACTCGTATTTATTTGGTTTGTTGTCTGTTTGTTTTTATTTTTGTTTTTCTTATATGCACAAAATAAACTAATAATAATATTGACACGCCACGCAATAACAAGCTCAATAAAGATAAGCGCCGCATATACTATATGTAGTTGCTTTTCTTGTATCATGTATTCCACTGAAACAATTTTCCTGTGAAGAATAAGTAGGGATATTTAAAGCTGTGCTTACCCTGGTCCACACCGGCTGCAGTTTTGACTTAATTTAGTTTTTTTGGGAAGAGTTTACTGATCCGAGATCAAAACTGTCAAATCGAACCTAAAAGTTTCAACTTCGTGTTTATCCACCACATCCTCCTTACGTACCTTGATATTCGATATTAAAGGGCAGTGTGAAGCGTCCACCATAATTTTGTGGTAGGCACTTGGTCATTGGCATCTTGACTCGCTATGCCAAAAATTTTCTTCACTCTCCGGCCTAGAAATTTAATGAATAAATATGCACCGTAGCTTCGCTTTTTTGTTATTAAAATAATCAAATTAAAATCTCATTAAATTAAAAGAAATTAAAATCCAAGTTTGGTAAACACGCTGCCTTTTGAATCGTAGTCAAGCTCTGTTACAAGTAACCATAGGTATCCTAAATACCGTTATATGTTGAATTAGCCATCTTTACAGTTGAATGTAATTTCAATAAAATCCCTACAGACATTAGTTTATTCGAAACGATTTTTTTGCTTGCTCTTGCTTTATGTACTGAGTAAACAGTACGGCATGTGCGATGTCATCGTTGTTAAATTTGATTATTCGTTCAACAATGGATTTGTGTTTGTACTTGCGGGTTTTGATGACTACTACCAGGGAAGCCTTGTAATTGCCGCTACGCGAGTCACGACATAAAACGTCGTGTGAATAAGCTCACGTGACATCGCAAAATGATTGGACAAAAAGTTTGCATAGTGTTTTTAGCCACTGCAATTGCAGTTGGGTTTTTCACAATTAATTTGTGTGAATTGTCGCGTCGCTCATTTAATGTTATCACAATGACTTTCAATTTTTATCCCGTTGCGAGACTGAGTTAGGGGATCTATTATTTCCCTGCATAAAGCAGCCATTGAACATCACAATTAGGGTTTTCAATTTAATTGCTAACGTAAACAAACAATTAATTGCTTATTTTGGACAAACACAATTAATTGCCATTTTATAGCAAACAGTTAATTGGTAAACTATGACGTCATTTTTCACAAAAACTCTTATACTGAAATGAGATGCCACGTTTGGGTATGTCACATAGTTTGGTTACACTGCAGCAATTTGCTGTAAGCGACTAACATCTAGTAGGCTAAGCTGCAATTGTGAAGCGCTTTTTAAATGAAATTTCAATGAGTATTTTTTAAAGATTTATAAAATAGTACTGAGCTATTTTTTGTGGGGTGGTTAGTTGGAAACAAACTGGAGATCCTTTTTAAATAATTACTTTAACTTACTATTAACTTACTAATTGAAATTAATAACTTGCTAATTGAAAAATCATTCTGGCAAGTGTAAATTCTGGAAAATAAGTTTTCGGGGAATTGTAATTTCGGCCAAATGTACATTCTGGCAAGTGTAAATTCTGGAAAATAAGTTTTTGGGGAAATGTAATTTCGGCCAAATGTACATTCTGCCAAATGAGCATTGGGCCAATGTACATTTTGGCAAATGCATGTTCAGGAAAGTGTAATTTCTGGAAAGTGCTTGTTCAGGAAAGTGTAATTTCTGGAAAGTGTATGTTCAGGAAAATGTAATTTCTGGCAAGTGTATGTTCAGGGAAATGTAATTTCTAGAAAATGCACGTTTAGGGAAATGTATATTCGGGATAATGTAGTTTCGGCCAAGTGTTTTTCGGGGAAAAGTAATTTCTGGAAGATGTTTTTCGGGGAGGTGTATAGGATCCGTTCCATTACTATGAGCTAGCTTAGCAAAAATTATCCTCATTTGATGAGGAGCAACAACCCTATTCTTATCGCTGTTAGCTTTTATTTTTTTTTATTGAAATCTGCTATAAATTTTTAAACACCTTGCTTAAGTAGTCGACACTATTTAATTTGCAAAACACGCCTTTTTCGTTGATTGAATCGGGCAAAATTCCAGCATTCACTATTCAGTTGATTGCCATTGGTGTTGGTAAGTCACTTTGAATATGACTCAACAATTGCTCAATTGTGAGTCATGTGTAGGCTATATTCGTTTTGCTAACAAAATATTCGCATGGTAGTATTTTGCTTCGCGTGCAAAGTAAGTGTAAAAGGTATAATAAAAAACACAAATATAACATTTTGCTTTGCATCGCACTTGGTGTAAACACGCCATGATTCCAAAACGTAAAAGTGCAATTAATTGCCCAATTTTAGCAATTAACTGTAACTGGTAAGAGCAACTTTTGAAGCAATTAATTGTTACAATTAATTGCTCCAATTAATTGCCTGAAAACCCTAATCACAATACGTATTGTCAGATTGCTTGCGTGCAGCAAAGCGACAATCTAATAGATGGAGTGTAGGGTTACTGTGCTGTTTTGCCTTCTCAGTGCGTTGTATTAAGGTGTTGGGTGATGCTACCCCACCTCTTTCCAAGGATGGAGGCGCGGAGGAGCTCCGCGGAAACCCAACGGTCGGGCCACTCCCCCAAATTTGGATAAGAGGGCAAAGATAAAGAAGGTTACTTATGAAATTGAATCGCTTTTGAGCAAAATTTAATTTTCAGGAGGCTTGTGATGGCCGACTTAGTAGATCTGTCGCCTGATAGGAGGTTTGCTCTGCTCATCACGCGTTTCCTCAAGTCCGCTTGTCATGCACGGGCCTTTAACGTGTAGCAACACATGATACGTCTAATTTAATGTCGCTCATCAGAAGACTAGCTCTCGATGTTATGTCGCACCCGACTGGTGAAATTTGAAAAATATCAGGCTTTGTCTCGGTCGTCTCGTCAGGATGGTGTGGAAATTGTTAGCATTTGTTTTGTCTCAAAAGAAGTCCTTGTGAAAGCAGTGAAAGAATAGGCCATACACTGTAAAGTCTACCCTGCTACCAGCTGCAGTATCCTATTACAAAGATGTAGACACACGTTACGTAGAAAAAGAATAAGAGCAACATGCACGGTGAAAAAATTATCCATTAAAATTTCATTAACGCTAAAATCAATAAACTAAACCTACAAATAGAGATTGGCATGAGTTCAGATTATATTGTTCTTTACTAAACACGAGGTCACGACGCAGTAGGCATATCATGAGGCTTCGATTTTGCTTATAATTTATCATTAAATACTTACAAATTAAGAATCCATTTTCTTTTAAATCTTTACGTCATTTAAACTTCAACCACTTGATTTAGCGCCGATATTAACGGAAATATTTGACGTTATATTTACTGATATTTGTAGAATTTGAATAAAATTTCCACAATTTATTAATGATGTAGTAAACCGTGACTCATCGAAGGCTGGCAATTTCAACTACGGGAGGAAGTTAATTGCAATAAAAAATATCAATCAGGCAACGTATAAGGCACAAATAACATCGAGTTAGTACAGAATAATAGCATGAAATCCGAAAGGGAATTATTCGGGGCAAGCTTTCACTCACAAACTACGATTCATTGTTGGCCGCTCATTGTGCGGCATACGGGTTTTTAGTGCAAGTCACGACCCGCACCCAATCAGATATTTCTTAATTGAAGCAACGTTCTTCGATTTGTTATGTTTGTTTACGTTAACGTTTCGCTCCCCAGTCCGGGGAGCATCATCAGAACAGTACCGCATTTCTTGTTCGCAAAAATCAAAAATGGAAGTATTAAGAGAAACGCAGGTAACCAGGGAACTCTTGTGACGTAACAACCAAAAAATGTACAACATACGTTATTACAACATGCAATGTCCCAGAAAAATTAGTACATCTGCTGACCTTCTACATTTTTTAGGTTTTCGAACATCACAAAAATCTACAGGAGCATGAGCTTGTTTCAATCGGAGCGTACCCCAGTGACCGCAGTCAACAACTTCTCTCTCGACATATACGAAGGCCAGATCACTGCTTTATTGGGTCACAATGGAGCCGGGAAGACGACTTTGTTCAATATCTTAACGGGTACCAATTTGCTTCTTCCAGATTTGCATTCATTGCCGTATTTTATTGAGTCGCAGTATGGTTAGTTATTGAATTTTCCAGCTGGTGAACCCCGGCTCGATCCCGTAACTGGCGATGCGCCGTGGTGTCGAACGCTTGCTCTCCCTGCATATCCACTTCTCTCGCAGTTTGATTCATTCTCGGGGGAAAAAAGAGAAAAATCTTAAGCCAACATGTGGATTTTGGTGGTCTACGCTTAACCCCCCCTCCGTCAGGTCAAGCTTGTCTTGGTTGCTTGTTCAACTCAAAAAGAATCGAATATACCATGAAATTTGTGGTATACATAACAGATTCTTAACCAAACCAAATTATGGCTTCAATCAAATAGCGAAACACTGTAGTAAACGCTAAATAACATGGATTGAGCATACTTAATGAGGCATGATATAAGCAAAGTTCGAAAAACAATCAAAGCAAAAAGCGGCTCTGTAACACGTGACAATTAGTTAGCAGTTCGATACTTTATCAAAGCGACAAAAATACCACACAATGTGAATCCAAAAAGAGGAATTTGTCTCGGTTATGAGGTTGGACCGACACAGAGTTTAAACACGTTGTTAAGATGTATGCATGATTAGGGGCCCGGCTGTTTGGATCTGGTCAACCACACCTATACAAATCCCTTCGCTCAATGCTTGGGTGAATGAGGTTGGTAGTATGCGTCTGCTCAGCCCTCTACGGCCACATTCACGAACGATCAGTGATTAGCTGAATACGTTTATCACAGTAATGCCGTAAAATAACAAGGTAATTGAAGCGTTACTTTTGCCAGGATTTACGGAGACAACCAGTGGCCGTACGACGGTGTTCAACCATGACATTGCCATCGCTGGCGAGTTGGAAAAGGTGCGTCGCATGACAGGTTTCTGCCCGCAACACAACGTCTTGTTCGATGTGCTTTCGGTGCAGGAACATCTACGAATCTTCGCTGGTATTAAAGGAATTCCAGACAATGCAGTCGCCGCCGAGGTGAGGCTACGATTTATTTCGCCTTTGAATTACAGTATTCCTATTTTATTCCGTCAACATTGACGCGTGCTTTAAGCTGCGGCAGTGCTCTCTGGTAGAGCTTCTGGTTAATGAGCGCAAGCTTACGGACTCCTGGTTCTATTTCCAAACTGACAATGAGTTGTTGTGTCCATGGGAAAGACGCTTAACGTTTATTTCCCATTATGACCAAGCAGTCTACCCGTTTTGGTGCTCCAGCCGGGCGATAGACTTGCAAACAGAACTTAAAAAAGTGCTCTGCGTTGGTGTGGTTAGACAGATGTAGAGTGTCTGGTTCTTACGTAGGAACAACGGGCACTTTAACTGAAATTGCGTCTTTTAGACGCGCCTGCTTCTTTGCGTACTATTTCAGCGCAAAGGTTGTTTCTTCGCGGTTCCTTTTCGGTATTAATTCTCGGACTATTGCCTATTTGTCACGATTTACGCTCATGTTGCGTGTTTTTTTGTTTTTATTGGGCCGATTTTGCAACTAGCAAGTTCAATACTTCAGACTTATGTTGACAACTCGCGCACAGTGGGGCTTGGCAACCAGAATTTGTCCCATCAGAGATCTTTCTTCATACCAAATTTTAATGAAATAGTGACTTATCAAATTTCTATGCAATAGTGACTTGAAAGGGCATTCTACTCGAGTTTTTCACTGTTAGCGAAAATATGGGGAAAAAACTAAAATGCATTCTCACCAAATTTAAACTTTCTTTGTCTTCCCGTTTTCAAGATATTGCAGTTTAAGATTAACAATTTTTCTCTTCGGTGTTGTCATTTTGCCCATATTGTGCCAAAGATTAACTTGTGGAAAGCCAGAAGATTAACTATTTACTTGAAAAGCAGCTTACAATTTTGACCCTTACCTTGTCCTTACAGCAACTTCGCCATGAAACACTGATTGAGAATTAGGAACATGCTGCGACTTTTTGAAATGTTGTTTCTATTGAACAACTCTGGCGAAATTTCGACGGGGTAAAAGCTTTTCTAAGGGGAAATCTATGCTGTTATATCCCAGGAACGTAAAGTCGTAAAAAGTTTGCCTTCAAATCTGTCCATTTTTTTTTTTTTTTTTTTTGAGAGAAAACCAAGCAAAAAATACGTTCAACTTGAATCCCCTTTTAAGTTTTCAATGTTACTGTTATTATTGAAACTACCGACGCTCACTTCACGTGTTCCTTTGTTTTTACTTAGCCGTTTTCCAGCTAAAGAGTGGTAATTTTTACTTTTGCTTATAGTTTGAGAAAAATTTGGTCCAGCTTCATAAAATTTGGACAGCAGGTTGAAATTAGTACGATAGCATGTTACTAATTCACTCACTCAACGGAAGTCACGTGACATACTGCCAAATTTCGAGACAATAAGTCACGTGACTTCGGTTTTAAAACTTAATAACCGCTAGGAAACTTTGGCATCAAAACCAGTCTTATTCAAAAACGGCTTGGGTGCGACAAAAAATAATTCACGTGGTTATACGACTATATCCTAAGATACCGTTTCACCCCTACCGGTAGCAACCCACTTTTGATCGCGATGAGGTTTTTGTTTTTCCTTTTTTTTTCTAAATCTTGTACGCTCTTTTGAACTGCGAGACATCGTAATCCAATTTTTGGTTGACGTTGCTGAGCTGCAAACGCAGTTTTATCTCCCGAAATGTTTGGTGGCCACCCCCCCCCCCCAAAAAAAATTAGTTTTTTGAACGGGCAAATTAAGCCAGGAAGGTAATATTTTTTGATCTCGGTAGATGTTTAGAAAACAAAGTAGTTTGGGGGTACCACCCCCTGGAAAGCCCCCTCAATTGGACCCCAAATTCAATTTTTTTAAACGGCCCAAATTAGAGCGCTAGTTGTTTTTGATAGTTGATATTAAGTGACAAACATTTTGATATAGTTTCGGGGTGCCATTCTCTTGGATTTCCCAAAAGTGCCCCTCAACAATTGATTTTTAAATGGCCTATACAGAAAAGGTGTTTTGATTTGGTTCAGTCAATGTGTAGTTGATAAATATATTTTAATGTTTGGAATTTCAACCTCCTTGGGGCTCCAAAGGAAAATATTTATTATTGGTCTCTTAACGGTGAAACAAAAAGTTTATTTGAAAATCTCATTATTCAACATGCGTCGGTCGTTCACTGGGCTTGCTTAGCAAGCTCCCATGCGGTGTTCTTTTGATCTTTGTGAAGTCACGAATAGTCGCTTTGTCTTTAGGTGGATCGTATCATCAAATTGATCGGCTTGCAAGATCAGGCAGACACGCTCTCCAAGAAGTTGTCGGGTGGACAAAAGCGCAAGCTGTCTGTTGGCATCGCTATAATGGGAAACCCCAAGGTTAGTCCGCCAAGATATTATATATACTTTTTGAAAAGTTGATTGATGGTGCAGAACTTGAGAATTGCTTTGATTAAAATGTTCATATCTTTGAAACAGCTTTTCGTCTGACACTTGTCAAGAAGAATTGTCAGAACGGAAAGCGCAGGAAAAGGAGCGGCTATTTATACGGAAAAGCCGAGCCGTGATTGCCTGAAAAAAGACCTATGAGAGAGCGTCATTAGCGTGCAATTCTTAAGCTGTACATGAATTGTTTTTGTTGGCAGAGGCGGGGTTAGAAGTTTTGATAAAACTGGCTTCAAGAGCTGGTAGATGGAAAGGAGAGCGGCCTTGGGCAAGAATAGAGAATCTACTGTCATCATAATGTTGAGCACAGGTAGGATTTTGTAAAAGATGAAGCCCAATGGCTGAATCAGAAGCAAGAGATTGGGTTTTAGGCTGGGTGGAAGATTTGCACTGACGGGCAGGAAGTATGCGTTTCAGGAAAGAAGAGCAAGAGCGGATAGATTTGGGATCGTGTTGTTTAACTCTGTCTTGCAGCCCACGGGAGGTAAGGCCTCCACACCGACTGTCGCTGTGGCATGGCAGTTGATAATCACGTTGCTTTTCTTGTTGAGCAGGTAGTACATCCTTGTTGGTAGCGGAGAGATTCTCGTTGGTAGAGTAAACAACAGCGAAAAAGCACTGTTTGACAGCAGATTTTACTTGCACTTTAAGCCGGTAGAAACAGAACCGAGGCATTTGAGACGTAGATAGACGGGCGTCTTTCCGGTCCGAATTTAAGGCAGAGCACGAAATTGCTTCATCTTAGCCATAAACGACTTGATTACGTGCTCCGGCAATCCATTACTGTGTAGAATGAACTTGAACATATGATAAAAATACTGTCTGTAAGGCGCGACGGAAAGTGCAGCCACCGATTCTTTTGCAGCGTTTAACCCTTATTGTTTTCTAAAGACAAGGCATTTTAGATTTTGATCCTGGACGAACCTACCGCAGGGATGGACCCCTACTCCCGCCACTCGCTATGGAACGTCTTGCGGCAGAGGAAAGGCGACCGAGTCACGTTACTCACCACGCACTTCATGGATGAAGCAGACATTCTAGCAGGTGATTACCAAACGTTTGCTTGCTTCGAGCGAGCCGTGGTCGAGTGGATTGAACGTCTGCTACTGAAATGGTAGACTCGGTTTTGATTCTCTGTCGGTCAAAAAGAATAAAATTTGGTATTAATAGCCTACCTTTTAGACTTTCAGCTGTTAAAAAAGAGCAGAGTGAAGTCTCCATTGTGGGTAGTAAACCGGTGGGCAGGTGGCAGTTCGTTTTGGAAGACCGCAATGGTACCTTCATTGTCTTCAGGCCAAAGGAACGTGGTGAATAATGAAAGATGTGATTTGTTTGACTCCACAAGCTCAGCTTATGTATTAGGCAGTGATATTTTGCCGTGGAAATGTTGCGCTAAAACCACGATGTCATACAGCGCTCTGATAAGCCATGTTCGTCTTCTTAAATTTGCTAACAAAAAGAACTTTTATTCGTTCAACGGCTGACTTTATTGTGCCACTAACAGCCCTTACATTCGCGTGTTGCAGATCGCAAAGCGGTCATCAGTCGGGGGCGGCTACGATGCGTCGGTTCGTCGCTTTTCCTCAAGAACCGGTTCGGCGTTGGATACCACCTCGGGTAAGAATTATATGGGTTGCAAAGCAAGGTTTGATTTTGTGGGACCTTCAAGCTGGCCACCTTTCTAAGCCGCCTGTACTTTCATCGGGACGGAATAGGAACCCATCCAGCATGTCGTTGAAGGAGACCAATGGGTACTGGGTACCTTCCTGCGTTGTGATGGAGTGTCCTCCTTTTGAGTGTTATGGAATGCGGTGTAGCATGTGCGCTGCATGATGCACTCATCCGCAGGAAACAGTTGAGCAGCTACAGCCTTTCCAAGTGCTTCTGTACAAAGCACAAGTGGCCAACGTTGGTCCACAGAAAGTCGTCAAAAGATAACTTCAAACTCGGAAATTTCTGTTTTGTAGCGTATCATACATGCGGAGTAAAAAGTTTACTATCTTTCAAATGAAGAGCTTTATCTGAAAGATTTGAATCAGTTGGAATAGTTTCTAGCAAACTGACACATGCTTTTTTTAGAATTGTTACCAAATCGACTAGGGACCACAGCGATTTGACTGATCTGGTGATAGGTCACGTGATTGGTGCTAAATTGCAAAGGATGTCAGGGTTCGAGTTGGGCTATACGCTTCCAATCACAGAAGTTGGAAAGTTTTCAAGTGAGTAGTGCTTTGGCTTATGCCAAAAGACGGAGTATGCTGGAAAAGGAAAACTGATTGGCAAAACTTAGTTTGCTTGGTTCATATTAAATTGCTATAATTCTCACCGCCATTTTGTTTTTCCAATTTTTTTGTGTCTTTCTCGCTCCAAAATTAAATTATGCTTTTAGTGATTTTAACGATATGGATCATACTGATCTTAACCCTAGGTTATCTGATATATCAGGTCAGAAACTATTTTATCGCATTGGCTGGTTTTTCTGTTGTTTCGTATTTCATAAATCAAACTCTGCTCGGTGGGAGTTGAGGAGGTTTTAGATGCATATCCAACAGAAAAATAAACTAGACTATTACAATCATTCAGGTTAATTTTAAAAGTAAAATCAAAGTCGGTGCAAAAACGCCATCATCAGTTGTGATTAAAGTATTGACTTTTTGTTATGAAATTATTAATTTATTAAATTAATTTTACAACGCAAAAAAAACAAGATAAAATTACCGTACCGACAGAAGATGTTCGCTCGCGCGTTTGTTGAGCCAAATTAGGTTTGTTATCATTTGCAAAGGAATCAAAAAATAAATATCAGTTAAACCACTAGTCTATCGAGAGCTTATCAGTTAGTCCACTAGTCTATCCAGCTTATCAGTTAAACCACTAGTCTATCGAGCGCGCATGCCCACTAAGTAGCGAATAACGTCTAACTGGCCGCCTCAAACTGACCACCAATATTGAGGTTGGTATTGGTTGGCGGTCAGTTGTCGGGAACATAAAGATAGCAGTCTCAAATAGCTTTCACTTATCGTCGTTTGATTTCATGTCTTTTTACTCTTTCAGTAACATTACGTGATCTACGTTTCAATTTTGGTAAAACCCTTCCTTTTTCTGGAAATTCATGTTGGAATAACAATTTCAGGGTTTCCAAAAACTTTTTTAGAATGATATCTTTTTGTATTTGTGGAATATCTTTGTAACCGCGGCCCCAAAATGAGAACAAAAGGATTCAATAATTATATTTCAGTTTTAACTATTGTAAACTATCGGAATCACCAACTTTAGAAACTATTTTGTTTTTTAAAAAAATGTTTATGTATTTTAATTATCGCGCATAAAATAACCACCACGTAGTTTGAATTAAGTTTCAAAAATTTGTCGAAAGGTGTAGTTTGAACCATAGGTGCGCACTAAACTCGATTTGGTGAAAATGAGTTAGGCAATTATCTGAGAAAGTCAGCTACAGTATATGACGGTTGTTTTTCAATGTGCTTCAAATGCTTTTTCAGAGCTTTTCTATTCGCTGGAGACAGAAGCTGAGAAGCTGGATGTACAGAGCTTTGGTGTGTCGATGACCACCCTAGAGGAGGTTTTCCTCAAGATCGGTGAGGAAGATGAAGGAGAAGACGAAGACGAGGGAGAACAAACAGGTGCACCTAGGTTTAGTGCTAATAAACTAAGAACCCAGGAAAAACTCCCCTTAAAAAGGAGAAAAAAATTTAAATGGGAAACACAATACCGTATGTTTTATTGTCAAGTCTGAAATCCAAAAATGTCGCTTTTCCATTTCGGCATGCCAATAATGCAACTTCCGTAGATACCTATCACTTGCAAACGCTCTCTGTTTTAATGTTCAGCAAAAATACTTCAACATAAATTTTAGAACGGCTTTTTTTAATTTTGGTGAAAACAAACACAAGGTGACTAAAACTCACGTTTGGCAGGTCTTCAGCGTTCTAATAACGACATAGTTCGCAGACTGCGGTCACTCTCCTCCATCGAGAATGACACTGGCAACACTAACGGAGGGGTGGCCAGAGACCAAACGAAGTTTGATCCTACTATTGGGAAGGTGGGTAGTAAGGTCTTGATGATGATGGTGGGACGTGGGGTTGGTGATCGAAAGGGTGCTGGCGTCAGTTCGATTCCCCAACTGGCGATGCGTCGTTGTGTCCTTGAGAAAGACACTTCACGCTTATTTTTTAATGATAATTACGGTACAGTTTATTCATCACGTTGCCCTAGTCAGGAAACAGAGGAGGACCTTCAAGTCAAGCTGCCACCTGTCTACCACACACGGCGGAGGCTTCACACTGTTTCTATTAATTGCTGAACGTTAAGCAAGTAAGCTGTAAATAGCAAGTTTTATAGTCTTTAGTTTGACCCGACCAAGAATCGAACCTGAGTCTACTGTTTCAGCAGCAGACGCTCTATCCTTCGACCACTGATGGGTACTTCCGATTGGAGCAAGTAGTTTACCTGTTGTTGTGGTTCAACTAGACGTAAAACTTGCAAATGAAATCTCCAAGAAAGGGTGATTAGCGTTGATGTGTTGAGACAGACGCGGAGTACCTTGTTCGTATGCACGAGAGAGGGCTTTGATTTATTGTGACATCGTACGGTGCACGACACAGCGCAAACAGTTTACACAAAAAATTGATAATGCAGTAGCCATCAGTCACTCGAGTAGACGCGAAAGGCCTTGGGTTTGGTCCAAGACCAGGATGTCACTGAGTCTGCACAGAGTGCCTACTTGTCACTTGGAATAAGTGTTTTGTACACGTGTAAATATCGTGCATGAAAAGCATGAATGATGGTTCTATCAGGATTGTATTGTTTGAAATATACCGCGGCGGTGTATTGCAGGTCGGCAAACCGTCGGCTTACCACTTATTTTTTGCGATCATCAAAGTCCGGATGATGTTTATTCTGAGAAGCCCCGGGTACTTGTTCTTTGGGTTGCTTATACCGTTGGCTCTTTCAAGTAAGTTGTTTATTCCGATTGCACTGAAGGCAAAAAATAATTAAATAGCTACTACAAAGTGGGCTGAAAAATCTACCATATTTAAAACCTTACTATGGCAATGCTGTTTCGGTCATCCACATACACTAGTTGGATCAAATATATGTCGTTATTGAATTGGCATTTGGCCTAAGATGAAAGATTAGAAAAATAGTGATTAATTTGTTTAGATTTTTTCAAGAGTTTTGGAGTCTAAATTTAGCCTTTGCATTGCGTATTAAAATGGTGCCTATATTGTGAAAAATTTTGTCACTCATGGAGAAGCAGCTTCCGCAAATTCAAAAAAATTTCGGATGTCATTTTCGACTGAGCTCAAAAAAACTTTTTGTTAAAAAGCAAAACAAATTCTCTTCTATGGCTGAAAAGTTAAAAATTGCAAATTCACCCAGGATTAAGTTTGGTGATACAGGCTCCTAAACAAAGTAGGAACTCACCAACTTTTTTTTTGGCTGTATCGGGACTTTAAAACTCTTGAAAAAAATTAAACAAAACTAGTCACTAGTTTTTCTAATCTGTGATTTTAGGCCAAATGCAACTCAATCACGACATAAATTCACTCCCGACTATGTGGAGAACTGAAACAGCATTGCCATAGTAAGGTTTTCTAATATTGGTAGGTATTTCTGCCCCTCAGTGATATTAAAAAATGATAGAATGCTGGTGAAAACTGATGACTCTTCTCGAATAACAAAGGTGTTTCGTTTGCTGTTGCAATTGCATCTTACTTCGCCAAATTTCTTGAGCCAGGAGACTGCGAAAAGATTTAGCGTTCTTCGAATCAAGCTGCGCACCTGTCTCCCACACTCGGGGGAAGCTTCACGCTGTCCCTTTTATTGCTGAACGTCAAGCAGGAAAGCTGTGATTATCAATTTTTATAGTTTATTGTTTGACTCGATCGGGAATTTCGAACCAAAAAAAAGTGCCGCCTCAAAACAAATATGAAGTAAAATGCTGTAAACTTGAAGTATAGTATTTAATATTATATTGGTTTTAGAACTTACCTTATTGTGATTGCTTTTTGCTTTTTTTTTTTTTGGCCTATACGCAACTAAATTAATTTTTTGTTGACGCACCGACCTGCCCCAATTTCGAATCACTGAGCCTTTTTTCTATGTATGCCTTTAGTTGTTTTTGTTGCTTACGTCATTGTCTTGCTAACATCATCATTGACTCTTAGTTTTTAAGCTTTAAAGTTTAGATTTTACCTGTCAACTGTGGCTTTTTAATTTGTTTAAATGTACCTCTTTTGATCTCATTTACAATAAAACAGACTGTCAGATTTTATCAGTTTTTTAATACTTTAATACTGTGGTAATCTTCGACAAAAAACTCAGCTAAAAATGTGGGTAATCTTTTTAGCACGCTGATATAATGCTTTTCTTTCGACTCGAGTGTTATCCTAGCGGAAGCGGGATTTTTGTTCTGCAATGTAGGATATTAGGTGCTCGGTTGGTGTAACTGAAACTTGGAAATTTTCTCTGGAAGGGATTCAATAATCTTTTGTAAAAGCATGTCTAATCGTCTCTGTCGGTATTCAAGTCTTTTTCATTTTTTGTGATGACTACCCTAATTATTTTTTAGTTGGTGGCGCTGCAGTACTGGCCAGCTTGGTGTCGATCGAAGATATCAGCGACCCCCCGTCGTTCAATCTGACCGGAGGGGCGAGCAGTGGCTACTTGCCTCTGCTCTACAACAACTCGCCGGGTAGGTCGATTTCAAGCCTCGCAAGTGGCCTTAGCCCGACTACTGCATATTTCGGAAATGTACCCTTTATTGTAGCTCATCGATTTGCTATTTTTCAGGCTAGCGATACTGCTCGATCGCTAATCGAGTGTTTAGTTTTTAGAAAAAGAATGATAGAACGCTGCGATAATCAAACGCGAGATGCAGACTTGTCAGGCACGCGCCTGGACCACTGGCATCACAGAATCAATGATGTCAAAGTATGTTATTTAAGTCGAAATGAGAGAAAAAAGCGTTGGATTGCAAATACAAGGGTTAGACTGTTTCATAGTTTCCTTGATTAAAATGTTAGTATCTTCGAAGCTTTTCGTCTGACACTTGTCTAGAAGAATCGTCAGAATGGAGAGCTCAAGAAAGGGAGCGGCTATTTATTAGAAAACCCCGAGCCCGTGATTGGCTAGAAAAGGACCAATGAGAAAGCGTCATTAGAGTACAATCTTTAAGCTGTACACGAATTCTTTTTCTCGGCAGAGGGTGGGGTTAAAAGTTTTGATGAAAGTGGCTTCAAGAGCGAATCCGCTCACCTTTTCATTTATCTGCTCTTAAAGCCACTTTCATCAAAACTTCTAACCCCGCCCTCTGCTGACAAAAAGAATTCTTGTACAGCTCAAAGATTGTACTCTAATGACGCTTTCTCATTGGTCCTTTTCCAGCCAATCACGGCTCAGCTTTTTCGTATAAATAGCCGCTCATATTCCTGCGCTCTCCATTCTGACGATTCTTCTTGACAAGCGTCAGACGAAAAGCTTCGAAGATACGAACGTTTTAGTCAAGGCCGTTCTCAAGTTCTATACCTCCAACCAACTTTTCATAGTTTCACCACTTTCGAATTTTTTAACGGCTTCCCTATTTCCTGATGGGATTTTTGACGCTGATCACGAATTTGACATTATTTTTTTAGTATGACGTCATCTTGGGGATACCCCGAGCAATGATGACGTCATTTTCTATTATTTTGGCATATTTCGTAAACTACTTGCTGCAGAAGTATAAAATTTGCACCAAACGACGCAGAACATATGATTTTCTATTATTCCTCCATACATTATTTTGTCGTATCTGCACTAGAAAAATAGTTATTCTCAAAGAAACACTTTTTTTTATCATTATCACATTTTTGCATCACTTCATTCATTGAATGATTTTCGTACCATTACGCATACGTTTGTTCCACAGTTACTTGCGCTACTACGCCACAAATGCAATTGTTCATTAATAAAGCACCTTCCTATATTTAGAACATACATCACAGTGCAGTTTTTTCATACGTCATAGTACACTACGACAGAGCAATTTCTTAAAAATGACAGGCCCTTTAACCCTGCCGTTTGGTAAGGGAAATATTTCCTGAAAAGAAGTAAAAAAGTAAATAAACCACCCCATGAGTTACACCACATGTCTGTCATGATCGCCTATCCACAAAATATAGCAGCTTTCTACAGCAGCTGTTTTGAAAAATATTGCTTCTCGTCAGCTAGGTAGCTAGCTCGTCAACCGAAACAAGAAAAAAATGGCGCCCATGACGGACATGTGGTGTAACTCGTGGGGTGGTTCATTTGCTTTTCTACTTCTTTTCAAGAATGTTTTCCCTTACCAAAAGGCAGGGGTCAAAATTACCTCTCTTGACAACTTGCCCGAGAAAATTTCAACTTGCCCGAAAAAAAAGGTACTCTAAGTTTTGAGGTTAAGTTGGAAAAAAGCACTAAATTGGCAAAATACGAGAGTCAAGTTTTTGTATGCGATTGTTTAGATGATGTGAGGCAATAAGCAACTTTTTTCAATCTTGCGTAAGCAAAAATTGATTTTCTGATTGTGAATATTGTATTAAAATTTAACAAACGTAATTATTAATTACCGTTGTGGTTTGTTGCTAACGTATTTTTATTAGCGAATATTTTGGAAACTACACCAGCTAGAAAGCCTTTTTTTTTTGCAAAAGTAATAATGGAGCTAAAAGATGTTCAAAGTATTCATAACAAAAAAATTGCGAAATTTTTGACGTTATCTTCATGCAGCGCAGGGTAGTACTTGTGGTATCTGAAACAGCTGTTAAACGCGGCAAGCGTCGGAAAACTTTTCTAGAAAGAAAAACGTAACATTTTGTGCCAAGCAGTTGTTAAACGCGTCTAATAATCGAAAAATCTCCGTGCGATTAAGAAATGTTAATTGCGATCAAAAATGCATTAATTGTGATAGCTACAACCCCACAAGCAATAACATGTGAATTTCACGTGGAAATCCCGTGAAATTTTCACGAGTTACTCGTGTTAAACACATGGTATAAACACGTGATATTCTTGTGATCTTGCACATAGGTCCCACGTGTTATTCACGTGAACGAATCACATGTTTAACTTGTGGTATACCATGTGTTATCCACCAGTTTGCTGCAATGGTACATGCTCTTCGTCAACTGCTGGCTTCGAAATAGCTAATAGCACTGATCATTTGCCGACAATGAACACGTGATTTCACGAGTTTACCACGTATGATCAACGAGTTCAGTTACGAGCACGTGACTTCACGGGTTTACCACGTGTGATCAACGAGTTAAGCTACGACCACGTGATTTCACGGGTTTACCACGTATGATCAACGAGTTAAGTCACGAGCACGTGACTTCACGGGTTTACCACGTGTGATCAACGAGTTAAGCTACGACCACGTGATTTCACGGGTTTACCACGTATGATCAACGAGTTAAGTCACGAGCACATGATTTTACGAGTTTACCACGTATGATCAACGAGTCAAGTTACGACCACGTGATTTCACGGGTTTACCACGTACCCTCCACGAGTTCGATTATTAGCAAGTGCATAAGCTCACGTGTTGGCTGTTGAGATGCCTCTACTACAGCTAATTCAAGGATTTTGTGGCAAACTACAGTATTTTTCAAATGGTGGAAATATCTTTTTTTATTTATTGTGAAAAAGCCACAAAAATAAACAGCCAATAGAACAAAAACAAACTGCAATCACAAAAACAATGCACCACAAGCTAGTTTTCAAATTTGAATAGAAAATTACAAGAGTTCATTACTCGATCGGAAAAATATTACCACATTTAAAACTTCGGTTCTCCTAAGAACAATTTACGCCTCTTCACACCACAAAAATCTGGCAAGCACCAGAATACTGCCAGCATCAAACAGCAAAAAAGTGTTAGGAGTGAAGGAGTTCCGAACCCTTCACTCCTCACCATTGCAACTAAAATATTTTTTCTAACATCGACTCTACTTCAGGAACAGTTTTTTTATGACTTCAAGGATTACTTCGGGTAGTTTTTTTTTTTTAAAAACATTTTCAAGATGAAAAACAAGACAACTGATTATTTTAGGAAGAATTTAGACTGCAAAAAGTCACTAGATTGTACTGCAGTAAGAATTCACTAGAGCAGACCAAACTACATTGGATCTAGTGAAAAACTGCTAGCGGTGACAGCACTGCACAAGAATAAACTAATTCCAATTGCTAGCAATAGCACCATCTTGAAAATCCTCCTTTTTCTTGGCTTCAAGCCAAGTTGCATGCTTGCGATTCTTCCGCACTCCACCTGAAAATTGTTCGTTAAATTTTTAGTTTCTTATTTGCCAAGTTGACTTCACTAATCACTATAGCGTATATTGGGGGACAAGTGCTGCGTCATGCCCTCTCCCCACCTGGTCACAGGGCCTGCGAGAGGGGGGTTCAGGGGGTATATCGTACCCGGGCCCGGGTCTTGGGGGCCGTCAAGTTTTGGACCAACACAACCAAATTTTTTTTTGGTCTTCACCTAATTTTGGACAAAAATCAGGACCAAATTTGAGTGAAGACTTTTCTTGATTTAATTTCACTAAATTTTGGGGACCCGGCATCGATCTTCATACCCCCTGCAAAAGTTTCTATCTCAGGCCCTGCCTGGTCATACAGCATAACATTTTTTGGGAAGAAAGACCTTCTCAAATCGACAAACCTATGACATAATTCCTACTTTTTCAAATAAAATTTCTCTCACATTTGCCTCATAACGTGATTTATTTTGGACAACGAATGATAAGTTTCATAGAGCAACATTATGCATAAAAACACGCTAATTTGCTTTAAAATGTTATTTTATCTTAAATTAAGCAAAATTTTTCAACGGCGGAGGCTTCGTCTTCGTGTAACTGTGATAAGCTCATCACAACAATATTGTACCACAGGGAATATACTACAAATATGGCAGATAGGCACCGTAAGCATAACTTTTTGCACCCAACATAGCATTTATAGTACCATTATGCAAACCAAACAACTACCGTACCGGCACTCTTCGACAAATTTAACCAAAGTATTGCGTTTTAACCCATCGGTTTCTTCGTTTAAACTAGACTTTTTTGCATACCGGTATGTTGACCATGCCAAAGTAGGGAATACCATTTTTTGAGTCATTTCATTATAAATATGTGAACTAAAAAAAAAGGTGAAAATCATAACCTCAGATTTTGCTCAAATTCTCTGAAGTTGAAGATTTGTGTCCATAACATAATAAAACAAAAAAACTTTAATTTACATATGGTTGAGTTACACGTAATTGAAATTTGCAACATTTTGACCATATGATGACGTAAATTTTTTTACATTTTTCTTAATAACTTTTTTACTTCTTAACATAGAAGTCTAAATCTTAAGTTTTTTAGAATCAGTGAAGTTTGCTTCATTCATTACATTTGTCTTTCATTTGCTTTTCAGGTTGAAATAATAAGATAATGCAAAAAACATGTATTTCGCAATTAATGCACTATAACTCCGAAACATATCGCCAATTTTTTTTTTAACTGGAATTACATTGTTGACTAAGAACTTGCTACACAAAAAAATATATATAGTGGATATTGAAGTGCAACATAGTTAAATCTACAAAAAGGTTAGGTTACCAAAATATTACAGATAAACTATTTTTAAATTTTTGAAAGACCTTGTCGAGAAAAATTAACAGCATGTTCCAAATCAAATTGTTAGTTTTGCATCTATTAACAGTGGTGCTATGCTAGTCAAGCTTGAGTTTACTCAGTAAGGTATATAGAGAATGCTAAGACTGATATTATTTTTAGCAAGACTGTAAGAAAAAGCTCAGTTTATTTCCAGTTTGGGTTTTCATTGTAAAAGTTTTGTACTATGTCCAAAAATGCTACAAATAAGTCTACCTATAAACTTAACCTCCTATTACATAAACATGATATCAGCTCATTAAAATGTCCAGGAAAGCCAACTAGTATGTGTACAACAACCAGATATTTTTGTAAAATATGCAGTTTCAGCGAAACTCCAACATTCTGTTCCCTCCATTCTTTAAAACACATGAGGAAAATAAACATTAAAATTTGTTAGTTGGTTTGAATGCAAGTTTTCATTCATTTCGATTTTTAATATTTTGGAACGCTAATTTAGAAAGTTCTCAAACATATGGCTTGCTGCATTGGAGAAATTTTATTTGAAGGCTGTGAGTGTAGTAGCCACGAAAGTGTTTATCAGCCTAAAGAAACTGATAGTTGTCTGGCTGTTTATTGCTTTTTATTGCTATAACATCATCAACAAATGCTGCAAATTCAAACAAATTCTTCAATGGTCATATTTTTTCAGTTTACACAATTATATTTTTTTAGTTTTCATAATTATAATGAAATGACTCTTTTGCATGTCTCCATTAATTGCCAAATCTTTGAACCACCGGAGTCACCTACTACCATCACTGACTTGTACGTTCTAACAAAAAACAATGAATGCAAGTACTTACCAAAAACGACTTTTATGATGATGCTTGACTGATATAAATGATTGCCCACCAGCAACTGAAGTTAATTCTACATTTTTGTGGATATCACGAATACTTTGAGGATCTTTAGGAAGGTCTGGGTGTTCAATAAGCAACACTTTAAGTAATTTTCATAAAGGCGAATTTGTAACATAAGAGGTGACTGTCCAGTGTCCACTTTGATAAACGACTATGCAAGTTCTGAGGTTCTTTCTTATCACTGCTAGAATTGAAAACATTTTGATAGTCAAAGTCGCAGTAGGTGCTGTAGAAGTCATAACGTGATTCAGCGTCATCACTTTCAATAGATTTTGAACATGAATTGTATGATTTTTCCACCTGAAACAATTCAGAAGCATCTTCAGGACTGCAAGAAAGCATGTCAAATCCATCCGTACTGGCATTTGCTGTAGGTTGTACAGTAACACAACAAGCATGAACACTACCACCACTTCCTAATGGCAAAGTGGCATCTGGTTCACATGATAACAATACCGGTACTGTGATATCATTTCTACTGCAAATATAGGCAAGATGAGTGTCTACAAAAGTTTCCTTCTCCATTTCTTTTCTTTACTTGAGCAACTTTACTCTACTTTGCGGCGCATATTCCACCAAGATAAACCATCCATGTCGCAAAATTTTGCAAACAAAAATATTGTAGGCCTATGGTATACGAGTCTGCAAGATTCAAAATAATATCCTAGCAAAAAATAATTATACCAGCAATATGGTGCATCAAACCCCCCCCCCCCCCCCCCCGACCACAAAACTTTGTCATGGCTATATGGCAAAAATGTTTCTTTTCCTTCAAAAACACATTGTGCAAAATACTAAAAAAATTAAATAAATTCTACTGGGGCCACATCAGTGATGAAAGTTTGGCCAAATTGCACAAAGCAATGATGCAAACGGTACCGGTAGTTTTTGCCGCTTTTGGGCTATTTAGCACAATTTTAACCTAATTTTTTTTCCAAAACCATTGCCAATGCAATAATCACAATGAGTGTTGTGATCAATCACCTCTGCCTGGTGCTGATATAGTAGCACACAGTCAGCATTGTTGCTTAATAAGCGTAGCATTAGCTATCCGTAATTAGCCAATGTAGTAGATATATTACTGCTGAGAGCGAACGCAGAGAAGGCAGGAGTTGCTTTTATTTGCTGTAGTTTGTTTGGTTGTTATACTGGCACAATTGAAAGAGCTGAAGAGGGATTTAAGAGTACATTGGCAATCATTAGTCAGCAATCTGCCTTTTCCAACAGATGCTGGATCTTTACTAACTGCTAATTACCAGTACATGTTGCATCAAGTCAACAATAAAAGCCTAGTCAAGAGCTGCAAATTTAAGACTTACCATGTTAGTAAATTATCACAGCTGCTAAAGTAGACAATAAGTTGCAGAGCATTCTTTTCTTTCCAGATTTCATATACACACTTACTTTCATATAGGCTTCCAGTAATGGAATGAGATCGTTACTTGTACTCTTTTAAAGCTTACACAGTACAACATACTCAACTGTATTGAATGTGCATCGATAGCAGCAAACAAAATGGCAAAGGCAACCAAAAAGTCAAGAATTACTCGTGAAGCAGCAGCTATATTTGGCCTTGGTGGCAGCAGAACAAAAGAAGAAGCAGAAATTACAGGCAGCTGGTTACCAACTAACTAGCAGGTCATAAGATGTTATATGTTTCACAGACAAGAAGGAACTTCCTACAGAACAAAAAGAGACTATGTCAGAATTGTTCTAGAAAAAGTCATTCCATTTTATCTCAAAGGAAACATTTCCGGTATCAACAAAAAGAGGTTGTAAGAAAATCATTGAAATCTTGAGAAGAATGCCAAACTTGGAGAAATATCAGTTGTTACAGACGCCCTCGGTAACTATTATATGCAATTCTTAGTCAGTGGTTGATATTAGGGTTTCGAAAGTGCTCAATAACGGAGTGTTAGAGCTAATATCACAGTAAACCACTACAATATTAAGACATTAAAAATTAAAAACCTATAACCCAACAGTCTGTTTCACCCATAAATGGGATCATCAGGGGTAAAGCTTCATCTCTATTTGATTAAGCTTTACCCCTGATGATCCCATTTATGGGTGAAACAGACTGTTGGGTTATAGGTTTTTAATTTTTAATGTCTTAATACTGTAGTGGTTTACTGTGGTATGCAATTCCTATGTTACTCCAACGATTTGGAACAGCATGGACGGTGAAGGCTCCAGTTTCAAATCGAATGGAGCAACATAGGAATTACAACATGCAGTTACAGAGGGCGTCTGTAACAACTGATATTTCTCCAAGTTTGGCATTCTTCTCAAGATTTCAATGATTTTCTTACAACCTCTTTTTGTTGATACCGGAAATGTTTCCTTTGAGATAAAATGGAATGACTTTTTCTAGAACAATTCTGACATAGTCTCTTTTTGTTCTGTAGGAAGTTCCTTCTTGTCTGTGAAACATATAACATCTTATGACCTGCTAGTTAGTTGGTAACCAGCTGCCTGTAATTTCTGCTTCTTCTTTTGTTCTGCTGCCACCAAGGCCAAATATAGCTGCTGCTTCACGAGTAATTCTTGACTTTTTGGTTGCCTTTGCCATTTTGTTTGCTGCTATCGATGCACATTCAATACAGTTGAGTATGTTGTACTGTGTAAGCTTTAAAAGAGTACAAGTAACGATCTCATTCCATTACTGGAAGCCTATATGAAAGTAAGTGTGTATATGAAATCTGGAAAGAAAAGAATGCTCTGCAACTTATTGTCTACTTTAGCAGCTGTGATAATTTACTAACATGGTAAGTCTTAAATTTGCAGCTCTTGACTAGGCTTTTATTGTTGACTTGATGCAACATGTACTGGTAATTAGCAGTTAGTAAAGATCCAGCATCTGTTGGAAAAGGCAGATTGCTGACTAATGATTGCCAATGTACTCTTAAATCCCTCTTCAGCTCTTTCAATTGTGCCAGTATAACAACCAAACAAACTACAGCAAATAAAAGCAACTCCTGCCTTCTCTGCGTTCGCTCTCAGCAGTAATATATCTACTACATTGGCTAATTACGGATAGCTAATGCTACGCTTATTAAGCAACAATGCTGACTGTGTGCTACTATATCAGCACCAGGCAGAGGTGATTGATCACAACACTCATTGTGATTATTGCATTGGCAATGGTTTTGGAAAAAAAATCAGGTTAAAATTGTGCTAAATAGCCCAAAAGCGGCAAAAACTACCGGTACCGTTTGCATCATTGCTTTGTGCAATTTGGCCAAACTTTCATCACTGATGTGGCCCCAGTAGAATTTATTTAATTTTTTTAGTATTTTGCACAATGTGTTTTTGAAGGAAAAGAAACATTTTTGCCATATAGCCATGACAAAGTTTTGTGGTCGGGGGGTCTGATGCACCCTAACCAGTGATCATACCAGTAAAAAATGATTTCACTTTAGTATACCTGTTTTCTTCTCAGATACCTTATAGAGTTGAATGAGGTAATTTCGAACAGTTTTCCATATATTAACTTATTTCTGTCACCTAGTTGGCGATCACTTCTTCTTAACTGATGCTTTATAAAAATGGACTTGAGCATATCAGATGTTAAATGCACAAATTCTAGAAATTAGCATGAGGATTTAAGCACAGTTTTATTTTAGGCAGTGTCTACTGAGCCATAATTTATGGCATCGTAGAATTGGATGCTGCTATGCTGAAAAGACGATCTTTGCGTCACTCATGTGTGACAAAGCATGATGCTTAGGCCGTACCAAGTTTTGATGACTTTCTTTAATTTCTTAGGAACTCTCACAAACGTTGTGGTTCAACTACCAATTCAATTTACCACCTCAACACATTTTACGCCTCCTCAAAACGTGTTTTTGTGGCAACGTGACAAAAATCAAAAAAATGGCTCTAACTCAGCAACTGCTCAAGCTAGATGCAATTTTTTTTAAATCATGCAGAATACCCAATTTCTTATATGCTCTCAATATATTTTATAAGCCTAGCTGCTCAATTTTTCAAGTAAAATCAAGAAAACATATTTTTTCACTGTTTTTATTGAAATTTTTATGATATATCTCATTGCTAGTTGATTTGTTGACGGTATTTATTCATACTAAATTTAAGCACTTCACAGATAAATACAAAAAAAATGGGAGACAACGAAAAGACCATACGGTCATCAGTGTCAGCTGCCACCCAACTAAAGGTTAATATTTTAATAAATACTTTTGATGCCAATTACATTTGTAAATTTGGAGATTTTTCAAATAAAAATATCATGTTTTAGCAAATATTAAACAATGAACATAATAAAAAACAAACATGGAGATTTTATGAAATTTTTCTAGTAATACATAGTAACTTTCTATTGGCCATACTGTCATTAAAGCAATCATTGTATTAGAACAAATGTTAATTGCTTCTTAAAAGTGTTCACTGATAGGATAGCTAGTACTGTAAGTCTTGAAAAGCACTAAAATCATCACAGAAATGTAATGTTGAACATATTTCTAATCACTGCTGTATTCTGTTATTTTCACATCTTATATCCGTGGGCTTTGAAAAATGTTGAAATGTCAATAAAAATTGGCTGCTCTCTGCCCACAAAAGAAAATGACTCTGATAGAACTGCATTTCTCAGTACAAATTCCTTGGCAGTTAAGGAAGTGTTCATGAATTTTAATAGTTAACATGCTAAACTTGAATTTAAGAAATAAAAACTTGAAAAGCAAGAGGTGCGCTGAAAAGACAGCTTATAAAGCGAAGGATTGGTGATCAAATTATGATTTTGGCTTAAACTATATCAGGGTGTAATAAAAAAAAATTGGCTTCACCTGGTGCATACCATGCACTGAATTGTTCTTCAGAAACACAACTAAATCGGAACTCAAGATTACTGTAGACAAATATAGGGTGGGCCCTAAGTCCTTCACCAAAGCATTTAAAGCAATCCTGATAAGTTAATTGAACTGATAAATCCAAACAATATTTCATTACTCTACAAAAAAACATGTATCTTATTACATGTTCTTTTATAGAGTAATAAAATATTGTTTCTAATATATCTCATTGCATCTAACATGCATAGTACATCTAACATGTATTAGTGATTACAATTATGTTGATAGATTGAATTCTGTCATAATGATTTTACGCTTTTCAACATATATAATATAGTACTAGCTATCTCATCATTGAAGACTGTAAGAAGCAATTAACATGTTCTAATACAACAATCACTTTATAATGACAGTATAGCTAATCGAAAGTTAGCATGTATTACTACACAAATTCCATATTCTACACAATGAGAAATGTCATAAAAAAATTCAACAAAAACAGTGAAAAAGATGATTTCTTGATTTTATTTGAAAAATTGAGAAGTTAGACTGAAACAATGTACCGTATTGAGAGCAAATAGGAACTTGGATATTCTGCATTTTTAGACAAAAAATTTTTGCATCTAGCATGAGCGATTGCAGAGATTGGGCCATTTTTTAAATTTTTGTCATGATGCCATGGAAAGGCATTTTGAGGAGCATAAAACCATAATCAAATAATTTTGATGGTAAATTGAATTGGTAGTTGAACCACAACTTTTGGGAGAGTTCCTAAGAAATTGAAGAAAGTCACTAAAAACTGGTACAGCTTATTGATGCTGGTTTGGTATTAATGGTGGTTTTGAATGGTTTCTGTTATGATTGAGGCTTTGTGGTATAGTGGTGATGCTGCTGTCTCATAAGCATGAGATGGTGGGTTTAATTCTAAGCATAGATTTTTTTTTGATTGAGATTGAAGATTCATGGTTGTCTTCAGTCAAGGCATTAGTTTGACATTAATTTGCCCATAACAAGACAGAGCAAGGTGAGCTAAGGTAATAGGAAACCTATAACTGTACACAATACATGCCATACACCATATCGACTTCACCTGGTCTAAACTAAGAAAACCGTAGTGGGCACAATAGACACTGCCTTTATTTTATCCATTTCATTGTCTGGCATTATCCCAGGCTTTGGGTAATTTTGGATATATGATAATCAAACAGGACCTTCTGAGTTAGACTCAAATTTGTTCAATTCTAACTGCCAGTGCATCTTCTCTCCGAAAAGGCGTACTTGCTTCCTAATAGAAATGGAAAGGAAGTGGCTATTTTGCCTCTAGAGGCAAAATAGTGTTTTTCCTCCGTTTGGGTTAAGGTTAGGGCTAGGGTTGGGATCAGGGTTAGGATTAGGGTTAGGGTTAGGATTAGGGCTAGTATGGCACTTGCGGCAAAATAGCCATTAGGACTATTTTGCCTCCAAATGGCAAAATAACATGGGGCTATTTTGCCTCTTGAGGCAAAATAGCCACTGCCAAATGGAAATGTCCATTTCTAACTCAAATTTCTTCTTTAATTGGTTTGAACTCCCAATTTTACACTTTGGCTTTATTAGCCAGTAATTCGACTACTTAACCTTTTAGCTTTACTGGTGATAGACAGCAGTGTTCCCTTTAACTTTTCATCTCCTGTATAAATGCCGGAAATAGTGGGAACGTTTAGAACTCAATGTGAAAATGCCGCAGCTTTTGAGGCATTCTCGATATGTGGCAACAATTTTCTGTTCGAATTTTGGCTTCTCCTACTCTCCCCCCCCAAAAAAAGCTTTGCGCTGGCGGAAGGCATCTTATTCTCCCTTTTTATGTTGTTCTCCAGATAAAAAAAAAGGTTATCAGTCTCAGAGATCCGCAAGTATTCTAGTGATCTACGGGCTTCGTCCACTAAATAAGAGCGTCAAGTTGTGAACTGCGGCTGTGTCTACGGTTTTTGGCATAAAATAAAAATGCTGATTTTTGGCGCGAGAAAAAACGCCTGACTTATCAAAAATTTGGTGTGAAAATGCCGGAAACAATGTCACACTTATTGCACTTTTTTGCGCTTACAGGGAACACTGATAGACAAACTACGAAACCAGAGGAAAAAAGCCAGTACAAAGTCGAGGATTAAATTAAAAACTAAAAATCAGCTGGTGACCACTTTTTCTCAGTTCTAGTGACTTGCTGACTACTAGGTTTTGCATCATCATAGGCAGGCAGTTAGGCTGTTTCAAGTTTAACCATATGTCTGAAATTACCCCACATCCAAAACAGAAAATTACCATACCCCATTTTATACTAGGCCTACTGCAATCTTTTTGTACCGAACGATTTGTACTGCCAGGCAATTAAGGTAGGGTAAGATCGGGTAATTCCGGACAGCCATGGGCAATTCTGGACATGAAAGTAAAATTGTAATTAGTGCATGTTTGTATTACCTATATCAATGTAGATATTCATTTTGGTAATTAAATAATTGCCAGCTCATTTTATGCGCAATAAAACTATTCTGCGTAGTTGCTCTCTGCTTTCATTTGCAGATTAGGTTACGAATTAATTTGTCCTATAAAGTACCCAAATATGCTCTCACACCCTGTTTTCCAACCAAACCAGAATCCTGGTAGGTTTATTCATTCATAACTCCAAATTTTCCGCAATAAGTGAAATCCATTCCTACTCCGTATCCAAATCTAACTTAGAAAAATCCTTAGGAGTAGGAGTTTGCGAGTCGAAATAATTGTAAAAAAAAATGATTTAGAAGAGAGCTTGGAGGTGAAAAATAAAAAAGCCTAAATTGCTGTACTTACAAAAAGGCCTATGCATTAAAAAGTGACAAGCTGCATTCAATAAATCCGCAATTTGCGGCAGAAAATCAAAGATAAATTCATAAATCTGGCGTTGGTGTGGCGTAAAATAAACCGAATCCCCGACTCTACAATAATTTCAGAATGTTTGTTAACTGAAAACAGCTGCTAATTCGAGCACATTTTGCGGAATAAAGATCTTTACTTGAAGTTTATCCACAATGAAGGTGTTAACAGGGAAATTTTGATCAACATGGCTTAAATTTATCCATTTTAAACGACATGGCGCAATGACTAAATTGGCACTAGGCTGGTGCAAATGGCCTGCGGAGTGCATTAAAATTTTCAAAAAAGTAGGCCTACTTAATTATGCTTCTTAACATATTATTCCAGTCTATAAGATTTATAAATATGCTATCGAAGAGTATCAAATTTGCACTTTTGCCTTTATACTTTATACTATTTTTTTCGAACCAGTGTTTAGACCAATTTTTTCATCCATTTCTAAAGACTAAAATATTTTTTTTGAACCAGTGTGAAACTACTATAGTTCATTATTGAAATGCACAAATGAAAGCAATAGATTTGGAGTTGATTGAAGAAAAAAGCAGACAGAACAAAAATAGCAGATTTTTGTCTGGAATTACCTGATCTCACCCCACACTTCCCAGCAATGCTTGACTATTCCACCTGAGACATCAATGTTATTATCATGCAAGTAGCCTACCTTTTACAACGCATGTTTCTAGACCTAACAGAGACAGACTGATATCAATTTTTTCAAACTGGTACCAACAAGCTCAGGGCTGCAGGTATTTTCCCCCTAAATACCGGTACCATTATTTTCTTGGTTGAGCGCCTGCAATGGAAGCTGTGAATACCATTTTTAAAATCTTTTAGTATGATTTAACAACGTATTCGAACCAAGATCTGCAACACGAACTCGCTAACTACTAAGCCACCATTCCAGCGCAGTACCAAAACAGTACCGGTACCGTAGGTAAGGTAGGCCTACTGCTACCCATGACTCTGACTGCCTGCCGAACTACCTACCGGTAAATAGGCTAAGCCTTACTGGTACCATTTGCTACCAATCTTTAAACATAACAGCTGTTAGTCTACCGGCAGACCAGTATTCACAATTACAAGAAGCCAAATTAAGTTACCGGTAATTACCGGTACATCTATGGGCTACCGGTATTATTTACCAGTATAGCCTACCGTAGAATAGGTATGAGCAGCCCAGTTGGTTATTAACACTTCTACTGCCAAACTTCATCTAAATAAACGCTTCGAATGTTGCACTTTCCGCTACTATACCTGCCTATTTTAACAGACTAAAGACAATCATACCAGTAAATCTGCAACAGTATCAAAGGCAACAACAAGATAGATACCAGCCTACATCCAATTTCCTTTTTTGTTTGCTTCCAATCCAAGCAAAAATATAGTAAATTTTACTCCACCAAGTGGAGATAATAAGTTTTTAAAAATTACAAGGGAAATCATTACAAAAAGGCCTGTACTAATTTTTAACCTTGCAAAAACAACAAATTGTATTGGTTTAATTCAGAAATAAGTTTAAGGTTAATTTTAAAAATTGCATTGTTACAATGTATAAATATTTTTGATATATGGATATTCCATAAACAAAATCATTCATTCTTAAAATAGATGTTATTATATTCTTCAAAATGTTTAGGCAAAAATTGTAGAAAAATTTCAATCTACTAACTACAACTGTTTTAAAAGCTGATAAAACGTATTATTTACTACATAAATTTCA
Organism: Trididemnum nubilum; assembly: GCA_963965965.1. NCBI lineage: Eukaryota > Metazoa > Chordata > Ascidiacea > Aplousobranchia > Didemnidae > Trididemnum > Trididemnum nubilum. The sequence continues at coordinate 34,466,750 of OZ014490.1, forward strand.
ATTTCATAGTTAGCACATTTATTTTTCTGCATTAATTGCATGGTTTGTAAGACAGGTAAAAAATAATGATTCTTGGACTTAGTCATAAAGTTCCATTTAAATTTTTTCACCAGCAATGCTCAGGCTTTTAATAGTCGATACAATGCGATAGCTAGCAAACCAATATACAGGTACAAAAAGTGTCATAAAAACCTCTGTGAAACAATTTTAAAGAACACGTGAAAAACTCATGAAAAACTCGTGACAAAACACGAGAAACAAGTTTCACGAGTTATCAACCAGTTTACCACGACACATCTCAATAATCAGTTTTTTCTTTGAAAGTACATCATGTGGTGACTAACAAACGACTAATAAGTACAAAATAAGTATCAGCTATTGGAAAAAATTTTTTTCGAGAACACGTTCAAAACTTGTGGCATAAAAACAAGAACGAGTTTCACGAGTTTTCCACCAGTATGCCACAACAAGCTAAATTAGTGACTTTTTTTAATATAGCATAATGTTATTATGTGCAAATTAAAATTTTATTGTTCGTGTTGCATAAAAATTCTTTATTCAAAACTCGTGTGCCAAGCAGTTGTTAAACGCGTCTAATAATCGAAAAATCTCCGTGCGATTAAGAAATGTTAATTGCGATCAAAAATGCATTAATTGTGATAGCTACAAAGTACTTACTAAAATAAAGCAAGAAACAGCTTTCTCTACGTATATATGTTACTTTACTGCGACAAAACCGGGCCTAAACTGCGTCTTTAAGTAATCTTGTTTGAAGTTGTTTAATACGCTATATTTTGTTTACTTGTTTTCGGCTTTTTTTCGACTTAAAAGTTTTCGGCTTAACTGGCCCGCCGAGCAAGTTAAGCCGAAAACTAACTTGCCCGAGGCGATTTCAGCTTGCCTCGTGCGAGCGGACAGGCGTTGATTTCGAACCCTGCCTAAAGGGCAGGGTTGAAGAGGGCCTGTCATCCTGCCATGTCATTCCATTATAAAATTAGGGTGTTACCTTAAAATCGATTTAATATTCTAGATGAAAATTTTCTGGTAAATCATTAGCAATAAATAAAGGCTCTCCTGCACGTCTCGCAATGACTATTTGGATCTTCCGATTTTTCGGAAAGCTTAAATGGTTTGGCCGATGACGTGCCATTAAGTAAATAAAATCTAACAACGGTGCATTTCACTAAAAATGTTCTAATCTCAATATTACGGGCTATCTCATCAAGTTCTCTTGACAATTAGGGTGATTGCTTGGCTTGATGACCGCGAAGTCCTTTCGCATCTTTCCTGTCGCAAGTTTAATAAATTTATGACTGCCATTATATTGTTACTGAGCGACTAAATAAAATTTATCTTGTTTCGTCTAAAGAAATTGTTCAATTATACCCTCTACCAAATAGGCCCGCTTGGGAGTTGAAATGGGGCCAATAAATGGAATACTACATGTATTATTGTTCTACGGATATGTTGGCATCATAATGTAACAGATATGTTGGCTTGTCGATTTTGATGCCGACAAACCACCATCTCCAAAAGAGCCTGTTTGGTAGAGGATATAATTGAACAATCTTTTAAGAATGACAGGCCCTTTGGTAAGGGAAAACATTCTTGAAAAGAAGTAGAAAAGCAAATGAACCACCCCACGAGTTACACCACATGTCCCTCATGGGCGCCATTTTTTTCTTGTTTCGGTTGACGAGCTAGCTACCTAGCTGACGAGAAGCAATATTTTTCAAAACAGCTGCTGTAGAAAGCTGCTATATTTTGTGGATAGGCGATCATGACAGACATGTGGTGTAACTCATGGGGTGGTTTATTTACTTTTTTACTTCTTTTCAGGAAATATTTCCCTTACCGAACGGCAGGGTTAAAGGGCCTGTCATTTTTAAGAAATTGCTCTGTCGTAGTGTACTATGATGTATGAAAAAACTGCACTGTGATGTATGTTCTAAATATAGGAAGGTGCTTTATTAATGAACAATTGCATTTGTGGCGTAGTAGCGCAAGTAACTGTGGAACAAACGTATGCGTAATGGTACGAAAATCATTCAATGAATGAAGTGATGCAAAAATGTGATAATGATAAAAAAAAGTGTTTCTTTGAGAATAACTATTTTTCTAGTGCAGATACGACAAAATAATGTATGGAGGAATAATAGAAAATCATATGTTCTGCGTCGTTTGGTGCAAATTTTATACTTCTACAGCAAGTAGTTTACGAAATATGCCAAAATAATAGAAAATGACGTCATCATTGCTCGGGGTATCCCCAAGATGACGTCATACTAAAAAAATAATGTCAAATTCGTGATCAGCGTCAAAAATCCCATCAGGAAAAAGGGAAGCCGTTAAAAAAATTCGAAAGTGGTGAAATTATGAAACAGCCTAATTAGGGTACACTCTGTAAAAACACTACCGCATTGCTGTTGGCACTATGATTGTTTAAACTTAAGGCATATTTTAGCGATGAAACGCATAAGCATGCATTTCTCGCTTGAAAAAATCATTGCCGATGACGTGGGTGATGCACATCGGGCTTGCTAATATCACGCCACCTGTTCGATTCTCCCCCACTCGACAATATTTTTTCATAGCAAGGGCTTTGAAACTCCGGCTGTAATTCTAATGTTGCGCAATAATCTCGACGATGTTTCTATGTTATTGAAAAAAACTATGTTATTGTCGGCAGCGTGGCCGAGAGGGTTGAGGCGTCGTTTTTACGAGGCAGCAGGATTGGACATTGCCAATAAACCGCCCCCCATTCCTTCACTCAAGCATCAAATAGTATCCTATAAGCTTGTAAAATATCATTTTCAAGAACGCAAAAACACAACTTTGTGCGACTAGATTTTAACTTTCCGCGACTCAATAAAGATTTGTGCATCTCTGTTTTGTGTTAATCCTATATGACAAGTACAGGTTTGTAAATCACCTAGGGATTTTCAACTCAACGAACATACTGTGATTAGAAGTTAAAACGATAAATCGAAGGAAATCTAGTGGTGCTTATAACAGGCCTATAGCGTATATGGGAAATACGATGCATTGTTTCTGCTGTTGGTGTCCTCTATTTATCGAACCAGGACAAATTAACAGCAAAGTTTGCGGAAGTAAAAAGTCGTTTGCATTGCAGAAGTGCAAAAAATTACCGCAAAGGTACCGCTTACTTGCGGATTTGCGATTGTGGACCACCCATTGCTATTTTGCGGAATTTGCGGTTGTGGAATAGAGTGTAACTTCGCGGTGCCCAGCACTGACTGTATGCATTGGCCATTCGCTTTGCCATCACCGCAGCTTGCGTTTAAAACAGCGAATTCCAAACTGCGGCTTCGTTAGAATAGCTAACCCTAAATATCCGGGCCGTACCCGCCACGCCGCACTTGCTGCCTTGAAGTTGACTTATTATTGAGCAACTCGATGATACAAGGCAAATTACGCTGGCTTTCCGACTGCAACGCATTTCAGCTTGGTTTAGCTCAACCTTAAGGCGTTATTTTTGCAGGAACGCCACTCAACAATTTTCGTGAGAGCATTGAACCGTATTCTAACCAGGAAAGCTCGCTAGAGAACCTGTACCAAAACAGGGGCGTGCCGTCGTACATGGGCGTGGAGATCCGACAATTTGAAACCAATCAGGTTTATTTTTAGGGCCGTATCGTTCTTCAGTGTGAATCCTGTATAGGTTTTCAATTGCCCAATCGTATGGTCTGACTACAACCCACTGTTAAAGTTCGTAGTATGTGTACCAGTTAAGTTTGGATTGCTGTGTTTAAATGCAAAGTTGCATTGGCCAGGGTGCAGCAGATATACCTAATGGTCGTCGAGTCAAGCTGCTAACTGTCTACCACATACGTAGGAGCTTTGCGCTGTCCTTTGCAATGCTGATCGTTATTGAGGGCAGCTAGAAATACAACTAGGAAATCTTTAGCTGGCCGTACTGACATTGGCTTTCTTTGTTGGGAATGTTTAGTGAAAACGATTTTAGTAAAAACTAAAGTAAGTAAAAACAAACAAAAACATTGGCCCGCTTTAGATTTTGTGCCAAATGTTTTCCAGACCAGAAGTTGTGACTATTTTATTTTCAGGGCACACTTGAAACTGTATATCGTATTGATCAACTTTTTCTCATTATAGTGACATGAAAAATAAAGATTTATTTACTTAGACCTCCTACCGAGCGCTGTACAACGTCTCTGGTGTCCACAGCATCCCTGCCATTTTCAACCTGATGAGCTACTCGGCGCTGAAGGCGATCAATTCCTCGGCCCCCAGCATTAGAACGCTCAGCAAAAGATGGCCTGCCACCAGTGAGTAGCCCTGCAAGCGCATTATGGAGGTAGAGCCGGGGTCATTACTCGCTCGGCAGCACATCCAATATGACCTTGGCCGACTTTTTGAATGAGGAAATTTTGAAAGTGCTGCCGGTTTAATTGTAGTGTTAATATAGCGGTTTTGATTTTCGGTTATGCCTTTCCATGATATTATTGGATGAACGCCGCTGAGTATCGCTACCAATAGCCGACTGGATTGAGTAATTTTTTGTAATTGTAATTATATTTTATTCACCAAGTTGCCTTGGCCAGGAGACAGCGAAGGGACCTTTCGGTCTGCGAGTCAAACTGCCACTTGCCCACCCTTCTACCACACACGGCGGAGGCTTCATACTGTCCCTTTAATTGCTGAACGTCAAGCAGGAAAGCTGTGAATACCTATTTTTATAGTGTTTGGTTTGACCCGACCGGGAATCGAACCCGAGTCCAGCGCTTCAGAAGCAGATGCTCTATCCACTCGACCACTGATGAGTGTTTGCTCTGAAACGGTAGAACCCGGTTCGATTCCCGATCGATCAAACCATTGATATAAAAATTGGTATTTACAGTTTACCTGCTTGACGTTTAGCAGTAAAAGGGACAGTGAGAAGCCTCCATCGTATGAGGTAGACAGAGAAGGGCAACTTGATTCGAGGAACTAACTGTCCCTTCGCCGTCTCCTGGCCAAGGCGACTTGGTGGATAAACTGTAGTTACACCTGCTGAATGTGACACCGATCCACTGTGTCAATTGTTTTCAGCGCAAGTTCTTTTGTTCAACGGCGCGGCGTTCGGCGGGGTGTTGATGAGTGCCCTGGCGGTGATGACGACAGCCGGTGTTCCCATGCTACTGCCCGTTATGGAGAGGGAGGTAAGGAGCGAAATAAATCACCTTCGTCTGGTCTTCATCGAAAATACAAATCAAACAGGGCCTATTTTGTTGACTATTCCTGTCCCTTAGCGACTCTGGCGACGTTAGCCGTAATACAACTATTAACTCGGGGGATGGTCCAGCATGACATTCAAGTTTATTTAGCCCCAAAATTCACATCCATAAGGACAATTGAAACACTGTAAATGAATAGTGAACAACTTGTTTGACCAAATATATCTTTCTCGGTGCGCTGCGCGACGAGCCGCAGCTTATCAAGTCGAGGAAGTTCAGAGCTGGACAGCCCTGTTTCGAACTGTTGATAATCACCAGTAATTATTAAAAGCTGTGAAACTGATGATCTAAGAACTGTAAATCTTTTAATAGCTGAAGTTAAGAGGACTTACCGGCAACATCACAGGTATTCAAAATTACCAGTCGAGTTAGTCTAATTCCGGGGCCTCACGATTCCTTGCACTGAGCCGACTCCTCTTCACACAGATGATGAAGTCAGTTGACTTCGAAACACTGAATTGCGCCTGCGATGGGTTCTCCACCTCATCTGCGTCACAAGGGGTTTAAACGATTACTCTTTAGACGCGGAGACAGCATTGAGTTGTCAAATGAAGTAGAATTATAAATCGTGATGTCTCTGTGAGCTATTAAATTAATTTTGCCAATTTCACTTCAGGAATACGTTAACTTGTTGTTTATCTAATTCACACAAGTGGTAGAAACAACTCATAGACAGTGTTCCAAGCCAAGCGGCTCGTTCTGCCGCGGTAAGGTTGGAGGGGGTACATATCATGGCTCTGTAAGATATGATTTCATTTGGTTCGGCAAAAGGTTTTGACGTTAGAGTTGCTATTCATTTTATTTCCATTATACTATTCTCGGTAGTTGAAAATCCGCAACCAGCTGCGTGTGTCGGGGGTGTTGTTCAACATGTACTGGCTAGCCACCTTCTTCATCGACTACATTTGGTACCTGGTCATCGTCCTTGGGTACTTCATCGGGATTTCTGCCTTCGATGTGATGGCTTTCGTCGTTCCCGGAGCAGTGATTGCTCAGGTATTCAACTCGCTTAATATGGGCGTGGTTCGCGATTAAAGCGAAACCCTAGCCTGGCTAAATCATATATATCAAAAACTGACTAATACTATTCCATTTCAAATCTATGCAAAAACCAATCAACGTTCAACTTCATTCATATAAAAAAATCTTTTACATTAGTTTTCAATTTATGAAATGGTTGAAATTGCTGCGGAGGAAGAAGTTTCAAGGTTTGTGTGACGTGGAGCATTGGATAAGACACTTTACGATGATAATCTCTGCTTGGTGGCTTCGAACAAGCAGCAAATTCAGTGGACGAGAAATTAAGAGAAAACAACCGGAAAATTGAATCGCTGGAAACTCCTAAGCACGAAGTAGACATTGCAATGAAAAGTTTGCGGATCGTCCAATAGTTAGCGTCTGATGCTGTCCGGTGACAGGAGGATGAATATATGCTACTGCAACAATAATGTTGTTGAAGTAGAATTATATAAAAGTGAGTGAAAAGAATGATTGGCTTGGCGCAACTGGTTAAAGGTGCAGAAAGCAGCATACTAATTTTAGCCTGTTAAGTTGTTGGTATGTAACTATGTATGCGTCATTTTGTTATTGTTATGCAACGATTGACGATTTCACGATTAGGAAGAATCAAACTTTTATTGTCTGATCAAATCTTTACGTAAACTGCAATTTTTTCGTGATAACGTAGCATTTGGTCGCGAGCTGCTTTTTGCACAAATTTTATTTTGTAAAAACAGGTCGAGCATACATCAGAAAGAACACAAGACAAATTTTTAACACAGGTATTTACACGCACTTGCGCAATTTGCAACGATAAGGAACCGAACCTTCGCCCTTGCGAGTTTAAGTCCGATTTTTTCCAGCTGCTCCATCCGCAAGGGCAATGTTCGAAATGCTTACTCATGCTCGCACTGAACGGTGGTGGCGCCATTCATTGATCTCCTACGTGGCCGCGCTTGGTCTTACCGGTCCGCCTCCCCTTTTCATCTTTCGATAATTATTAACAGGGTGAATGATCCTGCTATATATTGTAGCTTAAAAGTTGCGGTTTTTGAAATATTCAGCCAATGACCGAAAAGATCTCCCCATTGAAAACTAGTTTGTAACTCTGATTTAAACTCTTTCAGTTTTCTCTTTGTAGGTCTTCCTTTTCATTGGCTGTGGGATTGCATCAATTCTGACGTCATACTGCCTGAGCTTCCTGTTCAATAAATTTGAAACTGTGTCATCATCTTGGAGCCTCATCATTCAACTGGTATGCATAGCGTACTGATTGAATGTACTGTACAGCTTGGTTAATAATTTTTCAGAAATAAATGCCCAAAAATTTTAGAGCATGGAATTACATGTTCTGTAAGAGACTGAATTTGGTTTCGAAACAGAAGTTTAGGTGGGTATCACTGGAAGGCACTTACCTTGCTTCCTAAAATGCTGTATCACCTGCCACTCAGTTACAACATAGTTGCTAGGTCAGATTCCACGTTCATTCGTTTTACGCAAAATAATGCTGATCACTGAAGGACTTTTCTGATGCATTACTGCCCTGAAGTCCGCATTACAACTACAGCATAGGCGCTGATCAAACAAAACTAGAACTTTTAAGGATGGTTATTTGTGTCCACTGTGCCCTTGTAGTCGTTACGTCAGCTCTACTACCTAGAGTGTGAGAGAGTTGAGTGTTACATTTTGGGCGATTTTCTACTTCCTACTTGCCTGGGTCACTCTAGCATGTGTGGTTCTCGAGAAACAGCGAGAATTAGCACTTCAGACCGTCAAAAAACAATTTGAGTAAAAGTTTGCGGATTTCCGCGCTAAAAATTCCCCAGACAAAAGGCACTCAAAAGTCGCCATTAAAATGTTAGGATCCGAACCTAAACGCTTTAAAAGGTGATCAAGTAAATCTATTTGCTTGATTATGAAGCAGAAAGCTATTCGCACTGATAGGCAGGGGAGTGAAGGATCACTTCTTTCTGACTGGAACTCAGCCGAACAGTGAATGCAAAACTAGAGCTTGCGGGACAACTGGCTTGAGACCAGGTCTGTTAGAATCAGGCCGATAAGTTTTTTGTTGAGCATGAAGCTATTCCAACTTTCACTTTGAAGCCCTAGCAGTTTGAAGTCAAATTATGTGCCTCCACCAATTTTTTTGCTTTGTTGTAAAAACTCATCTGAATGAACCAAGAACATGAAGTTCGTTGAGACCGATGTTGTATTGAAGTTATTGCTGTATGTGAAAATGAGTTTTTAATTTTGCTGCTTTTTTGTTAAAGGTTTAAACCATCTCTCCCTTCTTATTCTTCAATCAAACTGATAAATTGTTAGGCTTAGAGCAATTTCCTTTTTAATAGAGTAAAGCTCCAAAATTCTGTACCTGTACAACTGAAGTTTATGTATTGCGAATGGGGTTTGCCATCTTCAAATCAAGTCGCCACTTGCCCAGCTGTTTACCAAACACCGAGGAAGCTTTTCATTGCTCAATGTCAAGCAGGAAAACTCGAAATACAAGTTTCCGTAGTCTTTGGTTTGACCCGAGCGGAAATCGAACCCGAGTCCACTGTTTCAAGAACAGACGCTTTATCCATTCGAGGTGATCAGTAATAACGTGGAAGCCTTACGATTAATCTTGTTTCAGGTCACTCTGCTGCCATACTTGGTCGTATCACTGGTCGACTCGTTGGGATCCCCCAGCGTTGCTCTCGTATTTAACATTATATTTGTTATCCTTATTCCTTACTACCCGATATTTAGCGGGCTCTATTACATCTCAAAGGTTTGTATTTCGTCGTAGTCGTCGCAGACACGTAATCAGTAGTTAATGAAGTTACGACTTGTTTTATAGGAAGGTGATAGTAGCATAAGTAGACGTGTACACCGTACACTACGTTAAGCTTTTCGCGGATAAGTACTTAAAAATAATTATAGTTACATCTTAATTCGAATTAGCGAAGTGTGTTGTTTTGGAGCTAAATGAACCTTTTGAACCCGAAAGGTTAGTTTCAAAGCCTGATTTGTCTTTCTAAATACCCGAAACGCAGTAGCAAGTGCATATGTGCGCAATGTGCTGTCGTAATAGCACTTGCCAGCCACGTACAAAGCCGAAATGGCTTTATGAAAAGCCGCTTTTAGTGCATTTTAGATCAAAAAAGCTCTTTGCATTGTTTAGATTTCGGGACCAATTTTAGTGCTATTGGTATTTAGTTTCACCCTAGTAATGGGTTGGCTGACACAAGATTGAAAAAACGTCGGGTTTAAAAGGTTAAAAGAAGAACAGGCTGTTGAGTTTTAAAACAAGATGTTACATAATGTGTCGGTGAAGATAAACAAGAAAGACACTTCCTCCATCACAAGCCGCTAGGTTCCAGATCTATGGGAAATTGCTAGTGCCTTTATAGCAGCTTTAAATTATGTCGGCTATAGTTTTTCACAAGGACGCAGCAAAGCAAATGAGCCGTGTTGTAGAGCAGTTGTGTAACCGCACTTGTCTTCAGATTTTCGACTTGCGACGTCAAATGGGAGTACTCGACGACCCGCCTACCCACATTTACTTCGATTGGTCGGAGCCGATGATTCCCTTCTCGATCCTGATGTCGTATCTACACATTATTATCGTCTTCATTCTGCTGCGCGTCATCGACGTGCGCGCAAACGGCGGGAAAGTGTCCGACGTGTTCATGAAGCGGTAAGCGGCTAGCAGGCTCAGCTAATCAGGCCAAGACTCGCTGTTTTTTGCTTGTTTGCTATCCCCTTTTTCGATATCAGCCTACGAGTATATGCAGAAATGTCGTTTGATTCGTGGCGGTTTGTTTGATGATATCACAGAGTAATTGCAGGAACAAAAATCGTTTAAACCAGTTTCAGTATTGATTTTGACGTTGACATTAGGGTAGAAGTTATTTCGTATCTGTCCCAACCCCAATTCGGACAGCTGCTGTGTTTTTCTTTTTGATAACACGGGACAAAGTCTTGTCATTTCGTTATATTCTACGCGAAATTATATCCAAGAAAGTGTTATTTTTTCAAAACACGAACATCGGTTTTCTCAGTTTGGCATCGAGTTTTGGTAGAAATATTGCTGCTGCCCGCTTTGAGTTTTTATCGCTTGGACGTCCTCGTTTTATCAAATCGAGAAGCAAGTGTGAGTAAGCCAGTGAATGTTGTCATCCTGCTTGTCAGCAAAACTTCGTTTCTCGTCAAAGAAGCTGCTTACGGGAAGGACCTTGCGAAGGTGTTTACTTTTTTATACTACTTTGACCCCAACTATGCAGTCATAGGCTCGCGACCTGCCGCTTCTAATCGGTGACTTGAGTTTCGCGCCTCTTCATGGATCGGTTTTGTTTCTTCGACAAGGTTTCTTTATCATGTTGATGGTGTTTTCTCTGTGTGCGAAAAAAAGTTGATCGATTTGCCAATAAGTTGTCTCGGATTAAAAGTTGCTGGCTGACTTGAACAAATCACAAGTAGTTAGAGGAAGTATTGCAACATCTTCACAAATCTGGTTGCTGCCCGGAAAGCTTATACTTCGAACATCTCAGCTCGACTCGCGTTTCGATCGAAATTTTGCAAGAAGTCCACATCCCAGTGTTCGGCCGCGGATATTCAGTTGCAAGATTTGCATTGTGTGAGCCGTGATTGCCCGGTCCTTAACACCAAAGCACTATTCGTCGTGGACTGGAAATGTGTAAGAAATTCTCATGGTAGCAAGTCTCCATTTCACCAGCGCTGATGAGAATGATTTCATTGCTGATGGAAACGGTTTTAATTACAAACGATTTGTGTTCAGCTCCGCGGTGGCGGCGGCTTCTGACCAGCTGGTGTTGGCGGAGAACGTGGAAGGAGGGAACGAGGATGGGGATGTGAGGGATGAACGTAGGAGGGTGTGCGACATTGTGGCCGGAAACGGCGAGCAAGAGCAGGTAACCCTTACCATGACGTCTCAGATAGTTGTTATATATGCACAATTTGCACATTTATCTTCCTGTCATCAGGCAACGTCAGGCGCTACCTATTGGACGATCCACGCCTTTTTTCAGTGCGATGCTACTTCGTGCTTCGAGGAATCGGCACTTGCTTAGGAGTTTCCAATGTTCCTTTACAGTTCGAATTTTTGTCCGCTAAATTTGCTGCTTGTTCGAAGCCACCAAGAGGAGATAGTCATCGTAAAACGTTTTATCCAAGAACGCAACAACGTGACTAGGGTGCGGCTTGAACCCAGATCATGCAATCAGGGTCGTCGTAAAGACGGCCACATTGCTGATTGGAGTTTGTTTCGAATAGGACCCTTTAAATTTTCAAAAGAAATTGACGTGAAAGTTTAAATGGCTGCTCTGGCGGTGTTTAAAGTAGTTGCATTAACAAGTGGCGTTGTGAAAATAAGTGTTGCGTAGTTTCGTAACGAAATAACTAAGTTTTTGTTCTTGCAACGTTAAAAATAACACAGCTTTTCAGGTTACGTATCAAACAAACAAAACTAAAACTTTCAACCATGCAAAAATGAATTGGTGTCGCTTCATTCCACAATCACATTTAAAAACAGTCAACCAAAATTTACTGATTCTTCTAAAAAAAAGCAAGCAGTATGCAATGCACCATATGACGTCACTTCATTATTGGATCGACGCTTAGTCGGCAGGGTGGCCGAATGGGTAAAGGCGTCATTATAACGACGACCCTGATCGCAGGATCTGGGTTCAACCTCCACCCTGGTCACGTTGTTGCGTTCTTGGATAAGACGCTTTACGACGATTGTCTGTGCTTCGAACAAGCAGCAATTTCAGTTGGCAAGAATTCAAAGAAATCCACCGGAACATTGAGTCTATGGAAACTCCTACGCAGGTGCGGATTCTTCCAACCACAAAGTAGTCAATGCAATCAAAAGTGTAGCGTCTGACGCTGTCCGGTGACAGGAGGATAAATATGCGCAACAACAATTTGCATTTTCAGTTTCTAGTCTTTGTCCGATTTCCTGTTTGTTAGTTGGTTCTTCAACTTGCTATTTTGTTGAATATTTTAGCCGGTGGTAATTATGCAAAATCTACGAAAGGAATTCGTCAAGCGAACTAAATCTGGATTCTGCAAACGAAACGCCAAGGAAGAAAAAGTCAAAGTAATTTTCATTTTTGACACTTAATTTTTCGGTGCTACGTTAGATCATAATTTCTGTTATCGCTTGTAACTGTAAAGTTGTTGCGGGCTTCATGAAGGAATTGCCATTCTGCCTAGGACACTTCCTTAAATCCACCCTTCTCTGACAACTGTTTGTGATGATCCAGCGCCTCTGTTGTGGTGTAATTCGGGCTTGCAGGGGATCTACGTCCTCCAGTGGCCTGCATTCTTTTGCTTTGAGCTTCGTTTAAGTTTTAAATAAGATTCTGCTGGCCATCATTTACTGCAACTACCTCGTGCCCCCGGGAGATTGTCGAGCTGTCGCAATTTTATTTGTTAGATTTTACGTGCTCTCATTGGATGAGAAATTGTGACTCTTCAAGGCTCGGGTAATTCGTGAGTGAACTTGTCACGGGTTCAGCTTGAGGCTTTACAAAAACTAATTTGAACTCTAATTTAGCGTGCACCCGAATTTATATCAAAGCCACTTTTTTGATTGTCATTGCTACGCTGAGCTTCCTCTTGAATTGCACTTTATTCGAACTATTGCAATGTAACTTAAATATATTTCGAATAGACCACACTAATACAATTTGGGAGTAACCGGCTATATAAGCAATATAACTTCGTATTTGTGTGTCAATGTTATGCTAATTTTTACCTGACAGGTGGCGGTGGACAACCTGTCGTTGGTGGTTCAACCGGGCGAGGTGCTCGGTTTGCTCGGGCCGAACGGCGCCGGCAAGACAACGGCAATCAGCGTGCTTACTGCCGAGCGCGCCCCGACCCTTGGAAAGGTGAGCGGCGCCCGTGTGCTGCTTCGTTGGCGAAGCTATCGCGGTAGTTTAGTTACCGTTTTTACTTATAGTATGATTCGAAACAATGGGATAGAGTGAAGGACCTATCAGATTGCACCGAACGCTGCCTCCTGTCTTGTCGAAATAAATCAACTTCCACTGCACGGTTGGATGGCCAACCTGCCAGGAGACAGTTGCGATTACATGTTTGTTCATCAAGTCGCTTGGCTAGGAGACAGTGAAGGGATGTTTTTGCTGTTTTCGACAAGTTGCCACCCCTTTCATTACTGAACGTCAAGCAAGGAAGCTGTGGATGCTGACTTTTCTGGTCTATGGTTTGATCTGACGGGGAATGAAACTGGAGTTTCAGTGGCAGATTCTCTATCTATTCGACCACAGCCAGGATACCGCAGAACTGCGATTTAAAAGTCGAGTCGTGAGTATGCTTCGAAGAATAATTAACATGTTACAACTTTAGAAGTTCATTTGACAATATTAAGGGCATTTTAATATGAAGCTAATTTTTGAATACAATGAATCAAAAGCATCCTCCTTGTGACCCGCCGCGTTTCAGCAAAACCATTACTTGTTATGCTTTCAATCTAAAACGAATGGATTTCAATTTTTTCTTCGCGACAACTAGCGGTTGATATTAAACATCTATCCTTCGGCCTCCTCTGAAGGATGAGGGGGGAAATTAGGGCTGCATTTTACTTTTGGGCAAGCGTTCGTGGATCTTTTTTTATTTTTCAATTGCTTCGATGTAAAATGCAAACATGCCGGTTGTTTCAACAATATAGTCGGCTAGGAAATGGTGCTGATTTCCAACTTGGGTTAGCTGTTAAAAAGGCTTTGAACAAAATAGAATTTTATTACTTCGTTTGTGATTAGCGATTGGTCAAAACACTACTCATTTGGTTGCAGGTTTTCGTATCTGGTTACGATATCGCTTCGAACGAATCGCAAGCTTTCCAGGAAATGGGTTTCTGCTCGCAGGTGGGTCTTTAACATGGCAGCTAACCCTTGCGAAATTTCTAATGCGTTTGTGTAAAATATCAAATCTTCTTAAGGGCCAGTGTGATTCGTTCAGCTTCCCAGCAATTATAACATCAAATTAAAAGTAGCGCTATTGCGATCAGACTTGTACAGGTTTTTGCTTCTCTGATCTCTTCGAAGAAGTTAATGGTTAGGTTTACCAATTTTGTGGCTGGTCGCATCTATTCTTATGACTAGGGCAAGTTTTTGCAACTTTTCTTTACAGCTTTCTAAATACTAAGAATTTATGTAGTACAATGTTTTAAGCTGTTTTTAAGAATTTTAGATTGCAACTCTTTTTTTTCACTCGCAATTTTTATCAAGCATGGCCCAAAATGTAAGTGTGATTTAAAACATGCTATGAGACTATTTCAGTACACTTCTATTGTCTTTAAATTGCCCAAAAAAGACGTATGTGACGGCTTAGTTGCGTCTCAATGCTATCTGTGACGCCACGGTTGGCTTGCAAGTTAGAAGTTCTACAACCCAGCTAATTAAGGCAGTGCCTGAACTCAATTAGAAGATCGTAATTTCTCCCCAAATAATGTTTGCAATTATTTTGCATTTTATGTAAATAAAGCGCTAGAGTAATTCATTGTTTAAAATGTGCATAAATGCAACTTTTGCAACTTTCGTTAAAAGTAAATGCAATTTTTTGGTGCAACAGAGACTTGCCCTACTTTTGACTTTCAGACTGTTTTTTTGTGAAATAATAATAGGATAACCCGCTGTGGGAGTTGATAACACTCCGGGAACACTTGGAGGTGTACGCCGTAGCGCACGGAGTGGATCAGGACAGTGTGGATATGACCATCAACAAGTGAGTCACTGCAGTGCTGTGTTTTTTTCTGAGCAGTCGGATACTGGAGAAAATGTTCACCCAAATAAGATGTATTTGTTTGTTCACTGCTGGAAGTTGAGTATTATTTTTGTGATGCATTGTAGGCGTAGTAACAGAATGTTTACCTTACAACATTGATACAAGCTTTGACGAAATTACTTGCTTGAGAAACTTATGTTTCGAGGTAAGAAGCCTCGCCAACCAGTCACTCTTTATAAATGAGGCGTAATCATCGCAAAGCGTCTTAACCAAGGATGCAACCACGTGACCAGGGTGTGGGTTGAACAGAGGCTGGATGTTGCTAGTAGTATGGCTGTTTAACATCGCCACTCGGCTTCTATTTAGGAGCTTTGGAGCTCTTTCAATTTTGGGGTGTCCTTTCTTGACAATGATTGGAAGCACTTTCAGTAAGTCGAATTTGATCTCGCACTAATTGGTGAGGTCCATAGTCCAACTACGATACTGCGCTTTGGTTAGCTTGTCGTTCGTTTATAAGCCGTAAGCACTTGTATGGATAAAAGAGTACCGAGCGAAACCGACTAAATGATTGTGTAGCTATGTCGACGCTTTGGATATCCGGGAGCACTTGAACAAGCGTGCGAAGCAACTCTCTGGCGGCACGAAGCGGAAACTGTGCTTCGCGATGGCGATGATGGGCAACCCTCAGGTGGTGCTGTTGGACGAGCCCTCCACTGGGATGGACCCGAAGACCAAGCGGTTTATGTGGTGGGTGGCTTCGGTGTTCTCTGCGTAGTCAACCGGTCATACTTAAAACGCATTGCTGTTCTCAGATTCTTCCCAACCTTTTGTTTTGCGATGAATAATGCTCTGCAGGTTGGCCCTGTCAATACATTTCAGTGACGCTGATACATTGGCTGGCGAAAATCGGTGCTGAAGACCAAACATAGCCAAATGAACTCCACAGATAGGGATTTCCTTTTCTTAGCTTTGCTTTCCCTCCCACGGCTCCAGCTTTGAGTCGCCGGCGTTGCTTGCAAGGTGCTGTTGGATAAGAGCATAGATGCTTATATCGCCTCTAAGATTGGATACTGTGGATAGATATGTTTCTGAGGTTGAATCTGGCAAACCTTGATTTGAAGCATCTGTCGGAATGACTTTGATGGAACTGTGACGTCATTGTTAGTTTGGACGGCAAATTTTCGAATCGAATTATTCGCCACTTTATTTCAGGGATACGATCAGCTCGGCGTTTGCGGGTTCGGACCGGGGTGCGATTTTGACCACGCACTACATGGAGGAAGCGGACGCACTGTGCTCCCGAGTCGCGATCATGGTGCTCGGACAACTCCGGTGAGTTTGCCGCGGGGTGCCTCGAACCGCGCCACCCTTTTGTGACCCTGCAGGCCGCATGCTTTCACAGATTCGCTACTGCTTGTGAACCGTGAAAGTACGGGCAGTTTCTGGAGCTTCGGTTTAAAGCTCGCCTTACACATGAAAGCAAAACTTTTTACGTGATTTTTACCAAACCAATTGTTCGTCAATACACCAAGTCCACTGTTCGCTGACAATTATGAGGTTTGATCTTTGTTGCTGCCTCAACCTTCATCTTTGGCCTTGTCTATTATTTCATTTTGGGAAAAGAGTTTTTATGCGAACTACGCTTTACGTTTGATTTAAATGGGACATCTAAATGTGTAGTCAGGACCATATCAAAAAACAATATTTATGGTGGAGATCGGATATTTTGTGCGTTTGCGCGACCCAACTGCGAAATTCAGTGCGGGAAATTAATAACCACACGTCACAGCTGGCTGTTGCTGGTAGTTCATGCTTTGATGAGTAGAACTTGAGTTGGTTAGCTTACCGAATTTTACTTTTTGAATGGTGCTGGGGAATACCATATTTGGTAATAGTGTAGACGACGCGAAATCTCTTCTGTCTGCCGTGTCTGACGCCTCTACACGCGTTAACTTATCTTCTTATATTGTCAACGGTTTCTGTAGAAAGTACGCCAATTAGCAATTTCGGAATCAAAAACGAACGTAAATATTACTGCGCAGCACCAAATAACTCCCACAATTTGAACACACACAGTACGCCAAATATCCAAACAGAAAGTAACAACTACGGTATAATTACGATTTAAGAATCAGACTGAGAATACTGATCAGAATAATTGCAATAAAAACCCAAACTCACCGATGGTTTCGTCTTCAGGCAGACAGTAAGCTTTAACTCCAATCGAAGTCTTTAAAGAACGCAGTCTCTGAAGTGGGCCCCCGGGAAACGGTACGGAAACACTTGATAAGAGAGTACAATAGTCCAGTAAATAATTCTCAAACTTGAGCAACAGCTCTGGGGACAAAAGGTCCAAGTATAAAGAGCAACAGCTCAGGGGACAAAGTCCAAAATATAAATAAGATGGGACCCACCCAGGACAAGTTTAAGACCTCGAGGAAGGACTGCAATTGTGAAACAATCTGATACTTAATAATTTCAAATTTAAAGATTCTTGGTAATTCTGAGTGTAAAAATTTAACGTCCTTCCTCGACTGCAACCAAATTTGACTGACCCAGAACAAAGGAGTTAGCGCGAAAATTCAAGAAAACGGTTTCAAAAAGTTGCGCAATAGATAATTTTGCATACAGTAGAAAAGGCGCGGTAAAACGCTTAATCGGTGACATCACGTGCGTTGTGTAGCATTACGTCATTGGAAATCCTTAGCAGCCAAATATACACGAAAAGCTAAATGCAGTAGAGCGAGTGTTCGAAACCAAGTATAAACAAGAAAACATAAGCGACGTTACACTCCCCCTAAAAATGGGTACTCTAGACATTTTTATAACACTAAGTCGCGAAAGTCATATTCAAAGAACACACAAAGACAAAATTTAAACAGAGCAAATCTAACGTATAACATGTAGCACAACAATAAGCAGGTTATTCAAATCAGTCGTGTGTAACAACAGGGCATAACTTAGCTATAGGCCGTTTAACAACACTTGTTTGAGTCTTGACCAGAACAGTCCTAACTAAGCCATGTTTATCAGGATAAGTTTCAAGGATTCTACCCAAAACCCATTTGGAACGCCGCTGAGTATCTTCCACAAGAAGTACAACATCATTGACATGAAAATTCCGTTTCACTTCAAACCATTTTTGTCGTTGTAACAAATTAGGAACGAACTCATCCATCCAACGTTTCCAAAATTGATTGGCAAGATACTGTATTTGTGCCCATCTTCTTTTGACATAACAGTCGTTTTTTGAAAATAGACCAGGAGGTATAGAAATATACCACAGAACAGCAAGATTGAAATCAGATGGAGTAAGATAGACAGAAAATATAAAGGGAGTAGTGTAGCCCGCAGAACTCACGTCAAGGTCTGGACTAATCAGAAATCCCGAAATTGAACGTTCTAAAACTGAAGCAACTTGTGAGATGAATTGCGCATGAATGGAGGCATGAACAGAATTCAAAAAGACCCAGAACGTCAAAAAATTAATCACTGGAAATCGAAGAATTGGATCAGCATGGGTAATGGACTCACTAAACTCAGGGATATGGAGTGATTCCAGAAAAAACAGCATCACAGTAGGTGCAGTACTTGTGACCAAACACGTACGAGAGACGTACTCCGTATACACTAACACATTGACTGAACGCCAAAGGGTCAAAGACTTAGCAGTAAGAGAAGCAGGTACCCAATCACACAGAGCAAAGTAACCCAGAAACGTATGGTAATAAACCAAACTCAGGAATAGCAGAAACACAGAAGCTGAGGAATTAGAATCAGTATCGGCAAGAGACCCAGTAGCAGGGGGACCAGGACCGAGGTCAGCCAGGGTAAAGGACCCAGTGACCGGGGGACCAGGACCAAAATCAGCTAAGGCAAGGGACCCAGGGACTGGAGGACCAGGACCAAGATCAGCTAAGGCAAGGGGACTAGTGGCTGGGAGTCCAGGACCTACATCAGCTAGAGCATGAGATCCAGTAGCTAGGCAACCAGACACAAGATCAGTCAGAGCAAGGGATTCAACAGTCGGGGGACCAGGACAGAGATCAACTAGGGCAATCCCGTTCTTTCGAAAACGAATCAGTACTTCAACTAGATTGTTCATAAAGGTTGGGCCCTTCATCAACGTATCATTCAAAGACAATCCGTGGTATTTAGCTGCACAGTCAAATACAACTCTCACCTTTTCTGGCTTGTGAACATTAGTTACCGGATGATGAGGTAGATACCAAATCGGGTCATTTGATTCAGTCAGGTAAGCTTGCTTCACCTCGCGAGCGTAGCCTTTAGAAAGATAAGACTCGACAACTTCGGCATACTTCACTCTCAAATTATCATCACGTTGAAGTCGTCTTTTCAAGCTAGTGAGTCTACGTTGAGCTAAGGGTAGATTATTGGGAAGCTGATTCTTATAAGGTTCCTTCCATAGCAGAGGGAGTTGGTAGTGGCCATCAATAGTACAGATTTCTGATTGCATCAAGGTGTGTGCTAAACGATCTTCTTTAGAAAAGGAATCGTCAAATATCGAAGTTCCTGGTTCAAATTCAGTTTCCCACATTCTTGCTACCATCTCTGTTGCGTCTTTCTTGACGATGAAATTTACAGTGCAATTACTTCCTTGGGAAGGCGATAAAGACGGCCCTAAAAGCGACCATCCAAGTGGAGTCTCAATAGCACAAGGCGTGCCTCGAGGTCCTCTCCTAGCGTTGTAAATGCAAAAGAGCTCTGGGACATCGGCTCCAATTAAGAGATTGACAGAAGCGTGAGGGAGTGACTTCAAATTTATATCCTGTAAGTGCGGTAACTTACATACTTCCGCATCAACCGAAACGTTGTTAGGCTGGACAGGTATGTTTTCGACGGAATGTACATTGGATAATGAAAAAGAACTGTCGCTATCCAAGTCAGATACAACCAGATTGCAAGAAACAGAATCCATGTCATTAGTAGTTCCAGTAATAGTTTTGAGTTGTAACCTTTCCCGAGTGCCAGAAGCCTTTAACTCTTGCAATAAAGATCGTTTGCAGAATGAGTGAGTTGATCCCTGATCCAAAAAGGCGTAGGTAGAAACAACATTTTCACCGAAGGACACTCTAACAGGAACGATACAAAGGTAAACGTGGGAATTGTCCGAATTACTGCAAGACTCTGACTTGGTAAATCCGCAAGTCACTGGCACAACCGCCTTATCCTCTGAAGACGTCTTTGGAGGGTGCTCCTTTGTCGTAGCAAATTTATGCAACAGAGTGTGATGATATAACCCTTTGCATCCAGTCACTGAGCAAAGTTTACTCCTCTTGCACTCTCGTGTTTTGTGCTTCGAGCTTAAACACTTATGACACAACTTGGATTCCTTGACAAAGGAGATACGATCCTCAACAGGTATTTGCTTAAAGTCCTTGCAGTCAAAGAGTATGTGGGAAGTGTTCTTACAATACCAACAAGAACCAACCTGAGTAACATGTCTGGAACCAGATATAGAAGACTTGGAGTTGACATGCGCAGATGTCTTGGACATGACCGATCCGAATGAAGAAGCCTTTGTTTTCATGGATGTAGTCTTAGGATGGAGAGAGCGAAGACCAAAGAGAGAGTTTACTTCGTCTGATTCCTTGCGAACAAAATCCACAAAATGTAAGAAATTGGCAAGATGTCCAAGGTAGTTCTGGATTTAAACAGACTTGCTGACCCAACGCTTTTTAAGATCGTAAGGCAATTTGTTCACCAATTCTGTCAGCATATCTAAAGAGTCTAGACTGGTATATTGTCGTATGTCCTTTACAATTACGCCAGTTTTTTCGAGAAGTTCTGCAAAACGTCTTAATTGCTTTCCATCGCCAGATCTTACTGAAGGAAATTTTTTCAATCGCTGCTCGCACGCATCAGATATAACCCATGGTGAACCGTATTCTTTATTTAGCCTTTGCTTAGCCACAGTATAAGGTTGAACTTCACTAGTAGCAAAGTGTTCTATACGATCCTTAACATCCTTTGAGCAATGTTGCAAGAGCAGGCAAATCAAAGTCTTCTCGTCGCGCACTCTCGGTTCAATGTGCGTTTCAAAATTGTTCATAAAGGCTTTGTATTCCAGAGGATCGCCAGAAAACTTTGGAAACTCCGGACGAGGAAGAAATAAGCTGTCGTAATTCACGGAGTTTTGATTGTACACACCAGGATAAAGTAGTGGTGAAACGTGGCTATAGATTAGTGAATCTGCACTACTGGGCGGCGGACCCAAAGGGTTAGAAGCAGGAAGTCTGTTGAAGTTATAAGAGTGAGCAACTGAAGGAGCCACTTGCATATGAGATGATCCAGCGGAAAAATCAGAATGTGTAGGCAGGGGACCGTGAACATATGAGGAGCTCCAGACTTGACAGGTGGAAGAGGATGATTGGATGGGTAAAGGACCCAGGACCGGACCAGTACACATAGAAGACTGGATGAGTGGAAGACCCAGGACCGGACCAGTAGACATGGAAGACTGGATGGGTGGAAGACCCAGGACTGGACCAGCAGACGTGGAAGACTGGACAGGCGGAAGACCCAGGACCGGACCAGTGGACATAGAAGACTGGATGGGTGGGACACCCAGGACTGGACCAGTAGACATGGAAGACTGGACAGGCGGAAGACCCAGGACCGGACCAGTAGACATGGAAGACTGGACAGGCGGAAGACCCAGGACCGGACCAGTGGAGATAGAAGACTGGATGGGTGGGACACCCAGGACTGGACCAGTAGACATGGAAGACTGGACGGGCGGAAGACCCAGGACCGGACCAGTGGACATAGAAGACTGGATGGGTGGGACACCCAGGACTGGACCAGTAGACATGGAAGACTGGACGGGCGGAAGACCCAGGACCGGACCAGTGGACATAGAAGACTGGATGGGTGGGACACCCAGGACTGGACCAGTAGACATGGAAGACTGGACAGGCGGAAGACCCAGGACCGGACCAGTGGACATAGAAGACTGGATGGGTGGGACACCCAGGACTGGACCAGTAGACATGGTAGACTTGGCTGGCGGAAGACCCCCCAAAGACAAGGTGTTACTTCCAGAAAGATTGTTAGAAAGGAGCGAAGATGATCGAGCAAAGGTTAGTTCAGAACAGGTTTTTGGAACGACAGTTTCAACAGTGTTTTCGTTGTCACTACTCAAGATTGTGGTGACGTCATCACTCAGTCGCGTGGTTTCAGCAGCAAATTCATTGTAGATCTCATACTCCGCCCTTGCCAAGGCAATTTCACGATCAGCCTCTCTTTGTTCAATTTCCTTTTTAAGACGAAGCCGTTGCGCTTCTTCATTAACTCTAAGACGAAGCCGTTGCGCTTTTTCATTAGCTCTAAGACGAAGCCGTTGCGCTTCTTCATTAGCTCTCTCTTCAATATGCACAAGCTTCAACTGAGCAATCTTTAACTTAGCTGTCGCCTCTAAGTGTTTAGCACTTATTCGTGAAGAGGAGCTACTAGACAACTTAGAAGAACTCCTGGAAGATCTGGAAGAATGCCGGGAAGAGCTGGGAGACACAAAACTTGACGGCCTGGGAGCAATGGTAGATGGTTCGGGAACAGCAGCAGTGGAAGATGATGGGTTATCCAAAGTTGAAAACCATTCTTTCTTTCGTAGATTAAATTCGTGTTGATTTTGCGTTACTGCTACAATGGCCTCAGTATCTTTACGTGCGGATGCCATAGCCCCAACTAATTCGTCATAAGATTTGTCAATTTTAGCCAAAATAGCCTTAAGTTCGCTAGTATTAGGGGTACGTAATGCCATAATTTTTTCAGCAGCTAAATAATTTTCATTCAGAACGCCTTGCAATTGATGAATGGCACGCTCTACATCCGTAAGATTGGTTTCGGATGCCATAATAAACGTATAAAAACACTCCACTAACACACGCTCTAATTTAAAGTATATAAGCACAAAATAGCACAAGATAGTATAATCCAGGAATGGATTCAACAAACTCCGTACTTATTGTTACAATTAGCAGTCGAAGTCTATCGGTTCAAATTTGGATATGGTAACCACTAATAACCGGCAGTTAAATACGATCGGCGGGTCGATTGCAACAGCCCTGTTTGGAATAATATCAGTACAATTTAATAAACCGAAATACCGTAATTGTTGTTGGAAATTTGAATGATGAATTTGAAGATGTGAACGAAGAAATCTCTTGAAAGACTGTTGTCCAAGTTGAAATTAGTATCATCAAACTTTGTAGCCAACAAGAGAAGAGACATCGAAACTTTGTAGACGACGCGAAATCTCTTCTGTCTGCCGTGTCTGACGCCTCTACACGCGTTAACTTATCTTCTTATATTGTCAACGGTTTCTGTAGAAAGTACGCCAATTAGCAATTTCGGAATCAAAAACGAACGTAAATATTACTGCGCAGCACCAAATAACTCCCACAATTTGAACACACACAGTACGCCAAATATCCAAACAGAAAGTAACAACTACGGTATAATTACGATTTAAGAATCAGACTGAGAATACTGATCAGAATAATTGCAATAAAAACCCAAACTCACCGATGGTTTCGTCTTCAGGCAGACAGTAAGCTTTAACTCCAATCGAAGTCTTTAAAGAACGCAGTCTCTGAAGTGGGCCCCCGGGAAACGGTACGGAAACACTTGATAAGAGAGTACAATAGTCCAGTAAATAATTCTCAAACTTGAGCAACAGCTCTGGGGACAAAAGGTCCAAGTATAAAGAGCAACAGCTTAGGGGACAAAGTCCAAAATATAAATAAGATGGGACCCACCCAGGACAAGTTTAAGACCTCGAGGAAGGACTGCAATTGTGAAACAATCTGATACTTAATAATTTCAAATTTAAAGATTCTTGGTAATTCTGAGTGTAAAAATTTAACGTCCTTCCTCGACTGCAACCAAATTTGACTGACCCAGAACAAAGGAGTTAGCGCGAAAATTCAAGAAAACGGTTTCAAAAAGTTGCGTAATAGATAATTTTGCATACAGTAGAAAAGGCGCGGTAAAACGCTTAATCGGTGACATCACGTGCGTTGTGTAGCATTACGTCATTGGAAATCCTTAGCAGCCAAATATACACGAAAAGCTAAATGCAGTAGAGCGAGTGTTCGAAACCAAGTATAAACAAGAAAACATAAGCGACGTTACAAATAGTTTGTTCAACACAGCATATTTCATGGAGCTTTTATTTTCAGCAATGACAAGCCCTGCGCTGAGGGCGCCCTTTAGTGGCCTCTTGTTTGGTTGGCGCTTACTTCGGTTGTGAGATTACTGCGAGGTCGGTTGGCCAGCAGTTTTTACCCGAGTGAATTTTTGTGATTGTGTAAATAAACTGACCTTGTCGCAGCAAATGCGTCGAGCTGATATGTTTGCCCTGCTTTCATTCCACTTTCGGTTTGCCCGCACTTCGTAGCAATCTTGTTGCTACAACTGTAGTTCTGTATTTATGGTGTAAGTTTTTTATGCGTAGCTCTAGTAAACAATTGAAGCTAAATGCGAATGTCGTCACAGCCATTAGTTTATGCGGTCATAATCTTGTGCTTAGATGCATCGGATCAACGCAACATCTAAAGAATAAGTTTGGTCAAGGATACGTCCTCGAGATCAAGCTGAAAGCTAACAGGGAAGATGGCGATGATGCGCTCAATGTGTTTGTTGCCAAGGTTAGTAGAGCTAGTGTCCCAACAACCCCCTACCAATGCGCCTGAGTGGTGTAGTAGTTGTATCGCCACGGCTTGCTGCTTGTTATGAATGCGGGAAGGAAGGAGGATTATTCTTCCAGTGCTTGTCACCGCCCTCTTCAGGACCTCGACTTCTTATCCAATGCTCTTTTCGATCTTTTGGCTTTTGGTCCATTCTTTCCTGGTGGTGTGTTGCCTGGCTGCTGAGCTACCGCCCCTCTCCCCATGACTGAAAAGTCACTTGAGTTTCCTGGTTACTTTATGAAATTCTAACTGCATTGATCATCACCGCGTTTTTTTGTTGCGTAAATAAACTGTCTAATGAATAAATTGTTGCGTAAATAAACTGTCTAATGAAAAGGTAATTGGCTGGTTCTTCGGCTCTCCGGTGAGTGAGTCGGGTGCAGTGCAAATGCTCCACCACAGGACCTCGGCTGGACTGGAGAACCCGGGAGAAAAAATGGCTATATCCACACGGATCATATTGGGCAACCTATCACCACACTGTCGGTGATCGCTTTTGGGTGCTTATTACTTCACTATTATGCTTCGAGTGAAGCACAGGAGAAAGAAAGTAACTTCGGCTGAGACCATCGATGTGAAATTTGTCGGATAACAATGAAGTATTTGTTGCAGCTGTTTGCGCACGTCTCGCAACCGGAGCGCTTCAGCCATCGGTTTGTGTACAAGATTGCACAGGAGGACGTGACATCACTAGCGCAGGTGTTCGGGACGTTGGAAGAGGGGAAAGAGGAAATGGGGATTGAGGAGTACAGTTTCAGCCAGTCCACCCTGGAACAGGTGCGATAGTTCCTTCCCATTTTTCTGCGGTTTGATAAGAACTGCACAGAGAACCAACCATTGTAGACTCGAATGAGAAACCCCCAAAGTAATCACTCAGCAAAGGGGCCTTTCCCGTCATCAAATCAAGCAAAGGCGGGTCTCTATGTTATGGTTAGACGATGTATGCCTGGTTTAATGTCTATGCGAAAGAAAGAAAAATTGACAGTTTGTAGTATTTAATCAAAACTGGAAGTCGGTTGGTTCGATGACCGACTTTTAAAAATTTTCCGATTCCAAAGTCTGTTTTTTTGAACTATTTGCGTGTTTAGTGTACCTTTTGCACTCTCGGCTCGGTTAGAAAAAAATTCAATATCTGATTCGCGGTAAAAACATCGGCTCCCCGGTTTTACCGTGTTTCTAATTTTTATCTGTGAGAAGTTGATGGATGATTTCTCATTGGAGTGGGCGACCTTCGCCATCAGGGATGTCTAAACTCAACGGCTCCATGATGGCACCACTAAGTGTATCAGAATATTGTGGAAAACTTCTTGCCAGTGTGTCAAGTTACGCCAAAA
This sequence comes from Trididemnum nubilum, assembly GCA_963965965.1. Lineage (NCBI taxonomy): Eukaryota > Metazoa > Chordata > Ascidiacea > Aplousobranchia > Didemnidae > Trididemnum > Trididemnum nubilum. The sequence goes on from OZ014490.1 coordinate 34,492,805, forward strand.
AAAAGATCAAGACAAAGAAGAGCTGCGAATGAAGTAGCCCGCGGTGGTGCTTGCCACAACATTTTCATATTCTTGCCTCAATTTAAAATGTTTGTAACCGTCGACGTCGTTAGGGTGATACGTATGGTTATTTGCGTGAACCTTCCGTTGGAAATTGCTGGAGTGTGCGAGTGTTCAGCGCCTCTTCACAAACGCTGGTATGACTCGATTGTAGTTTTATTTTTATTTACCAAGGTCTTGACTAGCTGTCATTTGCTTGTCACACACGGTAGAGGCTTCACACTTGCCTTTTTATTGCTGAATATGAAGCAAGAAAGCTGTTGCAATTTTTCGAGTTTTTGTTTATTCTGGCCAGGAATCGAACCTTAGTCTATTTCAGTAGCAGACGCGTTACCCGCTCGTCCACTGATCGATTTTTATCTCCAACTTTTTTTCAGGTATTCCTTCAATTTGCGAAAGAGCAAGATGAGCGGGAAAATGAAGAATCTTAAATGTTTCAACAGTGTTAGTAACCTCATAGTTCTTTCTTATTGCACTTCGTCCAGTTACTGTATCTTTCTGAATAAGTTCTTACTGCGCAAACTTTTGATGAAACCGTGGAACGTGGATCTTATCAGAATATCTTTAATTGTTTATTTTCTTAATGTCTGTAATGAGTTGAAAGTTGTGTTTGGTTTATTTTCGTAGAAAGACGCCGTGCACGTAGATTGTAATAGTGTAGCAAACAAGTATGCATCAATTGCATCATTCATGCAGTTCAACCCACCCCAGCTGTGATTGAGTTCGGTTGCCATACAAACCTTATTATTGCCATGTAGAAACCAAAGCGAGTGTTGTAGCTCTATGACAAGCCTCTCTGGCCAGTGTTTTTACAAACGCGTATGCTGTCTTTGGACGTTTACTTGAAATGTAATTTGGTTTTAGCAACATATATTTATGTACCTCTTTTCTTCGGAATAATTCTTGCTGGAATCCGATGAGGATATTAGAGGTGGGCAAAGCGCAATTGCGGAAGTTGCGTTGCTGACAAAGGAATTTGAAGTTTGTTGTAGATTAATTCCGCTGCGCTTTCAAATTTCGTTTTCAGGTATTTACACAATTTAGGCTTTCAATATAGTAAAATTTTATTTTCTATTGTAATGTATTGTCATACTATCAGTTTTCTTAAGCAAATAAATATCTTAATTACAACAATGTAAAATTCACATTGCGTTTTGTAAATTCCTTGGGGTTGTCAGCAAAACCCCATTCCGCAATTGCAAAAGTGCGTTTCGCTTCAAATTAATCAAATAACTTATTGCGGATGGTACGCGCTGCGTTTCTGTAATAAAACAATATTAAAACTTGCGCTGCTCGCTTTGTACAATTTTATCCGTGCCCACTGCCCATCTCTGTTAGATAGTGTGGATTCTGATTTTGCCATCACTCAGTGTAGTCAAATTAAGAGTTTGCTGGCCACATTGCTTTATTTTACTTTGGATTTTTGCAAGCTTTGTAAAGATTGGCTAGTGAACATGATAATCGGTATTTTTATATTTTGTTTTTTTAGCAAATCGGCTGTTTAAGAACAAATAAGTGAATAGTACACTAAAAACGGCAAACTTGCTAATTAAAAAAGAAACAATCCATTAAAATTCATTTTCAGCCTCGGCGTTTTTAACTGGTGTACTAAGCTCACCATCATTTGTAATCTTATTCTATCTCTGATGATGAGCTCGGCACATTAGTTTGAAACGTTGAGGATGGAAATGAATTTTAAGGCTGTACTGACTGCATTTTGTTATAACAAAGGCGTAATTCGAACGCCTTTTTTAATCCTATAAAATTTCCACCTGATGAACTTGTAATTGTTGTTGATGCATGTTTTTGTTTTAACTAGGTTATTCAACCCTTGTAATAATAATAGTTCCAATTGTCTCGCCAGCCTATTTCAACTTGACATAAGTAAATTAAATGTGCAATTAGTGCGCTGGTTTATCGCACTTACGTTCATGATTTTGATTCATTTATTTGTTCCAGATTTTTAAACATTGATAAGATAAGCACTAACTTGCAACGATAACGTTTTGTTCCTCACTTATTTTAAGCGTTTTTTTGTTTTTGTTATGCACAACCAATGTATTATTCTTAATGATTTCCTCACCTTTTTAATAACAGTTGCTTCTCGCCAACTCAAGTTTGCAGCTTTTCAATTGGTTTTTCAGTGTTGCATCTTTATCTTTTGCATTAATTGATTGTTTTTGAATGAATCCGTACACGCTTAGCAATTTACCATCTTTTAGCCCTTTAAAGTACATAAGAGTTGCAGACTCATTATCATGGTGGAAATTGTTGTTTTTAACTTACATTGATTCAACAAAAATATTTTGGATAACTAAATTTTTTTTTGTTTTATAATATGGCACGGTACATCCGTGTACCACAATACCTCAAAGGTCAATTTTGTCATTTCATGCGAATACAGCATTATTTGCACTAGTGCTTCGAATTAGCACAAAAGGATGTAAACAAAAGCGTTTTTCGGTCATAACCAATTGCAAAATCTGCCTAATAAAAAATCTTGGGCTCAGTGGCGTCATGGGGGGAGGGGGTCAGGGAGGTTAGCCCCCCAATTTGTTTTCTCATCAATAATTAAAAATGTAAAATTTTGGCAAAATTATCACTTTTTGATGCTTCAGCCCCCCCCTACCTTGCCAGGCTGATGACGCCGCTGGCTATGCTTACAAACCTCACTGATTTATTTCAAATTTTTTCACACGACTGATATGGCCTAATGCATTGAGCGAATATGTTGTCAAACACTCCTCTTAGGCATGTTGTGATATAATGTCAGTACTGCTTTGAAACTGACCAATAGGATAAGACTCAGTTATGGATAAGTTTTCCATATAATTATGCTTAAAAAAACGATGCCAAACATTATCATAATAGCACTAAAGCATGGTTCATTATAAGAATTGCCACACCTCACAAGTTTGGGAACTCATCATGGTATGCTTTGAAACAGTGTCTTCCTTTCACAAAGCAGAGGTGCATGCCGCATTCAACGCTCTTATTGTTTGTGCGGTTTTGAACTTTTTGCTTGTGCACCACCTTTATCCTTTTCTAACACCTGCATTTTCCATGGTATGCTTGGGCCCGCATGTTTGTCCATACTTCGATCTTCTGCTGCTGGTAACGATAGAAGAAGGTGGAATGCTTCTCTCCCGGTTGGAGAAATTGCCAATCAATGTTAGAGCAATTATTCTCTTGAAGGTCTTGGAATCCATTGTCGGAGGTTCAGCATTCTCATTGCAAAGTTTTGTGTAAACAATGAAAGAATTGTTAATCGCGATGTCCACCAAATCAAAAATTATGCGTAGATAATACGTAATTTTTGATCTATGATCAAATTGGTACGTTCCTTTCTTTTGATCCAAGAGATCAACTCCACCCATGTGATAATAGTACAATTAAATCACATTTGGACAAGGAACATCATTCTTGTAAGCGGATAAATGGTTTGACAACATATGCACTCCTTTGTTGTCTTTCCATTTAACGTAATTTATCCCATTTGATTCATAGCAAGCCACTTCTCCTCTCTCCATTTCTATGTCTGCTGGGACGTCATTTTTGGGTTTTCTTGAACTTCGAACAGTTCCTGCACTCCACACTCCATTCAAAGTACGCATATGCTGTAAAATGGAAAAGTTGAAAAAATTCTCAATGTAAATTTCACAAAAGAGATCTTTTAACTTTTCTGTCAGTTGAAGTTCAACACCTTCTCCAAGTCCAAACTGGACTTGATTAGTTTTCTTTCCAGCATAAATGTCAAATTCAAATAGATAGCCAGTTCTCGATTCGCGTCTGCACCACATTTTAAATCCCCACTGGATAGGTTTTCCTTTCACGTACTGGCGTAATACGTTATTTCCTTTGAACTTCAGCATCTGTTCATCAGTAGATTGATGTTTGGTTGGGTTCATTGCAGCTAACAATGATTTGTTGAAATGACCCAAAACCGGGCGTTCTGTGAACAGTCTATCATGATCTGGATCTGCTTTGGGTTTCATTAGTTCATTATTGTTAAAATGTAAATAACATCGAAGTATCTCAAGTCGTCTGAAAGGCATTATGCTGGATATGTAAGGAACACGTAAGTCAGGTTCAGTGTACCAATAATCTGAAACTTGGCAAAGCTTGATATCCCATTACTACATGCATGCCAAACAAAGCTCTTATTTCTTTTAAATTGGTTGAAAAAGTTTTTCCTTTTTGTTGACAATAGAGTTCAGTTTGAGGAATTACGATATCGTTTAGAAAATCATTGAAATGAGTTACTACTTCAAAAACTTCATATGCTGTTGGGTTGTCACTTTTTTCAATTAAAATTTTTCGAAAGTCGTAGCTGATATCAGGTACATTGTGATACCTAGAATCAATAGTTGAAGATTGTGGAAGGATTTTTGTCCAATAAAAAGGTTTTTCTTAAGCAGATGTTGAAACTAAAGAAGAAGCTTCTTGAACATCATTGGGTTTCTCAGTGTTCATATCATTTCCAGCCTTGAGGTTCAATTACAACCCAATTTTGTCCACATTATCATTGCTTTCAACGTAATCAAGATCATTTTCAAGAACTTCTAAATCTTCATCATTAAGAAGCAGTTGTTCTTCATCATCGCTGTCATCACCAAATAAAATTCGATTTACCTCTTTATCAGTGACTTCAAACACTTTATTTGCTTTATTGGACATACCAGTATCAAGTATATTGAAGTAACTTCAGGTATACAACTTGATAATAGCATTAATATAATATCTGATTACCAAACATTATACTTACAGAAACCAACTAAAACACAAAATCACTTTGTGAAACCTTTGAGAAAACATTTTTCTGCACCTGGCAATAGTGTATTACCAGTAAAACTAATTTCCTGTATAATGTAACTACTGTACAGTGTACAAACATTACTTAGCCACTGTCTGCTGGTTCAAAAATATGTAACAGACAACAGATTAAATCACTTGGATCAATGCTTTAGTAGTCCAGTGGGCTTCAAATGACAAGCTCCATTCACAACTCAAGTGGCACACATTGAATTGTAGAGCAGGCACTTGATTACCGTGATATCAGTAGACCTACAGCTGTAGGCTACAGTACACTGTACTAGGCTACCAAAACCGATATAGGTACCGGTACGCCAATGCAGTTTATAAAATGAACCTCATGTACCGATAAGCCGTTAGTATCATCGTAATGTGATATTGTACCGATATGGTAATGCTGGCTAGGCTAGCCTAAAGGCTGACACCTGTAACCCAAGACAGGTTGATACAAGCAGATTATAATTCTTCGGTGAGCCTGTCAACAAATAACATTTACCAGAAAGAGGTTAACATTTGCTGTGATGAAGAATAAAAACTTTTCTAGCCATAACTTTTTTCTTTTATCCTTTGAAGCACAATGGTACATATGTGTATACCATTAGGAAATAAGGCTTTCAAAAACTCACTAAAACCTAATTCTTCAAGCGGAGCGTTCATAGGAATAAACTACATTCTTTTTATAAATGAATTAACTTGGAAAGTGCAAAAAATCTAATTGCCATACCGCTATTGCTTACATTCTAAAACTGTTACCTATGGACCACTTCAAGTCTCAATTTTTGTTGAAGATAAAAACAAAGAAGTACTTCTAAGTTGCCAATTTTTTTTTAACTGTTATTTCAAACGGAATGGATTCCAAAAATCCGCAAAGCGAATGAAAAATATCAAAAACATTTGAAGAACTGCACAATAAACTCATGGTACACCTATGTACCACGATACTTTAAAGGGTTAAGTTTCCTGGTTGGTTTTTGACTTCTTTCGTAGACTTTGTTGCTTGTCTAAACCACCAAGCAGAGATATTACTATAAAGCGCCTCATCTCTGACCAAACTGGGTGGAAAAACGTCACTGGCGGTTTTGTGATAAAATGTCCACGTCACTTGAGAAATGAACTTGAAACTCAAAGGTAGCATGATCGAGTTTGCGCCGAGGAGCGTCATCTCATCATCGCTACTTTGCAATAGGCTTACTTCATTACCACTATTCTAAATTCAAAAAGAAAAACAGTCGTAATTGACGCAGTCAAGTGAAGTACTTGCTCTATTTGATCAATTGCTCGAGTCTCTCTGATAAACGATTGGTGCCTCAATATAGTAAGTGAATTTTATTGTTGACCTCAGCCACTTACGATCAAAAAAATTAAATAAAGTGTATAAACAATACGATCGAATAATATATAGAAAAAAATCATATGCGATCTCTTGAGTCCAAGGAGCACCGGACAACCTCAATGTACTCCTTGACTAGATACCCTCTACAACCTGGTTTAAAGTGGTTTTCTTTAAGTGCTATTTGTTACTTTTAATTACTGACTTTATTGCATTATGAATATTAGACTAATGAGATTGCAACGTGACAATTTTCTTCCTTGATCAGAATTCGTTGTGCGTACTAATTTGTATTTCTGTTGTTTTCAATAAAAATTCAATAAATTATTTGCCAGTTAACTTCACTGCAGCGTTTCAGTAGCACTTCAGGTGGCGATAGCCCAGTTGGTGGAGCATTGGGTTAGTGATAGTAAGGTTTGTTTGCTTTTAATTCGATTCCCGAACCGGCGTCGTTGTGTTTTTGGGAAAGAAACTAACTGCACTGGTGGCCAGCCTGATAAAAGACTTTCGTTTGAGTGATTAGACCGGTTCAGAGTGTGGTTCGACGTATGAATGAAGCAATACCGTCAAGAGAAAGACGACCAAAGCGAGAGAACTTCTATCAGAGGATACGAAGACTGATAATCATGCGATTGCCTTCCGCCGGTAGTTAGGTGAAGACTGAAAAAAGTGGGACGTCCTCTGAAATTCGTCTAGTTTTTGGCTTTAGATTAGGTGAAGGCCAAAATAAAGGTTTTGAGAACTAAAAGTGTCACTGCCTTATTGAGAAGCTGTACAGAACTCGTAGTAGAGTCATTAGGGAGCCCTAGCCCCGGGTTAAATGCACCCTCCTTTCGTAGGCCCTGAACCAATGCGTCAAGGTGCTGTATAGCCTTTTCAAAGGTGTCGTTATCCCCAAATAACCGATACGTCATCGTTTGTTTATTATACAGATAACTACGACCAGAATTAGTGAATGAACAATGATATCTCCCATTGAGTATGATCAAAACTAATTTTAGACCAGACCTGCATAAGGTACGGCCCGCGGCCTCTCAATGGTTTCATATGATCTCAAGCATCTTGGTAATCCATATTTGTATTGTGACGTGGTGTCTGATGCAATCGTGGGTATGAGTGTAAAACTAGAATGAGCTTGTTGCCAACAAAAGATGTAACACTTCACATTAAAGTTTATTTTGAGATTTGTGATTACTGTTGTCCCGGTCAGTTGGTCGAGCAGTAACGCATCTGTCTCTGGAGCGGTAGGTCTGAGGTTCAAATCTCGGGCTGGTCAAATCGGACGCAATTGCCAACGGCTCGCCACCGCTGCAACATTTTTTTGAAGGGAGTTGTTTTGCCTGGGTGCAATGAGGTGGAGATGGGCTCCGCAAACTCGTTACAGCTTTGGCGTAATGCAGCGAGTACAATAAAAGATTTGATTTGTATTTATTGTGGATATAGTGTCAATGCATGCGATGTTTTCGATTATTTACTACGATTTATCCCTGCCGTGAAAAGGTTACCATTTATAAAAAAATAGCCAATCATCGTTACAACCCTAATAAAAGATGAATGAAACGACAGTGATAAGTTTTTCCTGCCAATAAGTATCAAAAAACAACAATTAGATGCTTTAGCATGCAGTTAAAGAGGCAACGGTTGCTTTAACTGATCAGTGGTCGAGTGAATAGAGCGTCTGCTACTGAAGCGGTAGACCGGGGTTTGATTCCCGGTCGGGTCAAACCAAAAACTGCAAAAATTGGTATTCACAGCTTCCCTGTTTGATGCCCAGCAATTGAAGGGACTGTGTGAAGCCTCCATCGTGTGTGGTAGACTGATGGGCAGGTGGCACCTTGACTCGAAGACCGAAAAATTCCTTCGCTGTCTCTTGGTCAAGGCAACTTGGTGAATAAAATGTAATTACAATTTTTACTTTTACACGATCTCAAGACGTTTCGCCGCAACGGTGGTAGCTACAACAGGTAAAGCGTACGGCCCGCGACAAGTAGGTCTGTGTTGTTATGGCCCTTGTACGGCAGCGAGTTGTGCAGGCCTGTTTTAGACTAACTATATAAAGTACAAAACAATGATGATAAGACAAAATTATCACACAGGACATCATACCAAAATTCAAGAATAAATGATTAATGTAGATCTCTAAATTAAGTTTGTGGTAGTACAACTTGAACTAGTCTGGTTTTGTCCAATCTATCACCACCTCAATTGTACTTCGTCCAATGGCATTTGATGAACGGCAAGATACCAATGGGTTTTTCACAGTGTCAATTTGGCTTGGCCATATTGTTGGCGCAGATGGAAAATAGGAAAAAAGTTTCGCTAATATTCGGAAGTTGATTGAACACGAGTTTGTCGATCTTGATTCTAGGCAATCGAGCACGGATTTTTACGACTCGAGTCTTTTTTGGAAGGGAAAAGCACCGTTCGTATAGCTTCATCAAAAACCTCCTTGATCCCTTCCATTGTGACTGCTGAGCACTCTTTATACCCCGCCGCCCCTAATTTTTCGGCGCGTTTGGTCCCCATTTCGCTTGTGATCGGCTTAAGGTTCAGTCGAGACAATTCTTGCAATTTTCTAGGATTTTCTCGTAAATCGGTTTGCGTTCCAATCTGAAATTGAAAAGTTTTTGGTGATATTAAAAAACGGTTGAATATAACACTGGTCGTTTTGGTTCTTGAGGATTAAGGCAGTATCTGAGGCAACAGAACGCAAAGTTCCCATAGCTCTAATTGCTCAAGTCTCCTAACTAGAAATAGCAAGTTTTTTTGCGACAATTAAACTAGATTATACAGCATAATTAATCGATTACCACATAAAACTTTCGTCTTTTGTTTAGTTTAAATTTTTTTCGCCAAAAATACGAGTACTTTTAGAATTTTAACTTCATTCTTAGTTTGAGAAGATTTCTATAAAAAAACTACAGTTTTTTTTTCAGTTTTATGAATGGTAGAAAATACTGAAATTACATCTTTTATTTGTCTAACAAGTTAGCAGGGTTCATCACCCTGTGGTCGCGTTTATGCAGCACAGCTCTTACTGAGAAGTACCATAGCTGCGATTAGGCGTTGGCAACAAAATGTGGGATATAAACGACCCTGGGATGGAACCCAGACCTTCTGTTCCAAGATCGAGCTCGTTAACGATTCGCCAGCTGGCCGGGTAAAATGTTTGATAATTTCCATGTTTTACCAGAAGAAACGGTGTTTCTGTCGCGTGAAGCTTCAACTCCGGAATCCATGTTTCTTTCACATTCGTGTACGAGGAAGGGACAACAACGGAGTAACAAACGAGAAATATATCCGCTTTGTTGTATGCTAGCGGGCGGAGTCGGTCGTAATCTTCTTGTCCTGCTGTATCAACTAACTCCAGCATATAGGACGTTCCGTTCACATTGATGGTGGCTAAAAGGCAAAGCAGCAGAAGTAAAATTTGTTGACACTCGGACTTTAGATCGAGGAGTCATATGAAAAGCATGGTAAGAATCGCATACTTTAAACTATTTAAAACAGTTTAAACAGGTCAAAAGTTGTGCATAAAATTTGTACCATAATTTGCAAAGCTTTTATAAGAAATGCAATACTTTTTACACGCGCAACAACTTGTGTGGGTCTCAAAACCGGGGTTTCCTGTGCATTGCACACTTTGCGCATTTCAAAGGCCACCACTTATAAACGTCACTTAAGTCAATAAGTACAACCAATAGTTGTTGCCCTCGGGCTATGTAGCACAGAGTTGTAAACGGGCCGACTAGTTCAGGCCCGAACCCGAAAATATAAGCCCGAACCCGGCCCGAACCCGAAAACTAATTTGAAGCCCAAATCATGCCCGAAAAAACTCGAAAGTTAAGTTAGGTCTGAAAAATTTGGCAATGTTGCCAAGTTATTTTGATTGGATTTTTGTGCACCTAAAACAAACAGTACGTCTTAGGCCCGAATTAAGCCCGAAATTTTGGTCAACTTTAGGCCCGAACCCGGCCCGAACCCGAGCCCGACCCGAAAAGCCCAGCCCGACTTACAACTCTGATGTAGCATCATCAAAAAATTGACCCTCTCACCACTGCGTAAGCGACTAGGGCTTCATCCCATGTGATTTGTTTCAAATTTTTCATTTTACATAATACTGTACAATGTACATGTACAACGTAGACCTACATGCAACATTACAGCTAGGTCTTATTTTTGTGGGATTGTTGGATTATAATAATCGGAAAGCTTTTCTATCGTAAAAAATCGTCGAAATTATCAACACCAATTTTTGTTTTACAAGTTTAGAAGCCTTAGATAAATTGAGGCCCCATAATAAACATTTGCACTGGGGCCCCAACTAACTAAATTGCTGCTTTGCATATCACGTTATCTGAAGCTGTCATCATCTCATCACGAGAGCCTTGATATGCATCTTTGTTTATATTTTAAATATGATTAAGTTTCAAAAATAATCCAACTTGAAAGCGTTAGAAGAAATTTTCTCAAAATCGACCGATAATGCAAATGGATAAATATCGAGACTCGTTTATGACATCAGCAACGCTATATTCTCTTCGTAGCTGTCTACAGATATAAACGAATCCACTCCTGTGATTTGGCATCCGCCGCATTTTTTTCAATGGCATCATCAACTTTTGCATTGGCATGATTTTTTTAAAAACAGAACGGACATAATTCCGAAGAAACACAGGATAATTTTTTCAACAAATTTAGACTTTGCAACGGCAGTCGGCAGCAAACCGAGCCATCGTCCTTGCGAGTTTCAGTCCAATTCTTTGCCGCTGCCATCTGCAAGTGCTACGGTATAAATCACTACAGAATTAGCAGCTATATCTAAATGCAAGTCAAATCAATTCTTTCATTATACTCGCTGTATTACGCCGAAGCGTGTAATGAGCTGTGAGGCCCATTTCCGCGTCAATGCGCCCGAATAACACAGCATCTTTCGAAGAAATGTTTCAGTGATCCGATCCGTTGGCGACACCAGTCCCATTTGACTGGCCCTAGATTTGAACCCCAGACCTCCCGCTTCATAGACAAACACCTTACCGCTCGATCAACTGGCCGGTCTGTTAGTGCAAGTGCGTATTGAAGCAGCGTCAACTCGTTGAAACTCAACCTCGCTGGCAGCAAAAAAACTTTGCATTATTTTAGTGGAATGTGGCGGTTTGGAGAGTTTGAAGAAATAGATAAGCCTTTTTTGATCTTCTGGATTCGTCCGTTATTCAAAAAGACTTTGCAACTCACCCGCGTATTGATCCAGAATAGTAGGAACATATTCATCTGGAAAATCCCCTTTCGTGTAACTAATTAGCATGCTGGTTTTCCCCACAGCTCCATCCCCTACTACAACACAGCGGAGTAGGCTTGCCATCCGCTCTATGCAAGTGCCAGGTTTTTCTGCTTAATATTAATATATGCTACTGTAAATAAGAAGACCCAACAGAGCATCAGACATATCTTTCAAATACAAAAATAAAACAAAAACAGCATAATGCAATAAAACTCCTAACTCTGCCTCGTGATGAAGTTGACTGCTGGGCGAAACATCAAGTTTTGATCCCCAGACTTAAAGCTGATTTTTGCGATTTGCAGCCATTCACCCTCTTTCTACTCATCTTCCTGAAATATTTTTTTTGCTTTCTTTGATGTTTTTGCTTCTTTCAAAAAACGAAAAATGCGAGGAAAGTGAACATACTGTAAATACAACAAACCTGAAATAATAATATTGCGGTTCAAATTTTTAGACCCCAAAAAGAAACTTGGAAATTTTTGAAAAAGTCGTTTGCGAATTCAAAATCGAATGAACTCATGGCTGAAACCGACTCCGTGACCCTGACTTCCACATAAATTATATTTCTGCTCCGTTCCGCTCGTAATAGAATGATCCAACCCAATTCACCTCACTCCGGTAATCCGGTTGATGACGGTACTGCACGCAACCGCCATTTGCAAATCTAAGCAGCGAAACGTAGGTGTGACCAGGCGAGCCGCCTGAGCTTTATTTGTTCGTTTAAAATGAAAGCAAATGATGCACTGCTTTGTCATATGCATCTGGTCTAAGCAAGAAGGAAATTACATCACGCACAACACAGTAAACAATGCTCTACTGTAAGCGGTGCGTACTGCGCTCACATAAAAAAAGGGTCCCAGGCAGACGAGAAAAACACATGCCAAATGCCACTAAAATACTGGCCCTGGTAAAAAGTGTCGTACAACATATTTTTGAATCTAATTTGTTTTCGACTCATCTTCTGAGTAATGGTCAAGTCAACCACGTTGGTTTGCGTAGATTGATGACGAAAGGACTTGAGTTCTTGAATTATGGGTAAATGTACAAAAATGTTGAACATCTTAAATTGCTTTGGTTCAGCATAAACAACTGATGAATTGAAGTAACTAGGATTAAAAACAAAAATCGGCTTTTTAAGAAAGCTCAGCCAAATTTTCCATTTTAACTATAAAATTGTTGAAACACCTGTCACGGGTAGGCTAAATCTATGACTAAAAATACACCCAGGGCAGAAATTAATTCGTGATTAAAAACACATTCTCAGTCTTATTCGAATAGAATCTGAGGAATTGAGCAAATTAAGAAGAACGTATCACTGCAAACAAAATATAGTAGAGCCTTAAAAAGACTGAAAATTAAAGCAGCGGATTGATGTTCAATAATGGCTTGGATAGATAGCTCGGTGTGAAAATTTTTGGAGTGTTATAGCTTTGTTGTATCAGGCGAAAAGCCATCGTTCGGCTTCACAAGAGTCCTGGGTGCAATTCATATTTCATTATTATATGATCTTAAGTTTTTCACCGCAACAGTTCACCCCACAGTTGTAAGTCGGGTCGGGTTCAGGCTTAAGTTCGACAAAATGTTTGGCTTAATGCGGGCTTGATATGCAGTACGTACTTGCCATGTGTTTTAGCCTTTTAGGTGTTAAAAGCGTTATATTAAAATAACTGCAGCCAGAGGTGGAGTCGAGGACACAAGACTCAAGGCCAAGGACACAAAAAATCCGAGGCCAAGGACAGCCCTTCCGAAGACAGACCCTCTCGAGGCCAAGGACAGGAATGCTCGAGGCCAAGGCCAAGGACACAGGCGCAAGCGTTTTCCAAAAAAAGTCTTCAAAAACATTTTTCAGGCGATCTCCAGAAGAGCAGTGCGAAAAAAGGTCTTTGCAAATTTTCCGCAAGGTTTTCGGCGTTTTCCAACAAAATGTTAAGGGTTCAAAAAATAGTGTTGTTCTCGAGCCGAGGACAAGGCAATTTTCGAGGACTTGAGGCTTCGAGGCCAAGGACTTCAAAATTTGTCCTCGAGAACGTCTTCGAGGCCACGGACGTCCTCAAGAACTCCACTTCTGACTGTAACACTAAATGACGACTTCGTTTACACAATTATTATTATTGCGTCACAATTTATCAGCAATAAATAGTTCTATTTTAACGGCATACATGTAACAACCGTGCATAGTTTTTAGATATCACTTAGCTTTCGGGCTTTTAGGGTCTGCGTTTGGCTTCAGATGACTTTTCGAATTCGGGCTTATGTTTTCGGGTTCGGGCCTGTACCATAGTCGGTCCGTTGGCAACTCTTGTCCACCAGTCGTGATGCCCCGGTCTGTCGAAAAACTTGCAAACAGAACCAAAGATGTTCTAAGTCGGTGGGTTGCACCGAGTGTCTGCTGATTTTTCTAAGACCGCTTATGATAGTACATCTATCGTTTCACGGTCCCTTCGCTCATCCAGGTTCGTTTGACGAGTTGATAATAATTTTTGACAGATATTTCACTTTGCGGTCTAAATATCTCACTTTCTTCAAAGGCTACGTTTAATTTGTAATTACGTTCTTTCAAGCTGACACATTTTACCGTTTCACTTCGCCAGCTACTTCTTCAACGTCATTCAACATGCAAGCTCGATTGAGATGTTTAATAATGCATGGCTCTTACTCGGTCTGTGTACCTCTAAATATGACGTCACTATATTTAAAACGACGTACATCACTGAGATGGCTGTTTTCCGGATAAGCAGCGCTTGTCTAAAGCAAAAGATGGCGCATTAAAATATATTATCTTGGTTTTACAAAATAGTAACAAAAAATAAAATAAATGAATTGGAAATAAAATGTGGCGCAATGAAAAGTTAACCTTTGTTTTACCCAACTGATCAGTGGCCAAGTGGATAGAGCGTCTGCTTCTGAAGCGGTAGACTCGGGTTCGATTCCCGGTCGGGTCAAACCAAAGATTACAAAAATTGGTATTCACAGCTTCCCTGCTTGATGTTCAGCAATTAAAGGGACAGTGTGAAGCCTCCGCCGTGAGTGGTAGACAGGTGGGCAGGTGGCAGAGTGACTCGAAGACCGAAAGGTCCCTTCGCAGTCTCCTGTATAATTACAATTATAAGAAGCCTTGCACTTTCGACAGTCATTCAAAAACTATATAAAAGCTTTGAAGGAAGACTATACTGTTTTCAGCAACATAAGTGCTACTTTGTGGGAGTGGAGAGGGAAGGTAGAAAGGATGTAAAGCATTTCATTCCAACCCTAAGGTGCTTAATCTTTTGTTCTGTCTCAAAAAATATACCGGATACTAATTGCTCTGTATCTTGGTTCTTTAGTTTGTTAGTGGGCAACGGTTTATAATGATAGATAAGCTAATGTTAGTTTGCCCGAAAACACAGCTCTAATACAGTATTTAGTTTCATCATTCCTCGATATCCAATCAGCCAAGGAAGCAACAGTAAACTTTAAACGCTTTCTTGCCAAGGTGCATCCTTTTTTTTTTTGTCAAGACAGGTCCCCAATGCCTACTGTAGTTGTTGGATGGAACTATTTCAAGCTTTCAACAGTGATATGACGGAAGTCAGCCATTATGTTGCCTAGTGAGGTGACGTATATTCGCTTTACCACTAGTCATTAACACCCTGCATCTGCTGAGCTGCAAGTAGTTGATAATGCTTGCCAGAATGTAAAAATTACTGCTTCATACCCGAGTGAAATATCGCAACTATGTCTGTGCGACTGCGTTGTGCGTCTCTATCGAACATCTGGCCATTCTGAGTGTTAGGCAAGCAAAATATTACGAAAGTTATGAATTAAGTTATATTCTAAACGTTTCATAAATATTTTTGTTTGATGGACCAATCAGTCAAAAGCATTGTGAAACGTTTAGAATATGACTTATTTTTTAACTCTATTATTATGAAAAAAAGCAACAAAAAACACTGTAGTAGAAGGTTTTCTTCCTATATTAGCAAAGCTATTGCATTCAATTGCACTGAACTACCCACTGGAAAACGTTTCCCACTGTTCTAGTGTTCAATTTTAAATACACCATTGTCACCACACTATGGTGCTATTGCATTAAAGTAACTTCTCTAGAGTAACAGTCCAGCAAATCTTAATAATTTGTGGGTGAGAACCACTACGATAAAATCCGACCAGTTGGCCGAATGAACAAGCTGAGTTTGGCTACGAAACTGGCAGGTACGGTTTCAATTCCGATTCAGGTCAAATTAGATCAGTAATAGTCCGGTAGAGCATGAAAACTCATAACTGATTACTTCAAAATAAGCAAACAAAATAAATCCTGCGGAACAGACAACTTAATCAATTTCTAGCGCCTATTTGTGACAAACAAGCATTTCAGCGCAGTATCGTGGCCATTGAAGCTGCGTAAAAGATTTGTACTGTAGCAAATCTCAATGACTTTTGCTACATGAAGTACACTACAGAATTCGTGCCACTTCAATAGCTTTTACCTTAAACTTACCCATCTCGCCCTAGGCCATGCTGCTACTCAAAAAAATACATATAAAATTAATAAATTTTTATGTTTATATTTTGAAAGAAATTGCAAAGGTTGCTATAACTTATATTAAATGGGCAGTAAATCCCTATAGCACGAGGACCTATATTACAAAAAACGTGCCTTTGTAATGTGTACATTTAGTCAGGGTTGGAAATATCGATTAGTAATCGATAGTTGATACTACATTCTTTGCTTTTCTGTTATCAGTTATTGCAGATGCTTTGCTTTCAACTTTTTTAATCGATTATCGCCTTTTCTATGCTTTTTGCTTACATGTTATCGAGTGGTAAAATCTTTATACTTTACTTTTGTACTGTTTGAGTCTGCCTAAGCTTACATCGTTTCGTTTCGCTTATGCTATATAGCTCTACATAACTATCTAAAAAGTGTATTTTTTATATGCTTTATAGTACGGTAATTACAGTTTTTTCACTCAAAAGTTTGATTGAATGATCAATACAGCAAAAATTTTAGTGCATCCTTATAAAAAATAAAATAAAAATTTTTGTTTGCGTTTCGGTATCGATTACTAATCTTTAGTCTTTGCTTTTTGCTTCTGATATCGACTATCGACAATTCTTTGCAAGGATATACGACTAAGCAAGGATAAAGCAATTATTAAGCAGCATCACGAGACTAGCAAGATTATTGAAGTCTATCGTGAACACGCCAAGTATTTTTGTTGACTCCCATCAAGGTTGGGCTTTGGTAAGGGGCAAACTAAACTATCGGGTTTTCAGGAAACCAGCCAGTTGGTAGAGCGGTAACGCGTTCGTCTCTGGAGCTGTAGGTCTGAGGTTCTAATCTCAGCCCGGTCAAATCGGACACAGTGTTGCCAACAGCTCGCCACAGCTGCGACATTTCTTCGAAAGGAGCTGTATTGCCCTGGCACAATGACGCGGAGACGAGCCCCGCCAACCCCTTAGACGCTTCGCGTATCACAGCAATAATGAAAGGTTTGTTTTTGATTTGATTTTTTGGAAGTTTTCTAATGGTTTGAAACCGACTTTGATGCTGACGCAGCTTTATGTGCATCTATTTTCGTGATTTGGACTGAATTTGAAACATGGACCAATGTAGCTAAGTGTACACCCATTTTTAATCTGAATATATATTTTTTTGAAAGAACATTATTTTTTATTAGAACACGAGCCTATTTTTGCTCAAAATTTAAGAACAAATTAAGAACAATGCCAGCCTGAGTATGAAAATTATTGAGAACGCGAGCCAAATTTTAAAATCAAAAGATAAAATTTCTCTTACACCGATATGTTTATTTTCCGTATCAAAGCAGTTGGTCTGGCGGTAACACGTTCGTCTCTGAAGTGGGAGATTTGAAGTTCAAATCTCGGGCCGGTCAAATCGAACACAGCGTTGACTATGGCTCGCCACCGCTGCGATATTTCTTCAAAAGGAGCTGTGTTGCCCTCAGGCGCAATGACGCATGGATGGACCCCTCAAACTCGTAACACGCTTCGGCATATTACTGCGAGTATAATGAAAGATTTGGTTTTGATTTTTGACGCAAACCATGGTTAATATTGGTTACACCAGAGATGGAACCGGTCAGAATTTTCTCGACCGGACCCAACCGGTAAATTTCAAAATCATCGCCGGTTGACCGGCCGGTCGACTGGTTTTTTTACAGAAGGTTTTTCTTCACTATTCCATGTATTTAATGAAAAATTTTCAAAAGGGGGGGCATGGGTGAGGTGTTAAAATTTGTGACTTTAGACGGGGGTCTAAGAAAAAATGACTCCATTTTAAGACCTTTTTTGGTTAAGTTTCGATTTGAATGACCTGTTTTGAGCAGCGCAAAACGTGCACAAAATAAGCATAAAAAGCACTGGAGGGCACAAGCTAAATTAATAAACGTTCTTTCTAAAGATATTTTGCAAAAGGCCAGAAAATGAAGTTACAATTTTTTAGCTATTACAATTTTTTATGATTATTTGCCGAGCAGCAAACACTAAACTTTTTTTCGGCTGTGCTGCCTTTGCGGTTACAAAAAGATAAATGAGAAAAAATCACAGCAGAAGATAGGTAACAGTAAAAACATACGAACATCACAATACTTGTACAATTATACCCAAAAACATTAAAATGATGGAGCAATAACATTATATAACATTGAAATTTATGTCTAACAGCGCGAAAACAGGAATATTGAAAAATTATGTCTAACAGCGTGAAAAAAGGAATACTGAAAAATTATGTCACTAACAGCGTGAAAAAAATTAATAATATTCATAACAACTTGGCTGCTTCACTAACAGTTTGAGAAAGTATGAAAAGCGTCTATTGCAATACAGTGTGTACTGGAAAAGGTTTTTAGCCCCACAGAGATTTATGTAATTGTTCCGTCCCTACATAAATCTCCGTGGAGCTAAAAACCTTTTCCAGTACATAATTCTTTGCAACAGATGCTTTTCATACTTTCTCAAACTGTTAGTGAAGCAGCCAAGTTGTTATGAATATTATTAATTTTTTTCACGCTGTTAGTGACATAATTTTTCAGTATTCCTTTTTTCACGCTGTTAGTGACATAATTTTTCAATATTCCTGTTTTCACGCTGTTAGACATAAATTTCAATGTTATATAATGTTATTGCTCCATCATTTTAATGTTTTTGGGTATAATAGTACAAGTATTGTGATGTTCGTATGTTTTTACTGTTGCCTATCTTCTGCTGTGATTTTTTCTCATTTATCTTTTTGCAACTGTAAAGGCAGCCCTGCCGAAAATTATTTTGAAGAAGCTTCCCGGTTTGGGAAGCGAAACGTCAAACCATTAAATAAACTCATCGGTAGTACGAAGTGGTTATGAATAACTATCCCGATGAACGCAAGCGTCCGTTATTTTCATTGAAAACACTAAACTGTTATGACATTGGCTAGAAAACATTCGAAATATAATGTGCCCAAGCAGTTTGTAGAAATGCTGCTGCTTCAGAACAAGCCATGGCTAGTGAGATATAAAAAAATAAGAGCTATGTCTTTCTTGCCCAGTGTAGAGTGTGGTAAATTTAAGATTAAAAAAGCTTTTCAAAGCGGCAAGATTTTAGCATGTACTAAAAAATCTGAAATCTGCGCCACTTCTACTCTTAAGCTGATTAAAATGATGCGAAAATGCTAGGTAGCGCAAGCCTCTTCCACATGCACGCTTTATTTGAATCTGATTACGCGATTTTAACGTATATTTTGCACTTTTTTGCTTTGTGCCGTGGCCCAAAGTGGGGGGCATGGCACAATACTCCCACCTTAAATACGTCCCTGGATGTGCATGTCTTAATGGTCACAGCATATTAGTCACAGCTTGAAACCATTCAACAAGTGTTTTCGAAAGATGTGGTTTGTTAATACTGTTTTTTTTTTATAAAAAGTTTTATTTATGATAAAATATGTATGCATATTTCGGTTGGTGCTTAGATGTCTTTTAGTTGCCAGAAAGGAGAATTTTACCGGTATTTCAACCGGCTTGACAGGCCGATCGATGAATCTCGACCCGACCGGTTTCCATCTCTGGGTTACAAATGCTGCTGCATCGTAGCGAAATAACCAGATTTAGCAATAAAACAACCAGTGAATTGTATTGTTTTGTTCTTGCAGCTTTGACAATCAACAAAAATCTTATACAGCAAGGCTTTTACCAATCAATAATGG
This sequence comes from Trididemnum nubilum, assembly GCA_963965965.1. NCBI lineage: Eukaryota > Metazoa > Chordata > Ascidiacea > Aplousobranchia > Didemnidae > Trididemnum > Trididemnum nubilum. Next base: position 34,512,467 of record OZ014490.1, read on the forward strand.
ATTTGTATCATTTTATATTCCGATAAAATTAAAGAACTAATTAAGAACAAATAAGGCTGAAAATTTGTGGAAATGAAACAACAACCAGTCTCAACGTAAACTTAATGGTTCTTGTAAAAAAATGGAGCTGTACGACTGTACATACCAAGTTAATTTGCTAATCACCACTTGATTCTTCAATACGGAGTTGGACCGGGAATTAATTAAGGTTGAAGTTATATAACGTTTTAAACAATAGCCTTGCTACAACAATGGAGTGACTAAGATGTCTGCATTTGTAAAACGTTTTGGCAGGACAACAAGTTCTATGACGTCACACAACCATGAAAGCAGTTTTTTTTCAGCTAATTGCAGCATAAATTAACTGAACGGTAGTCGTTAAAATTACAATCGCCCTTGTATGTGTTTACCAAGGAGCCGTGCCAACGCGATAGATCTTTCTCAAAAGCTACGTCGGCTTATTAACTAGATCAGTGGATTTCAACCGGGGCTCCGCGTAACCCTGAGGTCCCGCCGGTACAGTCCAGGGGTTACGCAACGATGCGAGTATATCACCGGTCAACAGCAAATTTGCTTCCTAAAAAAATTAGTTCGATCTTGACTAATTTCGGGTCGCTGAGCGCGAAAATCCACTTAAAATTTGTTTATTAGCTCTAGTTATCAAGATATGGCGCTATGCCAAACAACGCTTCAAGTGCGACGGCGCGAAACTATTGTGCGTTTTTTACGCCACTTCTTGGACTGCGTCGTATGTGCTGCTCTTGCTATGCAGGCTTTTGCAGTACATTGCGGAAAATTGTATCTTCACCTAGTTCACTTTAGAGCTTGCTGTAGTTTTTTGACTTCTGCTATTGATTTGATCATTAATGTTTGTTGGGAAGGTAGAACAACGTGCGACCTGTTGCGTTAGTCTTAATTTGGTGTATGCAGTGTTTGAGTTGAGTTGTTTACTTTAGTTTGCTTTTTTGTTAAAACTATAAACTAACAAATTTTAGCTTTCCTTATTCTTTCTGCAGATGCCTCGTACGTGTATAAACAAAGCTAACAACTTTTGTTACATTTGTGGTGAAGTTACTTTTGCTTCACAAAAGCGCAGTATAACTGCTGTGGTCAGGAAATCATATTACTTACGCTTGATGTAAAGTTGGCGATCAAGGCAAGAGGTGGGCACCTCACATTTGTTGCAACACCTGTGCTACAAATCTTCGACAATGGTTGAATAAGAAAAGAAAATGTATGCCCTTTGCTGTGCCAATGGTTTGGAGAAATCCCACCGACCACATAAGTGATTACTACTTTTGCATGACACCACCAGTTAGTAAAGGGTTGTCAAGAAAGAAGAAGCATGGTATTCAATATCCAAATATTCCTTCAGCAATTCGTCCAGTACCTTATGGAAAAATACTTCCTGCTCCTAAGGCGCCTGAAAAATACACTCTTGATTCGGATGAACAAGAAATTGAAAGTTCTGCAAGTAGTGGTGGATTCCCAATGTCATCGCAAGAATCGTATGTTGCATCTTGTATTTCCCATGAACCACATGTTATATCCCAAAATGAACTGAATGACCTTGTCCGGGAATTGGAACTATCCAAAACTAAATCTGAACTTCTGGGCTCAAGACTTCAGCAATGGAATCTTTTAGCAGATGGTGTAAGGATATTCAAATACCATGACCGCCAACAACAGTTAGAATCATTCTATTTTTTGGATGGTAATCTTGTAGTTCGCCCCAAAGTACATGAGTTAATGGCAGCCCTCAAAATCACTTATGATTCGTCTGAATGGAGGCTGTTCATAGACTCATCTAAAACAAGCCTTAAAGCCGTTTTGCTGCATAATGGAAACACCATGCCATCAATTCCAGTGGGCTATGCAGTCCATGTAAAGGAGACATACGACAATATAAAGGTGCTTTTAAAATGCATAAACTACAGCCAGGCGCGTAGCCAGGATTTGGAAAAGGGGGGGGGGGCTATTTTGAAAGAGTGAGAAGTGTGCAAACGACCTTGACTCGAATTTTCATTGATCTTGAATCAGTTGCAGACGGTTTGTCCAAAAATTGAGACGAAATGTTTCGAAAAGCTCGAATATTCAAAGGTTTATTCCGCCCAAAATTAGGTGATTTCCAAAAAAAAAAGGTCTTCGCCAAAATTCAGAGTGATTTTTCGGCCGAAATCCGAAATTCAAACGTTTTTTCCGCCCAAATTTAGGTGATCTCCAAAAAAAAAAATAAAAAAAGGTCTTCGCCAAAATTCAAAGTGATTTTTCGGCCGAAATCCGAAATTCAAAGGTTTTTTCCGCCCAAAATTACGTGATCTCCAAAAAAACAAAAAAAAAAGGTCTTCACCACAACTGAGACTGATATTTCGTCCAATTTCGCAAATTCAGACGTTTGAGGGGGGCTGTTTTCGACTTGGGGGGGGCTATTTTCCATTTATCACATAAAATCGGCCTCAAAAGCACAAAAAACATGCGATTTTGCATACTTCACAAGCCAATGGGGAGGCTCGAGCCCCCCCCCACCCCCCCTGGCTACGCTACTGACTACAGCCAATATCATTGGCAGCTATGTGGTGACTTGAAAGTAGTAGCGCTTGTTATGGGTCTTCAGCTAGGCTATACGAAGTACTGTTGCTTTCTTTGTGAGTGGAATAGTCGAGAGAAAGATTCTCACTACATCAAGAAAGACTGGCCTCTACGTCAATCATTGACTCCTGGAGAGAAGAATGTTAAACACCCACCACTCGTTGAGTCAAGTAAGATTTTGCTGCCACCGTTATACATAAAACTCGGTTTGATGAAGAACTTTGTCAAGGCAATGGACAAAACAGGATCTGGTTTTATGTACCTCAGTAGAAAATTTCCTAGAATGACTGAAGCTAAAATAAAGAAAGGTGTGTTTATTGGTCCCCAGATAAGGCAACTTCTCCAAGATAGCGACTTTGACCAAGCACTGTTTGAAAAAGAAAAATTAGCATAGCAAGCATTTAAATTGGTGGCCACAAAGTTCTTGGGGAATGCAAAAGCTGACAACTATATGGAATTAGTATCCAACTTACTAAAAGCTTTCAGTCGCATGGGGTGCAATATGTCACTCAAGATACATTTTTTGGACTCTCACTTGGATTTTGTTCCACCAAACTGTGGAAAAGTAAGCGATGAGCATGGTGAGCGCTTTCACCAAGACATATCCTCAATGGAAAAGAGAAACCAGGGAAAACTGAGCCCATCAATGCTTGCAGACTTTTGCTGGATGACAACTAGAGATGCTCCATTCACTGCACACAAGAGACAGGCCAAGAGGCAAAGAATTGACCGAGATTAGTATTGTATACAAGAAAATAGCAATCACTTTGCTATGCCCTGCGTTCCTTGTTTGAAACGCGTTCAATGACTGTGGTAAATTGTTACATTTTAATCAGTAAAGTGCACCAAAGCTACCCATTTGCATTATATCACCTGATATCACTATAGAAACATAACAGTTTTATATCTTCTCAACTAGAGCTAATCAGAAATTTTAACTGTCATTTTCAGATTCAGCGCCACAAAATACATAAGAATTGATACTTTTCAGCTTCGAAGCAAACAACTTTTGAAAAATTGTTGTCCAGTGAATCGTCGATGACTGCAGTTTGCGGCGCGACGCCGTTTTTCTTTTGGATTTGTTTACAGATCGCAACAAAACTCGCAGAAACAGTGCGGTTCCCAGCCCGAAGAGCTTTTACTTCATTTATTTATTTTACTTTTTTTGGAGAACGGCACGAAGGTCGCAGAAAAGGGAAAAGATAGAGGGAACACTGGATGTCATAATACTTAGTCAAATTGAATGGGGTTCCTCGAGCCTTTAAATGTTTCATTGGGGTTCCAGTCCAACAAAAAAGGTTGAAATCCACTGGTCTAGATGTATCAAAATCCTTACTCAACACTGACAAAAAGAAGAGCTTATTTATGAATTCCATAAAGGATAATGAAATGGTCTGCTCGTGTCCTCTCGAGTTGACAAGCCCTTTTATCTTCTTCCGCTCCTTTTTTGCTTTTTTGTATCCGTGGTTCGAGCGTCTTCTACAAAAACGGTAGACTCTGGTTTGATTCCCGGTTGAGTCAAACCAAAGACAATAAAACTTCATACCGGTATTCACAGCTTCCCTGCTTATGCTGTTCAGCAATAAATGAGACAGTGCGAAGCCTCTACCGTGTGTGGTAAACAGGTGGCAGCTTGACTCGAAGACCGAAACATCCCTTCGCTGTCTCTTGACCAAAGGCAACTTGGTGAATAATGATGTGGTTACAATCACTGTTTAAACAAAACATACGTAGATGTAAATAGCCTTCTTCTAAAAGTAGTCATTTAAAAATCGTGTGATACAACGTGTGACGATATTTATGATGAATAATGCACGCCCATTCGAAATCGAAATAAGTCATAATTAAGCAGAAAGAAAATCTTAAAGAGGTTATAGCGAGCCAGGAAAGAAAACCATCAAATTTTCTATCTTGGAATAATTTTTAATGAACTGATCAATGTTCATCCCTTATACTAGAAAAAAAAACACAGAACGAACAAGAAGCATAAATAAACTTGTTATTACATTTCGCCAAATTGATGCAGGCAGAATAATTTTTACACGTCAAGGTTTTTTTTTCTCACGTTAAAACCGTAGCAAGTTTTTTTGGAGTGAAACCCGTAGTGCTGCAGCTATGGCCAAAGCCCTGAACGTCGAGCATGTTTTAAAATTTCTGACGAAACGTCAATTTTGCAGCATATTTGCGCATACATCATGATTGTAATTAATTTTTACGCATAATTTATTTTAGCTATGAATTCAAAAACGTTCAATAATCTCGCAAAAACCTGTACGAATCAATCTTGACAAGACACAAGCTAATTTTGAAAACGTAATTTTATTCCATCATTTTTTGAAAACATTCTATTATAAATCGAAAATATTCGGGAGCTATAATAACAAGCGCATGACAAGTGATGAAAAGAAACGATTTAAAATTAGGATCCGAGTAGATGGCCACAATCTCGGTATATTACTGCACTTTCAATACAATACAAGCACTGTGGTAGTGTGAGCAAGTTTTCCAAATTTTGTTTTTTTTAGATGTGGTTGGAGTTGCTACTTGAAATTGTAATTATTCAAGTTATGACCTCTAAAGTAAAGACATCAAACTGCAAATAATATTGCAACGATTATGATTGAAAGGAATAAACCTCTTTTAAAAAGACTTACGTCTTGGGCGAAAACATTTTTCGTCTGCTACAAATTTTACGTTAAAAACACACGGACAGGTAAATTCTAAAAAAATTTCGCTGTTTAAAGTTAATAAAATAAGTCGAACAAATACAAAATAACGTAAATCGTTTTTTTATAAACTGCCACAGCTTGGATTACCACGCTGACGGCCATTTTTGGTGGCTTTGGTGCGCCTTGTAGTGGGCTGAATAAGGGGAATCTACTGCATAGGCGGGGGTGTACGAACCTGGGGCGTAACCAGAAACTAATTGTTGGGTGGGAAACTGGTTATGAGGGGGAGGATAAGTGTGAGGATTAAAATCAAAGGAGTGAGTTGGAGAGTGAAATGGCCCTGGAGAACTGGCATAAGGTGTCGCTACTCCGTTTGGTCCCATTACTCCGTTAGTGGAGGTGGGCGATACAGCAGGATAGGAAGACAAGTCTCCACCGGAAGACGACAATCTGAGATTGCTAGTCGAACTTGATGTAGATGGTAATCCTGGATAGTTTCCATGTGAATTGTCCGGCATTACGCCCGTGTGACAAGCTTTTCCGTCCCGTACAAGAACGGGGACCACCACTCGGCGGGGGGAGGAAAGTCCCCCAAATCCAGAATAACCTCCGGAGCTTTTCTCCTGTCTCGCCCGCTTCAATTTGTAGCGATGATTTTGAAACCAAATTTTGATCTGAAAAACACGAACATCTGGAAAAATCTGTAAAAGTTTCTACAATGAAAAAGAATCAAGTTTTATCTTTCATCACAAAACTTTTTGAAAAAGTAAAAAAGCACATCAATCGCTCTTTGATAAAACGCGTGAAGGCAACAATTGCAATCGTTTATTAGCCGAGCAGTTAAGGTGTCCAAAGTTTCCAAATCCGTCGGCTCAAACTAAAGGCTGAAAAATTGATATTTAAAGGAATCGCAACTTTTCTGGTGACGTTAAGCATTAAAAGGGATAGTGCGAAACATCCACCGTGTGTGGTATACAAGTGGGCTTTGGGCAGTAGCAGCTTGACTCGAAGACCGAAAGGCCCCTTAGTATCTCCTGGCCAGGTAAGTTTGTGAATAAAGTTTCAGACGTAATGGCAATAGCGGCAAAAACTTGATTATTATTGGAAGCACGACAAAAATTTGCCCACCCCAATTTGTTGCGACACATGAGTAGCTAAGTTGATTGCTTTCTGACTTTATATCACATAAACAAACACGAAAACAAACTTCTATTTTTTCTAAAGAAGTTGTATCACTGAAAACGTTAAATATTCTGCTACTGAATTGTTTCGATCGAAAGGCTAACCATCATCATTATTAATCCTACGTGTTGTGAATGAGGCTTTTTAACGGCAATAATATCTTTATTCACCTACCTAATTTGGTCAGGAGACATAGAAGAGACCTTTTTGGTGTTTTCGAGTCAAACTGCCACCTGCCCACTTGTCTACCACAGACGGTGGAGGCTTCACACTGTCCCTTTTAATGCTGAACGTCAAGCAAAAAAGCTGTGATAGAACCTGGGTTACCGTTTCAGTTGCAGACGCAATATACACAACCAGTGATCGTTTAAGATACAAAAAAATGTATCGAACCAACAATACCTGGGTCGGAGTGAGCCCAATCATGTTTGCGAGTGATTCCCTTTCAGGAGCGGACAGATACTTCTGGTGGCGAAATCTCCGGTCCAGTTCGTAGATCTGTGCTTTCGTAAACAACACTCTGCGCTTTCTCTTCCTGTCGGAATTTTGTGGGGGACTTCTCGGCTCCTCTTCATCATTTGATGGAGATTTTTCTGGACTTGATACCCCTTCTGATAGTGACTTTTCTATAACTTCTGCAAGAAAAAAAAATACGGTACTCAGGTTTTGACTCATATAGGATTCGCCCTTCATCGCATTGATTCTATAACCACATACTCTACTGTAAAGTTTATGTTTCTAAAAAAAATATTGCGTTGCATTGGTAATGTTTTTCTGTTCGTTTTTTATCTTGAAGTTTTTTCAAAAAATTGAACATCCACAAATTTCCAATGTATCTCTTTCGAAATCGAGCTATTCACGGCATCCTGCAAATCGAAACAGTTACGCGACAAACTACAAAACCCAAGAAGTTTTTCAAAACGCCCCATCAAAACAGCTGCGTTGTTTCAAAAATGATGATTAATCATGATCAACAACAAAAGACAACTTTTAACCGAGCAAGAATGAGGTTGCGTCACAGCATTATTCATTCAATAACATTAAAGAAATGAGGCAGAAAATTCGTGAAAATTTAAGAACCAGTCTCACCCCAAAATTTACTGGCTTATACCAAAAAAAGTGTAGTGTGTTCAAAAACCCAATCCTTTTTTCATCAATATCTGCGCTTTTTGAAAAATGCCGGTTCAAATTCTTCCATTTTTTGGAATTTTTTTTACCTCTAGAATGGTGGACACGTGACTACGCGCCCCTAAAAATAGGTATTCATGAAGTTTTTATCTGCTCAAAATTGCGTTTGAACTTCAGCTTTTCATATCTATCCGTTTTCAAGTTATCAGCGAAACAATAAATTTTCAACAAAAATGGCGGGTTTTACAAGTTTTTTTTTTTTTGTGTGTGCGAAATCACGATCATTAAACCCAGAACCCCAAGACTGGCACCCAAGAGTCTCTCATTTATTCCATGGTGTGTACGAAGTGTGTACGAAGAAGTTCCATGGTGTGTACTTTCTCACTGTATTAAACCGTTTATGACTTACAACCGAGTAAGACTACGTAAATAAATGTCAATGCTTATGTATCGAAAATGGCTGAATCGGGTTCTATGGACAAGCGCGCGTCGCGAAGTCCCAGTAAAGCGAAAACTGCTACGAACTCGAAAAGGGGCGCAAGTGGCGCTGTAACAGTGTAGTTATCGGCTCTCTATGATTGCTGATAAAATTCCTTGGCATTTAAATGTTGATAGCAGATAACCACAAAGCTGTAAAACTTAGCGACCCAGTTAATTTGAATTTGAAAGATGTTTTAGACACGTTAGATTTGATTATGAATAATTTAACGCAATTGAGACGCCATTTTAAAATTCAATGCAGTGCGGAAATTCAGTGAAAGTTGGATACTATTGCTAAGTCCCAGAATGTTATTGGCAATATTACATTCTAGTTGTTTATTTTATTTCGCCTAAAACTACAAATTAATTTTAATTTTAACTAACCAGAAGAGTTTTGCAAATCCTGTGGAGATTCAATTGCATGTCCATTACGAGGTGGGACCAAGTTTTGCTGGAGTTCGCGGGCAGCTTCCGTGCTTTCATCAGGTTGCAAGGGATAACTAACATCGCTTAAGTTATGCGGATGAAAGTCGCTTTCCTTTTGTTCTGCAATCACAGTTTTTTCGCAATGTGTCTGTGGAAAGTAGACCTGGCCATTTGTCCCGCTGATGAGCGGCGATGGCGGCAAAGTCGATGGAGACGTTGAGGCCGACGTTTCAGCTACCGATTCGACCGAGTGTACTCGCTTTCCGCCCGGCAGTAATCGCACAGAGTTCTCGATGTTGTCAAAGCGAGGCTCGCTAGCTAAGTAGTCTTCACCGCTGCTCTCAGCCAATAGTCTTGACCGTGAATCTTCACAAGCAAAGGAACTGCGCTGTGCTAAGTTAACATTTCTGTCTAAGTTTGCAAACTGATTAGCAAAATAAGGATTTACAAAATGACCGTAATCTTGATCGTATTCGCTGGAACGTACGGAGGATCCGGACGTAATTCTGCTTCTCCCCTCGCAAATAACTTTGTCGAAGGCGTCCATATGCCTAGTACCGTCACTACCAGGACTAACCCCTGGAGAGAAATTGTTATTCGGAAGTTGCAAGATATCCTTAACAGTGAAACTGCTCTTTGCGACTTGAGGGGGGCCTCGTACTATCTCGTTCATAATGTGCGGCTCCAGTACGGGCGCAGCAACGGTGTTCATTGTCAATGTAACAATATTAAATCACTACGCAATACTCTACTAAATATTATTGGCTGAAGATATAAAAGTTACAGTAATTAGAATCTTAATTGTAAATTTTTCACCAAGTTGCCTTGGCCAGGAGACACCGAAGGAGTCTTTCATTCTTGAATCATGCTACCATTTACCTACCTTTCTCCTTTACACAAGAGGGCTGAAGTCTTCACACTGTTCCTTTTGACTAAGAGCAGTTTATACACAAAGCGAAGTTTTTTCCTCTTTTATCGAAAAAATCTTGCAAAAGGCTGCTCGTTAGCTTTAGCACACATCGTTGCTCAAAACTATACGAATTCTGGACCAAACATCGCGATAATATCGATCGAAATTGCTTTGTCATTTGATTAACACTAAACAAGGCCTGCCTAACTACTACTGCACATGCGCATCGCCTACCCCTTAGCTTTTCTTATCCCCTCAGCTTTTGTTACGTTGCAATTTGAATTTCTGTCAGCTGCATTTGCTTCGTGCCCCTTTTTCTCGCTCGCGTGCTAACGCGAAGCCCCGTGCACGTATCGTGTGATTGTGCGCTCATAGTTGGCAGCGGACGAAACAAAAACCGCTCCTTCTTCGAAACTCATTTGAAAGCAGATTGAGAAATGCTGGGGAGGGCTTTATGAATGAACAATACCCGACACTTCCATAACACTGAATTGACTACATTTGCTCAAGCCACGAAAAACCTCGAGCAAATTTCCCGGCCATTGCGTGACAAACCCTGACATGGCAAGTTGCGAGGATTTAATTTAAGCCAATAGACAAGAAAAACGTGACTAGCAAGCATGGCTAATTATTCGGGTGGTCATGTTGGAAAGCGTCCAAAAAGTATCTCATTTATGTATATAATCGCGCTGTCATTGTTTTATTGCTTTTTGTTCCTTCTCAATGAACGAATAATCGCAAACAATTTTTTTATTACGTGACGAAAAAGTATAATGAACAATCGATAATTATTTCAAATTTGTCACAATCGGAGATTACGTAGAACATTAATAATTTTCCGAACTATCGGCGAGGCCTGGACACCAACAAAAAGCGAAAAAAAATACTGAGCTGTTTACTCACTTCTAAACACTACCTTTTTTGTGAAATCAAATAAAGCCAAAAAACCTTTTGTGCATAGGAAACTTCAGGTTTTTGAAAGACTTGGGAAAGTCGTCTCCACGTCTAGTATCCTTTTAACTTTAATTCTGTCCAAACTATTTCTCGCCAAAACTGCTGTAAAATCATTTAACATTGAATTCAAATGTTGAAAACGTCTAAAGCCAAGGAAAATAGAATCTCGTTTTTAAATACACTTTTTTATCAGAATTAGTATATTCTGAGTTGAGACTGGTTTGTTCTCAATTTTTTGCCAAGTTTCAGCTTGTAAGTTCTTGATCTGTTCTTAAAATGAAAGCATCAATGTTAATTTTAGAGACCACGTTTGTAAAATTGTTTAGTTCCGAATGCTTTGTCAGCTTGAGTAAACGCTTTTTTTGCTGCTTTTTCAGCATCGTAATTTTACAAAAGCGAAAAAGCGAGCTTTTTTTAATTTGAACAATAACTAAAAATTTTCTCAGGCACCTTCGCAATGCGCAACAGCACTTTGTAATCTCGAAATGTTGCGGTTTTGCTTGCAAGCACTGGCAAATCACTAAAATATCATCGTTTTTAATCAGTACAGCCTTTAGTTTCTTTTTAAATTTGAAAAGTTTTCTTTTTTGTTCGTTCTTAATTTTTTTTTTTTTTTTTTTGCTGCTGAGGTTGGCATTATTCTTAATTTGTTCTTGAATTTTGAGCAAAACTGAGCCTTGTGTTCTTATGAAATTGTTCTTTATAAAAAATTATTTTTCATTTTAATCTCCTCATCCTGTTTCTTACAGCAACTTAGTTTACACTCAAGATAAGATGCACAAAAACCCTAAAACCCACTCTGGTTTTAGAGGGTCCAAAAACGTAGAATAAGTTAGGGTTGGCTGACGCATTAAGATATTGCCAATTGAGTGCATGTTTCAAGAGGAAAACCTCTTTCATTGTCGTAAGCAGCAGTGCAATCAAGGGAACGGAAGGCGCCGAAACCTACTTCCTAGCAAAGTCATTTAGAAAATATAATTAAAATACGCAAACTTTTAGACGTGTTTTGATATTTGAACGCAGCCAATAAATAACGGGGGATAAAGGGGCTGAGAAATTTTCAAATAACTTCCAAATCTCAGCAATGTGCTTTATTCAAATGGCTCTAAAACGAGCGAAAATAACTACTTTTCGAAAAATCACAAAGTTTGCCCATCAGCCTGGGACGATTGCTCCCGGTAGCCTGTTATTTCATAACCTCAGTCGCCAGCTCCCGATACACTAAAGGCGCAACAGTTTGCTCATCCTATTGCCCGCAAGAGATTTGAGCAAGAATATATAGCTTTTAGTTCAAGCCCCCTTAGCAAACACACCTGATCGCAAACACAAATAGCGATTCGCTTTCAACAAACGAACCCTGAACAAGCGCCAAACTGCTTAGTCACATGTGCAGCTTTGTGTAAACGCACAACATTGGGGTTAAAGGCTGCTGAAATAGAAGATGCTGTTTAACCCACAACTGGGATGAACAAGACCCCCATTTCCGATTGACCGTGCTGAGCTTTACAATTGCATATCAGATTACAAGCTTTAGCTTCCATGCATACCTAAACTGCTTCTAATGTCTGATATTATAGCGTAACAATAAGCAGACCATAGTAAGAAAGAAGCCACGTGTCATTGAAAATCTGTAACGACAGACCCGGTCCATTTCACAGTCCCCGCTCAAAAACAAAAATGTTTCAAAACTGTCAATCAAAACAACGTAAGTTTGAATGAAACTTCTGTTGTAAGTTTTACTTTAAAATATATGCATCACTTTCTCAACGCTCGTCCACTATATTGTATACTGTAAGGGGAAGCAAGAGAGTATTTTGAACCCCAACAATAAATACGATGCTATAAACCAGACGTCTTCATTTTAATTTGATTTTGAAATGATTACGATCAAATATAGTTATGGATTGGACGGTAGAGCCCACGTTAAAGGAATTAAAAAAAACTGCTAACATTATCCAAAAGATTTAAGCAATAATTTTACAGGCTGCTAAAAAGAAGTAACTGTTCCTTTTTAGTCCTATTTCGAAACTTTTAAATATTGTATAATCCTAACATGTTCAAACTGTCATTTGTAGATGGAAAATTTCAAATAACTGCGATGAAGTACTGATTTAATGTTTTTTTTTGTTTCTTTGTTATGATGGGTATACCTTATTTTATAGGAAATTTAAAGCACACAAAAAATTGCGAATAAAAACAATTCAGTCATTAAGTTCACTTATTGATGTTTAAAAGCGGTTTGAGGGGATTAAATGCGATATTGATTTAATTGAATGCGTTTTGCACAAATTCAGGAAAAACTGTTTTAGTGTTTTTATTTTTTCCTCGGTGATTAATAGATAAACTGGCGCATGCAGTTTCCTTTTGAATGGCTGTGGTGACTCGAGGAAAATTGTCGCATGAAACTTCAATAAAACGAATGCAACATTGCTGTAGAGCCCAGACTGAAGGCAATTGACTCTTCTATTTTTTTTTAGTGTTATGTTATAAAGTTAAGTTTTCGTGTCTTCAGAACTGCAAGCGAAATGCTGGCTTTATTATTGTGCAAGATCTTCGGTTGTGCATTCTTGAGGGTTGAACAAACTAGCATGAACAGCGTAGCACAGCAGGGCCTTTTTCAAATCTTTTAAAGCAACTTTTTCCGCACCAAAAATGTTTGTTGTCAACCCGAAAAAAGCATTTTACTCACTTTTTTCAGAACATTACGAAATGTAAGCCTGAAAATTGAGTTCAAATCACTCGAGACCTATTTCTGACACTTTAGTTTGTATTGATTTGAGCCCGAAATCAAGGTTCAAAACGACCTGGTCTATTTGTGGTTTGCTACCAGTTTGACGTTATATAGACTACATTTTGTCCATCTTAACGCTGGCTTATTTGCTTAACGTGAAATTTTTAACACTTCTCCGTCATAAATCCCAATTCTTAAAAGGCAGCGCTTAGCATGTGGTTTGAGGTTTCTTCTTTGTCTTCACAAACGTGGGTTTTGCTGGCTTCGAAACCCCACTTTACCAAATTGAACTTGGTCTTGACATCTTCTGAGTTGATTGAGACAATGCCATTTTTGACACGACGCTCGGTGATCTGTGGAAAGAGAGATTACAATACAATTACAATCTGGCTGTTCTTAATTATTTACCCATTTTCAGCTTCAATTATTCTTAACTTTTTTCTTAAATTTTAAGATCATCAACGTTAATTTCAGTGACCATGTTTGTAAAACTGCTTAATTTCGAATACTCCGTCAGCTTGATTTAATGCTTTTTTACTGCTTTTCCAGCATCGTTAAAATTGCAAGAGCGAAATAGCGAGTTTTTTCAGTTTAAACAAGAGCCAACAATTTTCTTCGTTGCCTGCTGCGCAATGCACTCTATAGTCTAGGAATTGTTGCCATTTTTCTTGCAAATACTTGAAAATCTTTAAAATTTTATGGTTTTGAATCAGTACAGAATTAACTTTTTTTAGGTTTGGAAATTCAACCTGTTTGTTAGTTTCCTAATTTTTTTTACTGCTGATGCTGGCATTGTTCTTAGTTTGCTCTTAAATTTCGAGCAAAACTGAGCCTCGTGTTCTTACAAATTATTCTTATAAAAAGTGTATCAGAAAAAGTTTTGTTTAGTTGCTACTTCCTTATCCCCAAACCTTGCATTGGCTTGCTATCTCAGGCCCTCAACAAACCTTTTTATGAACGTAGTGCAATAACCAGGACCGGATTTACCATACAGCACAGTGCTAAGAGCTCCGCGCTCAGATAGCAAGACTTTTTTTTGGTCTTCACCTGTTCTTAACAGGAAGATGTTGTGGAAATACCCGAAGTGCCAGGAGCCCTGCGCAATGTAAATTCGTCCTGGGCAATAACATGGTTAGCAGGCGTAATCATCTATTGCACATCTATTTCAATAGGAACAATTCAACTCCACCTCGCCAGTTTTACGCGACAAAATACTTTCGAAAAAAAAGAATTAGCTTGGGGAAATGCAATGAACAAATTATTGAATTTGAATTGAGAGGGCCTGAGCTTCCTGGCGTACATATACTCCTATAACTGGTTATGTTCATGACAAAACCAAAAATCGTTAAGTAAAATCTTCAAGTGGATTATTATTTACTGCTAAAATATTGTCGGAGCCAACGTACCTTTATTTCCGCTACCTGGGCCAAAGCAGTACTTATAAAATTTAACACCAAAATGTAAAACTTCAAACGTGTTTTGGACTTAAATTGCATGTAAAAGAAGGATCGAACAATTTAATTTTTTCAATTGGCTTTCAAATGTTAAAAATCTAGTTCTTTCAAATGGTTCTGAACACGTGCGAAATTTGATCCAATGGCACTAAAATAGTTTTTTTTCCAAAAAATTACAAAAAATCGCCTCATAGCAGCCCGAAGCTTCACCTCCGGACTTCTGTCTGTGATACGTTGGACTTACACTAGTTTACCCAACACGTCTCCCAATTTAGATATTTTCAGTTTTTAACGATTGGTTTAAGCCCTCTTCCTTGAGCAAAATCCTGGTTGCGTGCCAAACCAGGCCACGGCTTCTGATCTTCCATTCTACGATTTATTTGCCCCACAAAAAATTCCTCTTTTGTAAATTTCTGATGACGTCATTGCTTGTGATTGGTGATATGGGCCCCCAATCAAAAATCCTGGCTACGCCTATGGGCTTTACAATGATGCTCATAAAAAAAATCAACAGCATTTCGTCATAAAAGATATCACGGTTGTTATGAATACTTTTATTAGAGTAATACTCTTCGTGATACAAGTTTCTGTGATGCAATAACCAACATTTATCACAAAATAGTGTTGAAAATTTTCATCAACACCATTGCAAAGCTTCATGTAAAAAGGTTAACTGTTGCATTATTGTAATATATTAGTTTAAAAAATGACACATACGTAGCGTTCTACTCGCAGTCGATTGCCTTCTGTTATTTTACTTGGACGAATAAAGACTGACTTTTAAGCGTGGGAAATGCAATGAAAAAAGTTGATGATTTTAACTATTTTTGGACTTTGAATCGAAAGCGGTGGTGACGTGATAAACTGCGCTTCTATAATTAAGTAAATTCTTATAATCGTGATGCAGCAGTGATAACTGCAAATCAACAAACGCTTAACCTATTGTGAGATCATGAAACCCAATTATGAGCACAACAGGAAGTGGCTCAATTTGGTTGCAAACGTATTGCGAAAAAAAACTGCCAATCAGGGTTTCCACTAAAATTATTGGAAACCTTAAAACGTTAATCAACTCTTGCTCTTCTGCGAAAACCGACTGAATACTTTCAATGCACTTTGTTTTAAAGAACCAATAAATTTTGGATTGAGGCTGGTTGTTTTTAAATTTTACGATTTTTCAACCTCCTTTGTTCTTAATTTGATCTTAAATTTTATTGAAGAATAAAGCGCCACAACTTCATTCTCGCTGGGTAAAAAGTTAGGTTGAGGGAAAATGTTTATCAAAGCTACAAGCTCTCTAAAAACTTATCTGCTTCTTTCGGAACGTTTCAAACTTGACGGTCGCGACGAAAGTTATATGCATTGCAGTATTTGCCCGCAACATTCATACAATGGTTTGTGTTTGGCTTTAAACTGTCTAGTTGTTGAGTTGAGCATACAAGAGTCTTGCTCTAATTCGCTCTTCATTTCAAGTGGCACTCGAAACTTTCAAGTGGTTTAACACGTGTCCCTCTCGAACTTGTCAGCAGCCATTACTATTGTACGCCATCAGTTTCCAGCTCGCGCTGGTGGCTTGCAGCTCTAGTGTTGAAAATCGAACGACTAGTTCAGGCACAAACTCGAAAATATAAGCCTAAACTCGGCCCGAACCCAAAGAAACGGTTTGAAGCCCAAACCGGCCCCAAAAGCCCGAAAATTAAGATAGGTTTAAAAAACGTATGTGGTTAATTACGCCTTTCCTTTAAATAGTTTGATTTGAATTTTCAACAGAGGCTGAAATCAAATCAAATCTTTCAATGTATTACGCCGAAGCATGTGACGAGTTTGCGGGGCCCATCTCCGCGTCATTGCGCCCGGGCAACACAGCTTCTTTCCAAGAAAAGTTGCAGCGGTGGCAAACCGTAAGCAAATTTGTGTACGATTTGACCGGTCCGAGATTTGAACCTCAGACCAACAGCTCCCAGAGATGAACGCGTTACCGCTCGACCAACTGAATAAAATTAATTATTAATGATAAATTGTGATGCAAAAATGATTGTGTTCTAATAATCGTAATACCCTCTTTTTTTATAAAAACAAGTAAATTCTGGCTGTTCTTATTTTATTGCCAATTTTCAATCTCATTTGTTTGTTCTGCAATTTTGAGAGCATCGATGTCAATTTTAACCACCACGTTTACAAAACTGCTTAATTTCGATTTTTCTGTCTGACAGCTTGAGAAAACGCTTTTTTTCTGTTTTTGCAGCATCGCAATTTTGCAAAAGCGATAGAGCGAGTTTTTTTCAATTTGAACTACAGCCAAAAAATCTCAGTTGCCAGCGCAGAGCGCTACAATACTCTTTAACCTCGAAATCGATGCAATTTTGCTCGCAAATACTAAAAATCACTAAATTTTATCGCTTTGAATCTTAGGTTTTTTCAGATTTGAAATTTATTCTTTTTCGTTTGTACTTAATTTTTTTTTGCTGATGAGGCTGGCATTGTTCTTAATTTGTTCCTAAATTTTGAGCAAAAACGAGCCTCATGTTCTTATAACATTGTTTTTTTGTGAAAAAAAAAAGTGTAATGCTCAAATAAAGTCTTTACTCAGTTTTGCAAAGTTATTTTGATTATTTTTTGTAGCACCTAAAGCGCAAGACACGTAGCAAGCTCCAATTAAATCCAAAATTTTGTCAATCTCAAGCCCAAACCCGGCCTGAACCCGCGTCAAAGAGCCCTGCCCGACTTTCAACTCTGAGCGGCCCAGCTGCAAAGATTTATTTAAAAAGGAAAGTATATTGAGGTCAGAACAAGAACAAAATTGACTTTTGTTGGATACCGAGCTGAACTGCGTTGAAATGTCTGCATTTTGACTGACTAAGGTTGTCTTGAATTTTCGACGTGTGGTTCCGACTTGCAGTACCTCGAAAGACTCCCAGCCCTTAATGAAATCAAAACGAAACTAATTGTTACGCTAAACTAAGAAATTTTGTAACGAAACTTTTCAAACTTTTTCGGTAGTCAAATTTTTTACTCGGATTGAAAAGTGTATTTATAAAAAGCATATTTTATTGACGCATTACTGACGTGCTCAAACTTTTAGCTCAAAAAAACGTTAAAGGTTATTTTTTAATAATCAAACAAATATTTAGGGAATTTTTAAAATTCCGTCAGGCTTCCGGCGGCTGGCTTGATCGTGATTAAGTTCCGATCAACCCAGTTATGGGTTTTAGGATCATCCCTTCTAATGCAAAACTTATAGCTCGGTGATTAAAAAAAACTACGCACATTTGTGATAATGAGTCGAAAGAAGAAATAGCGATTACAAAATTCAAAGATTTCAAAGCCATTTTTATTAAACCAAAAATGTTCAAAAAAAAGGCGTGTTTTTTTAAAAGATTTATGAACTCCAAAAATTTCATTTTAAAGCAAATCAAATTTCAAAAACATTTAAGGGCAGGTGCAAATTAACGCTTCGTTGAGGTGCTTTGCAGTTCGCAGTATTTAGCTGAATTCTGAGCATTGAAGCAAAAAACTCATGACTTTTTTCATCATCTCAAGCAAAGAGCTACATTACGGTATCAGTTTCCAGGCGAAGTCAAAAAACGTGAAATCACGTGGAACGATTTCATTGACAGGTTCTAGATGTTGTGGGAAATTTTCTCCGTCCGCGTTAGCAGAAAGATCATGTTACAGAGTAATTCTTTGACTGGAGACAGGCCGCAGCTGGCGCGATAAATTCATCTAACGTAACTTTTTCGCTATGTTGTGGAGCACTAGACTAGGGTTGCCACTTGCTAAATTGCAAGCCCCCATCCATTCAATCGCCTGGGTTGGGATCGGACGCATCTGGACGCGAGCTATGATGGCAAAGCGTGCACACGGATGCCGGAGAAAGTTTGACGTTCTCATCTATAATCCAAGTTTTCAATATCTGGTTGACCTGTGTATCTTACCGCACCTCTGAAATAAACTTGCTTCAGCAATCAGATCAACACTTTCAGCTACGAAGCATTAAAACTTACTCACTATCGGTACAAAGATTCATCCATCGTAACATCATCAAGAGCATCTCTGAGGTCTATAGAAGTAGAATGAATATTGATGTATTGCCCTGCTTTCAGATCACTATCTTATCTTAATTGGGCAATTATATTGGTCTAATGAAACAAATGTTAAAGTGATTTTACTGTTCATTGTGTGCTTGTATTAGCTGGTGCCAAAAGTTACGCGACAAATACTTTAGAAGTTTATCAGGCTGCACCTTTTTTGTTATGACGAAACAAGATACTGACATTAAGTAAGTATTTATTAACGCATAATTGAACAGGTTAGGACAGCCGTAACTTGACACGCTCGATTTCTTCTGCTTCACGGACGTTTGCTACAATTTGTCTCAACCTTGATTGACAGATATACAAGCCTTGTGACATCACAAAGCTTCTTTCTTAATGCAAAAAGAATGAGCTTTCTGGATAGGAAACCTGGAATTTAATACTGACTTACACACTCGTTTTTCAAGAAGACGGCTTTGAGGAGCAGGTTAATTCTACTCGTTTTTTTTCAGTCGTTTGAGCATTTTATCAAATTTCCGGGCAGTTTTTTTTTGCTATCAGCTGGTCGTGGACTTATCCAAACGGACCATTCCCTTCACCACAAGGTCGCAGTGGGTCTCCAGTAACAGTGGTCAAATAGTAGTTGGGCTACCATACGTCCTCTTTTTGGAGGACATGTCCTCCTTTTTAATGAAAAATAATTTGTCCTCGGAGGATGTTAAAAAATGCCCAAATGTTCTCCTTTTCGGCATTTTGAACAGATAAAACATGTCCACTCACGCAGCCTTTTAGTGTAAACATATATCATCAGTTAGATCATTAAAAGTAGGCCTATATATCGCGCACGCGCTATAGCTTACGTCTTACCAGGTTACTCTAGGACAGTCGGGGGTGTTTATGACGTAATAAATTTCTCCTTCGATAATCGATTATGATGCAATTGTCGCAGCCACTCTATTGTAAGTTAAGCTTTGTTAAGACATCTAGATCCAGTTACGTGTGAACTGGTCTATTTTAACACGTGCAGTACTATTAAATTGTTTAGCGAGCTGTTAAAAATCGCTCACTTTTACTTCAGTATTATATACACCAGGCCCGGCGCCAGGATAGCGTGACTGGGGGGGCAGAAATAAATTTTGGGTGGGCACGAGAAGTTTATTTTGTGTGAATTCGAGAGGGGCACGAGAAATTTATCGCAGTCTGGATCAAATGAACAAGGTGAGGAGCAAAGATTCGAGTAAAGAGCGGCCGAAATCGGAAATTCAAGCGGTTTTTCCGACCGAAAACAAGTGATCTCCAAAAAAGAAAAAAAAAGGTCTTCACTGAAATTGCAAGGGATTTTTCGGCCGAAATCGGAAATTCAAGCGGTTTTTCCGGCCGAAAACAGGTGATCTCCAAAAAAAAAAAGGTCTTTATCCCAAAAACGTCACGAAATCCGGTGTCAGTCCGCAAAAAACACCAATTAGGGCCTCGATTTGCACTCCAGAAGCCCCGAGCCTGTTAATTTCTTCGGGGCACAGTCCTCGCTTGGGGGATCACAAGCAGTCAGTTGGGGGGGCACGGCCCCGGTATGCCCCCCGTGGCGCCGGATCTGATATACACCTCATAACGCTAATGTTGAACGTATTTTTTCATTGATGCAGCCACAATGGTCAAAAGAAAGAGGGCGATTTCTTTTCATTTAGTTGCAAGCATCTTGAAGTTGCTGTACAATTTTAATGATGTTACGTGCTACCAGTTTTACGACATTGTTAAAGCTGATTCTATACTACTTAACAAAGTTAAGGAAACGGCCAAATACTCGTGGGCTAAGTTGAAAAATTAAATGTAATATCGCTTTGACCTATAGCTAAAATAATTGTTGCTTTCGTTTGTCTTTTGTCGTATAGACGATGCAGAACAACTAGCTGTTAATAAATTTCATTAAAAAGGGTGTCCTCCTTTTTGGTGATGAAAATATGGTAACCCTAGGTAGTAGGGAGTACAACTCAAAACTCAAGAGCCTGATGTTTAAAAGCAAGTTGGTCAATCTTTCAGATCATTCTCATTTCTTAAAATTGTACAATTATATTGGTCGAATGAAAAAATGCTGAGTGATTTTGTTTTTTGTTGTGTGCTTTTATAACTGGTGACAAAAAAAGTTACGAGACTAATTCTTTAAAAGTTACAATCATGAAATTTCAAGCTGTTCACCCACACATATTTTGCCGATTTTAAAGCCGTCAGCATCTGACTGTACAACGGTAGATTTTCTGCACCTGGCGTAGTAGGTATCGCGCCCTAAGAAGGTTTTTTTTATGCCATGGTTTTTAAGATGTTCTAGCCAATCTCCGGGGCCAAGGGTTGACCCTTTTACCACCCACAGGATGATTTAACATGCTGGTTACTTTCGCGTTACCATTGGTCTGACTGTGGTCATCATTTTCTAGAACACACCATGGAGAGGTTGGTAACTTGTGTCCCAACTCTAATCGTGCTAATCTTACCAATCGTTTAACAATCTGCATCAAATTCTGAACAAACGAAGCCCATGCTGATGAAGAAGAAATTGTTCCAGAGCCGTAAATTCGCCCTGCCCCCCGGTCAACCGTTCCTTGACCGTAAAAATTATTTAAAAAATCATTAAAATACGGCCTTATACGCCCTTAGTCTCTCATAACTGGTAGCTCCGTCCCCTCACCCCCTCCTGTAATGTATAAAAATTTATCTATTCCTCTCAACAAAAACGATTTTGGAGTAGTAGAATTTATTCCGCAATTTAACACACACAATGACACAATAATGTAGCACTGAGTGTTCATGACGCAATGTTAACGAAGATTTGTAGGTTGTTACGCTTTGTTAAGATTCAACAGCACAGGCACTAGGGAATCTTTAGTTTTTTGTGAATTCTACATCACAGCGAAACGTGCTAAGGGCTGTGGAGATTAATCAACGATGCAATGCAAAGGAGGCAGGCAATAAAAACTGTTGGCGGAGGTGGAATGAAGGAAGCGGCTACAGCTTGGTCGTCACCTGGAAAGGAACAATATTTAATCGTTTGCGTGCTATCTGGCCTAAAGGCAACCAGCGCGGAAGCCTAGGGAATGGTCACCAGAACGGCAACTACTTAAAACAAGCAATACGAAAAAGTTGTCTTCCCACAGGATTTGCACCTGCAGCCTTTGGATTACCGGTCCACTGCTCTACCATTAGAGCTAGAGAAGACGTCTCTTCGCTTGCTTAATTTTGGCTATTTAAACCCAGCAACTTAATGCTTGTTCTATGATGTTAATAATAATTTAGTTGTGATGATTTTGACGTTTGCTGGCCAGAGCTTTTAATATTTAATCGTTTGCGTGCTATCTGGTTTAAATAGCGTAAAAAAATTATACATAATTTTTTAAATAATTATTTTTTAAATATAATTTATATTTTTTCGCATTGCTTGTTTTAAGTAGTCGCCGTTCTGATGACTCTTCCTTAGGCTTCCGCGCAGGTTGCCTTTAGGCCTGATAGCACGCAAACGATTAAATATTAGAAGCTCTGGCCAGCAAATGTCAAAAACATCACAACTAAATTACGTATGAAGGAACAATATGTTATGTTAAAAATAACTTTATTGTATTAACGTACCACATTGTGATCATTACGTTTTATACCGCAAGCTACATCATATTATGCGATTGGAGACTAAGCTTTGCATCGGCGCACGGCCCGAATAGAGCGATTCCAAAACAGTGACTTCGTAGGGTGAGTTATGTCAGGATTAAGGTTCAGTTTGGGGCTACAGTAGGGGTTAGGGTTGGAGTTACAGTTAGTCATTTCAAAGGAGTGGCAGTTTAGAAGTCATCATTATCATCATCATCATATTTATTCATTGACCAAGTGACGTCATATCACAAGAAAAAAACTGCAACTTCCTCTAGGTCTATCACCAAAGTATCGAAATATGCAATTCCTTTAAAACCGAAACACAAACTTGCAGAGTCAAAGCGATATTTAGTCACTTGGTGAGGAGACAGCGAAGGACCGAAAGGTCATCTAAGTCTACTGCCACCTCACCAAGTTAAGGTTAAAAATGCAGCTTCTAGATTTTCTCAGTCTGCTACTTTCTATGATAAAAAACTTTATGCAAAATTAAAACAAAGTGTTGCAAAGATATGTACATTTTGTACAGTGTATACACAAAACTCACAGTCATCATGTAAAGAAAATGCAAGGCAACATTAAAATTGTTCTAACTCTAAGCATACTAAAAAAAATAAATAAATAAAAAAAAAAAATACTGTAACTACAGATTGGATAGAAAATAAAATCAATAAAGTTCATAATGCTTATTTATGTTTTACAGAATTTAAAGTGGGCAATTGGAGTGGAAAAAAACCTCCTTGCTTTGTTTTGTATTGTTTGCCAATATGTCATTAGTACTGGTACAATTTCCAATACCAGTATATATCAACCTCAGGCAGTTACTGCAAAATTACTTAAAATTCAAGGGCACATCAAAATGAGAGATGACGTATTGTATAAATGTGTGATAGATGAATGCACCATCTCATGCCATTCAAGCAATAGAATAGGTTATTGTTGAACTCAAGCATAAATATGCAACTATGTTTCCTGTAATTACTACTGCATTGCTGATAGAAAGCCGTTATTCTAGCTTTTATCGGTTTCATAGTTTGATAAAAAATGAGCTTTAACAGCTTTTTTAAATCTGTAGAATGAAACTTCTTTTATACTGCTTGGAATTTCATTCCAAATTTTAATTCCGGCGAATGATAGAGACTTTTGCCCTAATCTTGTTCTAGTTCTTGGAAGAAAGAAGTTGGTTTTGTGGCTCAATCTTGTCTTATGTGTATAGCAGTTTTATATTAGGTTAAACTTATCTGAATTTGCAAAAGATAAGAAGTCGCTGTTTTGACAGTCGCTACTCGGAACGCGATAATCAGAGCCACTTGCATCTGTATCCAACAACAACAAAAAAATAAAAAAGCTCTAGAACAAAAAAGAAAATCTCTAGAGTCCAAAAAACTCTACTGCTACGTTATTTATGAGGCACGGTAAAAGGCGGGTTTGTTTCGTTACAGGGCCGTAGAAAGTTGCTACATTTCACAAACAGAATTGTACAGTTTGTACAATTGCTACAATGTATGAACACATAGGCGATTATCAAGTTCGCGTTTTATTTATTTTTGACATTTCGATATCAGTGTAACAATATAAGCGGCATCAACGCTAATTCCAATATACAATCGACATTATTTGACATTTTACACCGATTATTAGTTATGCTACTCGAAGAATGTTTTATCCAATTTTTAAATGGTTTAGAGCACAATTTACTATGGCTGATCGATTTCTGTCCCAAGTTTTGATCGACAAAATCCTTCAAGTGGTTGAATTATTGAACGGCCAACTCCAGTATGTAAAATGAAGGCTATGCGAGCGGAGTTCTTTGGAATATTTTATGTTAACAATAATAATATTAAAGTCGCTCAATGTAAATGACAATAATTTTAAGATAGAATAAGTCGATAAACTCGCATAACCTTTATTTTACATGATACATACTTATCAAATTTAACTCTCATAACCTTTGTTTTTTGTATTTTATAATAGAGGCCAAAAATTTTATCTAGGAACGAAACATTTTATTCTTCTGCTACGTTTGCACCCTGCATGCGCATTAGATTTCATCTTAACTGTTGACCATAAGTTACCCCGAATTTGTTTGATTGGGCATTCGTCGTCAGGACGGGTTCAGTCACTTGTAAAGCTCGCCTCAATCTTCTTTTGCATTTTTTATGTTGATCAGGCAGTAATGGAATCGTCTTTGAAGCGGAAGGTCTGAGTCTGAGGTTTAAATCTCGGATTGGTCAAATCCAATACAGGCTTACCAACAGTTCTCCACCGTTGCGACATTTTTTCAAAAGGAGTGAGGTTGCCCGCAGGCGCAATGACGAGAAGATGGGTCTCACTAACTTGTTACAGTTACGCTTCAGCGCAATACAGCGAGTTCAAAGAAAACTTGATTTGATCATCTTCCATCTTACCTATTTGCACCTCGACCAATTTCAAAGATTGCCATCCGCTAACTGTCACATTACAGGTCAAGTTGAAGCTCGCCATCTCCTTAGCAAGAAGGTGAACTCCTTGAAACTCATCAGCTTGATTTTCTTGCAGCGACAGGTTTGCTGCAACAGTATAACATCCAACTTCAATAATAGAGTCAGCCAGGAATGCGGCCAGGGGACCATATCCTTGTCTTAATTTTGGTTGCCACGCATAGCAGCTTCGCAAACATAACTTGACATCAAAAAGAAAGTTAAAGCGAACAAAATAAAAAATACCAACTTGCAACCTTCCTTGCAATTACCTTCATGTTTTTATTAATATTACTGTTAGCCGTTACCATTCATACCACGAGATTGCACATTGACGTGACTTACGTCATTAATGCGACGGATAGGGTAGCTGCCAACTCGAAGACTTTGTGGTTCCTTCGCAGCCACCCTGTCGCAATCATTGCTCACTGATTATTCTTTTTAGTTGTTTATTTGTGTGTATTGATGGTTGCGACAAATAAAACAACCTGAAATCTTAAATATGCAGTACATGGCGAGTAGTTTTGCGCTGCAAACGATCGGACTCGGCATGAAACGTCACAATTGGTGATTGTTTGGTTGCACAAGTTTGTGGTTTGGTCCGCAGGAGGGAATACAAGTCACACCAAAAAATTTTTGCCAGGGAATTGTCAAAATTTCGTATTTTGGAGTTACCAAATGAAAGCATACAGATACTGTAGCATTCAAAAGTTGGACAAATTTAACTGTAATGTACAGAGGTGGAGTCGAGGACACAAGGCTCGAGGCCAAGGCCAAGGACACAAAAAAAATCCGAGGCCAAGGCCAAGGACAGCCTTTCCGAGGACAGACACTCTCGAGGCCAAGGACAGGAATGCTCGAGGCCAAGGCCAAGGACCAAGGACACAAAGCGCAAGTGCTCTCCATAAAAAAAAAAGGTCTTCACAAAAATTTTTCAGGCGATCTCAAAAAAAAAAAAAAAAAAGGTCTTCACAAAAATTTTTCAAGCGATCTCCACTAAAAAACGTTTTCCAAAAAACGTTTCAAGCGCTCCACAAAATTTTAACATTCCAAAAAATAGTGCTGTCCTCGAGCCGAGGACAGGCCAATTTTCGAGGACTTGAGGCCTCGAGGCCAAGGCCAAGGCCAAGGACTTGACCTTCGAGGCCAAGGCCAAGGACTTCAAAATGTGTCCTCGAGGACGTCCTCGAGGCCAAGGACGTCCTCGAGGACTCCACCTCTGGTAATGTAGTATTGCCTTGTTCTGATTTTAGTTAAAATGCCAGCAACTGCTGTTGTTACTTTTGCAGTATTTGCAAGTTGCTTTGAGCAAGGAACACAAAAATATGTCTTCAAATAAAACTGATAATTTTTGTCTCTTCACTATCTGTTTCTGTCCCAATCTTGAGCTTTCAGCTATAATGTTCCCACAGCTTTCACCTGAGAACAATTTTGAAACAGAAATTATTTTTTGTTTGCAGCTAAACGTTTTTGACCGTTCACATCAGAACAAAAGTTATGGGTGTTTAAATTTTGACGACTTA
The DNA here is from genome assembly GCA_963965965.1 of Trididemnum nubilum. Taxonomy (NCBI): domain Eukaryota; kingdom Metazoa; phylum Chordata; class Ascidiacea; order Aplousobranchia; family Didemnidae; genus Trididemnum; species Trididemnum nubilum. The sequence goes on from OZ014490.1 coordinate 34,538,636, forward strand.
CCAGCAAATGAGTTACTTCTGAAAAATCAACCAAGTTTATCTCAACACCACAAGTACTCAATTTTAACTTAACGTTCAACCCTGGATTTAGCAAGAAAGCTGTAAACTCCAATTTTGATATGTTTAGTTTGACCACAAGCTCAGCAAAAGACAGAGGATCTATGGTGTGAACAACCACAACCCGAGTGAGAATTTGTGGATTGCATGCGTTCTGGCTGGAATCTTATTGATCGTTCTATACCGTAATTTTTTTTTGGTACTGTTTTTTCAAATCGTTCTTACCTGAAGGATTTGCTGGAGGCGGAGGAACCTCCACTACACTCTCGCGCGGATAAAAAAACGATGGAGGAAACCGCAAGATGGTGCTCGTGTTGAACAAATCAACATCCTAAAACGTTGGGATTCATTTTCTAACTTTTTCATTCTGTCCTCGTAATGCTGGAGGAAAACAGCCTGGGATTACAATATTAGACATCCCATGGCAAACCACATTGAGACAACACAGCAACTTATCACTCAATATTGTGATGACATCTTTTGCGCTGAGAACACTGAGATTACACAGCAGTTTTTAGTTGCATTTTTATTTGACTGGTTGCCTTGGCCAGGAGACAGCAAAGGAACTTTCGGTCTTTAAGACAAGCTGCCACCTGTTAATCTGTCCACCACACACGATGGGTGCTTTACAATGTTCCTTTTTTTTTGCTAAACGTCTAGCAGAGAAGCTGTAAATGCTAATTTTTATAGTCTTTTATTTGACCCTAGCGGGATTCAAACCCGATCCTAGCGTTTCGGTAGAAGGAGCTTTATCCGCTCGATCATGATCGGTAACCTTATATGCCATAGAAGAGCATGTCTTTAGTGTTTTTATCTGTGTTGGATACTTCCTCGCTTCTATTTGCTTGCTTAGCTATATTGTCAAGTGTTTCGTAGTGCTGACACTGTTTAGCACCAGCATTTTCATTAAGCACTCATGTCACACTACCTGCGTCACAATTGTTTCTGCAGAAACGTTCCAGTCATCCCAGACGAGGGATTCGTGTGCCTCCCACTTCACAATTGCTGCAGGTCGAGACCTCACGGCCGAGCAGGACAGGTTCAGCCATTGGTCTAGTGTGGCCGCAACCGTGGCAAAGTTTTGATCGCGCTCAAATTCCACTCGCTGCGAATTGACGTCGACGATGACGTCATCGGGAAATTCTGAAAAAATATTTGCGCTTGAAGTCTAATAAACTTGAACACAAAAAGTGCTGGAGAATCGATTTCGACTGATACGCTGCCTTCAGTTGCGCATATTCTAATAAAACTGTACGAAAAAATTAATTTGTGAAGCAATGCTCTGTAAGTGTATAATCATCGTATAAGTTCAAGTGAAATATAACAAGCATTAGCCATTTTGTGGGATTCAAAACGTAATAATTTCTAGTTTTTGACCAATTTTATACAAAGGATTTTTGAACTAGCCTTGTTTAAACTTTTGTCATAAATCTTATAAAACTTAAAATTTAAAGCGTTTTCCAAATTTGCAGGCAAAATTAACACTTTAGCAAAATGGTCTTCAAAGCATTTTTCAAGAAAATCTCCTTTAATATTATCTTTTCTTTCTCTCTATTTGTTTAGTATGGAATTTTCGTGGTGACTCTTCGCGAAGAGAGTGCTTGCCAGATAGCATTTTGGAAACGTTTTCGCGATAAATTTCAAGAGATAACATCAAAAGCAAATCTCGATCATTTGATTACTTGTTTACAACCATGCAGACCATACGTTTAAACCGTAAACTAATAACCTTATACAACTTGTTGCATCGTGCAAAAATCTGAGCATTGATAGTGACAATTATAACTTATAAAATTAAATTAAATCCTCTTGACGGTTTGAAAGATGAAACAAAATATGTAGGATTATAATTTGATCTGGTTGTAAACTTGTAGCCAAACGTGCAGGATGATGTCCATGAATGTGGAAGATCCTAACTTATGACTTCGATTGTGTGGAAAGCTGGTTCAGCGTCGGTCACGCTGCAGCTGACGTCACCGATGTCGTCAAGGGAGAGGTCTCGGATTGTGAAAGAGAAGTTCCCCCCATCTCCAGGGCCGCTCGTTAGGGAGTATTTGTCCATGTCCTGGCTTGGGTTCTGAAACCGAAATAAACAATAATAAAAATTGCTGTTGCCGCGCCACGCATTATGTGCGCCGGTAGTTTATCGTGCGCCAGCAGTCCAGCAACCAGTAATCGTGTGGATAAAGCGTCTGCGACTGAAACGGTAGAGTCGGGTTCGATTCCCGGTCGAGCCAAACCAAAGACCATATAAATTGGTATTCATAGGTTTGTCGATTAACGATCTGCAATTAAAAAGACCGTGCTGTATGGTAGGTTTGAGTTGAAGACCCTACTGTAAGTTTCATTAGCAGCTGCCTGCTGGCCAAGGTTACCTGGTGAATTACGTAATAATTAGCAATTACAGATCAAGAACAAACGCTTACCAAATATACAATGTCGTTGTCACCAGGTGGCACTATTGCAACATGCCGACCATCATGGAACCAGCTCACCGGGTTGTTCTGCAAGTTCACCGCCAAACACGTAATTGTGACGTTGCTTCCCTCCACCGCTTGTGTGACGTTGCTAACCGACGTGATACTAAGGGTCGTTTCTACATTAGTAATTTAAATCAGTCAATGGTTTTAGATTGCAAAGTAAAAGGGCCTCAAACTGTTACGATTTAGGGACTTAAAAGAAAGAATTTTAACAAAACAAAAATTATAGCAGCTCGGGCTCGTCAAAGTTTTGTTAGTTTTGTTTTGTCGAAATATTGTTAAAGGCTAAAGCAAACAGCAATTCTTAGGCTAAAATTTAAAATTTTTTACACCATAATGATAATAAACATAATGATAATAAACAATAAATCAATAAAAAATTCTGCAAGGAATTTCAGTAGATTATTCAACCTTGATAATGTTGATATTGACTGAGATCTCACTTTAATAAGATTCATTCATATAAAACAAGAAAAAAGGTTTAAAATTTTTTACTGATCGTTTGCATGCTCTGAGTCTCGGAAAGAGCCACCACAAAAGCAATTGTTTAAAATCAAAACTTTTTTGTCGTAGAAAAACAATTTTTTAAGAACATTAAAAATTGATTGTTTTTATCATAACAATAGGCCTACTAAAAGCATTTCTCAGTAGCAGAATTTCAGCCTTCCATTGTATGATGTTAAGAAGGTTTCTCTAGGAAACTTGAAAGCAACTTGTCCGTCTCTGCATGGTGGTCGCTGGGTTGAAGCCATTCGCAGCTTCTTCTTTTTTTTCGACTAGAGACCGATTCCGCGTGTAACGTTATGTCTTCCTAGCTTAAAACTTTAAGCCATTCAAATATTCCAATGGCCATTCAAACCTACTCGCTTACCTGAGTTTTGAGCTCGACTATGATGGAAGATGAAAACCACAACCCATAAGCAACTCTTCATGTTCATCTTGAGTACAGTGGACAGGGAACTTTCTCAATTAAGCTTCTGAGCAAGCGCTCCATAACTTATGACGAATCAAAGTTTCTACTATGGTAAAAAAAAAGCTAACTAATTGGTTGACGTTTTATTGTTGCAGGGAACTTTGAATCGCGCTCCCCGTTGGGATAACGCGTGTTTTCGAAGGAAATTTCTTTATATTTTCTCTTTATTGACGAATAATAAATTTTAATCAGTTTCGTTTTTTTGTCCTAAACAGACTTCATATTTTAAAGAGAAATAGCTTCAACAGAATAATATGCCCCCCCGCAGACGTGCGGTCAAGTCGGAAAAAGGGGCGTGAGTTCGGTAATCTGCAATATAAAAGCAACCAAAATACCATTCAGTCCGGTTTTCACTTTTGAGTACATAAAAGTTTTTGTGAAAGTGGCAATAGTTCTTAATTGTACTTATTTTTGTTACAGCGCATTACCATAGCCTATAAGTAAAATACAGAACACAAAACTGGCCCGAAACGAGGTGGGGGGGGCACAAAAATCCATTTGGGGAGCACGGCCCCTTGTGTCCAACCCGTAGAAACAGCTCTGCTATACTTTATGAAAAACCATACTGCTTCTATTGCTTTCTCTTTTACGTTCGGCCATATTTAAGTAGCAGCATTACAACCGAAACAGTTGCTGTTTAGGGAGAAAAAATTTTCAAGGTTGGGTGTGAACATGATATTTTAGCAATTTCTTGGACTGCAATCAGGGTTAGATTAAGCTGGATGCTCATGATGCTGCAGCATTGGGCCCATCCCTGAAATAGCCCCAAAAAGAAAATTAACGTAGATTTTTTTGTCATCATACTCTTTTGATCTCCATCTTAATTTCTGGAGAAAACAGGCCCAATCTGAGTGAATTTTTTTGGTCTTCCCCTTGATTTCGAGAGTAAAACAGACCCAACAGCGCAGCCGCATTGAGCCCATTCAGATCTTAATCCAGCCCTGACTGCGATTGCACCGTACTGGATCCGTATTTAAGTGCATTAGTAAGTAATTTTCCTGAGCACCGGTAGAAATTCCGCATTTTTATTGCTAAGCGCAAACAGATATTTCCTCTTTTTTCATCACTGTCCCCTTTTTTTGGCCCTGTTCATGGCTTTTGTTCATATTGTTTTTTAAACTTTGGTTCGTTTTCGTACCGGCTATGGATGGCTGAGTGAAAACTCCATCGTCTCTGGAGCAGAGTTATAAACGGGCCGACTAGTTCAGGCCCGAACCCGAAATTATAAGCCCAAACCTGGCCCGAACCCGAAAACTAATTTGAAGGCCAAATCATGCCCGAAAAAACCCGAAAGTTAAGTTAGGTCTAAAAAATTTAACAATGTTGCCAAGTTATTTTGATTATATTTTTGTGCACCTAAGACAAAAAGCACGTCTCAGGCCCGAATTAAGCCAGAATTTTTTTGTCAACTTTAGGCCCAAACCTAGCCCGAACCCGGCCAAATCCCGAACCCGATCCAAAAAGCTGGGCCCGACTTACAACTCTGCTTTGGAGCGAGAGGTCTTAGGCTCAATTTGCGGGCCGGTCAAACCGGACAAGTTGTAGCCAACGTTGAAACATTTCTTGAAAAGCTGAGTTACTCGGGCGCAATGACGCGAAGAGGGGCCACGCCAACGCGTCATACGTTTCCACGAGGTACTACAGCAAGCATAATGGAAGATTTCACTTGTTTCTTCTTTGTCCCTTTTTTCAAAAGCGGTGGAAGAAAATACTCACGAAAAAAAGGTTGTTTTAAAAAAGATAAATGTTAATCACCTGCAAAGGCGATTCGATCGTCTCGTGCTCCTTTCCTTTTCTCCAACCAATAGAATTAACAGATTAAATAAGATTTGGATGAAAAAGAATAAATTTCGTGGAAGTTTTGGATATCAATTAATTTTGGTTGCGGCAATCGATTAGTTGCTTTAAAACTCAATTTTGAAAGGTAACTGTTTGCTTTGAAGATGGACGTAAAATTAAGAGCGGTACTAAACTTTTATGATTTTGATTGAAATACAGTGAGCCACGTTTTTGTTTACCCAAGAAAGGCACAGGCGCCGCGATCAACCAGCCGGTGGCCACTATCCTGTGGAGAAAATCTGTTATTGACGTTAACAACATTTTTGTCAACGCAGCACGTAGCAAACGTTGCTGCACGTTGCGAAGCGGCATGCGTCGTGCCGGTTTATTGCATCCTTGTAAAACATGAAATGCGCAAGTATTTTTTCTTGGTAAGAACGCCGCGAGTGCCGATTTCGTCTGACGTATCATATTTAAGGGAAGAGTAAAATTCAAAAGACAGCTAATACGGTAAGTTGGAAAAAAACGAGGAAAAGAGACATCAGCTGTTTATTTTTTGAAATATCTACAAGCCTTGTAGTCTTGGGTGTGTCCGCATTCTCGCCACCGATTAGACAGGGATGAAGAAGCAGATTCCCCAATTTCGTTTGTCTGGACTGATTATCCTGACTTTACTCATCTTCTCTTCTCGGTCGGGTGGAGCTCGTCAGGTTGACAAGAGGAGGATGAGAGATTACCAAAGGAGGAGGAGCTTCTATCATCACCGGTTCAGCCATTCTCCTGGTGTTCGTGTGCAAATTCTTCACAATGGACACGCCACCACCAAATATGGGTGAGTGTTTGGACTTGTTTTGATATTCCAAGGTTATCTGTATTTTTTATTTTTCTCGTTTTTTTACTTTTATCTTTTTTTGCTTTTCTTAATTCTCCCAATTATCAAATCACGAAGCAAAATTTATTGTCCAAGATTGAAATCTTACAACCGATCTCTTTACATTTTAAAGATGAGGAGCAAACTCGGCGACCGCATCACTTGATTAAACAACACTTTTATTTTGGTTGTTCGCTTTTTCTCCGAGTGCTTAAGTAATCGCGATGTACACTTTTTTGTAAAACAATTTTAAAGAAACACGAGGCTCATTTACGCTCAATTAAGAACAATGGCAGGCTTAGTAGCAAAAGCATGAACAAGTCAAAAAAAAGCATAAATTCCAAATCAAAAAAAAAACTAAATTTTGTATTGATTCATAACGATGAAATTTTTCGTGATTTTCCATCATTTGTAAGCAAAATTGCAACAATTTCTAGTTTATATACAGTGCTGTTGCGTAGTGCGTAGCAGAGATGGAAACCGGTCAAGTCGACCGGCCGTCGGATTACCGGTCGGGTCGAGATTTTTCGACCGGCCAGTCATGCCGGTTGAAAAACCGGTCAAATTCTCCTTTCTTGCAACTAAAAGACATCTAAGCACCAACCGAAATATACTTACATATTTTATTATAAAAAAAACTTTTTATAAAAAACAGTATTAACAAACCACACCTTTTGAAAACACTTGTTGAATGGTTTCAAGCTGTGACTAATATGCTGTGACCATTAAGACATGCAAATCCAAAGGCGTATTTAGGTGGGGCATTGAGCCATGCCCCTCTTAGCGCCAGGGCACAAAGCAAAAAAGTGTAAAACATACGTTAAAATTGCGTTATCAGACTATAATGAAGCATGCATGTGGAAGAGGTTTACGCTACCTGACATTTTCGCATCATTTTAATCAGCTTGAGAGTAGAAGTGGCGCAGATTTCAAATTTTTTAGTACATGCTAAAATTTTGCCGCTTTGAAAAGCTTTTTTCATCTTAAATTTACCACACTCTACACTGGGCAAGAAAGACATAGCTCTTATTTCTTTATATGTAAGCAGCCATGGCTTGCTCTGAAGCAGCAGCATTTCTACAACTGCTTGGGCACATTATATTTCGAATGTTTTCTAGCCAATGTCATAACAGTTTAGTGTTTGCTGCTCGGCAAATAGCAAATAATCTGTCACCAATAGCTAAAAAATTTTAACTTCTTTTCTTGGCCTTAAGCATAATATCCTTAGAAAGAACGTCTAACAATTTTGCTTGTGCCCTCCAGTTCTTTTCATGCTTATTTTGTGCACGTTTGCGCTGCTCAAAACAGGTCTTTCTAACCAAAGTTTAACCTAAAAAGGTCTTAAAATTGAGTTATTTTTGCAAAAAAACGCAAAAAAACTTTTTTCTGAGACCCCCGTCTGGAGTTGCAAATTTTAAAACCTCACCCACGGCCCACTCTTTTGAAAATTTTTCATTAGATGCACTGAACATTGAACAAAAAGCTTCTATAAAAAACCGGTCAACTGATCCGGTTAGAAACCGGTCGACCGGCCGGTCAACCGGCGAAGATTTTGAAATTTTCCGGTCGGGTCGAGAAAGTTCTGACCGGTTCCATCTCTGCTGCGTAGGCAACTGAGAATATTTTTGGGAGTCGTTGAAGTAAAAAAATCCCTATTTGGGTTTTGCAATTTTACGACTCTGCGAAAAAGCGGTTACTCAAGCAGCAAACAGGGCATTGGGAATTAAAGCATTTTTACAAACGGGGTTACTGAAATTGGCATAGATGCTCCTATGACTTAAAAACAAATGAGGGTGAAAATGTCAAAAAATTAAAAACAGCCGGTCTCAACTCAAACTTTACTGTTGGTTTACATAAAAAAAGTTCACACTTTTTTTTAAACGAACCAGTGAATTTTGAGTTGAGGCTAGTTGTTTTTAATTTTTGCCCATTTTCAGCCTCATTTGTTCTTAATTTGTTCCTGAATTTTGAGATCATCGACGTCAATTTTAGTGACTATGTTGATAAAACTGCTTAGTTTCAAATGCTCTGTCAGCTTGAGTAAACGCTTTTTTGCTGCTTTTGCAGCATCGTAAAATTGCAAAAGCGAAAATGCGAGTTTTTTCAATTTAAACATCAGCCGAAAATTTGCTTAGTTGCCTGCGCTGTGCGCAACAGCACTCTACAATCTCAAAATCGTTGCCCATTTGCTTGCAAATACTTAAAAATCACTAAAATTTTATGGTTTTGAATCAGAACGCATTTAGTTTTTTTAGGTGTGGAAATTTATTTTTTTCTGTTTGTTTTCAATTGCTGCTGAGGCTGGCATTGTTCTTAATTTGTTCTAAAATTTTGAGCAAAATGAGCCTCGTGTTTTCATAAATTGTTCTTATAAAATAGTGTAGCTGTTCATGCTTGGCTTTAGGTGGTGAAGCATCCAGCTAGGATTATGTGCAAAAGATAAAAAAAAAGCAAACTAAAACATGTCTTTCCTAATTTCAGCCTTCCACGAACTATGTTTCTGAAATATTTCGTCTCAAAGTTTAAGAGACCTTCCCAACAGTGTTGCCAGTTGATATCTTAATTTCCAAGGAATTGGGATATCCTACTAAAATTTTAGAAGTATTTTTGTTGTTAGAGTAGTTCATGCTGAAGCCTTGGATTTAGTGCTTTTAAACCATGCAGTTGTGTAAGATACTTTAAACATTATTTTTGAAAAGATGAAATTATAAATGGCAACACTGTTGGGAGATCTAAACTTTGAAACAGGGATAGCAAACTAAAATTTGTATCGCAAAAAACGCATCGCATCCCACGTTTTTTTCGGAAAAATATCGCATCTAAGTATCGCATCAAAACAACCAAAAAAATCGCATCCGTTATCGCATTGCAGAATTTGACAAAAAAAATCTGCGATTTTTTCGATTATTTCGATTTTTTTGTCTTTAATTCCATTAGTTTCTTTTGTTTGGTCATAAGTTAACTGTTTCGTCTTTCTGACCGATTTTGACTGACACTTGCTTTTTAAGTTGTGCTTAAAGTTGCTTTTCAGTTTTTGACATTGACGCGTGTGAGTATGGAGCACCGTGTGTGCATGCGGTGATCCTAGTTATGACGCAATAGCTTTTGCTTAGTTTTTTTGCTAAGGCGGCATCTCGGAATTAAAATCTCGCACTGGCTGAGCTTCCAGACTACGTTAGTTGCGAACAAAGGTACAGTCGAGGACACAAGGCTCAAGGCCAAGAACAAAAAAAAAATCCGAGTCCAAGGACAGCTCTTTCGAGAGCAAACCCTCTCGAGGCCAAGGACACAGCCGCAAGTGTTCTCCAAATAAAAAAAACAAAAAAGGTCTTCAAAAAAGTTTTTCAGGCAATCTCCAATTCATAGGCGTAGCCAGAATTTTTGATTGGGGGGGGCTCAAATTACAAATCACATAGAATGACGTCATCAAAAATTTTCAAAAGAGGAACTTTTTGTCGGACAAAGATATCGTAGGATGGAAGATCTGAAACCGTTGCTTGTTGGCACTTAACCAGGATTTTGTAAAGAGAGAGGGCTTAAACTAATAGTTGAAAAGTGCAAATATCTAACTTTGAAGACGTGTTGAGAAAGCTAGAGTAACTCAAACGTATCACAGACGGGGGTCTGGGGGCGGGGCTCCCAGCCGCCAGAGACTTTAGCAGCCGCTGGGCAATTTTTTGTAATTTTTTTGGAAAAAAACAGCTATTTTAATGCCATTGAATTACATTTCGCACGTGTTCAGAGCCATTTGAAAACACTAGATTATTGAAATTTGAAAGCCAATCAAAAAATTAAATTGTTTAATGCTCCTTTTACTTGCAATTTAATTCCAAAACACGTTCAACATCTCGCATTTTTGAGTTAAATTTTAGATGTAAGTGATTTGGTCCAGGTAGGGGAAAGTAAGGTGCTTTGTCTCTGGCTACATTTTAGTAAGTAATAATCCACTCCAAGATTTTCCTTAGAGATTTTTATTTTGTCATGAAAATAACCAGTTATACGAGTATATGTTCGGCCAGGGGGCCAGGTCCCTCAATTGAAGTCAATGATTTGTTTAATCAGCATTTTCCATGGCTAATTTTTTTAAAAGTATTTTGTGCGTAAAAACTGTGGAGTTGGAGGCGAATTAATAAATTGATATTGAAAAATGGTACAATACATGGTTACGCCTACTAACCATAGGTGGGCACAAGTCCGTTAATCCGTTCATAACGAAGCTAACTTTTTCATTAACTCGTTAATCCGTTAAAAAGTTTTTTTATGTTAACGGACTAAATTAACTTCCGTTAAGTTCTGTTAACGGACTAAATTAACTTCCGTTAACGTTTTTATTGTTAATATCTTGCACCATTTATTTATTGTACCGGTACAAACCAGTTTACTCTGGTAACACTTGTTGCGTATTAGCACGAGTTTTATACAAGAGAGCAAAGAAAGGAGCTCTTTTTTGTAAAAAATAATAACCTGCAGTCTCATAAGTCTAATTATCGCTGTTCACAATTTCCAAAGATTTTTCGATCGCGGCTTCGTTAGTGCATTTGAACTTATTTTTATCTTAAAATTAGATTAGACTGTAAAATGTAACTTCCAAAACACAAAAAGACCACCACAGCAATAAACATTTTCTTGCAATCAGCTCAACAGCGTCAATACGTGTTCTAGAAGCGAGTGAATACAAAGAAATGTACATTACACGCAAAATGTTAACGAATTAACGGACTTTATTAACTTCCGTTAACTAAAGCTGAAAATAACGGATTAACGTTAACGGAGGTGTGAAGTTTGTTAACGGACTAGTGGTTAACGAAGCTAACATTTTGCATTAACTTGCCCACCTATGCTACTAACCATGCTATTGCCGGGCCGGATTTACATCGCGCCGGGCCCCTGGCAGTTTGAGGATTTTTGCAACATCTTTCTGCCAAATATAGGGGAAGACCAAAAAAAGTCTTACGATTTGAGCACAGGGCCCCTAGCTGGTACTGCGCTATATCATGGTAAATCCGGCCCTGGTTAATGCATTACGTTCCTAAAAAGGCTATATGAGGGTCTGAGATAGCAACTTTTAGGACGAAAACTCTCCATTTTCTCCGGGTTATACGTTTAACTTGGTTGGCAAAAATTGAATTGAGGAGGACCCCGGGCCCCTGGTCTTCCATATTGTTGTTAGTTAATGTTGCAAATGAAAAATGCTAAAAAGAAACTGAAACTGAAGAAGCAGTAAGCTTTTTTGGCACATTCTTGTTATTGGTGAAATTTCAATTGGGAGGGGGCGGGTTCCCTGGTTCCTCCTCCTTTGGCTACGCCTATGCTCCAATTGAGGAAAACAAAAAAGGTGTTCGCAAATTTTCCGCGAGGTTTCTGGCGTTTTCCAACAAAATTTCAACGGTTCAAAAAATAGTGTTGTCCTCGAGCCGAGGACAGGGCAATTTTCGAGGACTTGAGGCTTCGAGGCCAATGCCAAGAACTTCAAAATGTGTCTCGAGGCCAAGGACGTCCTCCCTCTGGTTGCGAATACGTCTAGCTTTGCAGTAGGAAAATCATGCCAAAGTTGGATAATGATTTCCGCGAGTATTTCGAAAGGAAGGAAGAAGGAAAAAAAGTTCTTGCAAAGTGCAAGTCTAGTAAGATTGCAGCGACGCCTGTGGCTAACAAGACAAGCAAATCCTATTTTCACTCAGCCAATCTAATGCAGCATCTTAAACGCAAACACCCCCGAACAGCATGAAACGTTGATCAAATCAAAAGATCGGTCTTCATCTGCAGCGTCTTCAAGTGCCACCTTAAATGCCTTCGTTACTGTAATGCGACCAGCCAAGAAAGGCCATGTCGATTATACCATCGGCGTTTCAGATTTCAAGAAAGCAGTTGTGGAAGCAGTAACACTTAACGGGCTTCCACTGTCGGTATTTGAAGCATCAGGCATCAAAAAGATACTGCAGCAACTTTTCGTTTTATACTGATTTGCAAATGTGGTTAAATAAAAGCTTTGATAGCTTGTAAACGGAGTGCTAAATTTCAGGCAACAAACTTAAATTTCAAAATAGTTTAAAAAATCAATAATCGCACAAATAATCGCAAAGTAGATGCAACATTATCGCATCGAAAAAATTTCAAATTATCGCAAAAAAAATTGTATGTGTTATTCTACTTAGCATCGCATCGCAAAATCGCATCGCAGTTTTTCTCCGTAACAAATATCGAAGAAAATCATCGATGCGATGCGATTGCCATCCCTGCTTTGAAATATCTTACAAACAATAAATCGTAGAACGTTAGGAGTTGGTCAAGACATGTTTCAAATTATTTTTTATCTTTTGCACCAAACCCTAGCTGGATGCTTCACCCCCTTTAAAAGATTACTACTGCTAGGATACTCCTAAACTACTTTTGAGTTGAACCGCCACTAGTTGTAATGCATTTGCCGTTGCTCGTTTTCTTTACAAAACTTTTAGACCGAATGTTTGCGGATCACGATGCTGTGGAGGCTGGCGGAGGTCGGCGGATGGGGAATGCTCAAAACGTGAGTTTGATTACACTTTCGATTAGGAAGGGATTTTTTATTTGTGATAATATCGCAGATAGACAATAGAAATTATGTCCTGATATGGCGGTAAACTGCTTTCGCCTCGCTGCCGGAAGATATAGTATCTCAATTCTTCGCAAGATCCAGGTGGCTCTGTAAATGTTCCTATTGATGAGATGAGATTTGATCCATGTTTGTCTTCCATTCACGAGGAAGCAACGAAGGCGCTTTTATTTTGGACGCCCATTTAAGGAATTGACCGTATTCCAGGCTTTCCAATTAACGTTTGACTTCTCACATAAATTTGCTGCTTGTTCGAAGCCACCAAGCAGAGATAATCATCGTAAATCGTCTTATCCAAGGACGTAACAACGTAACCAGGGTGCGGGTTGAACCCAAATCATGCGATCAGGGTCGTCGTAAAACGACGGTTTTACCCTTTAGGCCACGCTGCCACCTGTTGTCCGTAATATTGTCCTCTAGTACAGTGAAAAATTGCTCTTGGCTCTTACGATTCATCAGCATAGACATCAGCAGGTAACTTTGATGTCAAATCGCCTGCAGCTCTTGCACGCCTCCATACCTTGCGCCTCCCTCAAGTACAATATTGAAGGCGTCCCACACTGAGCCATAAGACACGACCGATATAATGGAGCTACTCTTTTAGAAGTATGAAAATGGCACATTGTAGGGTTTGGAGCAAAACTTTATCATGCTTGCCCATGCACAAAAGAGTCGCGTCAACCAAAACAAACAATAGTTTAAAAAAGCTTAGAAAACTTTCAAAGCTTTGTGGCTCGCCCTAATCATTGGTATAACTTCCATCTTCCAGAGGGTGCGAGTTAAACCTCTTTTAAGTCATGCAATCACAGCCATCATCAAAACGAAGCTTAAAATAGCTTTCTAGGCTACAAACTCTGCCACAAATTAATCAAAAAAACTTCTTTACTCGTGCGACCGTAGACTGAAAGATCATTCCCGGTTTTCTGGTTGATACAGTAGTTATTTATAAGTATTGTTGTACTTGTATTTTTAATTATGCTGTATTTTTTTCGACACAATAGACCTCTGACTAATAAACTCTTAGTTGGTTGGGCGAACCAGCATGATGAAAATAATTTTTTCTGAAAGAATTTTTATGCGATGATTCCATAATTATTGTCCAAAACCAAGTAGATTTAATTATCTGCTTTTCGTTCTACAGCAATCTGCACTTCCGGGTGTTTGCATGGAGGTTTTTGTGTTAGGCCAAACCAGTGCAAATGTGCGCCCGGATTTCTCGGCGTCAACTGTGCGATGAAGAAGTCGCCGAACGCGGAAGGCTGGTGGCGCAGTCGGCAACTACGTCGTTCTCGTCAGTCTCCGGCAAGAACTCATCAGTTTCAAGGGAGAAGCATCGTCGCGCGAGGTTAGATGCAGCTTCAAAAGCGCGGTTGGAAAGATTGATCGAGTTTTGCCAATTAATTTTTTTCTTGATTTTTCTGCTTTTCTCACCGTCGCATATTGGCGCACAATTTTGCCCGCGCAAACTGTTTTGTGCTTATAACAAATCGAGCTGACGCCGGACAGCGGACAGGGTTGATATTCCAAGTCTTGCAATTATTTTTAAGAAGATGAACAATTCTGCACTGCAGAATATCCCAAGCAACTTCCTGTACAATTCGATAACTATTTTGATAATGTCCATGCAATTCATAAAAGAAGTACGAGAACTTCAGAAATGAAAAATCAACTCTACATTCCTAGATTCCGTACTAACAGATTACAAAGATCCATTAAGTATAGAGGAGTTAAAGCATGGAACGATATACCTAACGAAATTAAAAATAACAAATGTAATTTTTCAGCTTTCAAAAGAATCAACAAAAAATACCTAATCTCGCAAGTGATTTGATTTCTGCAAATAAAAGCATTGTTTTTTTTTTGTTTTTTTCCAATTCTTCACTAGACAGCATGCAATCTGATAAGTAATTTTTGTAAAAAATCCATCCCGTTTATTTAAACATAATTTTGAACTTAAAGCACGAGCTACTAGTTATTAAGCCATAACTATTGACCAACAAAAGTTAGGTGGCTGCTTGACTCGAAGACCGGCAGGTCACTTCGCAGCCCTCCTAGTCCACACGTATAAAAATAATAACCGATCCTCTCGTGAATTACTGTTCTAATTTTGTGACAAAATAAAATATGATTGATTGATTGATTGATTGTTTGTTAATCGAAATGGTAAATTCAAAATGTTTTTTGGTTTGGATATTCTCTTAGGATATTTTAGTTTACACCCATTTAAAGCCATCAGAAAGTATTCCAAACAACCATAAAAAAAAATAAAAAATAAACCATTTTTTAATCTTTGTTCAATTTTTTTGAAGTTCAATTTTTTAGAAATTAATGAAGGCTATGCATACCAAACAACCTTCAAAAAAAATTCAACCATTTCAAACAAAAAAAAGATAAATTTTTCAAAAAATACTAATAATAAGAATAATGAAGGCTATGAATAACCACAATTTAAACTATGGGTCGGTAATTTTTTGTTCGCGTTTTCTCTGATTGGTTTTACAAAATAAGAAAATAAACAATGATTACGAATGAAATAGAGTGCTGTCGCGCTTTTGCTTATTGCTAATGCTGAAAGAATCGCATGTCGAATTCAAATTTAAATAAGCCCCTCCTTAAAAAAAATTACCCCTAAACACAGTCCTCTTCTGTTTGCGGCACTGCAAGAGAGAATTTTTATATGACTGTAAGTTACACCTTTGCGTACCACATTGCCTTGGCAAGGAGCTATGTAAATTGCAAAGATACCTTTTGGTCTTCGAGTAAAGCTGCCACCTGCCCACTTGTCTATATACCACACACGGTGGAGGTATCGCACCGTCCCTTATTTGGTTAAGCAGGGAAGCTGTGAATACCTTTTTTTCTTGTTTTTGGTTTGCTCTTAGCTCGTGGCACAAACCGTCCCATAGTTTTATTGTCACTTGCGACAATGTAAACAAATTGTTCTTTGTCTAGTTGCGCCGGGTGCCTCACATCTCTCTGGCACTACGTACTCCGTGTTCAGAAGAAGGGAGTTGAGCACTGGCATTTGGAGTGGACAGAAGTTAAGATTCGGCAGGTGTTACCGTCGGACTCGATCATCATCATGTGGAGTTGCGTTTAATGGATTAATGACGTCAGAAATCTGCTGCCGAGGGTCTGGAGATGCGTGGGGTCCTGCTTGCCAGTCCTGTTCGGCCATTCTGCGATGTAAGTGATGAAACGTTCTCTATCCTGAGCTGCACAGTTCTATCTTCGTGATTTGGTTGCACTGTAGAATTATGCGCAAATTTTGACCGTATATTGACGTAGGCCAAGCAGTAACACACTTTGGGAAGGCTTGGAGGACTTCAGCACTTTCCCCCTAGCTTAAACATTTAAAAAATTTAACCCCAAAATGCAAGCCTTTAAACCCTATTTTAGATTTGATCTGTAAGTAAAGGGAAGCGAAGGACGTGGGCAATTTTAATTTTTTCAAATCGCTGTGGACAATCTCTTACAATACTTAGTAATTTACTTCTTTCAAATAGTTTTAAAAGCGCTCGAAATGCGGTCCAAAATGGCGTTAAAATGGCTATTTTTGTTTTTGAAAATTCTCAAGCCTTCAGATCTTCGTTTGCAGGGCCTTTTTAAGGGGTTTTTGAATGGGATTTTCCCACTCAAACAGCCTCTTGCTCACCCTAAAAGGATTTTTTGCCCTTATTCATGAAATATGGGCAATATTAATTTTATAAAAATTGTATATGGTCGACTCTAGTGGTCCTACTAACGGAGTCAACACAATACTGCATGATTTAGTCACAATCTTATCGTGATTTTGTCATAGTTCTTCTGTGCGGTAATTGTGTTTTGGCTTTTGAGAGTTGTAGTGTCATTTAATTATGATCTCCTGGAAAGGGAGCAAACGGTTGGAATATTTTAGTCAAACAATAACTGCAAATTCTAGTAGATGAAGCACCACGCAAGACGCAACAATTGCTTCAGTATCAACAAAAGTTTTGGATGTATCTTCTTAGAAGACGATCAACTCAAGTAGTAGCCAACAGCAACCGGTTTAATATGTGATATCCCTAAATGGAGGAAGGAGCAAGGAGCTAGCTTAGTCGCTTTGAATAAATAATTAACCATCTATAGAAATAGTATTATTTGGAAACTGGATAAATTTCATAGTGACAAGTGACATGATATTGTTATTTTGTTTTTTACCAATAGTTAAAATTTAAAACATAAAATGAAATTACTATAAATCTGCAAGTTGGCTATAGACAAAAACGTATTTTATACTTAGTTGATGCTAGTTGATGCTGGCCTCCTCCCCCCCCCCCCTAGAGGCTGCTTGTGCCCCCACATTTTGGTTTACTAAAAATACTTTTTTTAAACATTATATGTAACTACAAGAAACCGACAATGATGCAAAAAGGAATAATAACACCCAATCCTACCAACTTAACTACAGTTGTCTACATCGTTAGCAGTACATTGAAGTTTTTAAATACCGAAAGTTTGGTTGTTCGAGTATCAAACACCAGCTTTAACATCCACAGTTTACACCTCTGAACCCATTAGGTCATCAAGTACTTAGGCTAGTCATATCAATTTCAACACAACGAACGCTTGCATCGTATGCAATTCAACGCATTCTAAACCCTAAGCCAGTGTTTCTCAAACCAAAGTCATGCAATATTCCTCAAACCATGGGTCGGGATGCACATCAAGCCGCTAAGCGTTTGCGGATTAACAGATATAGTCATTTAGAAAATTTAACTCCAAAATCAAGTCAATTAGAGAATTTAACCCTAAAATGCAAACATTTAAGTCAAGTCAAGTTTATTTTACCATACGTTAAAAAGTACGCGGGCACATGGGCGTCGGTAAGGGAGGGGTGGCCATGGCCCCCCTGAATTTTCACACGCTATCTTTAAAACCTCCCAAAGTTCAAATTTTTTTCCATCTTTAGTAGTTAATACTGGCTCTATTCTTATTGCCTCCCCCCCTGAAAATTTTTCTGCCGACGCCCTTGTGCACGCAGGAATCAGCAAAAAACCATGCGGTCATTTACGTCAACTGCACCAAATAGCAATACTTAAACAGTAACAGGCGTTAGCTTAAGCTTGGCAAAAAACTAGCACAAACAAAACAATGCTATCAACTGAGCAACTTTCTTATAAAAAAATATGTATATGTATATTGTACGTTATTGAGAAAGTTGACCATTTTAACCAGAATATATGGTTTTAAACGTGTTTTGGACTTGACCTGTAAGTAATTAGGAGCTGAATGGGAAAGGCAATTTAATTTTTCCACTGACTTCCAAATCTTTGCAATTTAATTTTTTCAAATTGCTTTTAAAAACGTGCGAAATGTAACCCAAAAGGCGCTGAAATGGCATTTTTTCTTGAAAAAATCAAATAAATTGCCTAACGGTCGGGGGCTTTGCCCGCAGGCTCCCGTCTATGGTATGCTTGAGTTGCACCACTTTGCTCAGCTCGCCACCAAATTGAGGCATTTTTCAAACGAAAAAAGTTTAGCTTTTGGTTTAAACCCCCTATCCCTTCACCTTTTAGCAAAATCTTGCTCGCACGTCTGTTTATGGGTGTGTCGGGAACTAAGAGGTGTAGACTTACAAAATCGTTTTGTTCGTTTTTTAAAGCACCAGCTGTTTTTTTTGTTTTTTTTTAATAGCACACTCAAGGTTGTTTAGATCGCAGTCACTGCAGCAAATAAAATCGTCAAGTGATTAAGGGCCAGAAACGATAAGAGCTAAGAAACGCTACCTGCCTGACATGTGCCTCTCAAGCCGCATTCACACGGGCAACTTTTAGTTGCGAGAATCGGCATTTTGCCTTTTTGCTTTCTCAAATCGAGAAACAAAGAAACAAGCGAATTGAGAAAGAAAAAAGACAAAATGCTGATTGTCGCAAGTAAAAGTCGCCTGCGTAAATGCAGCTTTATTTATACATTAATACAAAATTTTTAAATTGCGCATAAATTGCAACAGTCTATTTCAGTGTCCGGTTACTTTTGGCTATAGTGCCCCCTGATTTGTTTGCTCTGGCGACGGCACTGACTAGCCCTATTGCATCCGCCACTTCGGGAGACAATACTACTCACTACTCAGTAGATGCACCTAATTACAGAATATCGAAATAACTTGAGCTCAAAACCGTCAATTCGATTGGCGCAATTTTTTTGGATGTCATTCATTGTAGAGTAAGGGTTACAATGACTTCAACACGTAAGCCCGCTGCAAACTATTCAAAAATTTAAAGTTTTTTTTTTTTCTTCCTTTTTATTTTCAAACGCAGTAATGTACCGGTAGGAGCGTATTGTTTTTCGCAGAATCTTGTACAATCGTTTTTTGTGTTGTTTGGAACTGGACCTTAATTTTTGAGTTTCTAATTATTTTTAGTCTTAATACGTATATTTTCATTAGTACACAAAACCATGTACAGCTGATTTGGAAGTTGAGTTGATGAAAAACTGTACCGATGAAACATTGAAGCATGATTTAATGAATTGTGATAAAACAGCGTTATAGTTGTCCGGTGGGATTGGGTGGGGGTGATGTACTGCTTTTAAATCTTTGCCCACCCGAACGCTAGACCTGAAAAAAGTTACTGCTCGTTTGTGATGTGACGCTCTTTAGTCGCACCAGTTTGCTCAGCAGGCCGGCCAGTTGAGAAATTTTTGAACAAACAAATCTTAGTTTTTGATTCAAAGCCCTCGATTATTTTTTTAGCTAAATCAAAATACATTCTATTTGAATAAGATTGATAATGATTTGAGATACAAGCCAAAACGTCTCTCAATAAAATATAATATATGTTTAAAATATTCTGGGCTGTAATATTTTTGATAAAAACCTGGAAGAGTTTATTAATCATTTTATCATGATTAATTTTGAGTACATTGAGAAATTATTGCCTCTAAACAATAAACAGTCGCAATGTATCAATAGCACCTGTTGCTCAAATTTGTGACCGCGCAAAGCGGAAATTATTACAACTTGACCCGTTCAAATGACGTCATGCAGTGAGCGTATTACACAATGCCAACGTTAAAAAGCCATTCAAGTCAAGTTTTTCATTGCTGACCAAAACGTTGGAAAATCCCTAAAATGCATTCTCACCAAATTTAAACTTTCCACGTCTTCCCGTTTTCAAGATATTGCGGTTCAAAGTTGGCAATTTTCGTCTTACTTTAGTGTTTCCATTTTGCCAGTATTGTGACAGAAGATTGATTTTTGCAAAGCTGGCTTAAATTTACTCGAAAAGCAGCTAATTTACAATTCTGACCTTTTAGTTTGTTTTGACAACAACACTGCCGAAAACACTAATTGAGAGTTACAAACATGCAAAAATTTTTTGCAAGTTTATTTGTATTATAGTTGGCAATCCTGGCAACATTTCTAAGGGAAAAAGCTTTTCTAAGAAAAATCTGAATGGTCATATCTTGAGAACGGAAGGTCATAAAATTCTCAGATTTGGTGAAGTTAGTCTTCAGATCTGCTTTTTTTTTTTTTTTTTTTTGAAGAGAAAACGACGTAAACTTTTTTCGACTTTAGTGCCCTTTTGATGTTGGTTCGCTGCTTGGGATATATTCAGATGTTGAAAATCGGGCAAAATGCAAACAAAGAAAAGAGATTTTTTGATCAAACCAAATTTTTCAGTATACTCGCTGCAGAGTTGCAAGTCGGGCCGGGCTTTTCGGATCGGCTTCGGGCTTAAGATAGACAATATGTTGGGCTTAATTCGGGCTTGAGATACGTACTATTTGCCTTTGGTTTTCGCCTTTTAGATGCTATATGAGTGATAAAAAATAACTTTGCTACATTTCAAGAGTTGGCTAGTGGTACAGAACTTGAGAATTGCCTTGATTAAAATGTTCATATCTTCGAAGCTTGACAAGTGTCAGACGAAAAGCTTCGAAGATATAAACATTTTAATCAAGGCAACTTTGCTACATTAAATGATGACTTCGTTAGAGCATCAATGCAATAATTATTATTACACAATTATTCTTACAGTGTGTAGCAATTAATCAGCAATGAGTGGTTTTATTTTAACCGTATACGAGCAATAACCATATACATTTTCTAGATCTAACCTAATTTTCGGGCCGAGTTTTGGCTTCAAATCACTTTTCTGGTTCTGGATTATGTTTTTGGGTTCAAACCTGCACTTGTTGGCTCGTTTACAACTCTGAGTCGCCGTATTATGTAGAAGTATGTAGCAAGTTAGCGGGCCCATCTCTCCGTCAATGCCCCTACAGGCAACACGAATTCTTTCGAAAAAAATGTCGCAGCGGTGGCGAGCCGTTGGCAACCACGTGCCCGATTTGACCGGCCCGAGGTTTGAATCTCAGACCTCCCGATCCAGCGACAAACGCGTTATCGCTCGAATAACTGGTGAAAATGCTTGTTGATAAACTAAAATAAATCTGATTTTTGGTGCAGTATTAACAAAACAAGAAAAGTTTGCACACCGGCCAGTTGGTCGAGCGGTAACGCGTTCGTCCTGGAGCGGGAGGTCTGAGGTTCAAATCTCGGGCCGGTCAAATCGGACACAGTGTTGCCAACGGCTCGCCATCGCTGCGACATTTCTTCGAATGGAGCTGTGTTGCCCGGGCGCAATGACGCGGAGATGGGCCCCGCCAACTCGTTACACGCTTCGGCGTATTACAGCGAGTATAATGTAAGATTTGATTTGATTTTGATTGGAGAAAAGTTTGCTAGAGCTTACGACATTTCGGCTGTTAGTCCTCATCATCAGCTACACTCAAAACTGTTAGCTGAGATGATATGATTCACCCACGTCTGGCTTGGGTCAAGCAGCGTAATCTACTGTAATTCACCCTCGTGGTAAAAACAATTTATAACTGACAAGTCAAGACAAATTTTATTTAGTCGCTCAGAAACAACATAATGGCAGTCATAAAGATTGATTAGAATCGGGACAGGGAAGTTGCGAAAGAACCTCGCGCTCATCAAGTCAAGCATTCCAACCACTAGAAGGACATGGCATGTTCTCCTGAGGAGAGGCTGCTTTTTTCGTAGATATAACGCATGGAATGTAACACTCCATCACGCTTTCTCATTCCACAGGCCGGATATTTACACTCGCTTCAATCACAATAAATGTTGGACTCTCGCAATTTGGGGAGGCTGCTAGTTTGAGTCACGATATAGCATAGTTTGAGTACTGTGGTAGTTAAATCTTCTTATGTTCCAGTTAAAAATATTCCGGAAACAACGCAATCAAAAAGAATCCCTGCAACGATTTTAAGGCCGGCCTCCGCAATTGTGTGCCCCACCGGATACCTAAGAAGTGGAAGCCGATGCAGAGGTCAGCAAGGATGGCAACCAATTTCTATTGAACAAGACCAACTAACATAGTTATTGGAATTTATAGCGATAGCATCAGACTCGGTTGGCGTTACTTTTATCCTTCTTCATTTAAACGTTTCAGAAATATTCTTCCTCAAATAAGTCATTTCCCTCGGGTGTGTTTGGCAAAGCTGATGATTTTAGGACTACACCGAAACTTTATTGATATCGCTCTGGTAAATTTGTAGAATTTGATCTCCTGTGCTGGTTCAACCTGACTGGCAAGTAGGCTGTTGAATAACTCGTGGTAGTAATCAGTGATGCGTTACAAGAAAAGTTTTATTTTCCAGACAACACCAAACAATGGTTTTCTACCGAAACTAAATTTCGGGGAGATTTCAGCTAATTTTGCGACAATGCTATTGTGCTATTTGCTGAAACTCGTACTTATATTGTCACTAATAGTTACAAATGCTTTTATGTTATTTCTTAGTTACGCATACAGGGGCACCGAAAGGGAACTGCCTCTTAATTTTTTTCATGTAGTTTTTTCTGTTTTGCGCAGCGTAAAAGCACGTCTTCCAAACAGAAATTTGAACCAATAAAGTTTTAAACGAAATTAACTCATTTTTGTTAAAAAGTCTTAAAAACTTGTGAGCGCTGGAGGCTCCGCCCCAGGCCGCATTGTGCGCCAGGTTGACTGGTGTTGCTGCACGCAGATATCAACGAATGTAGGGACGGCCGGACGAGGTGCGAACACGGCAAGTGTGTGAATATCCGGGGATCTTATTGGTGCCTCTGCAAGATTGGATACCGTCTCAGCTCTGACAAGAAATCTTGTCTACGTGAGTCGTATTTCACACGGAAAAAATGTGATCTACAGTCTATTACTGATTTGCAGGCATTAAGTTATATTACATGGTCAGTTGAGAAACTGCTGGTTAATTAATACAACAGAACTACAATACGATTTTTTTTGCCCTATATGCCCTGTACTTTGGTTTGTTTTTGGCATAAGCCTGTGATTAATTTTATCCTATAGCAAGACTAGAAATTTGTTAAGCTTGATCATGGCATTTATGAAAAAAGGATATGTATGGTCACAGAAGAAGATAAGTTTTGTTTTCCACAACATTCTGGGATGATTTCCACCAGGATTGAATGTATGCATATTGTTGACTTCTAAGTGAGGGCAGCCTAAAAACTGAATGTACTGTGGCGGGTCAATAGGAGTGCGCTGTGATTGCGGTTAACCGCCTCGGTTGAACAACTTACGTGCTGCGTGGTCTATAGGGTTAAGAAGATATCGGTTCCAATTATTTCATGCTTGTGGGTATTTTGTTGCTAGCTTTCCGACGTCATTGGCTGGAGCAGGGAGTGCGACAATCCGTTTTATCAATACAATATACTGTAAATAAAAACTAGGATTTTGTTCTTGTGGCCGTGACATTTGCTGCGTCTCCACGTTCCTCATATAACTAACTATAAGCTTTATGTCTTCAATAAGGTAAAATTTTAATGAACAAACAAAACGTTTTCTACGTCATAAAGTTTAGCCATAAGTGGGACTTGGAAAAGCCGTAATTTTTCTCGTCATTTCCACATTAACTATAAGCCAAGGTCCCGATCCTAAATTTTTTTTCAGACAGTATCAAAATACTATTATGAATGAAAATTAAAAGCCGCCCCATGCAGTCGTTATTTGTTTTACGTGAATATTTCCTTATTTTGTTCCAAATTGAGGGGTGAGGTAAAAACCTTCAGCTAAGACATATTCATTCGTTTAAAAGTCTCTTGTGACGTCATATTTTAAAAACTTTTATGGGACATCATATTTTATGAAGTCATCAACATCATGACAATAATTATGCGTTAGGTAATGAATCACCAGCGCTGGGAAAATGCTTCGTCACCGTTGATCGATCGGGGAGGTGCAGCAGTCACGTGATTATTCGTGGGAGCAAGTTGACGTGCTGCTGTTCCATTGGTGTGGCTTGGGGGGATGGTTGCGAGTTGTGCCCACCCAAGCATTCCGGTAAACGTTTAATTATGCGCGAGTTTGCAAATGTAGTAAACTAAATAGTTTGCAATTTCAATTATTAGAAAAATGAATGATTCACGTGTTGGGAAATGACAAGAATTTTGTTGAATCACAAATCGACCTTATTCTTCATCCGTTGGCGTTTGCTCGTCACTTGCTATGCTGGACATCAAGGTCAGCAGACTCTGGCGCTTCAGTTCTCAGCCGGCAATATAATTGCCTTCTTATGCAATCGGCCCCGCTTGTCCCACGTTTTGTATTGGACTACTCGCTTCATATTGAATCATTTTTGCATGATCACGAATTCAAATTCATTTTTCTGTACAAATTTCTCCGCTTAATCGGACCAACTTGACGGACCAAAGTATGTATAATTACATACGAAGTACGGAGTTAATACCAAGCAACCTTCGCCTAAGATAGGCCTTTGCGTGAACGTGTTTTGCTTTTAGTGCGTTCACAAGACAAATAAAACCAAGAGTTAAAAGTTAAACAACTCTGAGTGATTTTTTTCAGTCCAGTATTTTGTTTGATTATTTCATAGTGTTTCGGCTTTATTTGCATTTATTATAGTTCCAGTTATTGTAGTTCTATAGTTTTTTATGTATTTACGACAAACAAATATAGTTTCTACGGAGAAAATTTCTTGAAGTTTTAAAAACAAATTTGTTAGTGTGTCATGTTTTGCTGGCTTGCAAACCCCTTAATTGAACCTTTTCGGCTTGGTTCCAAAGCGGTCCAATTAAGCGGGGTCGACTGTATTTTGATGCAAATTTACAGCACAGTAATTTTACTTCGACAAAATATGGTCCGGACCAGAGTCCGGTTAAGCGAGACTGCATCAGTACCGGTATTTTTCAAAAACTCGTAACAAAGTACTTAGAAGGGCATTCAGATCAAAAACGTTTTTTGCTGAGTCTCGAAAAATTTTGACGGGTCTAAAGACTATCTTCACCAAATTTGAATTTCTACGATCTTTCGTTACATGATAAAACAATTAGATTTGTGTGTAACTCTCAATAAGTGTTTTCGGCTATGTTGCTGACAAAACAAAGCAAAAGACCAGAATTGTAAATTAGCTGCTTTTCAAGTAAATTCAAGCTAGCTGAACAAAAATCAATTCTTTTGTCATAATACTGGGAAAATGGCAACACTGAAGTAAGAAGAAAATTGTTAAATTTGCACTGTAAGTATTATCTTGAAAACAGCAAGACGTAGAAAGCTCAAATTTGGTAAAAATGCTGTTTAGGCTTTTTCCAACATTTTGCTCAAGAGTCAAAAACTTGACTTCAATGCCCTTTTAGCAAAAAATTGTCTTATGCAGTGTTGCTTAGTTTTGATAAAAAGCCACGTGATGTTACGTTGATGACTGACTACTCCATTGGTGCTGGCAAAGAAACTTTTAAGAAATTAATGCAATAGCAAAAAAACTTGAAAAGAGCTGTTCATAATAATGTACGGTACAGAAAGCAAATACTTCAACTTTTGTGGATTTTTAGTTTTGCTTTGTCGTTCATAACGTACCTGTACCATTTTAAAATGCTGTTAATCTAGAGCAGTTGAAAAATACTTAGTCGGACCAGCGTAGAGCAGCTTTTCCTCAAAACTAAAACACAGCACTGCTTTCGCCCCTTTTCTTTTTTATCATGCTCTAAAGTTCGTTTCTATGTCCCCCTGATGACTAAACTTTTTGGCACTTTCACGACAAAACTCTTTCAATGTTTGAAGTTTGTCTTGTGAACGTCATGAAGTTTAGTCGTAAGTGGCATGAGAAAGCGTGCTAAAAAATCAAAAAAATTTTAGACCAGCAAATCCAGTTGTGCTCTTTCAAGCAAGGATACAAACGGGTTCCTTCGCAATATGACAACGTGTTACTGGTTGGAGGAGATTGCAGTGAAAAGACAAACATGGAGCAGCAATCTGTCGACTCCAATAACAGATTTGAAACAACAGCTCAAACACTAATTACTTTAAACACCACAATTCAGCCAAAGGTCCATATGAAAACGACAACAGGTGCATCTTCTGAAACAACGATTTCTTCAACAACAACTGAAACTACATCACCAACAACAAGAAAAGCAACAACTGTATTCGCATCATCACCAACAACATTTCTATCAACAACGGTTACAAAAGCATCATTATCACCAGCAAAAATAAAGACTGAGCTAGCAATAATACCATCAACAACAACACCACCACCAGCAACAACAACATCATCACCAATAACAACGCCCTCACCAGCAACAATGCCATCACATATAACAGCATCATCACTAATAACAACGCCATCATTGATAACAACGCCAGCACCAACAACAATATCATCACCAATAACAGCACCATCACCAACAACAACACCATCGCCCACAACAATGCCATTACCAACAACAACATCATTACTAACAATACCACTATCACCAACAACAACATCATCACCAATAATAACGCGAGCACTAAAAACAACGTCCTCACCAACAAATACATTTGCGCTATTAGCAACAGCAACTACAACAGCAGTATCACCAATAAAAATTAATACAACGCCATTAACAACAACAGCGTCAAGAACAATAGCAATGCCATCAACTTCGGCAACAAAAGCTGAAAAAGCGCCTTCACCAGCATTAATGACTGGGACATCACTAACTACAGCAGCAACAATAATATCATCAACACAAACAACTAATGGTGCGAAAAGTGCACCGTCAACATCAACAACAATTACCAAAACAGCCCCATTAACAACACCAAAAACAACAGCACCATCAACAAACACAACAGCACCACAAACCACAACGAATAACCCAAGCACCATATTCACTACTTATTCACTATTATTTACGACAACAAAATATGCAAATCAGACGATGACGTCAACTACATTGACCAAAATATTAGAGTTGAAATCTGCCACCACTTCATTGACGACTCCAAAAACATTGGAAAAAACTTCAACTGCGACTACCAAACCTAGAACGTTGCCAACAGCTTTTTCATTTCTTTCGTCGTGTTACATGAACAGCAATACATGCACTGACAAACTGGCTGGCAACGTGACAGTGCAAGAATGTTGCTGCAGCATGGGCCACGCTTGGGGAAACTGCGATGTTTGTCCTCCGATGGATTCAGGTGAGTCTTCGCATTGCTTCATTATTTTCATTAAATTTATAAAATAATTTTTTATATTCCAATGGAGCAATGTACGTAAATGTTTTTTTGTTGTTATTAGCGGCAGCAGGTAGCAACGTCGCTCAAGCCAAATTATTGAAAATGCGTAGCTCAACTTTGATAGCATCATTGTCGCTATATGGCATAGTTTGCTCTCCCAGTGGAGCCAGGGGTAGAAGCCCTAAAAGCTTTAGGATTTGCAACAGTTTGATTTTCTAGGACAAAACAATAAAACTTTAACAAGATTGTTAGCCCCAGAATCATTTATTGACACTCGACAAGCTCCAAAACGAGACACAAGTTTTTGGCAAAAAAATGGTATTTTGTTTGGCAGAAAGCGAATGACTAATCAAGTATGGAAATCGAATGACTATTGTATTCGGCTATGATGTTGTACCGAATGTTAAACGAAATAAAGGTGTGGAACTGTTTTGCTATATGATCGTTCACAAATTGAAACAAAGATGCATTAGCTTCTATAAAGGATTTTGTGCTTGTAAAAAAGCGTAAACGCTGTGAAATCGATTTGAAGGCGAAACCCTACTCAGTGAAAATTTTTGAACAATTCAGATAAAAATTGGCCATTTTAGATCAGATTTTAGATAAATTTGGAAATCATTGGCATTTAAACTCTGTTTTAGATGTTCAATAACATTAAATTTTGAAAAACGTAAAAAAGCTAAAAAGGCGAGGGCAAAAAATGCTTAAGGAAGGACAAGGGACATACCCCTCCCCTACTCTACTTGCGGGCCTGTTGTATACTATCTCTATATACTGTAAAACAAAATCGTTAATGGTGTGAGAAGCAGATTCGATAATGGGAAAAAAGGGACATATAACTGGTGCAAGGCTATGTTGACATCAAATCTCCACCTTGAGTCATTAGATGCAATTTTCTCATCACAATATTGCACGAACTGTATTAATATCTTTGTAAGTCGAAGCACAAATTTATCAATATAATTACCTGATTGACTCATTGTTATGACACGAGCACGAGTAAATCCGTTACATTGCGATGATTTACCACGTCTATTTTCAGCTAATTATCGATCTCTTTGCCCCAATGGACGCGGTTTTGCGCTCGACCGTTTTCGGAAGAATGTCGTCGACATCAACGAATGCGAAGTATTTCCTGCCACGATGATCTGCCCCAACGCCAGATGCATCAACTTAATCGGTGCCTTCCGATGCGTCTGCCATCGTGGATATTATTACGACAGTCAAGCCAGAGCCTGCAAAGGTAATCGCACTTGTATGGCAATCTCAATGGTGCTCTTCATGGATTGCAGTCTCAAAGGCCAACAGTATCTTTCACTGAAAGATTTTTCACAGCCTACAAGAATGGAAACCGGCCAATTGGTCGAGCGGTTATGCATTCGTCTCTGGCACGAGTGGGCTGAGGTTCAAATCTATAAAGTCCGGTCAAATCGGACACAGAGTTACCAACAGCTCGCCACCGATGCCACATTTCTTTGAAATGCGCTGTTTTTCCAGGTGCAATGACGTGGAGATGGTCCCCGCAAACTCGTTACGCGCTTCAGCGTAATACATCAAGTATAATGAGGATTTGAGTTTGATTTTGATCCATCTGAAAACTACAAATCCATTCCAACAAGACTGGCATCAATTTCAATGTCGTTTTTGTTTTGCTTTTTATTTTTGGCTGGATAAGCGTTTCGAGCATTTTTTTAGAACATTTCCCTGATCATTTTCAAAAAAAGAAAAAAACTAAATACAGTAGAACACCCCTTAAATAGAATTCCGATGCAGCATGTGCACTAATAACTAATAACAACCATGTTTTGTGGCTTAGATTTCAACGAATGTTTATTCAGTAACAAGTGCGGAAGCGCCACTTGTCAAAACTTAAGAGGTTCGTTTCGCTGCGTCTGTCCTCCTGGAAAAGTTTTGCAAAGAAAGTCTGGAGGAAGCGTTTGCGTTTACGCAGGTAGGATAAAACTGTTCTTATTCCGCTGCTGCGTGCTCTAATTGACGTTCTTGACGAGCAGAAAACCCACGGGTGGATCTTTTTGAAATTGAAACTTAGGTCAAGCAGTGCATGTATCATACAAGAATAATTTTACATGCATTGATGTACTAGAAGTGATTTTTCAACCTATCAAATGTATATTGCTTGAACGATATGCATCGCTGATTTCACTGATGCTCTTATAAATGATCATCGCTACCCAATGTTTCATTGATTGGAAAATGAGTTTTATATTTTTAAACTAAAAATAATGTTCATAGAATGAAACTGATCGAGGATTCGCTGAACATGCAACGTAAATGAAAAACTTTTTAACCCACACCTTAACAATTTATAAATATAATTCCACGATTTCCCAAAATGAAGCTAAATAATGTTTTCTTTCAGATGTTCGTATGTATTATAGTTTCTGTAAAAGTAAAAACACGTTTTAACGCTTCGTGAACTTTAGATAAGAGGAATTGAATGCAACCAAGCATGAAATACAATAATAGACAAAGTAGCTGGTTTTTTTATCAGCCTTTTCCACGAAACTTTATTTAACTTATGTTCCTGTCCAAAAGTCCATTTAAGATCCAGTCGAAAAAATCTGTGACTTTTTTTACACAGCATTTCAAGTGGTGCAAATTGAAACTCAACGTATCTATTGACTAATATTATACTCCAATCATAACATAGAAATAATTATGATGATATTGTGTTAAGTTTATGACGTGCAATAAAGATTGTTATGATTGATAGCAAAGGTGGAGTCGAGGACACGACCTTCGAGGCCAAAGACTCAAAAAAAAACCCGTGGTCAAGGCCAATTTTCGAGGACAGGCCTTCTTGAGGCCAAGGACAGGAATGGTCGAGGCCAAGGATCAAGGACACAATTTTTCTAAATTATAGTTGGTAAATTTTCCATGATTTTTAAACGCGAAAGCGCTCGAGATATTGTATTTCGTTAAGTTTTGATGATTATATGAAAATAGTCGTTTTTTAAACTAATATTGAATGCCATTTTGAAGTTTTGCGCGTTAGCAGGCTGATGTTGATTACGTGCCGTAGCGGTATCGTGATAATGAAATAAGGCCATAACCCGTAAATGTGAATATAGCTAAATTATAAACTTAGAAATAGTTAATTTTAAGACCTTAATTTCATCAGCTAGGGCCCCGATGCAAACGTCCACCGTATATGGGTCCCCAGTTTTTAGAAGTTTCCTAAAAACGCAAACTATTGTTTGGTTAAACCATAGATTGTTTACTAGTAGACTATAGAAACAGACGCGCGGATTAAAAAAGAGCATTGAAGAAAAAAAGTGTGTTCTTGTTGCGAAGATTTTTTGCGCTCACGCGTATTCGACTGATTTGACCATTTGGACATATTCGCAGAGCGAATAAACAACCGTGAAGAAAAAAGTCATACTGCTAACTTATGCGCAGCGCAAATGAACCGTGAAGAAAAAAAGACAAATCTGTCAGTTTCCAGTTCTCTAATAAAGACTAGATGTTTAACCCATTTCTTTCAACGGAATTTTTAAGAAATTATTGTCAAAAAATATTGCAAAATAGTGTTCATTTAAGTTTGAAAATGAAATGAGGGACTGTACCGAGTATTTTGTAACCTTGTAAGTTTTTGGCATTGAAAAAATAGGGGTTCTGGGGCGAGAGCAAAGTCCCCATATAAAGTTAAATAATTTTAGTAATTTTTTTTGGAAAAAATAGCAATTTTTGTGACTTTAAAGAAGATTACACAGTCCATAGGCGACGACAAGGAAGGCCAGGGGGGCATGGCCACCTTGGATTTCCACACACTCTCTCTTAAACTTCCCGAATGTCAAAAATTCTTCCATTTTTAGTAGATAATACGGGCTCTATTCTTATGAACCCCCCCTGAAATTATTCTAACGACGCCCTTGACACCGTCATTTAGATTTTCAAAGCAATTTGAAAAGTAAATACCGTAAATCCTAAGTTGGAAACAATTTAGTTCTCCCACAATTTCCCAACTCTAATTTCAGCCAATCTTTTCTTAACATTTCAGTGTACTTTGTCTTTATCCCATCTAATGCCTATCAGCAAATGAGTGCGAATTTTTTGGCGGCCAAAAGACACTTTGTTAAACTTGACATAAGGTATTTAATTACTGTACGCAGAACAGCTCTTTTGCGCACCTAGCGGTGTGTAGTCTAAACAACTTAAAGACCTAAACTTTACTAATAAGATATCTAACCGTGTGTCCTCCTGAATCTGGTAGTCTAGAGACCGGAATCCAAGGATCTGAGAGCGACGGGAGCAAGATAGGACTGTACACCAGACAGCAGCCACCTAAACGAATCCAGGCCACTAATGAAACCTCTACCTCAAACTCCAAACAGCCAGAAATATCGGTAAAACTATAATTCACAATCACAGTATTACAGTACAGGACAGGACTCACACGAAAGAATAAAAACAGCAACAGCCGCTTCCAACTACGGCAAGAAGACAAATAAGTAAAAACCAGAGCTGGGCACCCGCTACTTGAAAAGTAGCGGCGCTGCCGCTATTTGGCAAAAAAACCAGCGGCCCAGCCGCTTATCGCTACTCAAATAAAAAAGTAGCGCCGCTGCCGCTACTTGCATGCAAAACAGCGGCCGCTTGTCGCTGCTGCTGCTTTCAAAAAATAAATAGTAAAAAAAAACGATGGCATTCAAATACAGTATTTAATGGTGAAATTTCAACTTTATTTACGAAAGTTAATTATTTAAGCTTTCAAGATATTGGTTCAGGTTACAATCGGCATTAGCAGGCTTAAATGGTAGACAAGTAAGCAAATCACCATTCAATTAGGTGTTGGCATGCTCCTTTCCAAAACACAATCATTTCAAAATGCTGATTGGTTGAACCAGCGCTTTAGAAATTACTTAGGAAGTTACCCTTCGAAGTTAAATTCCTTATCGCATTTTCTACTCAAACAAAAGGCATTGAGAAATATCGACTCAAATAAGTTACGGTTTTGCCATTAAAGCACAATGACATACAGTATTCAGCTTCTATGCACTTCTGTCCCGGCTCTTATTGCTCTGAAGTAGTCGATCTGTTTATCACACTCTCGGCCCTCAACCACTAAAATAATTCTTCGCGTATAGAGATCCGAAAAGAAAATTTATCAATCAACCGAGTTCCAAAACATTTCTTGGAGTTTTGAGAAGTGGTAGGTGATATATTCACGTCCCTGCGATGATTTCGTCCAACTTTGACACCAAAATGGATTGAGCGTTTAAGATATTGGTGTTTACGAAGTCGAAGGAGATACGTAGTAGTGACGCACATGTTAAGCAAATGATGCTCAATGCGATTCATGTTACACAGAGTACTTTTTCTACGAGTATAACTCCATAACTAAGTTGTCTTTGAAGCTTATTTATTACCTGGTTCTATTTGTTAGTTTAATTCTCAGCGCACTATAAATTTAATTCTTAGTTTTATTGTTAACTATTGTAGCAAAATCTATTTTACTACGCATTGACGAAAATTTTTTTTTACTACGCCCAGGGGGCCCGGGCCCCCTCCAATTGAAATGCTACCTATGATAAGAATGTGACAAAAAAAAACTGTTGTTTCCTCGGTTTCAGTTACTTTTAGCATTTTTTGCGTACGACAGTAATTAACAATAATATTGACGACCAGGGGGCCCGGGCCATCTAAATTCAATTTTTGTCAATCAATTAAAATGTATAACGCGGATGAAATTAAGGGTTTTTATCATAAAATTTGCTACCTCGGGCTCTCATTTAACTTTTTTAAAAACGTAATGTAATAACAAGGCGGGATTTACCATATGGCCCAGTGCCAGGAGCCCTACGCTCAGATGGTAACTTTTTATTTTTGGTCTACACTTATGTTTGGCAGGAAAATGTTGCAAAAATCTTTGAAATGCCAGGGGTCCCGCACAATGTAAATCTGGCCCAGGCAATAACGTGATAATTAAGCGTAACGATATATTGTACGGTTTTCAATAACAATTTACCTCCATCCACCTCGCTAGTTTTTACGCTAAAAACTGCTTTTGAAAAAAAAAATTATCTCAGAGAAATGCTCATTGAACAAATTATTCAATTTAAATTGAGGGGCCTGGGGCCTCTTGACCGTACATGTTCTCCTACAACTGGTTATTTTTATGTCAAAACGAAAATAAGGAAAATCTTCGAGTGGATTATTATGTACTACTAAAATACTTATAAAATTTAACCCGAACTGCAAAATTACAAACGTATTTTCGACCAAATTACACGTAGAAGGAGGCTTGAAACAATTTAATTTTTTTAATTGGCTTTCAAATGTTAATAATCTAGTTCTTTCAAATGGTTCTGAACACTTGCGAAATGTGATCCAAAAGCATTAAAATAGCTTTTTTTTCAAAAAAATTCGAAAAAATCCCCCAGCGACTGGGGGCTTCATCCCCAGATTCCCGTTTGTGATACGTTTGAGCAAACTAGTTTACTTACACAAGTCTCCCAATTTAGATATTTTCATTTGTAAGTTTTGCTTTAATCCAGGGGTTCTTAACCGGGGGTAAATTTACCCCCTGGGGGTAAATTTTGTCTATCCAGGGGGTAAATTTACTGAATTATAAACTAATGCAAACTTCAATTATCAGATAGTGTTGTACTGGATTGCCGTTGCGCTATATTCGATGCGCAAAAGCCCTTGAAATTTCTGTGAAGACCTTTTTTTTTTTTTTTGGAGATCACCTTTTATTGGACGGAAAAACCCTTAATTTTCGGTTAAACTCTTGAATTTTTTTGGCCGGAAAAACACACGTTAGAAAATTTAGGTAAATTGTAGTGTTTTCATTTGGCAAGGGGTAAACGAGACAAAAAAGGTTAAGAACCCCTGCTTTAATCCCTCTCCCTTTGGAAAACTCTCGGTTAAGTCTCAAACTAGCCCACGGCTTCAAACTAGCCCACAACTAGCCCACGGCTTCTATTCTGCGATATGTTTGTCCCACAAAAAGTTCCTCTTTTGAAAATTTCTGTTGACGTCATTGCATGTGATTTTTGGTTTGCCCCCCCCCCCCCAATCAAAAATCCTGTCTAAGCCTATGCACGGGGGATGGCATTTCGAGCCGTGTTCCCCCCAAATCACTGCTTGTGCTCTCCAAGCGAGCGTAAACTTTTGTAGTAGCACAACTAGCAAACTTTTGCCCCAAAACAGGTCACCACGAACGATTTTTTCAATGAAACAGCAAGACAGATCAAGTGAACGTAATCAAGTAGCCTAAGATTTTGCGATGAAGACCTTTTTTTTGTTTTTTTGGTCTTCACCTCCAAATTTGAGAGCAAAATCCATACAAAAGAAGCAGGCGCGTAGCCAGGATTTGGAAAAGGGGGGGGGGGGGGGGGGTTTGAAAGAGTAAGAAAAGTGCAAACGACCTTGACCCGAATTTTCATTGTTCTTGAATCAGAATCACACGGTTTGTCCGAAAATTGAGAGGGAATTTCTCGGAAACCTCGGAAATTCAAACGCTTTTACCGCCCAAAATCAGGTGATCTCCAAAAAAAAAAAAAAGAAAAGGTCTTCACCGAAATTGAGACTGATTTTTCGGCCAACATTGGAAATTCAAACACTTTTTCAGGCCGAATCACGACATGTACTTCACAACTTCGGCACCCAATTTCCTATGGGGGGGCTGTTTTCAATTTTTCACCAAAAATCGGCCTCAAAAGCACCAAAAACGTGCGATTTTGCATACTTCACAAGCCAATGGGGAGACTCGAGCCCCCCCCGCCCCCCCCCTGGCTACGCTACTGAATAGAAGGATAACATACAAATTTGGAGCAAAATATTCACCAGATCGCTGCCGCATTCCGAATTCGTCTGGTCTCGGCTGCGTAAGCGTCCCCCCACCCAAGTTTTTGTGCCCCACCCCCCAAACACACTACACAGGCTCCGTGCTAGGTACTATACTGTGGTCTGTGACCAGAGTGCCAACAAATCATCTTCATTTGTTTTGTTAAATGCTAGCATTTTGAGGAAATATCGCGGAAAACCGTCTTTGCGATCTGCAAGCTTTTAGCAGTTTATCGAACTTTAATTATTGCATTTTCGTTAAAGAGATACTGCTCAAAATCGGCTATATTGAAATCAGTTTTATCAGTTCAAATTGACCCGCTAATAGACCACATTATTTGTTCAACTTAGATTGAGAAAAAATTGGACCACGTGCGATAAAAGTTTCCTATTAAAACGTCACAAAGGTCTTGTTTGTTCTATTAAACTGCAATAACCAGGTAACAAGAGCAGAGTGAAAACAAGCGGAGAGTAACGACTCCGAGCGGTAATGTGTGAAAATGTGAATAGAAAAAGCCTTGGAAGGAGTTTATTAGCAGTAGCGGCAGCGGCAGAAATTTGCTTGTCGCTGGTGACGAAAAAAGCTGGTGACGAAAAAAGCTTTTTTGGCTAAAAAAACAGCGGCACTACCGAAAAAGTAGCTGGTGAACAGCGCCGCTGTACCTATCACTGGTAAAAACCGACTGGCACTATGGCACTTAACAAAACTGTAAAATCAGCCTACTTACAACACCACTACAGGGGTTTAGACAACCTTCACTACACTGCAAGCAAACGCTATATCGTACAGTAAACTTATTACGTAACCTGTTGCTTCACTCGTTTACATTATCTTATTTATAAAAAAGGAACAGGTCCCCAGTCTAAAACACACCAGATAACCTATATAAAATCTAGCTGCAGCTCAGCCAGCCAATTCCTCAAAGTTCGTTTCAAATTAACAGCAATGCACATCAGTGATTTTAGTGGTGCGCTAGAGAGAATAAAAAATTAAATTATTGTTTTGTACAATTACAAAAAAACTTCGGATTCCAGCAGGGTCATAGTAAGGAGGAAGGCTTCGGAGACATTTTCCCCAGACCCCCCTTCAAAGAGTCCACAATTGTGGATACGGAAAATAATAAATCATTAATTTTTTCTAAAAATGCTCAATTTTTGCGGGAGCTTGGCCTCTTCTTCTTAATGATGTGATGTAAAAAATTTATCAAGCAATCCAGGTGTTCAAGCAATTCTAGTTGTATTTAAATTCACACTTACTGTAATTTCGTAATAATTTTTCATTCAGCGTTTTTTGTGATCCAATAGTTTGTTATTTGGGATTCCTAGCGGCAATTTCCAACTTACAAATTGTTCAGTGAATGTGGTTTTGCCTCCAGACTGCTTGCCAGCGAGTTCTTATCTGAAAACAAATTCTTTGCACTCGCGTATTTTCAGAATAAGTTGGCGTTCTTAAGATTCGTATTGTTAGTTATATCGGGATATACTAACAGATTTACTGCAGTAAAATATCGACATACCTTCCCTGATAATACTGTGTTACATTTCATTACCACACACGTATTTTCTTCTGAATTCACGCGTAGAATAGGCTCGGTCATGTTTTTGCATTTGCAACTCAAAATTATAATTTCGGCAAAGAGGTAGACTTTTCGTACCAAACAGAAGCAACATACAGCACCCATAAACCATATGATTTGCTAATTTTGTCATTTCATTTCTGGTAAATTTGAATCTCCTTCTTATATTCAATTTAGCGTAGTAGTGTGCAGTACAGTACAGCATATATTTTAGCTTAGTTTATTAATTGATTTGGATTCATTGAAGTTGTGATTGCTATTTTAGATATATCTGCAGAGGGCCAACTATTGAGCCGAAAACGTTCGCTGAGTAATTATCTTTTAATCGTAAATAATGTAAATACAAGTACCAAGCCTAAAATGGCACCAAATCTAATGGTTGCTGTATATTGCTACTGTTTGGTTCTACTCAAAATTGTTTGTGTTTTTACCCCCAGATTTCTTGTTACGATCCTTGGTGATTTATTGCTTTGCGTCTGTACCCCTTGCACCGAAGGTAAAGTTAGCACTTGTAAAAACAACAATTTTCTACAATGGTCTTTACCCCTCATTCTCCGATTAGAGCTTTCACACAATATCATTTAAAATAAATTTTAGTATTACTTGGCTTAGTTGGCTACCACATGGTATTATTTTTCAAATAAGGAAAAGAAACAACAAATTGACATACTATCAGTTATGTTATCTTTTGTTTGGTTATTTTCCTTCTTTGCCAATCAAATAATAATGCTGCCCTCGAGCCGAGAACAGGTTATTTTCGAGGACTTGTGGCTTCGAGGCCAAGGACTGCAAAATGTGTCCTCAAGGACGTCCTGGAGGCCAAGGACTCCACCTCTGATTGATAGATTCAAGGTAAAACAATCAAATTAAATGTTTCATTATACTCGCTGTATTACGCCGAAACATCTAACGAGTTGTCGCGGGCCATCTCCGCGCCATTGCGCTCGAGCAACATAGCTTCTTTCGAAGAAATGTTGCAGCGGTGGCCAGCCGTTGGCAAAACTGTGTCCGATTTGACCGGCCCGAGATTTAAACCTCAGACCTCCAGCTCCAGAGACGAACGCGCTACCGCTCGACCAACTGGCCGGTTCCAAGTAGAGCAATGCTGTAAATTCCGTAAAACACACGATAATTTCAAGTAAAAATATTTTTTCCAGAATTATAATTTGTAATCACTTATTTTTTGCCAAATCATCTAGGCTAGAAGTCAGCGAAGTGATCTTTCGGTCTTCGAGTCAAGCTTCCGCCTGCCCACCTGTCCGCCACACACGGTGGACGCTTCACACTGTCCCTTTCTATACTGAACGTCAAGCATGAAACCTGTGAATATCAAATTTTGTAGTCTTTGTTTTGATCCAACCGGGAATCGATCCCAATTTGTTGTTTCAGCACAGACCTCATTCATTTGACCACCGATCGGCTTTTATTGTGGCACACTGCATGAATGAAATTTGTTACAAATCAATAGCAAGGGAAAGATTAGTTAGAAATCGAATCAACGCGTTCTTCTCGAAGATTTAGTCAAGCGGTAATGCGTTCGTCTCTGGCACGAGAGGTCTGAGGTTCAAATCTAAAAGGCCCGGTCAAATCAAGCGCAGTGTTGCCAACGGCTCGCCACCGCTGCGACATTTCTTCAAAAAGAGCTGTTTTGTCCGGGCGCAATGAAGCGGAGATAAGCCCCGCCAACTCGTTACGCGCTTCGGCGTATTACAGCGAGTATAAAGAAAGATTTGATTAGGTTAGTTACATTTAAAATTTTTAGCGTCCCCTCCACTTGTTTGGACTACCACAACTACGGCCACTTCAACAACAAACCGACCCAGAATCAAGCCCACAGAGTTGAGCTCCGCAGCAACCTTGTCCTCGGATCACTCCCCTACTGGGCCTTGTTTTGCCAAGGCAGCATCTGTTGGAAGAACTTGCAGTGCAAAATTTTCACGAAGCATGACGTTCGAAGTAAGTTTTTTTTTTTTCATTCATTGTTTTATTCATTTTTTCTCTTCAAGATGCAAGAAGAGAGAATGCGGGATCCAGAAAAGGAAGAAGCGACGTCGGGCGCTCATTTAACAAAAGAAATTAAACACAACATTGCGCGTTAGTTTTGCATTGTTGCTACATTTTTTTGCTGCAGCGGCTGCCACATTGAGCGGATCGAAAATGAAATGTTTTTTTTTTTTGAAGTAGAGGTGAAAGTCCATTAGACCTCTGTCGCATAGTGTTGCATGAATAAACTTTTCAACTTTTGGAAAGTAATATCAAATGAGGTTGGCAGCATTTTTTTTCCGACGCAAAACATACATAAATTTACAAAATTCTCTTTGAATCATATTTAAATCCATTTATGGTCTATAGAAACAAAGGCTTTTTCATGTCTAGAAATATTTTGAGCATGCAAACAACTTATACGATCCCTGTTGATGAGGAAGTTATCAGAAATTAATTGTTCTAGCGAATACGTTGAACTATTTTGTTTGAAATCTTATTGATCTTGAGTCAGAAATCCGTTTTATCAAAAAAGTTTGTGATTTTGTGTGTAATTAATTTTTCAAATAAGTTTGAAATTGTTCTAACAGCGATAAATCAAAATTCACTAATGTCCTTGGGGGAAGAACGCTCAGGCAACGGCACATTTCACAAACTTTAAATGCATCTGAAAAAGTCTTTGAAACGATGTATTGATTATACTGTCAGTAAACTGGTAACAAGTACCACAATAGCTTTTTGGTCGATTTAGAAGGAATGTGTCGAAGTAACATTGCGGAATTACATTTAAAATTGTCTATGCTCAAACTCGCTTCGTCATCTGTAAATTTATACAGAGTAAACCTTTGTTATTTTTGATCATTTTGATCGTGTATCCTGCTCTGATCCACTGGCATCACGATATCATTGTATAGTGCCATTCCCAGCTGGCATTAATGCCTACAGCTCACCGAAATTAAATTTAATTTATGGTTGATGATAGTTACATAACCTGAATTTCTTTCTATATTTGGCTCAGACTTGTTGCTGCAACGCCGGAAAAGCGTGGGGTACGCAGTGTCATACCTGTCCTCAAAAAGGTACTAACCCTTACGTCACTCTTTGCAGTGGAAATATACCAGCCCAAAACGCAGGTGAGGAAGAATTATCTATATTCTATTTTTTGAAAACTTGCAGTGGAATGGCTATTTTCGATGTAAGTCAAAATGGCAATTTTAAAGAAGCTCAGCTGTGCCTTTATCCTATTGAAGTATCTTTTCTTGTTCCACAAAGGGAAAAGAAAGAGATGCTACTACCGTACGCTATGCTGAAGAACAGCTTCTATAGAGTCACAGATTCCAACAGAGTTTTCTGCAAAGGGTTTGCAAACTTTTACTGTTACGCATGAACAAGATAAAACTGTCACAAATAATTCAAGGATTTTTTCT
Source organism: Trididemnum nubilum (assembly GCA_963965965.1). Lineage (NCBI taxonomy): Eukaryota > Metazoa > Chordata > Ascidiacea > Aplousobranchia > Didemnidae > Trididemnum > Trididemnum nubilum. The sequence goes on from OZ014490.1 coordinate 34,578,700, forward strand.
GCGTTTATTGGCCTACTCGATCACAAAACTGCTCTTTCACGCACGAGTAACAATGCAAATGCAATAAAGAAAGAAAACAGAGAAAGAGTTTACCCCTTATAGAGAAACTTATTTCCAAGATATTAAAATGGAAGAATTTTGGCCCTCCTCTCAATTCAAAAGTCTACTCTCCTCTAACCGATCAGTTGTTGAGTGATAGAGCGTCTGCAACTGAAACGGTAGACTCGGGTTCGATTCGCGGTCGAGGCAAACCAAAGACTATAAAAATTGGTATTCACAGCTTCCCTGCTTGACGTTCAGCAATTAAAGGGACAGTATGAAGCCTTCGCCGTGTGTGGTAGACTGGTGGGCAGGTGGCAGCTTGACTCGAAGACCAAAAGGTCCCTTCGCTGTCTCCTGGCCAAAGCAACTTGGTGAATAACATGTAATTGCAATAATTACAATTGCATACACAATCTTCTTTCACTTTCTTGAGCTTAATCTCCGGAAAAGCTTGGAAAAAACTGACGCAACGAAACGGTTTTTAAAAAATGCCAGTCTTCTCTTGCGGAGCAGAACCGACCTTCCACTGAACTCCACTGACCACCTCATAACAAAGAAAACAGTATTTTGGTTTGCCATTGAAGAGACTTGCATACGGTAGCAAAACGCTTTCGCAGACCTTTAGCAAGTCTATGAGTAACATAAGCCAAGTTAATCAGCGGTAATATTGGCCAGTTTAGGCAATATTTCAAACCCATTCGCAAAATATGTGGGCTATTTGACACGCATACGCGTGTACAAAGTGTACATGCATCGCATTTGGCACAAAAAATGCATAGACTCAATTGGTTTTTTTTGTTGCCCCTAACCAGGGCCTCCGAGAGGGGGGGGCAGGGGGACAATGACCCCGGGGCCCATGGGCTTGAAGGGGCCCCATGAGAGGGCCCAATGGGCTTCATAGAGCCCATCGACTTTTTTTTTGGAGATCACCTGAATTTGGACAGAAAAACCGTTTCAATGTCGGCGAAGACCTTTTTTTTTGGAGATCTCTTGAAAATCCAGAGAAAATTGTGCCATTTTTCTTGCTTGTTTTGGACTGCACAAAACCAGAGATGCGTAATATTTGAGTTGTCCCCGGGCCCACCCTTGGCTCTCGGCGCCCCTGCCCCTAACTACTAAGAAAAATTTGTCTTCTCTACATTTTGTGAAACGATTTGCTAATTATTGTCAGCGTGCTCTTCACGAAACTAAACTCTTTAGTACTAAAGTTGGTAATTTTAAAAACTGCAAAATTAGCTTTATGCAATGCGATTGCAAGTGCTTATCTCCGTTTCCTTTTTTAACAGACAATAACTATACAGCTCGAAAATATCTGAAAAGCCAGGTTAACTTTGATGAGAAAGTTTTTAATTACCAGCAACGTATTTTTAGAATCAATGTGTGGGCGATGGGGAGCTTGTGCCAACGGAGTTTGCAGGCGCATATCTTATGGGCCTGTTTGCCGCTGCAACTCCGGATACCGCTTCAATTTCGTAAGCAACGAGTGCGAAGGTAACGATTTTTTTCTCGCTACCAACCTGCAAAACATTCAGCTAAGCTGTTGGCTGGTGCACCCGTTTTTAAAGCGTTGATCTGAGGTTCAATGTTTTTTTTTGCTCAACGTTTAAGAATTGTAAAAACTTGTTTGAAGAAAATATAACCTTCACTGTGCATTCGAAACTGGCTCTGACCCGGTCTTGGATTCTGTCTACTTTCATAAGCTTAAAAGCGTTGTTTCGGGCTGGTATTGTCCTCGTCAACAACGTTCAGAACTGTAATGCAGCGGTGATGTAAAAGTTTAATTCTAAACTATACAAGTAGCATCAACAATAATCTTAATGCCAATTTTTTTACAATCAATAAAGGAACTAAGTTTTACCTTTTTGGTGCCTTACCCTCCGATAAAATTTACTAGGCTCTTTTACATGATTTAGCATCTTATAGCATGACAGAACTATTCAACGAATTGATTATGTTGATAGGTTGGTTGATGCTGCTTAATCCTCCAGCTGCAATAAAGCGATAGATAGCGTGATTCTTGATTTAGACGTATTCATCAAATTTTCCGGTTGACGTTTGACTTTTTCCCATTATGAATTTCTTGCTTGCTCGAAACCACCAAGCAAAGATAATCGTCGTAAAACTGTTTATCCACCGATGAATCAAGCTTATCACGACTGTCTCGCGATACTTGGTGTTGAAGTGTTATTTTTTTTAGACGTTAATGAATGCGAATCAAGTGGCAGAAGGTACCGCCTGTGCTCGATTGGCGGTCATTGCATCAACACACCTGGCTCGTATACGTGCCGATGCAGACGGGGCTTCCGACCGACGGCCAATCAACAAGCATGCGCTAGAACGGCGAGTCATAGAAGACGCTATTTTACGCGATTATAAGCACCCAACGAATGACTAGCCGTGTGCGTGTTGTGCCATTCAACCTTTGGCATACGTTTAGTAGCAGTTAATTGTGATTATTATCGCTTCTAAAAGAAATTTATTACGTGATAAATTTGATTGATTGATGAATGCATCTATTTTGGTTGATGCATTTACGTTGCAAGCCATGCGTATCACTCCTTTTTTTAAGCGCGAAAACTGCAAAATTGGGCAGTTTCTTTCGATTTTATGCAGTTTCTTTATAAAATCGTACAGTTAAAATATTTCATTTCTTTAACACCTGTAAACCGTAATTTGTATTTTCGAATCAAAACTGATTAAAATATTTCTGAGCATCTTTTCTACTTGAAAACGGCACAGTTTCACAGCTCTATTATACGTTATTCAGTTTTGTATAATGGCAGTTCAGTGGATAAATATTTACTGCAAAATTGTGCAGTTAAAAATATTACAAAACTCAGCGGCAGCTCTGCATTCAAGTGATGATTGTTATGATTATGGTTATACTGTAGTCACTACAGAAATTATTTACGGGCAGATACATCAAGTCATAAACTCCTTCTTCGCAACCGAAATTATGGACTAAACCAGTTGCCGGCAGCATTAAATCAGCATTTAAATTTAGCAAGGAAAAACCAAAGTTTTACAACGCAAACGCTAAAAATGCGTTGGCTTCTGGAGCTCTGCCCCAGAAGCATATTGAGGTTTTAAATCAATTCGTCAAATGGGATATTTAACTCAAAGATAGAGATAAGAAAGATAGATTGTCAAAGCTTGATTTACAAAACTTCAGTCTCAACATGCGCCCCAGCCTGAGGTGAGGAAGTTAGCGCTCCCACAGACTTTTCAGCTGAACAAATTTTATGGTTTTTAACCACGAAATTGTTTGGAAAATAACAGAAAAGATACTCTAAGTTATATTTTTTTTTTTGATTTTACTGTTACTATTGCACGAAACTGGCGCAAAAAAAGTAAACTAAAATTGTTATTAGGACTAAACATTATATTGCAGAAACTTACTGTGCAGCTCCTCATTGTGTTCAATGAACCCGTTTGCGTATGTAGAGCGTATTGCTATATTTGGATGGGAAATAAGCACTGTTATGCAGATGATAATTCATTTGCCCTCATTCCTTATTTTTCAAAGTGAATCTACCCGATGTGGTATAGACAGGTGGCAGCTTGACTCGGAGACTGAAAGGTTCCTTCGCTGTCTCCTGGCCCGAGGCAAGCTGGTAAATAAAGATGTAATTGCAATTCCAGCTTACTGCAACACGGTTTCTGTCTCGCGATATATTGACAGTACATGCAGGAGCATTGCAGTGATTGACACGAATTGGCGAGCTGATTGCTGGATCGACAGTGGTTGCGCATTTGATTTCAAAACTTGAAGTTGTTGCATAATGATTCGAAAACCGCAAAAATTCATTCGCGGTCTTCTGGCCTAGAAAACTTGTGAACAAAAAAAACATTAACGGACTTTATTAACTTCCGTTAATTAAATCTGAAAATAACAGATTAACGTTAGCGGAGGTGCGAAGTTTGTTAACGGACTAGTAGTTAATGAAGCTAACGTTTTGCATTAACTTGCCCACCTATGGTTAATTCATTTGAGTCAAGTCAAACTTCTTCAAGTTCAATTAAACATTGATCGAGAACAATCATACATGTATCGTCTGCATAAAGACTTGGAGTACATTTAAGACAGTTTGGAAGATCATTTACATAAATAAGATATAACATCGGTCCTAAATTGGATCCCTGAGACTCCCCGATATTTATCGGTTAGAGAAAAGTTTTTCGTTCATTGCATCATAACAGCTAGTAACTGTGTGCAGTAGAGCATAAACTGTCGAATGTTTTTGTCGAAATCCATATTGATGGGGTTGAATGATACCATTTTTTTCAAAAAAAGAGTTCAATCTTTTTAATAGTAATTTTTCAAAAACTAGTAATTTTTAATCTTTAATAGTAATTTTTAATAATAATTTTTCAAATAGTAATTTTTCAACGAACATGGTACAGGGTGACACAAAAAAAACGGTCATCACCAAAAATCGAATAACTTCGAAAGTTTTATTTAGATTGACATAAAATTTCAGATACAGTCGGCCAAGTCTATGTAGCAAGCATCTCCGAAATTTCAACCCTACACAACTTCAAAAAGTCTTTGTTTCACTAGGCTCCAAAAATGTGCTCAAAATGAGCTCCCTGGCGTTGCAGGCATACTTGGAGCCGACGGGCAAAGTTCTCGATGACCCCAAGCATTCCTCCCTTGGAATCGCTCTTATTGCTGCTGTGATTGCTGCCTTCAGGTCAGGAATAGCCTGGGGGTTGTTTACGTACACCTTGTCTTTAAGGTATCCCCACAGATAAAAGTCTAGGGGGTTCAAGTCCGGTGAATGTGGCAACCATTCTGAGTCACACCTGCGGCTGATCAGTCGGTCAGGGAAACGCTGTTGTAGCCATGCCAATGATTGGTTTGAAGTGTGAGGAGTGGCACCATCCTGCTGGAACCACTGATGGACCCTGACGACCCCTCTTCGTCGACCAAGTGCAGTCCAGAATTTGCGAAGCACCTGGAGATATCGCTTAGTGTTGATTGTCACAAACTGCTCATTGTTGTCCTCGAACCAGAACGGTCCAATGATGCCATGTTTGGAGAGGGCAACCCAAGCAGTGCACTTCACGGAGTGTAATGGTCTTTGCATACATTGCTCATGCAATGTGGTACCCCAAAAGAGTTGTTCTTAGAGTTAACGTGGCCAGACAACAGAAAATGTGCCTCGTCCGAAAACCAGACATTGTCAAGAAAGCCTGGCACAGCGTCAATTTTGTTGCAAAACCAGTGGCACATGATCACTCGTTTCTTCATGTCGTCAGGTGTAAGCTTATGTTTAATCTGTATCCTGTAAGGATACATGTTGAGATCTGTGAATAGAATTCCCCGTACAGACTCCCGGTTGATTCCCAGCTCCTGACTTCGCCGACGCAAAGACTTGCCTGGGCTGCGGACAACAGAGTCTCTGACAGCAGCAACTTTGCGGATTGCCCTTGATAATTTTGGTCGTCCAGAGTGTGGTTGTCTGTTTGTGTCTTTACGGTTGAGGTTTAGCACAGTCCCATGGGTTCTGAACTTGTTGACCAGTCTGTAGATCATTGAGTGGACAGGAAATTCACGACATCCAAACCGTTTTTTGATTTGCAATTGAGCTGCATGAATAGAGTTTTCCGGAAAATATGCCTCAACTATAAATATCTTTTGTTCAGCAGTCCATGGCATCTCGAAGATTAAATTTGGTACGCTTTTAGAACATTAATTTTAATTCCTAAATTTGAAAAATGAAAAGAATCCATTTTTTATTTCAAAAGTTATTCAAGTTTAGGTGATGACCTTTTTTTGTGTGTCACCCTGTAGTACGGATATGGGACGGTAATTGTTCACCTCAGTTTTAACACCCGCTTTATAAATAGGAATCACCTTAGCGATTTTCATTCTACCAGAAAAAATGCCTAATGGATGGGAATGATAACAAATAATAATACTGTAGCTAGATAAGGATCAAATGTAGGGTCCGCAACTCCGCAATCTTTTGAAAAAAAAGAGGGTAAATCTTGATCCAGGTTTACTTTCGTTTTTAGTGTCAATATTGTGTTATAAATTTTATTAGGGGTCGGAGGATCTAACATCATGGAAGACGAGGTACGGTTAGATAAATATATCTCAGATAATTCTGGGGGTTGGAGTTGATTTGATTGGCGAAAAGAGTACCAATAGTTGAAAAATGTGAATTGAAAATTTCGGGGATTTCGTTTGTTTCTTCAATATGTGTTCCTTTGTATATGGGTTTGGGTATTTCGTGTGTGACCTTCTTTTTCCCATCAGGGAGTAGTGCGCAAAGAACGTTACACATCCTTTTTGGATTATTATTATTAGTTTCAACTTCATTGTGATAATACATTTATTTCAAAAGTTGTTTTACTTTATTGAACGTATTAGAATACTTTTTAAACTGATCTTTTCCCAAGGAGTTACCATTTCAAAATTGAATTTTGTATAGCCATTGTTTGCGCCGCGGCGGATAGAAATAAGTAAACCTTTGGTCAACCACGGCTTAGCTTGCTTTCGTTTTTGTGACCGACTAGCAATACGATTGTTATCACATTGCGTACTACTGAGAGAAATTTGGTAAATGAGAAATTTAGATCCATTTCAATGTTTGAAAAAATATTCACATATTCAAGGAATGTAGCAAATCTTCACAAAATTTTTTTTTTTTTATCAAAATTCTTATGGTCAAAATATTTCTGTGTTTCTTTTTTCGATTGTTGTTGGTCTAGAATGGATAACACGCTTCGTTTGAAATAATGCGATCTATTGTGATCGCAGAAGTTGAGGTTACTCCAGTAGGCTCCGTGATTAACGAAAGGCAAGCGTTGCTTTTAACCATGTTTAGATATTTCAAGCCAATATTATTGACACTTCCAAAAGTGTTAAGATATAAATCACCTAGTACATAGCAATTTTTGTTATTAAGTGTCAGTTCTTGAAGGTTACTATTAAGCATTGACAAGAATTTTTGGACATAAGAATTATTCGGATGTCTATATATAACTCCGATTAGGCGTTTATCTTTGTTAATTGTTAGTTCTATCCAGAGATCCTCACAACCCTGGATATTAAGGTTGTACTTATGTATAATTTCAAATGAACAGTTGTTTAAAATAGACATTCCGACTCCACCTACTATCGTCAGGAAAGATTGGTGTATAAATTTGTACCCATATATGTTTAAATTTTGTGAGAGTTCATTTTTAAGTCTAACTTCGCTTAAACAAAGTACTTCAGGGGAAAATGGGAAAGTAAGCAATAATTCATTTAAATCATCGTGGTGTTTACCGTATTTACTCGATTGTTAGCCGCCCTTGATTGTAAGTCTCCCTTGATTGTAAGCCGCATGTGATAGTGTTAAAAATTTATTGTAAGCCGCCCTTGAATGTAAGCCGCATTTACTGTATCGGTGCCTACCGTATACCGTATGGGTTTTAGCATATCTGGATGAGCACGAAAATTAAAGTATGGTTACTGGTACCCGTTCTTGAATTCGCGAATGATGTAGCACTTGCGATTAGTTCTATACCGTATCTTTAGCTTATCACAATCACAATCCTTAGCCTATCACAATTTAGAATGCACGTCACAACTCTCAACTTCCTTGTTTAGACAGTGGAAGACATAGCATCAGACAAAATACCGTATCGGCATAGCAACAAATCGCTAAGCAAAAAAATTGTAAACCGCCCTTGAATTTAAGCCGCAAACATGATGGAAAGAAAAACTTTATAAGCCGCGGCTTACAATCGAGTAAATACGGTATTTAATTTTCTTGTATGTCAGGGTAACTTAAGACTTCATTATTTTCAAATAAGAATAAAAGCGTTTTTGTTTAAAATTACCTACTGATTAACTTAACTGCTTAAAAATGCAGCATGCTCTTTTGCCAGTGGGCATGTCAAATTTTAACCAAAAAAGTATTAAAATCATCACTAATTCGGCACTAGCGAAAACTGGGCCGGAAACTTTTTTCTGATCAGAAGGAAATTTTCAACATCTTGATTAAAACCAAATTACGCATGGAATACTCATTAAAGTCTAATTATTACTAAATAGTGAGCAAAAACTTATCTCCATTTGATCTCGATCTAAAACTTCCGAAGCTTCCTTCCAAACATCTGATTTTTTATTCTATTCTTGCACTCGGGATTAAACATGTTCCAAAAGCACTGCATTTCTTCCATTTCTCTAATTAAAAGTTCAATTTGGCAATTTCATGAGTTGACCACGACGGCATTGTGGCGGCGATTTGTTAATTTGTTTATTTCAAGATTCGAACCAGGTTTTATTTATCCGCGCATTTACTACATAAACATCAAGACTTAATTTATTCGAATTCAAAAAACATTTTGAGTGCACACTTTTTGATTTGCTGCAGATTACATCCTTTTAAATCCAGTTCTTTGTCCAAAAGCTTTTTGTTTATTTCTTTGTGACGAATAGCTCATTTACATTTTAGATTGCCGTTTTGGTGTAAAAAACTGTGCGTTAAATTTGTACGCAAAATTTTGTAACTCTTGTAAGCTTAAACTTGCAATGGCAAAACAGTCTGGATTAGTTTCGACAGAGTGGAGAGGCCCATTTTGGGAGAACTGACTTGGAGCCGAGTAAAAACGTGGCATTTATCGATGTCATTGAGACTTCTTATTTTAAGGACTCCAAAAAATTTCCATTTTTTTGAGAGCTTTAGAGCTCAACTTAGCTTTGAAAGCTATGTTTGTTGGTGTGCATTGGCACATACCCAGTAGCGTAGCCAGGGGGGGGGGGGCGGGGGGCTCGAGCCCCCCCATTGGCTTGTGAAGTATGTAAAATCGCATGTTTTTGGTGCTTTTGAGGCCGATTTTTTGTTAATAATTGAAAATAGCCCCCCCATAGGAAAACAGCCCCCCCTGAAACGTTTGAATTTTCGAAATTGGACGAAAAATCACTCAATCACTCTTAATTTCTGTAAACACCTTTTTTTTTTTATGGAGACCACCTAATTTTTGGCGCGGAAAAAACCTTTGAATTTCGGATTTCGACCGAAAAATCACTCTCAATTTCGGTGAAGACCTTTTTTTTTTTTTTTTTTTGGAGACCACCTAATTTTGGCCGGAAAAACCCTTGAATTTCCGAGGTTTTCGAGAACTTTCGTCTCAATTTTCGGACAAACCGTGTGAAACTGATTCAATATCAATGAATATTCGAGTCAAGGTCGTTTGCACACTTCTCACTCTTTCAAAATAGCCCCCCCTTTTCCAAATCCTGGCTACGCGCCTGCACATACCCCCTGCTTAGCTGACTCCCCTTCCCTCTCTCTCTTTTTGGATTAGTCGCCAACTCTCGACTGATTTGTTGTTTCAAGTTAGAGTTATTCAGTCAAATTGTGAAGTTGTTGCATCTGCGTCCGAAAATCCATTGGTGAGTTTATATATTTTTGCTTTATTTACTCTAATATAATCTAATTACAGTATTGTTTGTTGTATATAAAACCGAGGATTTAAAGACTTTAAAAACTGAAACGCTGAATTATCATACACGCTATAAATCATGTATTTGTGCATCTGGTAGTTTTCAAAGTGTAACGTTACTTTAAATTTAATATGTTTGCGTGAGAGTTTTTTACACATGTTTTACGTTTTCAGAAACCGTTTGTTGGTATTTCATTTGTGGTCAACATTTGTGAATTGTGTTATCAACTTGGAATTACAACTAAATTATACCGAACGTCAGAACGTGTTATTGATTGAAGAAGCAGACGCAATAATCAAAACCCAATCAGTAACAGGCATGTTGATAACTATACTGCAGTTCTGATTAATAACTTTTCAGAATGAGTTAGGATAAGGCGAAACACCAGTTTGAAGTAAGAAACATAGAGTAATCGAGATGCGATTGTAAACAAAACAGCTGGTAACACATTTAAGTCTTTGAAGAAAAATGAGAAAAGAGTAGGCATAATGCTATAATACGTCATTGTCGATTAAATCAAAAGCGTAAAATTTCTTACAACATTTTTGCGTGATAATTGCAACGCATTCTTTTTTTTGTTGACTTCAGCGTTTTTTTTTTGTTTTTTTGTTTTGCATTCTGCGGCTAAATATTTTCAAAGCACGGCTAAAAGCTTAGTTTTCTTCGTTGAGAAGGGCGGCTTTTAGAAAACTTTCTGGCCAAATAGAGTTCGGTTCTACTTTCCCGCAAGAACTCAGTACGACTTCCTAGACACTGATTTTCATTCTCACGCAGCTGCGCAATAAAATTGCCGACAGATGACTGCAATAGTCAGCCATAATCTTGCGCAACCTTTCACACGATTGATGCAAGAAAATCGTGCAAAAAAACTTGTTCGTGTGATTCCGGCCTAAAACAAATTCGCAGCCAAACAAAAGAGTGTTTCCGCGACGTACCTTAATCCAACACAATACACACCATGTGATCGAAGTTTTCGTGTCAAAGCGGCTATACAATGAAGTTCGACAATTCGCGTTGCGAAACCAGGAGTGAAAACCGCTCGGAAAATAAAAGTGCCAATCCTGGTTTTGCTATGCAAAAGCTCATTTACAAATATGGCTTAAGTTTCGTTCCTGACCGCGAAAACCGCTGTGTAAACGCAGCCTTAGCCTCTTACGAAACTATTTTATTTTACTTACAAAAATTACCCGGTCTCGAGTCCAATTCTAAGCTACGAGACCGAGGTTCGAGACCATGACCGGGGCGAAAGAGCCAAGACCATAACCGAGACCACAAAAAATCGGTCTCGGTACTTACAGCCCTGAATAACATAACAGTACACATCAAAAATTAAAAATTTAAAACCCCACTGTCTGTTTCACCAGTAATCGTGATCATCAGGCATAGGCGTAGCCAAAATTATTGAGTGGGGGGAGGGGAGCGGCAAACCACAAATCACATGCAATGCCGTCATCAGAAATTTTCCAAAGTGAAACGTTTTGTGGGACAAAGATATTGTAGTTTGGAAGCTCAAAAGTCGTGGCCTGACGTGTTTGGCACATAACTAGGATTTTGCTATAGGGAAAGGATTTAAACCAAAAGTAAAAAATGCATTTGTGTAAATTGGGAGACGTATTGGGAAAACTTGTGTAACTCAAGCATATCACAGACGGTGGTCTGGGGGCGAAGCCACCAGCCGCCGGTGGCTATGTGGTTTGGGGGTGAAGACCCAGCCGCTGTGCAATTTTTTTGTAATTTTTTGGAAAAACTAGCTATTTTAATGCCATAGAATTGTTGAAACTGAGCTCGCGCGGGTTTGGCAACGTCGCGGTCCACACTCGTTTTAACAGGAATTGATTTTAATGAGGAAAATTTTCAAATACGCGCCTTTCGATGGTGGCGGTTTCTGCACAAGCAAAAACACAATTAAACATCACGCAAAACAAAAAAACTTGACAAATAATTCAGTTAATAGCACACACAACTAGATTGACGCCATTACCCAACGACAATACTTTGAAATAATCGGTCAGCAATCCATCAGCCAGGGCTACTCTACTACGATAACGTACATACAAACATAGCAGTCAAAACTTACCAAAAAAATCCTTGCCAAACCGGGAATCTTCAATTAAACATATAGCTCGCCACTTGAGCTCAAAACAAATTGTAACCAGCCCAGCGCTGGCCTGCCTAACAAATATAGGCCTTCTAAGCTTAGATTCTGCAGCACAGTATGTTAATAAGTACAAGCTTATGTTATGCACAAGAGGCCTAACTATGCCTGCCATCACGTACGCTAACCTAACCCCTAATACCCGTTTCGCCTAACCTAACTAACTAGCCTAGCGCAGCCCAGAAACGCTCTCACAAGCACAACGAACTGGTACAAGCATGCCAAGCAACAGGCATACGAAGCGACAGGCATTAAAACGTCACAAACACAACAACAAAGAACATTCATTCAGACAAACAGCTGCAGACAAACTAACCAAAGGCAAACAATATTTACAAGTCTTCGGGGAAATCGACAAGGATCACAATTTTCAAGTGTTTAGAGCCATTTGAAAGTACTAGATTTTTAATCTTTGAAAGCCAACTGAAAAAATCGAATTCTTTATCCTTCTTTTACTTACAGTTTAAGCCCAAAACACGTTTAAAATTTTGCATTTTGGGGTTAAATTTTGAAAGAGATTTGGGCCAGGCAGGGGAAAGCAAGGTGCATTGCCTCGTGCAATACTTTAGCAGTACATAATAATCCACTCGAAGATTTTCCTTCGAGATTTTCGCTTTGCCGTAGAAATAACCACTTGCAGAAGCACATGTAGGCCTACGACCAGGGGGCCCAGGCCCTTCCTCAATTCAAAATCAATAATTTGTTCAACGAGCATTTCTCCAAGCTAACTTTTTTCAAAGGATTTTGTCGCGTAAAAACTGGCGAGGTGGATGTGGATTGTTATTTAAAATGGTACAATAGATGATTACGCCTACTATAGCCTTGTTATTGCCCAGACCGAATTTACATTGCGCGGGGCCCCTGGCACTTTAGAGATTTTCGTAACATCTTTCTGCCAAATATTGGTGAAGAGCAAAAAAAATCTCACCATCTGAGCGGGGGTCCCTATAGCTAGTACAGTGCCTTATTATGGTAAATCAGGCTTTAGTAGTTGCATTACGTTCATAAAAAGGTTAGATGTGGCCTGAAATAGCAACTTTTAGGGAAAAAAACTCTCAAATTTTCCTGGGTTATACATTTAAATTGGTTGGCAAAAGTTAAATTGATGGGAAGCCGGGGCCTTTGGTCGTCAATATTGTTATTAATCATTGTTGTACGCAAAAAATGCTAAAAGAAACTTAAGCAACGATAGGCTTTTTTGTCACATTTTTGTCATTGGTGACATTTCGATTAGTTCCCTGCCTCCCTTCTGGCTACGCCTATGTTATCAGGTGTGTCCTATTCAAATAGAATAAGACATCTTATGTGAATAAATCACCTTTGTTTGCTGCATTCCTTCACACAACTGAGTTCATTATTATCGTCTTAGATCGTCATCATAGATAATACGGAAATGCGAATGCAGAGATGTTGTAATTACATACTCATTGTTGACACTTTGAACCTTTCTTTGGAGCGAATCGTAACGGGATATTTCGGAGTTAAAAATTTATTAGCACCACTCCAAAGGGAGATGGTTTGATTTTCAATTGACAAGTGATTACAAAAAACTGATGAAAAAGTTCCGCCGTACCGATACTTCGGTACCATTTTAAAAAAGTACCGTCGGTACCGATATCGGTTTTAAAAAAGTGCCGCGGTACTTTTGTGCTCGATACTGCCCACCTCTGGTACTGTGTTATGTTATAATAGTTGCTCTGGCCTACGCTGTCGAGCACTTTTTTGAATCGGTTGAATTCAAACTCCACTCATCAAACCTTTGTTTAGATAAACGTGCACTAAATTATAGACTTCATCAGTCCTGCGAACTTGATCGATTTTTATTCGAGTTCAAATTTAAGTTCGAGTTTAGCCTATTTTAGCAAGTCCGAGTTAAAAAGTTCGGCAAAATAACCGAGTTTTTTCGACTTCGAGTCCAAGTCTAAGTTTGAGTTCGCAGCCCTGATATTTGCACTGTTTTTCTAGGTCGCTACAACATAAACAAGACAGTGAAGGATATGCACTTATGTAGCTGTTACGAAAAACGCAATCTCAATTTACACGACTTGATCAACAACAAATATTTTTCAGACAAATTTTTTATCTTAAAATTGCTTTTTAGTGAACTCGAATTTTATTCGAGTTCAAGTTCGAGTTCAGAAAAATTATTTTTTCGAGTTCAAGTTCGAGTTCGGCAAAATAACCGAGTTTTTTCGCGTTCGAGTTCAAGTTCACGTTCGATTTCGCAGCCCTGCTTTTCAGGTGGAATTTTTTTTCCGTAATTTCCCATTAGAAATTTTGCAGTTCCACTTTACATTGCATTTGCAACGACAAAATATACGGTAAATCTGCTCAGAACTTGTTATTTTCGACATATTTTTGAAGGATGAAAACTGAACAATTTTACGCATATTTGCAATACTAAAACTTTGCAGTGGCAAATGCAGTCAACTCGGTGCTTAAAAAATGTACACAAATGTATATACAGTTTAAAAATTATGTATTGATCAATGCAAAACAGATGTGCATGCAGTTTTGTGGCAAATAAAAAATGCACGAAACTACTAACAGCATATGATGTATAAATACCTAGTCGCGGGACAATTTTTGAGCTTTGAAAGCAAAATATCCATTTCTTTTTTGCATTTCTCGGAAATGTTTCAAGCTTTGGAGCAATTTGAAATAACTTAAACGAAATAACTAAATATCCATTTCTTTTTTGCATTTCTCGGAAATGTTTCAAGCTTTGGAGCAATTTGAAATAACTAAATTGTTAATCAAAAAGGCTTTCGCCTCTTTATTTCTCCCCACACTTACTGGTCAAATTCCTTAACATGTTTAGAAGTTTACATACGTAATGCATAAGCGGAATAATTTTTTCAGTATTTGGCTAGAAAGTGCTCTAGCCTCCTTCTCTCCCTCCCTTGGTTGCTCCATTGGCAACAACATAGTATCTTTTAAGACAGGCCTGCACAGCATACGGCCCGCGGGCCGAATGCTGCCCGCGAAGCCTTTTATTGCGGCCCTCGAAATTGTTTCATTTGATCCCAAGCATCTTTTAAACAATTCGTATTTGTCGTATTGTGACGTAATGTCTGGATGCCATTGTGGGTATTCGCGTAAAACTAGAATAAGCTTGTAGCCAACAAAAGGTGTAACATTTCACATTAAAACTTTATTTTGGAGATTTGTGTTTACTATTGACATTGTCAATGCTTGCAGTGTACCTTACATTTCCATAATTTGCTATTTATTCCTGTCGTGAAAAGGTTACGATTTCTGAAAATAGTCGTTAACGGTTACAACCCTAATAAAAGATGAATGAAAGAGCAATAATGTTTTTCCTGCCAATAAGTGTCAAAAAAACAGCAATTAGATGTTTTAGCATGTAGGTAAAGAGGTAACCGATGCTTTTTACTTTTCGACGATCACAAGACGTTTCGCTGCAACGGTGGTAGCTACAACAGTGAAAGCGTGCGGCCCGCGACAAGTAGGTCTGTGTTGTTATGGCCCCGTTACTGCAGCGAGTTGTGCAGGCCTGGTTGAAGGTTAATAAACCTTTATGTGACTCGAAACTCAGGGAATAAATTCGCATGACGGTATTGTGTTTGCTACTCTAGTGGATAAATAGCTCACGACGCCATAAAAAAACACAAGTTGCACCCTTTTGGCACTTCGTTTTAAACCAGCACTGACCAAACCACTACGCATCGCAATTGCCACGTCTATGCTTAACAAGATAACGTTGCAGCGCATAGAGTCCGCGCCTAAATGTCTTGCTTGTGGCTACAGGGCCGGAGGGCGGAAAGGTTCGCTCTGAAAAGGGTGTAAATTAGGAAGAGAGGAAGTTGGCAGCAGATGGCTTCCCTGGCGGTGTCGTCTTCTGCTTTCGGGATGAATTAAGTCCTCCATTGAACCCCCATCTTCGGATGATTGATAGGTGGTCTTCACTGCTGCCCCCGGTTCGCTCGGGCACACTGAGAGCAAACTCTCGCACTCGAACATACTCGAACCTTCTTCGTACAGTGTAGGCAACTGCGCGTCCACCAACGAACACAATGTCCGTGTGTAACATTCGTACTTGCGGATCTGAATATGAATATGAACGTTCAACAACGAGTACTGTTACGTTTTCGGTGAATCTGTAAACATGTGATAATACGCACGATCGGTAGAATGGGCTTTATTCTGTTCCTCCTACATAGTGATGGATACTACACGCTACCACAAACAGGGCCTCAGAGAGAAAATTTTCCAGGGAGTACGAAGGTCGATAACGGGCCCAAAAACCTTATTGGGCCCCCCACGCCTTATAGGGACCCATGCCGTTAAATCATTTTTTGTCCGATGGGGGTAGATCTTCATTTAAAAGTGAGGGGATAACGATAATCGCATACAGTTAGGACCTATAAAAAACACAACTAGACATAAAATTGGTTTAAATCCAGCTAGGAGTCTGGGGGAGCGCTGTGAGCTTCCCCAGCGGGGTCCGGGGCAGAGTCCTGGAAGCTTTAGCATTTTTTATGTTTCTCGAGGGTAAAATACTGCATTAGATCAACATCCCAGCACCAAACTTGCTAAAATTGACGAGTAGAAAACGTGATATACGTGAAAGAAAGTATGTGAAGTGGGGATGATGACATTGACACAACATTATACAATATAATGACTTTAAAACTGCAAATCCAAATATTTTACTGACAAAAGTTTTAAGAAGTCATCTGCAATCATACACTTCACAAACCCAAATACCTATCAAACTCATACAGATAGAGTGAGTTACTTAATGATAGTAGTATAGTATGTCAACTTTGACTCCGCTCTCTGAGGTTGAAATGCTTTTGGATCTCTGGAAATGTGGGCCCTCGTACATTGCTATACCGTAGAATTAGGGCTTTCAAGACAGAGAAATGTAACAAAACGTTAATTTCGGTGCAAGTGTATGGCTTTTGATACATTTTCCTCTTTTTTTAATCAAATCGGCCACTATTGGATGCTGTGCAGCAAAAATAGCGACCAATTACCAGTACTGAATAGGCTGACTGATATTTTTGCAGTAGGCAAGTTTGATTACGGTGTTATGGAGCGATACCAAAACTTAACGCGGAAACTTGAACTCTTCCGGGCCCCTTGAGCACGGGCACCCCTAGCCCCGGGCCCGGGTACCATGTACCCCCTGAACCCCCCAATCGCAGGCCCAGACTACATACCTCATGTCGTAAAAAGTCGCTTTTGTCACGATGAAATTCTTTCATCAGAGTCGAAGCGCCAATCAGTGGTTGTTCCATCAACTTGTCGAGGTCAAGACGAAGTACCCCGAGCCGTTTCTGTTGATCGTCAAGTTGCCTCGCCTAAATACGCTTCAAGTTAGTTAGGTAAAATTCTTCTACGTCTACATAGGGGAGTTCATGGAGCTGCAAGCTGAGACAAGTGGTCGAGTGAACAGAGCGTCTACCACTGAGTTGGTATACGCGGGTTTGAATCCCGATTGTATCAAACCAAACACTATCAAAATTGGTATTCACAGCTTTCATGCTTGACGTTCAGCGTTAAAAGAAACAGTGCGAAGCTTCCATCGTGTGTGGTAGACTGGTGGCAGCTTCTCCCGAAAACCCCAAAGGTTTCTTCACTGTTTTCTGGCCAAGGCAACTTCTGTGAAAGGTGTAATTACAATTAGTGGAGCATAAATTATATACTAACACAACAAATGATTAATTTCATTAAAAATATAATCGCTGAAGCTTGTTTCAAGGTGCGTTTGGTTGTTTACTTTGAGCCTTTGTCAAAAACTTTAAATAAAATTCAATTATAACACAATTCGCTAGACAGAAAAATGGCAGTAATCTTAAACCTCGACAGACTGTTCCAGTCATAGGCGCACAGGCGTAATGGGGCCCCAAGGGTCCCGGGCTCCCCCAATTGAAATGCCACCAATGATAAAAATGTGACAAAAAAGCCTATTGTTTTTTCAGTTTCAGTTTTTTTAGCATTTTTCGCGTACAACAGTACACGTATGCAACAGTAATCAACAAAAATAATGCAGGGGTGGCCTAAAGTCACCAGACAGTAAACTTTTGTTTTAATTTTGATTTGCTGTCAGGTGACTTTTGGCCAACCCTGTATTGACAATTAGGAGGCCCGGGCTCCCTCCATTTAATTCTTGCCAACCAATTTAAATGTATTACCCAGTTGAAATTAAGGGTTTTTGTCCTAAAATATGCTACCTCAGGCCCTCATCCAAAATTTTTATGAAAGTAATGCAATAACCCGAGCGGGATTTACCATATGGCACAGTGCCAGGGGCCCTGCGCTCAGATGGTAAGACTTTTTTTGGTCTTCATCTATATTTGACAGAAAGATGTTGAGAAAATCTCCAAAGTGTCAGGGGCGCGGCGCAATGTAAATCTGGTCCAGGCAATAACTTGGTTAGCGTAACCATCTGTTGTATCATTTTTCAATAACAATTCGCCTCCATCTCGCCAGTTTTTACGCTACAAAATACTTTTGAAAACAGTTAGCTAATGGGGAATGGTCATTGAACAAATTACTGAGTTTGAATTGAGAGGTTCTAGGCTACCTGGCCATATATGTACTCCTGCAACTGGCTATTTTCATGACAAAACAAAATCTCCAACGAAAATCTTCAAGTGGATTATTATTTACTGCTAAAATACTGCAGGAGGCAATGTACCTTACTTCCCTTAACTGGGCCAAATCACTAACAAAATTTAACTCCGAAATGCAAGATCTTAAACGTGTTGTGGACCTAAATTGTAATAAATAGAGGATTGAACAATTTAATTTTTTCAATTGATATTCAAAGGTTAAAAATCTAGTTCGTTCAAATGGCTCTGAACACAAGCGAAATGCATAGGTGGGCACAAGTCCGTTAATCCGTTAATAACGAAGCTAACTTTTTCATTAACTCGTTAATTCATTAAAAAGTTTTTTCATGCTAACGGACTAAATTAGCTTCCGTTAAGTTCTGTTAACTTTTGTTAAAGTTTTTATCGCTAATATCTTGCACCATTCATTCATCGGACCGGCACCAACCAGTTTGCACTGGTAACGCTTGTTCGCATTAGCACGAGTTTTATAGAAGAAAGCGAAGAAAGGAGCTCTTTTTTGTGGCAAATAATAAGTTGCAGCCTCATACGTCGCTGTTCGCAATTTCCAAAGATTTTCCGATCGCAGCTTTGTTAGTGTATTTGAACTTATTTCTATCTTGAAATTAGATTAGACTGTAAAATATAACTTCCAAAACACAAAAAGACCACCATGGCAATAAATATTTCCTTACAATCAGCTCAACAACGTCAATACATGTTCTAGAAGCGAGTGAACAAAAGGAAATGTAAATTACACGCAAAATATTAACATATTAACGGACTTCATTACTTCCGTTAATTAAAGTTGAAAACAACGGATTAACGTTACGGAGATGTGAAGTTTGTTAACGGACTAGTGGTTAACGAAGCTAACGTTTTGCATTAACTTGCCCACCTATGGCGAAATGTGATTCAATGACAATAGCTTTCTTTCAAAGAATTATAAAAAATTGACCAGCGGCTGGGGGCGAAGCCCCTCTGTCAGGCCCCCCTCTGTAATACGTTTTAGTTAGACTAGTTTACTTAACACGTTTCCCAATCTAGACATTTTCACTTTTTAACTTTCGGTTTCAGCCCTCTCCCTTCAGCAAAATCCTGGTTACCTGCCAAACCAGTTAAGTGCCAATAAAACAGCTTCTGATTTTTCATTCTACGGTATCTTTGCCCCACAAAAAGTTCCTTTTTTGAAACTTTCTGATGACGTCAATGCATTTGATTTGTGGTTTAGCACTCCCCCACACCAATCAAAAATCCTGGCTACGACTCTTCCAGTTGTTGTTGAGATCATCAGGGGTGTTTGCCAAAAACGCAACAAAGTTTTATAACTCAGCGTTGTTTACTTCTTACAGCGTTGGATTAGCAATCAAAATCAGAGTTGTAAACGGGCCGACTAGCACAGCCTAAACCCGAAAAATGATTTGAAGCCAAAACCAGATCGGAAAAGCCCGAAAGTATAGTTAGGTGCGAAATATGTGTGCAGTTTAATTACTCGTATGCGGTTGAAATAAAAGTACTTACGTACTACTGTACTACTGTATTTGAGACGCAATAGTTAAAATTGTGTAGGAATAATCGTATTGATGCTGCAACATAGTCACCATTCAGTGTTGCAAAGTTATTTAACTACGCGTTTATAGTACCAAAAAGTCTAAAACACAACGCAAGCACAATTATATCAAGCCCGACATTAATCTAAAGCCCGAACCAACCTGAAAAGCCCGGCTCGACTTACAACTCTGATCAAAATGCTGTCAACTTTAGGCAAAGTGTTGCACCTCGAGACGCATCTACAATTAGTGGGAATCTGATTTATCAGTACGAATGAATAAGGTCACAGCTGATCTTACCAGGGGAAGGGTGGAAGATGCGGTGGGCATCAGCGGGCGTCGGAACTTCAACTCAGATCCGATCCCAGCGGACAAAGGAGCAGCAGAGAGAAGAGCGGCGTTGCGGTTGATAGAGGATATCCACATCTGGATCTCTTCTTCAGACCTGAACAGAACTCAACGAATCAAACTTTAGTCTTTTCCAATGATGAAGATATAATAAGAGTCAAAGATAATTAAAGTGTTGGTGAGAAAGCAATAGCAATAGTTATCAACCTAACACAAAAATCTGTTCAACACGGTTTAAAAAATCGAAGAAAAAATCTTGATTTGACTCGCCGAAAAGCTGTGAGCGAGTAACGAGTGAACGGAATTCAACACCTCTTTTGGGGCGTTGTAGTTGCATCTATGCGACACCTACTAGTGCTGACGAACCGTAGTCTAACTTGACTATTTAAGGATTTGAACACCAGTTTTCCGTTCCTAAGTCGGCCAGGTTTAATGGCTTAACCAAGTCGATGTTTCTCATTTTCATTCTTGTTTTGACGTTAGCATTTTCAAACGTGTTTCCTAGCACAAACGAGCTCTGCGAAAATAAATTCTGCGTAATAACGGAATCAAGAATATTGCGAACAAGAATATTCCTAAAAAGTTCAAATTTTGAAAGTTAAAAAATATCAGAAATCATAGACAAAGACATCATTAAAATTTCAACAAAAATTCAGAAAGAACACAAGACAATTTTTCAAAACGGGTATTTACCGCACTTGCGGAATTAGCAACGGAAGGAAACCAAATTTTCTCCCTTGCGAGTTTGAGTCCGATTCTCTACCGCTGCGCCAGCCGCGAGTACTATTAAGTTTTCTGCTGATCTTGCGGTTATTCCAAACCAGCTTCAAGACCTTTAACGATGGTGTTGCACACACACTCACCCTGCTTGATAGAGAGCGCTGCTCCTGTTAGCCAGAGTTAAGCGGAATACATTTTGCCGCTTGGTGGCGCCGCCTGGTTGTTCAACTTCAGCCAGACAATGATGGAGCAACACCTTGCTAACGTCACTTCCGTCTTTCTAAAAATGCATAAACTCTCAACTTTTGCAAGCTCACAAGCTTTGAAAACAGATGTTAGGAAAGGCAGTTGGCGTAACCAGAAGTTCGGGTCAGGGTGCAAGCTTCACCTGATATTCGCTGCATTTTTCTGTTAAACTAAGGTGAAGAATCAAAAAAGTGAATAAAAGTTCTTTACAGGAAATCCAATGCTTTTTTTGTCGCATTTAGGTGGAGACCAGAAACTCGTTGCACTTGGGGGGCCCATGATTCAGAAAAGGACCCACATCTGGGGGGAAAATGCCTTGTCTTTCCCAAGTAGTTACGCCAGCGTTGGCAGGCCTCTCACAAAAGTAGCCACAAAGCGTTGAGACACAGGTATAGTATCGTTGAAACTCACAAAATTTATTGCACAAACTTTCTCAGAAGCTTCGCTGTTGCTCGCCCAAAACAAAAGTAACTACGTCTTTCGATATGGACCGCTTGTCTTACTTTCCTTTTTTTAGAATTCTTTATTATTAATGTTTTTCATTTGAACTCTTTTTTTCCAAATATCGACCTTTCGTTTTAAAAAGTTTCTTGATAGTTTTTTATTAGTTCAGGGATTTACAAAATAATAGCAAAAGCTTACAATTATTGAGATATTTGCTTGAGTGAGTTTTGTTATTATAATGTACGAGTACCTTTTAACTTTTATTTGTTTTGCTTTAAATAAACTCCAAGAATACGCGAATCATTTTTGCACATAATGCAAGTACATAATGTCACTTCTTATAGCTTGCCATAAAAAAATTATTATAAAGAAAAAAGGTCAAAAGACAAAAAATCAATTTCTATTTTAAGTAATCAGCCGAGTTTTTTTAGGCCTTTTTTATTTTGCCATTGTTGATTTATTTAAAGATAATTTTCAATAACCAAGATCACTAACAAAGACAATTTTTAACAAAGCAAGAATGAATTTGAGTGACTTTGTTCTCCAATAAAATTTGAAAACAAATGAAAAACAAAAAAATAAGACTGGAATTTCACGGAAAATTAAGAACAGCCAGCCTCTATCTACTGTAAAATGTACAGGGTTTTATAAAAAAAAAAATTCGTACGTGACCGTTCGAGTCGTGAAATGTGCAACAAATTTCTTCTTTTTTTGTCCCCGCTACTCAAAAAGAGTACCACGTGGTTGTTGTAGCGCTAAATTGTAGATTAATTTTTATTCAGAAGTGCTATTTAAATGTTGTAGGAACTGGATTTATAAAAATTAATGGAAAA
The DNA here is from genome assembly GCA_963965965.1 of Trididemnum nubilum. Taxonomy (NCBI): domain Eukaryota; kingdom Metazoa; phylum Chordata; class Ascidiacea; order Aplousobranchia; family Didemnidae; genus Trididemnum; species Trididemnum nubilum. The sequence goes on from OZ014490.1 coordinate 34,601,067, forward strand.
TTACAATAGGTACGTTTAAGACACAAATGCCAGAAATCTACTTCAGAAATTTTCAAGGAGCGTTTCTCAAAATTTAGCAGCCAGCTGAATAGCACCACGGCTCAGTAGCGTAGACAGGAGAAGCTTTGTGCTATGCCTACCCCTCTGGTATGTGAAAACCTTATATACATTTCGCCACTCAAAATCAGTGACAGCGGTGGAGTCGAGGACACAACCTCGAGGCCAAGGCCAAGGACTCGAAAAAAATCCAAAGCCAAGGACCGACTTTTCGAGGATAGACCCTCTCGAGGCCAAGGACAGAAATGGTTGAGGCCAAGGCCAAAGACCAAGGAGACAATTTTTCGAAATTATGGTCGATAAATTTTCCATTATTTTTAAGAGCAAAAGTCTTTAAAATATTGCATTTTGTTAAGTTTTTTATGGTAATTCGAAAATAGTAGTTTCTAAAAATAATGAACGTCATTTTGAAGTTTTACATGATAGCAGCAATGTAGATTGCTTTCCGTAGCGATATCGTGGTAATAAAACAATTAAGGCCGCAACTCGTGAATTGGAAATGGTAATAACTAATGACTGCAAACTCTAAATGTGGAAATGGTCAATTTTCAGGTCTTAATTTCATCAGTTAAGGCCAGGTGCAAACGTCCACTGACTATGGATCCCCATTTTTTCAGTAGTTTCTCAAATACAGTACAAATCATATTGTTTGATCACACGTTTTCGTTTCACAGAAATTTTTTAATTTTATCATAGTTTTTTGATATTGCATAGCGACTATGATATTATTATTCCAAAGTATTGCAAAATACTGTAAATTTATATTTTTGAAATGAAATGAGGTACCGTACTTGCAAGTCTTTGTAAAAAAAACAAGTTCTGGGGGAGAGGGCAAAGTTCCCATGCCTCCTTTGAACAATTTTAGTAATTTTTTTTTAAAAAAAATAGCAATTTTAGGAATATTACGCAATTAGATTTCCAAAGCAATTTGAAAAAGAAAATACCGTAAAAGTTAAGTTAGAAAAACTTAAATTAAGATAGGAAAAGTTATGTTAGTTTCCGCACAGTTTCCCAATCCTAATTTTCAGCCAATCTTTTATTTACGTTTCAGTGCATGTGATGTCTCTTCAGAGTCGTGCATCTAATGCCTATCAATGAATGAGCGCATACGTTTTGGCCGCCAAAAGATACTTTGTAAAATTTAAATACGTAATTTATCTGCAAAAAGTAACCTGAGAATCCCAGCAGCCCCCAATTGAAATTCGATTAAAGGTAAAAAGGATGGCAACAAAGCCTATTGTTTATTCAATTTCAGTTTCTTTTAGGATTTTCGCGTACAAGTTATTAACAATAATATTATTGTTGACGACCAAAGGGCCCGGCACCCCTCAATTCAAACTTTTGTCAATCAATTTAAATGTACCGGGTGTTCATAAAGTCCTGATACAAATTCAAAAGTTTTTTATGAAGTCAATTCTCAAAATATCTTAACCAGGTTGGTTTTATTTTTATCAGTGCTGCTTAAAGTTTTTATTTAAAATAAAATTTTGTGTTTCAGATATAATTTTTGAATGTTTTATGAATGTGTTAAACAAACCCTTATTTATTATGGTTACTCCTCAAGACAAGGTCCAATGCATAAAGTGTATCCTGGTTCATTGAAACAATATTGGACGTTCAGACTCAGCGAAGGTTCAGGAGTAAGTACGGAAAAGATCCACCATCACGTTCTTCAATTTCTTGATGGTACAAGAAATTTATGGAGACAGGATCAGCGTTGGATATAGTGAGAAGTTCTTCATCCTCAGAAAATTCTTCACCTTCAGAAATTCGTTGCAACATGTTATCTGCAAGCTCTTTTCGTTTTGGCTTGTCATTTGGCTGAAGTCTCTGTAACATTTGCCCTTTGTAAGCATACAATTGTAACCTTTTGTGTAGAACCTTATTCTGTTGTAGGTTTTAATTCCAATTCTCTGGCAGCGGAACGAACGGACTTCACAGGAGAACGACTAAACGCTTGTCTTTCACTCTCGATGTTTCCCGCAGATGTTCTTGGTCGCCCACTTCTCACTGCATCCAACACTGACCCTGTCTCCATAAATTTCTTGTGCCATCAACGAATTGAAGAACGTGATCGTGGATCTTTTCCATTCTTACTCCTGTACCTTCGCTGAGTCTGAACATCCGATTTTCTTTCAATGAACCAGGATACACATTGGGCGTTGGGTCTTCTCTTGAGGAGTAACCATAAAGAAGGGTTTATTTAACACATTCATAAAACACATAAAAATCGTATCTAAAACACAAAATTTTGTTTTAAAAAGAAAACCAACCTGGCTAAGATATTTTGAGATTTAGCTTCATAAAAAACTTTTGAATTTGTATCAGGACTTTATGAACACCTAGTATAATCCCGGAAAAATTCAAGGTTTTTGTCCTAAAACTTGCAACCTCTGGCCTTCATCTAACCTCTCCATAAACTTAATGCAAAAACATGATTAGTAACCATCTGTCGCGATCGTTGATACTTGGCTAGAGTACAACCTTTAATCTCTAGAATCGTCCACGTCGACCAAAACTAGAGAACGAATGAGATCTTAACTGACAAATCAGAAATGGCAGTTGATAGTTCCTTTAGCTTCTTGAATCTCAGAAAGCAGCACACCAATCTTAAAGTAAAACTTCCATTTAAGATTGAAACACAAAGCCACTCTCACAGAGCAAAATCGCTCCACTAAACTTCTTACTATCGACCAATTCAGATAGTAAAGACCTAACCGCGACCGACCAGGTTCAGGTCGCCACTACACACTCTCACGATCGACCAATTCAGATCGCCAACTATACGGCTACACAAGCCAACCACAGATACACAAACTCGGCAAAACTGCCTGCGAAACTAATATCTAAAAATTACCAATTCTTAGAATATTAGAATCTTAGAATATTAGAATGAAAAACAAACCGCCTATTTATACCACGGCAAAAGCTATCGAATATCCCAGAAAAATCTATGATCTGTCACAATAGAAAAAACTACACGAGCTTACGATAACAGATTTCGATCTAATTATGACGTCACAAAGTTCAAGTCTAAATATAGCAAGTAAAACATGTAAACAACTAATCATTCCGGTAACTAATAGAAGACAGTAGAACATATTACAAAGAAATTATCTCGATTATGCCAAATCAGAAAAAGTGGCAAAAGTAGCAAATCAGTCACGTACACGTTAAAACACAACAAATAATCATACCTCAGGCATTCAAATTATTATTCGTGACACCATCTATTATAACAACTTCAAATAACAATCCACATTCACCTCGCCAGTTTTTTCGAGACAGAATAAATATAAAAAAAATAGCAAAGGGAAATCTTTATTGAACAAATTATTAAATTTGAAGTGAGAGACCCCGGGCCCTCTGGTCGTACTTGTAATCCTAAAACTGGTTATTTCTATTGCAGAACAAAGATCTCCCACGCAAATCTTCAAGTCAATTGTTACTTACTGCTAAAAATATTGCAGAAGGCAATATACCTTGCTTCCCTTCACCTGGATCAAGTCAATTACAATATCATCCAAAAACATGCTAGGCTTTAAACGTGAACAGTAAGCAAAGGGAAGACTGAACAATTTAATTTTTTCAATTGACTTTCAAATCTTAAAAATTTAGTTCTTTCAGGTGGCTCTAAAAACTTGCAAAATGTTATCCAAATGGCATTAAAATAGCTACTTTTTCCAAAAAATTACAAAATTTTTCAATCACCCATAACCCTCGGCGGCTGGGGACTTCGCCCCCAGACCACTGTCTGTGATACGTTTGAGTTACATTAGTTTCTTCACCGCGCCTCCACAATTTAACACATATTTTGAGAACACTAAATTGTGGTAAAAGACCTTCCCCTTTAGCAACATCCTGTCTGCGCACCAACCTAGGATCCAGGCTTCTGACCTTCCATTCCAAGGTATTTTTCTCCCTTAAAAACTACTTCCTTTTGAAAATCGATGAAGACGTCATATTGCATGTGATTTGCGGATTGCCCTCCCCTCAATCAAAATTCTTGGCTACTCCTATTTCAGACTTCAAGAAATATTTATATTTGGTTATTTTCCTATTTTAACCAATCAAAAAATATGCTGGCCTTAAGCCGAGTACAGGACATTTTCGAGGACCTGTAGGGTTCGAGCCCAAGGACTTCAAAATGTGTCCTCGAGGCCAAGGGCATCTTCGCGGACTCCACCTCTGATCAGTAATATCTTTCCCTTTTTTCGGAAAACAACGCATTCGGTTCTGACGAATAAAAAATGAAAGCAGAGTAAAACCGGTAAAAATTGAGGTTTCTTGAAGTGAAGAACTTATATGGTTTTCACATCAATTACGGAAGAAAGCCCTCTTTAAGGCTTTTTTTGCAAAATCCTCCTACGTCACTGCCACTGTTTAGGTCCGGTCTACACTAAGCGTAAAAACACAAGCGTACAAACATAGCCTTTGCTTTATTTCAAACAAATTTGGGTACGCCCGATGTGTCACCTTATAATCGCAGAAGGCAAGAAGCTGCCAGTTGGTAATTATAAACAAAGAATACGCTTGCTCACTCACGATTTTACGCGAAGTGTAGACCTGGATGTACAGAGCAACTTCTAAAAGTTTATGGTTAATAACTCACCTTGACTAGGTGCAGTTCAAGGCCATGCAGCGCCACCATCAGAAGTTTCCATTTTCGTTTCCTCCTTAACGCTGGAAAACAAAACATTTAGGTCACTGTGATTGTCGGCGTAGCTTTTGCTTTTTCACTAAACTCGTATTTGGAACGAGGTGAAAAAGAAGGGATCTACAAATGTACAAAACTGAGACCGCGGGAACCATATTTCTGCCACCCATTTTTTCAGTTGACGAATTAAACGAATTTGACGTTTTAGGCCAGGGGTCGGCAACCTACGGCCCGCGGGCCGAATGCGGCCCGCCAAGGCATTTTACCTGGCCCCACGACCTTTTATTGTCATCCGGCCCGCGACCTTTTTTCTTTTTTCAATGATAGATATGCAGCAATAAACAGCCGAAATGATTTTCATCTCTTGGCGAAAACCTTTGCTTTTTAGTTCTCGCCATCAATTCTGCCGAAAAAAGGCCTGAATTTCTGGCGAAGACCTTACTCTTCTGGTCCGCTGGAATGGTGGCGGTCCGCTGGAACCTTGTTGGGACTGAATGTGGCCCACTAGTTCAAAAAGGTTGCCGACCCTTGTTTTAGGCGGTGACGAATTACGCGATCACCAGTGCACGCGATAGACTGTTGCTGAACTAACGAAAATGTAACGAATAAGGAGTGAACTGACGAAATAGGCTGTGATGAATAAAGGTGGATTTACACAGTATCCGCAATGCGCATTTTTATGCTTTTTTACGAATACGCAAATTTCGCACGTTTTGTATGCACAGCATCCGCAATTGCCGAACATTTTATTTGCAAATATCAAAATGAAGCAGAAAACAGCTTGTGCTGTGGTATCTGCTAATTATCACTTGCTTTTGTGCGTCATCGCAGCTGTTTCGGAAAAAGAACGACGAACTAAGTAAACGTTAGGCGTAGATCAACGCGTTGTTGTATTGTTACCGTAAGTAGCATTGGCTTTTAGTCCAATTTTAACAAAATAGGCTATCGATTCGACTAGCAGCAGTATTTTAACTTACTCCCAAAACAAAGCTACCAAGCTTGCTACAAAAGCAAATTCTTAATTCAACTTGACAGAATTATTACTCAACTTTAAAAGTCAGCGCTTTTCCAAAATTAGCCGCAGAGTGAACTCAGTAGACCTACTCTCACCTGGGCACGCCCAACCTAACTAATAGGTGGTCGACGTAACTAGCTACTAATCAAAACCCAACTCAGAACAACCGTAACTCTGACAAAACCACTGAAACTGATGCTTGCTCAAATAGCCTAGCCGCGTAGGGCGCAGCTAAGCCCACTTTTCTGCATGTATGAACTAAATGGTGTACTATTTGCATCCCTGCTGCTTACACTTGTGAAATTTGGAAACGTGATGTTTCTTATGAAAGACTGAAGTATGGTTTTGCAGAGTGTCAGTTTTCTCTTTGCTTTACGCGCTACTTGGTAAATAAAGAAGTCTATTTCTCTCTCTCTACTGATACGTATGGAACAGGCCCGGCGCCAAGATAGCGTGACTGGGGGGCATAAATAAATTTTGGGGAGCACGAGGACTTTATTTATGTGAATTCGAGAGTGTGGATCAAACGAAAAAGGCGAAGACCAAAAAAATAGGTCTTCAGTTCAAAAAGTTCCACAAATTCTAGTTGTCATCTTAAAAATCTTGCGATTTTCCACGAATTCTAAAGTGAAGGCCAAAAAAAAAAGGTCTTCAGGTCAAAAAGTTCCACAATTTCTGGTTTTCATCTCAAAAATCCTTCGATTTTCCACGAATTCTGAGATGAAGACAAAAAAAAACAAAAGTGTTCGTCCCAAAATCTACGGGAAGTTTCACGAAATCCGGTGTGAGTCCACAAAAACTACGAAAAAACAGTTCTTGCTCACGAATTCTAGGGCAAAAAGCACTATTTTGCGAGTATCAGGCCTCGATTTGCACTCCAGTAACCCAGAGCCTATTAATTTCTTCGGGGCACAGTCCTCGTTTGCGTGGGCACAAGCAGTCGTTTGGGGGGGCACGGCCCCGGAATGCCCCCCGTGGCTCCAGGCCTTGTATGGAAGCGGACAAAAGTAGAGCCGTGCTCTACTTGGTGCATACGTAAAATTTGCGGATGCGCTTTCGTCCGGACGACAAAAACAACGGATGTGCGTATTCTGCATAGGCGTAGCCAGGGGGGGGGGGCGTCCCCCCCAATTAGAATACCACCAATGAAAAAATTATGACAACATAGCCTTGCGATGTTTAGTTGCAGTTTTGTTTTTTTTTCAGTAATTACGGACATAACAGTAATCAACAATAATATTAATGAAAACGAGGGAGCTCCGGGGCCCCTAACTAACAACCAGGGAGCTCTAGGGCCCCTAACTAACAACGAAGGGGCCCCGGGGCTCCTAACTGACAACCAAGGGCCCCCAGGGACCCTAACTAACAACCAGGGGGCATCGGGGCCCCTAACCGACAACCAGGTAACCCCGGGGCCCCTAACTAATATACAGGGGACCTTGGGTCCCTAACTGACCACCAGGGGGCCCCGGGGGCCTTAACTAACAATTAGGGGACCTCGGGGCCCCTAACTGACACACAGGGGGCCCAGGTACCCCTAACTGACAACCAGGGAGCCCCGGGGCCTCTAATAAACAAGCAGGGGGGCCCGTGACCCATAACCGACAACCAGGGGGCCCCGAGGCCCCTAACTGACGACCAGGAGGTCCCAGAGCTCCTAACTAACAACCAAGGGGCCTCAGGGCCCCTAACTGACAACCAGGGGCCCCCGGGGCCCCTAACTGACAAACAGGTGGCCCCGGGGTCCCTAACTAACGACCAGGGAGACCCGGGCCCATAACTGACGGCCAGGGGGCCCCACTGCCCCTAACTAACGACCACGGGGCCTCGGGGCCCATAACTGACAACCATGGTGCCCCGGGGTCCTTAACTGATGACCAAGGGTTCCGCGCCAGGGGTCCCTGAATTTGAATTGTTAACAATTTATATGCAAAACCGTTGAGAAATCCAAGATTTTTGTCCTAAAAGCTGCAACCCTAGGCCCTCATTTAACGTTATTATGAACAGAGGTGGAGTCCTTGAGGGCGTCCTTGGCCTCGAGGACAGATTTTGAAGTCCTTGGCCTTGGCCTCGAAGCCTCAAGTCCTCGAAAATTGCCCTGTCCTCGGCTCGAGGATAGCACTATTTTTTTGTACCATTGAAATCTTGTTGGAAAACGCCAGAAACCTTGCGAAAAATTTGAGAAGACCTTTTTTGGTTTCCGCAATTGGAAATCGCCTGAAAAATTATTTTATTGCGATTATTACTGGGCAACGGTGCAAGCGAATCTGCTACCGTTAGGTAAAGTCCACCTACACATTGCGTAAGCCTCATTTGGACACATTGCAACTGTAACTGTTATAACCGACATGTTTGACGTCCTTATATGATTTCCGTGGTCACACAAGGGGAACCCTTGTAGTAGGGATAGCCTATGGCTATCCTTACTGCAAGGGTTCAGCGATTTTTTCACTTGTTTATTTTAAGTACCACAAGTGAAAAATCGTTTATTCCCTACAAAGCCTCTGCCGCTGTGCAAGCCCTTAAGGTTTGTCCAGTTCGGCCAAGAGTCTTGTCCAGCTGGGGGAATACCTTCATTCAGAGCGGCTGTAGATGCTTGAAAAAGTGTCTGCAGCTCTCAATACTACTCCCACTACCATCCCACAAACTCCACACATTTCCAAAAATCCACAAAAAAAAAAAAAAAAAAAAGCTGGTGAATAACTTTGTTAAAGAAGCTGTGGGCTGCCGATGAGAGCTAAAAGCTCGAAACAGAGCTGTCCAGCTCTGTGCACCTTGTAACTGTTATGTTATTTTGTTTGGTTACTGGTCGAACTCGTTCCTTTAAGTACATGGCCAGTTTATTAATGTTACATTTCGTTACTACATTGTGAACAGTAGTTTTGGTGATTCCAAAATATTTAACACGAATATCTTGGTAAAGCTTGCAAATGCCTACATGATGATTTGGTGTTTCATCCTCTAGGCTACATTTTGGACACAAAGAAACTCAGCACGACCTGTAGTTTTCTTGTGTCGCCGTAGATTGCAGTGGCAAGTTAAAAGTTGCTGTACTCTTTAACTGAGGCCTCTTAAGGTTAAGGAGACGTATTGTTAGTCGAGAAGACGTCCAACCTACAGACTCCTTCATCCTCAAGCAGTCCTTCCGTTGATTCCACATAGATTTCCATCTATCTGTGGACCAGTCCTTAACCGTGCTAACACAGCTCGCATACGGGACTGTAATAAAAGGATCAGGACCATGTATTATTGATTTAGATCCTGATTTGGTACTCTGCCACATCGTTACCATGTACCCCTGCATGTCCAGCAATCCAAGCAATACTGACGTGGTTTTGTTTACCTAACTGATTTAGGATTCTAATGCATTTGAACACTGTAATTGATGTCACAGTGCACTTTATGGGTGTTTTGACAACTGCTTGACTATCAACCAGCAGAACAATACTTTGATTGTGCATTTTTTCCAAAAGCAGGTTTTTTGCCACTTTTAAAATAGCTAAGACTTCAGCCTAGAACACAGTACTGTAAATTACAAGGTGGAAAAATGCTTGTTATGGGGAGTTGTTTGGGTATTCTGCATAAAAACCCGCACCTACTCTCCCATCTAGTTTCGAGCCATCAGAGTAAAACTTGACAATGTTCTGATTTAAAACGCTTTCAGACCTGATAGCATTCTTTTTATTATCCAAAATTTGACATTTAAAATTTCTCTCAAATACCTTTGTTTTCTTTATACGGTCAGCTGGCATTTGCAGCAGAGGTAAGAATCTTCTAGTCTCATTGCAAACATCAACATGGCTTGTCGTTTTCCCAAAGGAACCAGCTGGGTTGACATGCCAGAGCCCAGTAACAGTGATTCTGTATGACCCTCGCACTGCCTCATCCAATAAGAATTCCTCAATGGGAGTTATGTTGAGCTGAGACCGCCAGCCCAGGACACACATACATAGGACACGATGGGACGTATCATAGCTGTGTATATCCATTTCATCATAAGTGGTTTTATTCCCTTCGTTTTACCCACAATTTGTCTACATTGCATTCATGCTGTAGTTGTTTTGCGGGTAATTCAGTTAATATGTGGTTTCCAAGTTAGCTTGCTGTCCAGAGTAACACCTAACACTGCTAACAGCCTTGCTTCTTCGGAAAGTTCAAGTTTTGAACCATTCTTTGACAAGGAACCCAAATCTGGATTCCGTTTGTGAGTGAACAGTACAATTTCGGTTTTGTTGCTGCTAATCTGTAGCTCTTATTCCAAAGCCCAGTTTTGGGCTATACTTCTGATCCAAAGCATATCAGCACCAGTGACCAACACTGCTAGATCATCGGCATAGGGTTGAACATAAAAGCCCTTGCTACGTAACTCTAGCACTAGCAAAAATTTTTTTGAAGACCTTTTTCTTGAAATCGCCTGAAAAAAAAATTTTTTTTGGAGAACACTTGCGTCTGTGTCCTTGGTCCTTGGCCTTCGCCTCGAGCATTCCTGTCCTTGGCCTCGAGGGGGCCTGTCGTCGGAAGGGCTGTCCTTGGCCTTGGCCGCGAATTTTTTTTGTGTCCTTGGCTTTGGCCTCGAGCCTTGTGTTCTCGACTCCACTTCTGATTATGAACTTAATGCTATACCACAGGCGGTAATACAAACTCCCCAATTGAAATACTATCAATGATAAATATAATGAGAGCATAGCCAGTATGTTGTCGTTGTGCGGAATTGCAGATTTTTTAATTTAGGATTTACGCGTACAAAAGTAAGTAATAATAATGACGACCACGTGTCCACGTCATAATAATGTCATGCAATTCTTGGAGGTTTCAAAAAACTGTCAAGTGACTTGACTCGAGTCCTCCACGTTTTGGAAAAAAAGTTATTTTAATTTTGCTTTAAATGTTTTTGTTTTTTATGAAAGAACATAAGGGCGCGATCTTATCTCAAAATCGCACGCGTAGCCAGGTGGTTGTCCCAGGGGGCCCGCCCCCCCAATCGAAATGCCACCAATGACAAAAATTTGACAAAAACGCCTTGTTTCTTCATTTTCAGTTTCTTTCAGCATCTTTGCGTACAACAGTACACGCGTACAAAAGAAATTAACAATAAATAATATTGACGACCAGAGGGCCCGGCGTACCCCCTTAATTCAATTTTTTCCAACCAATTTAAGCGTACAACCGGGATGAAATCAAGGGTTTTTGTCCTAAAAGTTGCTACCTCAAGCCCTCATCAAAACTTTTGATGAACGTAAAGCAATAGCCAGCACCGTATTTGCCATATGGCACAGTGCCAGGGCCCCGCGCTCAGATAGTAGGACTTTTTTTGGTGTTCACTTATATTTGGCTGAAAGATGTAGCAAAAATCCATTAAGTGCCAGGGGCCCCGCGCAATGTAAATCCGGCCCGGGAATAACATGTTTAGTAACCGTAACCATTTATTGTACCACTTTTTAATAGCGATTCACCTCCACCTCGCCAGTTGTTAGGCACAAAATACCTTTTAAAAAAAATAGCTAGGGAAATGCTCATTGAACAAATTATTGAATTTCAATTGAGAGGGCCTGGACCCCCTTGCCGTACATGTACTTCCATGACCGGTTAACTTCATGGCAAAACAAAAATCTCTAAGGAAAATCTACGAGTGGATTATTATTTAGTGCTGAAATATTGCAGGAGGCAATGTGCCTTACTTCCCCCTACCTGGACCAAATCACTTACAATTAAAATTTTACACCATAATGTAAGATTTTAAACGTGTTTGGGACTTTAATTGCAAGTAAAAGGAGGACTGAACAATTAAATTTTTTCGATTGATTTTGAAATGGTAAAAATCTAGTTCTTTCAAATGGCTGTGAACACGTGCGAAATGTGATCAAATGGGATTAAAATAGCTTTTTTTCCAAAGCTTACAAAAATCGCCCAGCAGCTGGGGGCTTTGCCCCCAGACCCCCATAGCCACCGGCGGCTGGGGGCTCCGGCCCCTGACCCCCGTCTGTGATACGTTTGAGTACATTAGCTTACTCAAAACGTCTCCAAAGTAGACGTTTGCACTTTGTAACTATTAGTTTTCGCCCTCTCCCTTTACCAAAATCCTGGTTAAGCGTCAACAGGCTACGGCTTCAGATCTTCCATTCTACGAAATTTTTGCCCCACAAAAAGTTGCTTTTTGGAAAACTTATGATGACGTCATTGCATGTGATTTGTGGTTGGGACCCCCCAATCAAAAATCCTGGCTACGCCTATGGTATTTTGCGTGCGTATACGTACGTAAAAAAGCGGATGCGTTTTCCATACGTACAAAAAACGTAGGAAAAACGGATATTGTATAAACCTGCCTTTAGGCGAATTCTACTTTGCATGGAAGTTCGAGAAACAACGTTCTAGTCTTTGGTGGAGACGCAAGAAATAAATAAAACTCACGGCAATACTGTGGTAAGGTGGTGTTGAAAAAAGTGTGCAACTGTATTGTTATATGATCGTTTAAGTTTTAAACAATTTTGGGCAAATCTTTAGAGCAAAGTAGAAACAGATATTGTCTTTCAAGGCGAAGATCTGAAGTTCGGAACCCGAATAAATTTATAAAATTAGCTGGGAAACTAAGCAACACCGCCCTAATCCGCTCTAACGCAATTCCAACGTATCAAAATCACTAAACTATCAAAACGCTAACCTGAGTGGTTTAATCAAAACCCAAAAGTTTTAAACGCTGCCAGCAGAAAATAGATAACTCCAAGAAAATGGAAAACATGCTGTGCTTATGTGAGTATTCAAACCACTTTGAGGTCAATTAAACCAATGAAAAACGAATTAGTGATAATAATTTTAGTTCAACTTTTTTAGCTAGAGCAAAATTCATGATATAAGATCGCTTTCATCACGACCTATAACGGCAGCACAAGTACAGCTTACCAGTTACTTGCTGGCGAGCAGACTTGATTGATTGCTGCCAAACACAGGAAACTCTGGACAATCATCGTGTCATTATTGCGTCACAATTAGTGAAGCTTGTCTAGATGTTGGTCGAGTGAGCATTGACATTTGTATAAAACCAAGAAGTCGTATTGCCGATGCAGTGTGTTTGAGCTTTGCTGCTCGATTTGACATCTCTTACTTTTTTCCAGAAGTAAATTGTGTCAATCGTGCTTTGAGTGTGATTTGCGCTGGTAGTTGACCAACTGCAACTTCCACGTTAAATGCTGGATTATTCAGGGTGACAACGTCAATTGGCGAAAAAGATTTTATTAAGAGGAAAAAGCTTTGTTTTTCATCGGCATATAAAAAAAAAAGCGATCGCGGATACTCAAGTGGAAAATTTGCAACGGCTTTGAATAAATTATAACTCCAATGGAATAATCAAGCCAATAGAACCCATCAGTGGTCGAGTGGATAAAGCGTCTGCTACTGAAATGGGTTCGATACCGAGTCAAGTCAAACCAAAAATATAAAAATTGGTATTCACAGCTTCCCTGCTTCACGTTCAGCATGAAAAGGAACAGTGTACGTGAAGCCTCCACCGTTTTAGGTAGACAGGCGGGCAGGTGACAGCTTGACTTAAAGGCCAAAAAAAGGTCCCATTCCCTGTCTCCTTGAGTCCTGACCAAGGCAACTAAATATATAAAGGTGTAATTGAATTTCAAATCAAAATACTTGGAACTTTTTCTGGTGTTGTAGGCTGGTTTAGAGAAATTCCGATCAGTGGTCGAGTGGATAGAGCATCTGCAACTGAAACGGTAGATTCGGGTTCGATTCCCGGTCGGGTCAAATCAAAGACTATAAAAATTGGTATTCACAGCTTCCCTGCTTGACGTTCAGCAATTAAAGGGACAGTGTGAAGCCTCCACCGTGTGTGGTAGACAGGTGGGCAGGTGGCAGCTTGGCTCGAAGACCGAAAGGTCCCTTCGCTGTCTCCTGGCCAAGGCAACTTGGTGAATAAAATGTAATTACAATTCACTGTCCGTTACGCATTATCTCCGCGTTAATGCTGAGAATCGGTTTATTCTTTGAAAAAGGAACCAGAGTATCTTTGAATGCAAACTTCGGTTATATTCCCACTGCTCTCCCTCCCTAAAGACGCTAATCATGCAATTAAAGCTTTTTGATGCATTCTGCAATCTGCATCTTGGCCGGTCTGTATAACTAAATTATCAGCACGGCTATGTGCAATTATGCATACTTTTGTTGCCGTCGCTCTCGAGCACAGCCTTCCTCCACAGCACGCCCTGCTTCCGCGGCAACGTCTTCATCTTGCTGCTCCGCCCCGAGCCGATCTTCCTCAAATCCTCGCTTCCGGATAGGTTGCGAGATGACAAGCGCTTAACCGATTGTGATCTACAATTGCAGAAGTTGCATTGTGTGCTAGAATTTCGGAGCGCAATTAGTGTGAAAGAGATGACGCGGTGAAGCATGAAATGGGATTTAGGGGAGAAAACCTTAGCACCCTAGCACTTTTACAATTTTTTCATAGAATAACATGATGTTTGGCTCACAGTATTGTGTTCAAGTTTCTTAACTTTGACCCGCCCCATACAAAGCGGGATTCGTTTCATTTCGAAATTTTGTCCATATCGGTATTTCGAACAGGATTTATTCATATCCGCACTATCCAGAGTTCCAATCTTTCACAGATGGTAAAATTTTTTCCTGAAAGTTTTTTTAAGATGAAGGAGCATCGAACACTCTCATCGTTTATGCGCAATAATATTTTCAGAAAAATTTTGTCCGTCTGTAACGTTCCGGATACGACTTTTAACATAAAAACCGTAAGATACCAGACAAAAAAAAGGAAGAAAAAATGATTTAATATCGTGGTAAATCTCAAAGAATTGCAAAAACCTGACTGATTAGGCAGCTAATCCATACCCAGCCATGCAACCATGTTTGCCGATATGCATACAAGCAACTTACCGCGCAAAGGAAGCGTGTGCGGATTTGGACGGCTTGTGGACCGACATGCTCTTACCGATAGTGCTTCTTGTTTGCTGGCCGTTGCTGATAAAAATTTTCATTAACGGTAAATTGCAAAAACATGTAATAATTTGTGACTACAACTAAAGTGCATATTTAATGGAGTCAACGTGATCAGTCGCTCAGTGCCATTTTTGAACTACTCGGTAACATTAATTACTAGCAACCACTATTTCTGAATTAAATTTGTTATCGTGTGTTTTCAGGTTATTGGAAAGGAAAAGAAATGTTCGCACTTTGTATGTATAGGTTGTATCGGAAGGATAAGTTGTAAACGGGCCGACTAGTTCAGGCCCGAAACGCGGCACGAGCCCGAAAACATAGGCTCAAACCCAGTCCGAAACCGAAAAATATTTGTAGCCCAAGCCAGGCCCCAAATAGCCCAAAAGTTAAGTTGAGTTTTAGAAACGCATACGATTAATTGCTTCTTTTCTTTTAAATAAATTTAATCGGCTGCGAGTAAATAAAGCCCACTTATTGATAAATTGTGCCGCAATAATAATAATTGTGTATTAATAATCGTATTCAGAGTATTATAGGCACAATTAAACCTTTGCTTAACAGCCGAAGATATATTGTTTCGGAATCGACATTCGTCTTTTATTCCTCGTCAGTATAGCTAGGACTACAGGTATGATTATGAGCGTATAAAGTGAAGGAATTGCAAATTAACCAGATCACAACACAATTTTTTTTTCCCGAAAATATTAAGTAATCACAATATTACAAGAGATAATTATAGTAGTTCAATTCAAAATGATTTCCCATACCATGCTTTAAACAGCTGTTTCGCTCAATCTCAGGGCTCTTCAGTAAGGCTAGCAAGGCCAAAAGGACAAATATCACCAGTGATAAAAATCTTCAAAACATACATCTTTACGAATTCATCAATGAATGAATAAATCTTTACCGACTATGTCTATATTACATAAATCTTTACCCATCAATAGTCTTAGGCTGTTGATCAAAGGTTTGATTGTGCCTATAAAACTCTGGATACTATCTATAGCCTATTATTAATTTTCTCAGTACATTGTTCTTAAAAATCCTATTGATTCTTCAATGAAATCTTCACGCAGTGTTGCAAAGTGACATTGATTATATTTTTATAGCATATAAACGCAAGGAGTATCAGGCTCAAATTAAGCCCGAAAGTTTGTCAACCTTGAGGCCGAAGACGACCCAAAAAGCTCGGCCCGATTTACAACTCTGGGTTGTATAAGTATGTGCAATACAAAACTCGGTGAAAAGTGGTTTCGTTTATAAAAAATCCATTGCTCTTATTTCTTTGCATCAGCCACAAACTCCGGCTCGGAAGAAGGTACGTTGTTTTTTAAAAGGGGTCGAAACGCCGAGTTTTGAATAGCTTTTATAGCTTCAGATTGTTTTTAATCACTCTACTTTTCTTCAATCCTAATCTGGGATTTTTCGATGTGAGGATACAAAGCTTCGATGTGGTGAAGCATGGCTAGACAGTGGGATACTTGAAGAGGAGAGATTTCCAAAATCCTAATCTGAGCACCTTGTTGCACTTTTAAGAGTCATGAATATTAAGCAACTACATAAATGCGAATTTTATTGGATCAGCCGTATATACATTCAAATATGTTTAATTGCCCATGCAAATAAAAACTGGCGGTACTCACGGGGCATCGCACCAAGGAAGGGGTCTTTTCTTTATTGCACGGTAAATTTCTTTCAACAAGTTGATTGGAATTGCTTGCGTTGAAACTCCCTCCAGGTTTTGAATGAACTGCTTGCTTGTCATTCGCCTGAACCCTTCCGCTTTTACACCGTGCAGATCCGTATTGAGCAGCGCGGTCGCACACACCAGCACGTGGATTAAATCTGAATGATTTATCACGGAATTAAAAAGAATCAAGTACTGCTAAAGGTATTAAAGACTTAAAAAGGCATTGCAATCTAACTTTAAATTTTTATTGTACAATCACTAATTATCTTTGCTCACCAAGTTGCTTTGGCCGGGAGACAGCTAAGGAACTTTTCGGTTTTCGAATCAAGCTGCCATCTACCTACCTGTTTATCACACACGTTGGAGGCTTCACTTTGCCCCTTTAATTGCTGAACGTCAAGCAGGGAAGCTGTGAATACAATTTTTGTAGTCTGTGGTTTGACCCGGCTGGGAATTGGACCCGAGTCTACCGTTTCAGTAAAAGACGCTCTATCCACTCAGCCACTGACAGGTCAATCAATCGATCAATTAAGATATGAAGACATCATTTAGCAGTTATCTTCAAACTAGTATACTGTACAAAATACGCACACCGTACTCTTTCTACAACCAACAGGCTGCTATGCTTCTTCAAAATCAAATATTTTCTTGGTTTTAGGCTTCATAATCAAATTTAAAATCAAAATTTTACAGTCAAGCGTCTTTTAAGTCTTATTCAAACTGATTTGCTCTGTATGCAGCTTACCTATATCTCCTTCGAGAAACCTTGGGTTGCACTCCTTGTAACGGCGAGCGAATTGAAATAAAACCTTTTCCCTTTCTTGCGTTTCACCGAGTAGAGCCAGCCTCCGCAGTAATGCTCTGTGCAATAATAACCGCATTATTTTAAAGAAATTCGCGCAGATGGCCCATTCAGTCCACTGGCGTAACTGACGGGGACCTCCGCTCAAAAATGGGATACGCTTAGGAGCAACAAGGAAAAGGCTAAGTCCTTGTCCAGCCAATAGCAAGGCTGCAGGTTCGAATCCTGTGGGAAGACAACTTCTTCGCATTACTTGTTTCAAGTAGTCGCCGTTCTGCTGGATATTCCCTAGGCCTCCGCACTGGTAGCTTTTAGGCCAGATAGCAGGTAAACGATTAAACATTCAATATAAGAGTTGTTTCACTAGTGCACCTTGAATCTTCAAAAATGTTAATCAGGATTTGCAACGTACCTCAAACTATCATCTAGGCTGACATTTGAAAAGTCAAACATCTTCATGTACTTTTCAGCCACCAACGCACTGAAATCATCTCTGCAAAACAAAGCAGCAAAAAATAATTGCAGTGTTAAGATTGTTGGGTGAGATTGCCGAAAAGCAGCTCCTCTCACATACATTTTTTAAGCGAGATGCTACTTTCTGATAACTGCTCAAAACAAAAATGGCTACGTTATTTCTGAAAATGGTTATCTGTTTTTTTTATTTTTTGGAAAATACAGGGTCACCCCAAATCGACTTCTACCCAATCGCGTGTGCGTTTTTGCATGTAAATTCTTACGTGAGCAGTTTTGATTCGTGTTTAAACGTTAATGATTCCAGCCCCAAAACCATAAACTTCGTGCAGCATTTTCGCCACCATCTAGTTTATGCGGCGTCATAATAGATGGTCTTAAAGCCAATTTACTTATTGTAGTTCTCCACCAAAAACAAAATCCTTTTTTTCATCTCCATCATATTTGCCAAAAATCTGTTGTTGTTGTTGTTTTTGGGGTTCAAGCTAACGGAGCATTGCTAAATGAAGGGGCAAGGCCGGGTTTCGAAATTCCTCTGATTCGTATCCTTTTACGTACTGCACTACTAACGAGATAGATTTTTTTCACATATTCCCTCCTGCAGTGCCACGTGACTTGCAACCATATTGTCTGGCAATATTGACACTAATGATAATATTAGTGTAATTACATTTCATTCACCAAGTTACCTTGGCCAGGAGACGTCGAAGAGACCTTTCGGTCTTCAAGTCAAGTTGCTGCCACCTGTCTACCACCCACGGCGCGAGGTTGACGCTGTCGTTTTGCTGAACGTCAAGCAGGGAAGCTGTGAATAGCAATTTTAAGTATTTGGTTTGATCCGACCGGGAATTGAACCCGAGTCTACTGTTTCAGTTGCAAACTCTCTACTCATCCATTATTTGATAAGTTATTGTGCCTTTTTAATTATTTCATTTCAATAAAATTGTGTCCTTTTTCGGCTCTGAAAATGCTCAAGTTTTCAGCTAAAGGTCAGTTATCTAACGCATTTCTACATTTTGGCGGCACTTTTTATTCTTAAAACAAAATGCTAATTCCAAGAAGTCTTGTACTAACCTCGAGTGTGAATTACCGCCTGTTTGGAAACCAGTTAGTTTAAGGCTACAAATCTTAATAATAGTAATTTTGTATGGTAGTGGATGCACGTGATTGGACTTACTTTTTTAGCAAATGCCGCACGATTTCTGTTTTATCCAACCCTTCCATGTGAAATAAATTTTCTGCTATTTCACTCGCTTGCTCATTTGAAATTTGTTGATTTTTTCTTTCCAGGAGCTTTTTTAAATTAATCATAGGAGATTGACACTCATATAGGTGATTGTTATTTCTTTTAGAGCTAATACTGGCTCGCTGAAGTTCAGAGGTTACTTCCTCTATAGTTGACGGACTTTTTTTCTTGCTATCATCCCACTTGGATAAACGAATACGATCATAAATATTATCGTTAGTGCTGCTGCAAATGTTATAGTCTGATGCTTTCGACGACGTTATGTTTTCTGAGTGTTGTAGAGTGGGTTTTGGTTTGTGTTCGCAATCATCGGTAGAATGTTCGTTGAAAGTGGATTCGTTGTTTGCAATTTTATGCTGATAAGCCACACTTGTCGGCTGGCACTGCTTGTCGACCTGGGACGGCCGACCCATCCCCAGTAGATCGTCAGCGAGATCTTGTAGAGTCTGCAAGCTACTTTCCAAGGAACTGTGCGACTGCAGCATGTCTTCGTTTTCACGACTTTTACGATAGGTCAATACCCAATGTAATTGGTCAATATTCGATAGAGTACTCAGTTAGCTAGCAGCATCCTATTTAACAAAACGAAAGACAAACGAAGAAAATCATAAGGAAGAAATGCACTAACGGGGATTAATTCGCGAATTCAATTCGCTTTATTTTAATCAGTTTAAGTGTGTAGAAGATAGACAACTAACAATTCGCGGATTATCTTAATCTCCGTTGGTGCATTCCGCACTAAAACTCAAACTTTGGACCAATTTCATAACAGTAAGCATAAACAATATTAGTAAATTACTGCAATCCATCGAAATCATCCTGAAACAACTAAATTAGTCCGTTTTGAGGATCTAAACAAAGCATTGAAATAGAGCCATACAGGATATTCCAAAATAAACTTTCTTTTCAAAATCGTATTAGGTTTATCCCATTGTGCTAAGCTGTTTCGTTTTACCAGATCAGATTTTCAATTAATTGGATTTAATTAATAGTCTGAAAAAATGTCACGTGGGTCAAGAAGAGCTCTGCACAATCAAGAAACAACCAAACGAACGAAAAGTCAAAATCAAATCTTTCATTATTATATTCGCAGTATTACGTCGAAGCGTGAACCGAGTTTGCGGGGACCATCTCTACGTCATTGCGCCTGGTTAACACAGCTCGTTTCCGAAAAATGTTGCTAGGGTGGCAAGCCATTGGCAAAACTATGCCCGGTTTGACCGGCCCGAGATTTGATTCAAATCTCGGGCCGGTCAAATCGGAAACAGTGTTGCCAACGGCTCGCCACCGCTGCGACAGACTTCTTTAAAAAGAGCTGCGGCGCCAGGGCGCAATGACGCGGAGAACGAAAAGTCTTTGGTAAAGTTTAAAAATCAGTCGGTTAATTAGTTAGATGTAAATACTGTAGTAAAAATGTGTCGTTGCGTTGGTTCTATCTGCTCTCTTTTTTTTTCCGCATTGTGCTGTACGTGGTATTGTTGTAAAACAGTTTTGAAGTCGACATGAGTTGGCCGTACGCCTTCTTAACATATTAATGCCTGTCTTGCGTTTTATGTTCAGTTATTGTGCATCAGTGGATGCGATACCGGTACATACCCTATCCGCTTCGCTTTTCTGATGAGACCCGAAAATGGTGGTGGTGCTACTCGACCCAATTGAAGGACGGAGATGCGTAAGGATTGCATGGTGACCGACAAAAGTTGGGCCACACTCCAGGGTCTGCACCAGAGGTCATTTTAGAGAGAAACGACCTAAAAACACAGCTTTTCGTAGAGTCTCAAGGCAGTACACTTTAGAAAATGACCAAGGTCTTTAAAGAATGTATATACAGCAGGAGCTGAAGAAAGAGTTATCTGTCCAAAGTCCAACTGATCCTGTTTAGACAAGAAAAAAGGAAGAAGCTGTGACTATGCAGCAAAGGCGAGAAAGCTCACAGCGTACTGGGCGAGACAGGATTTTTGATTCTTCCAGAGAAACTGGAGGAACTTGGCAATTCAGATGTGAATGGAAAAAATTACGTCTCCAGGTGTGGTGCTGATTGTATGGGGTTTTGGCAAAAGCGGAGGAAAAAGAACTAGGGACCGTAACGGTGAGCATGATGGCATCCGGTATGGCTAGGAAATCAGCAACCTTGTTTTCCTAGGAACTCACTGGAAATTGACAGAAGCAGATAAGGCAGAGGCATGAGACCAGACATTTCAGAACGATTTTGGTCGGAGATATGCGTGGGTCAAGAGGAGCAAAAAAGGATAGATTAGGAGTACGTGGAAAAGAGCATTGACTGAAAGAGAAAGATCAAAGTCTCGTAATATTTTTTGTTCGATCGTATATTCTTGCCGCGTATATTTTCTACTTTGCTGTACAGAAGGCCTATCTAATTTTCTGTACTGTACATCATTTAAAAATTAAAGTGGTCTCATCATAATGCGCGTAACAGCGCAAATTTGTACTATACATAATCTGAATGTTAATAATTGTTGTAATGCCGAAAATGTCTTATAAGTTTATAGTTTATAACGGCCTGAAAAATTTCATAAATTTTATCTTTTTTAAAGCGTTTTAAATTGAATTTTGTACTGCAAATGAAACTAGATACCTTTGACTTTTCAACAAACATCATTACCATAAACACGCTGTCCCTTTTAAAAAGTGGGTTTTGTAAAACCACATTTATTTGAGCTAATTTGCTAATCTTAAACTTTCCTGCAAAATTTTTAAGTATAGTTAGTTGTATTGCTACGCCTGAGTGCTGTAAAATCATTCAAAACGCTTCTCGTAAAACAACGATAATTCATGTTCAACTTGGGCAGTTATTGTTTAGCTGCAAGGAAATACTGCTGTCCGCTTCCGATCACGTTTATTTCAATTGCACAATCTGTAAGTTTTCTTCGTTACGGCAAAAGAAAAAATTTTAACCAAGCGCGCCATTTACCGATAAGCAAACTTTACAGCTTATTTAAGCTAAGTTGTTTAATGTTTATCTGTTCGCCTAGCAGCAGCTTTGGGCCACTGTTTAACTGATAACACGAGGTCGGTGGCTAAGGATCGTGATTGGTCTCATTTTAAGGCTAACCGTGCTAGCGTGAACTACCGCTAACTATTCTGCAAATATTGTTCATTATTTTTTACAACCATTTTCTCCCAATGCCTGTTTTGATGTTCCATTTTTTCGGGCTATACTCTTTTTAAGAACCTTTAAAGTTTGAGTTGAGTCCAGCTGTTCTCAAAATTTCACGAACTTTCAGCCTCACTTTGTTCTTAACTTTAATGGAGAACAAAGTGCATAGGCGTAGGAGGTGGGGGCACTGGCCCCCCCGGTTGGTGTAAGGTGTCGAAATTTCGGGCAAAATTTTGGGCAATTTCAAATATTTTGGGCGATTTTGTGTCAAAATTTCGGGCAATTTTGCGTCAAAATTTTGGGCAAGTTCATGTCGTTTGCCCACTAAAATATTCCGAGCGCTGGTCAGAAAAACTGTCTCAACATGACTGAAGACCATTTTTTTTTTTTTTTTTTTTTTTGGCGAGCACCTTTACTTGGACAGAAAAACTGTCTCGATTTGAGTGAAGACCTTTTTTTTTGGAGATCACCTTTATTTGGACAGAAAAAACGATTGATTTGTCAGGCAACTTTCAAGTCAATTTTCGGGCAAAACTTTGGTGCCCCCCCAAATCATTTTGAGCCCCTACGTCCATGACAAAGTGACACCAATTCACTCTTGCTTATTTAAAACCATGTTTTTTATAGATTACGATTACTATGAAACAATTTCAACAACGACTATTTACTATATTATGGCAAAAGCCAAGAAAACTTCGCTGATCACTTCCTAGTCCATTGTACCAGCCCTTGTTCCTAGTTATTTTTCCATGAGGAGGCTGGCATTGTATTCTTAATTTTTGAGCAAAAATAAGCCTTGCGTTTTGAATTATATGTGATTGTTCTAATTAAAAGAAAAGTGTGCATCGTGAGATTTTTGAAGTGCAGTCAGCCAGGTCCTCCAGTTTTTCATCACCGAACTGATTGGCAAAGGTTCTTGCTCTCTTGCACCTTGCCAATCTGGGTGGAAGCTCTGTAGCGATCGGGCGACTCTCGCGTGAGGTGGTTGGCCGTGTGAACCTGGGGCCACATACTACTGTATGGTCTTCGGAAAAACAGGAATATCGGAAGTCATTCGGATTTCAAATTTTTATTCGGAATAGATTTTAACGAGCATTTTTTGAAGGTTTGAAATAATTGTTCTTCGTAAAATCATAATCTTATTTTCTTCGTGATCAACATTTCATTGAAAAAATTGTTAGGCCTACTATTAAAAAATCTTCGTATTCGGATATTCATTATTTAGTTTCCAAAGCAAAGTTGTAGCTTCAAAACTCTTCGTAAAAAGCTCTTGAATGAATTCCAAATAAAACATCATCGTTTTCGTATTCGTAAAAGCAATTTGCTTTACTTTTGCGTTTAAACACGAATGAAAACGACATTTAATGATATTTTGCAATCATTAAATAATTGGCAATTATTGACAATAAACAACAAATAATTGTAACTCTCGCTTTGTGCACGAGTTACATTTTGGTTAAAATGGTTAAATTTAAATTTGGCTGTTTCAAATTTTTTGTCAACTTATTTATGGAAATTAAATCAAAAATAAGTGGCAGATTTCACTCAAGAATTGATTCTTGTGAGCTTAAGGCGGATTTACACAGTATCTGTTTTTGGTCCGTTTTTTTTTACGTTTTTGCTTTTCCTGTAGAAAAAATATGCGCTTTTTCGTCTGCATTTTTATAAGTGCATATCCGCACTAAAGCAGCTTTTACCGATCACGCGTATTTGCGCGCAGAAATGCGCTGATCGTTTGACTTCATGCATTTTTCTTTTTTTTTTTGCATTTAAATTGAAAAAGATATCACGCGTATTTCCGCACGAAAATACGCGTGATCGGTAAAATCCGCCTAAGTAGACTTTTACATCTTGATAAAAATTTTGTTTAAAGGCGATATTTCAAAACAGAGCTGGGCTGTACCACTTCACGAACAATGTTTTAGGAAAACTTTGGTACAATATGTGACAATCTGGTTAGCGCAGATATGAACATATAAAAATGTGGACGAAAAAGTACATACTTTTTATGGAGAAGAAAAAACGTACAAAAAACGGATACTGTGTAAATCCACCTTTAGTTAGTCAGAATTATGACTATTTACCATCTTAATTCGCTTTCCGCCTAGAAGACGAAAGGCATGGTGGATCAAAAATGGAAGTGCATCGCTTGTTTGTTGGTTCGTATTAGCCACGCACGCTGCGTCTGTCTAATCACACCAACGCAAAGCACCCTTTTCGCGGTGCTGTTTGCAAGTCAGGCAGGGCCACCACAACGGGTAGACTGCTTGGTCCGAATTGGAAACAAGCGTTAAGTGTCTTTCTGAAGGACACAAAGCCAGTGGATTGCTAATTCAATCGGATTGTACAAATGACAATTCATTTTTAGTAGAAAAAATCAAACTGAATTGGTTCTATTTAAAATTCATTAGTAAAAAAACGGTGACTCTTACAATAAAGAGCTATCAAAGACGGGCGCGGTGGACCATGCAAAGTGATAAATTCTACAAACTCTTGATTAGTTTCGCCCTCTAATAAACTATTGGGTCTTCTTCAATCTTCATGCCAAAATTTCTCTCCTTATTCATAAATTCCTACTACAAAACCATCATGAAGCAACCGATATTGTGTAGTGCGCTCTTTTTCCTCTATTACCTAACAAAAACTGGCGAAACAAGCGTAATTGCAGCAAAAAAATCTTCGAAAAATTTTGCTAGTGGTCTAGAGATTAGTAAATTTATCCAAAGATTCGGGCTAATTCACAAACATTTTGAGTCATTTTCAGTTTGTTTTTTTTTTTCGGAAGACAATAAATGTTAGTCCGAACAAAAAATGTTAGTAACGAACCAAACAATCTTCGGCCGAACAGAAAAATTTTTGGAAAAAAATTTTTGGAAAAAATTTTGGAAAAAAATTTTTAAATCTTTGTAAAAATTTTCGAATAAAAACATCTCGGCCAAACAAAAAAATTTCGGCCGAAGCATGTGACCCCTGGTTTGTTGTTGCCCTGTGAGTGAAGCACATCTTTGGCTCAGCACACCTATAACATCGAACTGCGTGAACTGGTATCGCTTAGCCTAAAACATTTTACACGGTCTGCTTACTTTTTTATTAACGCTTTCATTTCTAATCGACGCTACTCTCGATCATTTTGAATCCATTTATTTTGCTTTTAATTTTAAATTCAATTTCAAATTCACTGACTTTGCAAAAGTTGAGTTCAAATTCAAACTCATCGATAACTCGTGAGCGGATTCAAATTCAATCCAACCCACTCTCGTTTAATACAGTAAAAATAGACAGCGAAAAAAATTGCTTCTGTCTGTCTGGGCATAGATATTTTGTTAGCTGTCTGAAACTCTAGTCTACAACATGATTAACGAAAAGCTTGATGGAAAGTATGAGCATTATGTGTTGCTTTGATAACATGCTTGTATCTTGGTATTGACGAACCTCAGAGGTGAGTACTGAGTAACCCGTCTTTTCAAAGGAGCGTTGCTCCCGCTCATTAGCAAAAATACAGTATAGGAACCATAGACGTAGCCAGGATTTTTGATTGGGGGGGCCCAAACCACAAATCACACGCAATGACGTCATCAGAAATTTTCGGAAAAGTAATTTTTTGTGGGGCAAAGATATCGTAGAATAGAAGATCTGAAGCCGTAGCCTGATGGCACTTTGCCAGGATTTTGGTAAAGGGAAAGGGCGAAAACTAATTGTTAAAAAGCGTAAAAGTCTAACTTGGAAGACGTGCTGAGTAAGCTACTGTACTCAAACGTATCAGAGACGGGGATCTGGGGGCTGAGCCCCCAGCCGCCGGTGGCTATAGGGGTCTGGGGGCAAAGCCCCCAGCCGCTGGGCGATTTTTGTAAGTTTTTGGAAAAAAAAGCTATTTAAATCCCATTGGATCACATTTTGCACGAGTTCAGAGCCATTTCAAAGAACTAGATTTTTAACATTTCAAAGCCAATCAAAAAAATTTAGTTGTTCAATCCTCTTTTTGCAATTAAATCCCAAAACATGCTTAGAATCTTGCATTATGGTGTAAAATTTTAATTGTAAGTGATTTGGTCTATAGGGGGAAGTAACGAACATTGCCTTCTGCAATACTTTAGCAGTAAATAATTAAGTTCATAATAACGTTAAACGAGGGCCTGGGGTGGCAACTTTTAGGTCAAAACTCTTAGATTTCTCACAGGTTTTGCATTTAAATTGTTAAAAATTTGCATTAAGGGGGCCCTGGCCCGGGAACCTTGGTCGTCAGTCAGGGGCCCTCGGGCTCCCTGGTTGCCAGTTAGAGGCCCCGTAGCCCCTTGCTTGTCGGTTAGGAGCCCAGGCCCCCTGGTTGTTAATTAGGGGTCCTGGGGCTCCCTGGTCGTCAGTTAGGGGCCCCGGGGCCCCCTGGTCGTCAGTTAGGGACTCCAGGACCCCCTGGTTGTTGGTTAGGGGCCCCGGGGCCCCCTGGTCGTCAGTTAGGGACTCCAGGACCCCCTGGTTGTTGGCTAGGGGCTCTGGGGCCCCTGGTCGTCAGTTATGGGCCCCCTGGTTTTCAGTTAGGGATCCCGGACCCCTGGTTGTCCGTTAAGGATTCCAGGGCCCCCTAGTTGTTAGTAAGGGCCCCCTGGTTGTTACTTGGGGGCCCTGGGACTCACTTGTTGTCATTAATATTATTGTTAATTACTGTTATGTGCGTAATTACTGAAAAAAACTGCAACTAAACATCGCCAGGCTATGTTGTCATAACTTTTTGTCGTTAGTGGTATTTCAATTGGGGGGGGGGCCGGGCCCCCCGGGCCCCCCCCCTGGCTACGTTTATGATAGGAACGCCATTCCCGCTCTTAAAAACAAAACGGAGTGCACTTCCGCTTTTTCGTCGCTCTTTTTGATACCTTAATGCAGCGTTGCACAAAACTCTGACAAAATTGCATAACTTGCGGTCGCAAATGGAAAATTTTGCATCGTGTTGGCAAAACAAAGCAGAATAGAGGAAAAATAACCACAATCAAAAGCAATAAACATGATGTACCGATACCGCGTGTGGAATGGTGATGTTTCAAAGTCATCTACAAAGAGAAGTATTCTACTGGAGTAACCAGAGGGCTGAAGTTTTTCTTTCTTAGCATAGTCACTTGGAAAATTCAACCCGAATACAGTATGCAAGCTTTAAAACAAGTTTGTTTTGAGCTTCACCAGTAAGTCTTGGGAGAAAAGTTAAAAGAACTGAGCGAATTATTCCTTCTGGTGGCTTCCAAACTTTGGCTGTTTAATATTTTTATAGCTCTGAAAATGACATTCAAATGGTGTTGAAATATGTATTTTTTTTTCGAAAAATTGCCGAAATCGCTCAGCCGCAAGCTCTGCCCCCAGACAGCTTGAAATTTATCAGTTTACTCAAACACTTCACCTCCCCGTGCAGCCATTTTTTAACAATACATATAAGTTAGGAAAATTAGATTACATTCGAGTTCGAAAGCCTTTCCTTTACCAAAATCCTGGTTGCGCGCCTGGGGGCACATGACAGACATTTCCTCGTTCGCTTTAATAACGAGTTTTTTTTTAAGAGGCGCTAACGAACGAAATACTTGCTAAACGTAAAGCCGCATTTACACGATCAACTTTTAGCTGCGAGAATCGACGTTTTGCCTTTTTTCTTTCTCAAATCGCGTAGGTCACTTACACGGCGCAAGATTCACGGGAGATTTTGTCTGCGCGATATCGCCAGACACGCCCCCAAAAAAATCAAATCGTAGCTGTCACTCACACGGGAGAGATTTTAACGTGGCGCTCGCATTCGATTGCAACTCGCTGAAGTCACTTACACGTGGAGACTGCGTGCCAGTGATTCTCGCAAAATCGAGTCGGCGGAAGAGTCGCTATCGCACTGGTTTACTTACACGGTGCGAGATAGTTTCAAAGCGCGGCTTGCTGGTTTTGAATTTGCAAAAGCGAACTGCTGCAAAAGCACTTCAAATGCGCCGCTTGTCAGCTTTTGCATTTGAAGCAATCACGCTTAAGCCGCATTTACACGGGCGACTTTTTTGCAACGCGATTCGACGATTTTTTATGCGTGAAAATCTCTCTCGCATAATGGTTACTCACACGAGGCGAGACTCGCTTGCCGCGATCGCGTTTGACAAGAATCGCTGCCGTGTAAGTAACACCTGCGATTTGCGATGCCGATTATATTTTTGCGCGACTCGATGCAACAATCGTTCTCGCCCATGATCACTTACACGAGGTCGATTTCAGCGTCTCGAGAGTCACAAGACGAAGTCGCGCTCGTGTAAACAGCAAATCGTATGCAATTTACGAGTCGCCCAGGCATAGCGCAATGCACAAATGCTTTACGAGTCGCTGGCTGCGATTACCTAAGTTTACTTCATAAAATATTGTGTTCATGTTACAAAATAGTCTGTAGTGCTTTTACCGTAATTAATTGTGATTGTGATATTAAATTTACTTCATATTAGTTTGAAACGAAGAAGAAATAATTTTCTTGTTGATGCTGGCACTGGTCTACCGCAGATAAGGCAGTCATGAGCTGATTGCTGACAACTGTGAAGCCAATCAAGCAGGGCTTTAACCCTTAACAAAATGTATGATAAATTAACAACAGAAACCAGTACCTTTATTGTATTTTGTTTTTATAATACCGTAAGTACACTGTTTTCATAAGAACCAGTAAATTTTGAGTTGAGGCTGACTGTTCTTAATTTTTTGCCAATGTTGAGCATCAGTTGCTCTTAATTGGTTCTTAAATTTTGAGATCATTGATGTCAATTATAGCGGCAATGTTTGCTAATACCTAATGGTCTGTCTGCTTGTAAACGCCTTTTCAGCTGCTTTTGCAGCATCGTAAAATTGCGGAAAGCAAAAAAGCAAGCTCTAATTTTCGTTTGAACGAGAGCCAAAAAGTTTTTTCGTTACCTGCCCAAAGCGCAATAGCACTCTATACTCTCGAAGTTATTCTAGCTCTTTTGTTTTGAATCAGTACAGAACTTAGTTGTGGTCTTGAAAATGAAATATGTCTGTTTGCCAGTCTTGAAAAAGAGCGGTCATGAAAATGAAATACGTCTGTTTGGCAGTTGCTCGAATGAAAAGGAATGCCAGAACAGAGGTAACTCGGCCAAACACAAAGGCGTGCAGGAATTAACAAAAAGCGCGTAATTTTTAAAGCATTGGCTGCAGGAACTAAAGTGAGGCGCACAAACTGAGCAAACTAAAAGGAAAAAGCGGCCGGATCAAAACTAGAGCGGGGCAACACAAAAAAGGTCAATCGGTGCTGTGACAGTGCTGGCAGAGTAGGCTGATAGGCTCACATCTATGCTCACTCGTTGGGTCCAGCACTTTGTATACAAGTACCATCCACTGGTTTTTGTCGGCTAAAACCGTGTTAGCGTTTGCTTTCTTTTCTGACCCGAGATTGCTAGAGCCTACCGGCAATTCTTGCTGTTAAAATAACCACAGTTAAGTGGAGAAGCACAACACCTACTGCCCCGCATATTGTGATTAAACATTAATTTCATGAAAATGATGTTTATAATGAAATCATGTTCTCAATTTCGAGTGGTTTTATGGGGCTTTTTCATTTGAATAACGCCAGGAATGAGTTTTGACATGAAGCCACTGGCGTATTTTTGCACTGTTCATAATAATTCATCCTCCGCACTATACTAACTGTAATTGCCTAGCGTTTAGCAAATGCATGCGCTTCTTGTTTTATTATTGTGGATATTGGTGATTTGTAACAGCTGTGGTTTAGTAGCTCCATAAAAAAATTACATGAAAACACATATTATATGAATGCTATGTGGATTTTTTGAATGTTGGATTAATTGAAAAAGATTCAGTACTTCTGTAGTGACAAAAGGCGCCGGATATCACTGCAGAAGAACTCAAAAAGTAAACTTTTAAAAACAAAAATAAAATTTAACCATTAGCATTTCGTATAGTATATGACAGCACAGATCTCCTATAAAATACTAAAATACTTGTGCACTATTAAGTAAATAAACAATATGAATTTGTCAGTTACATATGCTTGGAGAAAAAGTAATTTCAAAAGTGTTTTTAGAATTAATTGCACAAAAATATTGATAAATTTTATTGTTTTACCAAACATTATGCATAACAAAACAAGACACACAGTCAGAGATGGGTTGCGGTAGAGAAAAACCAATACCTAAAGGGTAAATGACAGAATTTTATAATAAATTATGAGCATTAATGCCCACTTGACTTTGCTCCATCCAAACCAACTCAAAACAGCATTTACGTATCACACATTCGGCACGAGCAGCACACCGCCGTTGCTGCTTCATCTTTCACCTTGCATTTTCATTGCAAGTTTTGACATTAGCTGCTTAATAGTATTCTTCGTATTTCGCTTTACGCTTGCGTTGGCTTCATTCATTTTCTTTTCAAAATTCCAAAGCGTGATTGCTTCAAATACAAAAGCTGACAAGCGGCGCATTTGAAGTGCTTTTGCAGCAGTTCGCTTTTGCAAATTCAAAACCAGCAACCACGCTTTGAAACTATCTCGCGCCGTGTAAGTAAACCAGTGCGATAGCGACTCTTCCGCCGACTCGATTTTGCGAGAATTACTGGCACGCAGTCTCAACGTGTAAGTGACTTCAGCGAGTTGCAATCGAATACGAGCGCCGCGTTAAAATCTCTCCCGTGTAAGTGACAGCTACGATTTGATTTTCCGGGGGGCGTGTCTGGCGATATCGCTCTGACAAAATCACACATGAATCTTGCACCGTGTAAGTGACCTACGCGATTTGAGAAAGAAAAAAGGCAAAATGTCGATTCTCGCAGCTAAAAGTTGATCGTGTAAATGCGGCTTTAGGAATTTTGAAAAGAAAATGAATGAAGCCAATGCAAGCGTAAAACGAAATACGAAGAATACTATTAAGCAGCTAATGTGAAAACTTGCAATGAAAATGCAAGGTGAAAGATGAAGCAGCAACGGCGGCGTGCTGCTCGTGCCGAATATGTGATACGTAAATGCTATTTTGAGTTGGCTTGGATGGAGCAAAGTCAAGTGGGCATTAATGCTCATAATTTATTATAAAATTCTGTCATTTACCCTTTTGGTATTGGTTTTTCTCTACCGCAACTCATCTCTGACTGTGTGTCCTTGTTTTGTTATGCATAATGTTTGGTAAAACAATAAAATTTATTAATATTTTTGTGCAGTTAATTCTAAAAACACTTTTGAAATTACTTTTTCTCCAAGCATGTGTAACTGACAAATTCATATTGTTTATTTACTTAATAATGCACAAGTATTTTAGTATTTTATAGGAGATCTGTGCTGTCATATACTATACGAAATGCTAATGGTTAAATTTTATTTTTGTTTTTAAAAGTTTACTTTTTGAGTTCTTCTGCAGTGATAACCGGCGCCTTTTGTCACTACAGAAGTACTGAATCTTTTTCAATTAATCCAACATTCAAAAAATCCACATAGCATTCATATAATATGTGTTTTCATGTAATTTTTTTATGGAGGTACTAAACCACAGCTGTTACAAATCACCAATATCCACAATAATAAAACAAGCAGCGCATGCATTTGCTAAACGCTAGGCAATTACAGTTAGTATAGTGCGGAGGATGAATTATTATGAACAGTGCAAAAATACGCCAGTGACTTCATGTCAAAACTCATTCCTGGCGTTATTCAAATGAAAAAGCCCCATAAAACCACTCCAAACTGAGAACATGATTTCATTATTAACATCATTTTCATGAAATTAATGTTTAATCACAATATGCGGGGCAGTAGGTGTTGTCCTTCTCCACTTAACTGTGGTTATTTTAACCGCAAGCATTGCCGGTAGGCTCTAGCAATCTCGGGTCAGAAAAGAAAGCAAACGCTAACACGGTTTTAGCCGACAAAAACCAGTGGATGGTACTTGTATACAAAGTGCTGGACCCAACGAGTGAGCATAGATGTGAACCTATCAGCCTACTCTGCCAGCACTGTCACAGCACCGATTGACCTTTTTTGTGTTGCCCCGCTCTAGTTTTGATCCGGCCGCTTTTTCCTTTTAGTTTGCTCAGTTTGTGCGCCTCACTTTAGTTCCTGCAGCCAATGCTTTAAAAATTACGCGCTTTTTGTTAATTCCTGCACGCCTTTGTGTTTGGCCGAGTTACCTCTGTTCTGGCATTCCTTTTCATTCGAGCAACTGGCAAACAGACGTATTTCATTTTCAAGACCGCTCTTTTTCAAGACTGGCAAACAGACGTATTTCATTTTCAAGACCACAACTAAATTCTGTACTGATTCAAAACAAAAGAGCTTGAATAACTTCGAGAGTATAGAGTGCTATTGCGCATTGGGCAGGTAACGAAAAACTTTTTGGCTCTCGTTCAAACGAAAATTAGAGCTTACTTTTTTGCTTTCCGCAATTTTACGATGCTGCAAAAGCAGCTGAAAAGGCGTTTACAAGCAGACAGACCATTAGGTATTAACAAACATTGCCGCTATAATTGACATCAATGATCTCAAAATTTAAGAACCAATTAAGAGCAACTGATGCTCAACATTGGCAAAAAATTAAGAACAGTCAGCCTCAACTCAAAATTTACTGGTTCTTATGAAAACAGTGTTCTTACGGTATTCTAAAAACAAAATGCAATAAAGGTACTGTTTTCTGTTGTTAATTTATCATACATTTTGTTAAGGGTTAAAGCCCTGCTTGATTGGCTTCACAGTTGTCAGCAATCAGCTCATGACTGCCTTATCTGCAGTAGACCAGTGCCAGCATCAACAAGAAAATTATTTCTTCTTCGTTTCAAACTAATATGAAGTAAATTTAATATCACAATCACAATTAATTACGGTAAAAGCACTACAGACTCTTTTGTAACATGAACACAATATTTTATGAAGTAAACTTTGGTAATCGCAGCCTGCGACTCGTAAAGCATTTGTGCATTGCGCTATGCCTGGGCGACTCGTAAATTGCATACGATTTGCTGTTTACACGAGAGCGACTTTGCCTGGTAACTCTCGAGACGCTGAAATCGACCTCGTGTAAGTGATCATGGGCGAGAACGATTGTTGCATCGAGTCGCGCAAAAATATAATCGGCATCGCAAATCGTAGGTGTTACTTACACGGCAGCGATTCTTGTCAAACGCGATCGCGGCAAGCGAGTCTTGCCTCGTGTGAGTAACCATTATGCGAGAGAGATTTTCACGCATAAGAAATCGTCGAATCGCGTTGCAAAAAAGTCGACCGTGTAAATGCGGCTTAAGAGGTCATTTTTGCACGTGATGTAAAGCCTTGCAAAATCCGTTACGTCATTCTTTCTCGCTAAATTTCTTCGAGCGATTGCGGAAAGCAGATCGAGTAAAAAAACGTCACATTTTCCTCGCCAACTTAAAGAGGATCTTGAAGCACTCTGTAAGCGTGCGAGAAATCTTTTTGGTTTAGAAATTTAATGGCGAAATGTTGAAAACTTCTAACTCATGCGAATTTCTGCTGAAAATTAATTCAAATCGTCGCCATGTTTGCCACTAGACTGCTAAAAAAAAGTGAATTGCATTGAGAACCATTTACTGCTTCGATTGATAAAAAAATGTTAAGTAGTGCAAGTTGACAAAAATAGTAACACACTCCTTTTATAAGAACGATTTTCTAAAACACGAGGCTCATTTTCGCTCGAACTTGAAGAAAAAATTAAAAACACTGCCAGCCTCGGCAGCAAAACAAACCAAAAACAAACCAAAAAAAAAATTCAAACTAATCAAAGAAACTAAAATTCGTGCTGATTCAAAACGATAAAATTTCAGTGGTTTTCTTGTGTTTGCAAGCAAAATTGCAACTATTCAAGATTATAAAGCTCTGTTGTTCTGCGCAAGCAATTGAGAAATTTTTTTGGCAGTTTTTCAACTTGAAAAAAGCTTGCTTTTTTGCTTTTGCAATTTTACGATGCTGCAAAAGCAAGAAAAAAGCCTTCACTTAAGTCTTAAGCAGACAAAGCTATAAGAATTAAACAGTGTTTCAAAGATGCCCGCTAAAATTGACATCGATGATCTCAAAATGTTTACAAAATCAAGAATAACTGAGACTAAATATTGACAAAAAATTAAAAACAGCCAGTCTAAACTCAAGATTTACCGGTTCTAAAAAGGAAGAGTGTACTTTGACTTGCTCACTTTTGAAAAATTTTGAAACCTTAAGACCTAAAGTTACTGTTAACATATGAGTTTACCCACCAACAACCTCAAGGGCGCTTTACTTCATTAAAAAATTATAGTATGGAAAAAGTTGTTCTTATTTTACATTGATCCAAAAATATAATTAACTTCTGTCGTTCATTTACTAATTATTATCAGGTGAAGAATTTGCTTGCGTAGAATAATCACGCATAGCTCAAACTATCTTTTTTCATAACAATGTAGTACATACAATACGCTTGAACGCATTATTTTGAAGTAGAAATGCATCTGACGTCACAATGGGGTATTTATTACGTACTAACACAGGTTACAAACATCTCGCAAAGAAATTCGAGCGAGCCGTTTTAACGCGTGTTGGGCGAGACGGCTCAGAAATGGCAGTTTGTCTACGATGATTTTTTGCTCGTTAGCGCTTTTTAGCGAGCGAGAATGGCCTTTACGAATTCGTTAGCTCGTTCTGTCATGTCGCCCCTGGTTTAACCAATTTTATATTGTTTATACAGTAGGTTTTTTTATGCACAATAAATTTAGCGGAAAATTCATTTTCTACAAAAACTAAGGTAACCCAAAAAATGATTTTACTCATTTGTTGCCGTACTTAATAGAACTTAAAGGCGGTGAATCATCCAGCCAATTCCGGTGGTTTACAATAGCTAAAATTGAACTATAATTTTTGATTTTTTTTTGTTTTGATTTTGGGGCTGCGTATGCAAAGATATTCAACAAATACAAAAAGATATCACCAGAAAAAAGTTTTTGGAAACTCTGAGTTTTGTTCTTCCCGCCAAAACCACAGTTCTCCAAACTATTAGGCCTACTGTAATCTTATTAAACTATTAGGCCTAATAGTTTGTTTGGAGATAGTTTAGAGATAGTTAGGCCTAAACTATTTCGAAATAAACTATTTAAAAATAAACTATCTCTAAACTGTTAGGCCTACCACAGTTCTCTAATCTATTAGGCCTACTGTGGTTTTGACGGGAAGAACAAAACTCAGAGTTTCCCAAAAATTTTTTTCGGGGGATATCTTTTTGCATTTGTTGAATATCTTTGCAACCACAGTCCCAAAATTAAAACAAAAAATATCAAAAATTATAGTTCAATTTTAGCTATTGTAAACCACTGGGATTGGCTGGATGATTCACCGCCTTTAACTTAATGCGGCCGATAATAGCAAAAACGTAGTAGGCCTACACCCCGCCTTAATATGTAATCTATATACAATTATTTTCTTGCTGCACTGGCTAGCAACTACTGACTATACTGTGAAATCATTCATTTCCAGTTTTTTCGCTATTCTCCGAAAACAAGGGCAAATTTACCCGCCACAAATAACGCAAAAATATCCGAAAATTCCGCTTTAAATCCAGCTTAACTAGTGACTACTACAATTAGTACATTTAAAGGCGGTGAATCATCCAGCCAATTCCGGTTGTTTACAATAGCTAAAATTAAACTATATTTTTTGTTTTAATTTTGGGACTGCAGTTGCAAAGATATTCAACAAATACAAAAAGATATCCCTCCGAAAAAAGTTTTTGGAAACTCTGAGTTTTGATCTTCCCGCCAAAACCACAGTAAGCCTCATGGTTTAGAGAACTGTGGTAGGCCTAATAGTTTAGAGATAGTATATTTCTAAATAGTTTAGGCCTAACTATCTCTAAACTATTAGGCCTAATAGTTTAGAGATAGTTCGGCCTAATAGTTTAATAAGATTACACTAGGCCTAATAGTTTACTGAACTGTGGTTTTCGCGGGAAGATCAAAACTCAGAGTTTCCAAAAACTTTTTTCGGGGGGACATCTTTTTGTATTTGTTGAATATCTTTGTAAACGCAGCCCCAAAATCAAAACAAAAAATATCAAAAATTATAGTTCAATTTTAGCTATTGTAAACCACCGGAATTGGCTGGATGATTCACCGCCTTTAAAGACGGTGAAACATTCAGCCAATTACAATGGTTTATAATAGCTAAAATTGAACTATAATTTTTGAAATTTTTTGTTTCAATTTTGAGGCTGCAGTTGCGAAGATATTTAACGAATAGAAAAAGACATCCCCCGAAAAAAAAATTGGAAAATCTGAGTTTTGTTCTTCGCGCCTAAACCACAGTTTTCTAATCTATTAGGTCTACTGTGAGTCTGGCGGGAAGAACAAAACTCAGAGTTTCCAAAAACTTTTTTCGGTGGATATCTTTTTCAGTAGTTTTTTTCAGTAGTTTATTCTTTCAGCATGCAAAAAAGAGGCACACAATGACATCTGTAAAAGCTGAACAATGCGAAACCACAGTCTATGCATAATGTGGATGAAGCGTAGGAGCAGTGCTCATCAAGTCAGCTTCACCCACACTCCCACTTCATAATTCAATTCTAAAGCAAATGGCGATAAGGAAAGCGCAAGCAAAAACAAGCCAAAAAAAAAACAAAAAAAACAAGGCACCGTGTAATAAACAAAGTAGTCAACTGCTGCTGCTGCAAAAAAAGATCCTTATACAAGTTCAAAAAAGACAATGAATACATTGTTACATGCAGTAAGTCATAACTATGTAATAGTCAGCCCACTGATAACTCAACAGTAATCGTACTCTCCTTTTATGGCAACAAACTTAAAATATAAATCAAGTCGTACAGAGTTATAAATTTAATTCAGGGAGCACACCCACAAACTTTAGAAGGAACAGACTTAATTAACTGATAACCTTCCATCGAAATTTTCTCACAAACAAAAACAAAAAAATCTCCTAATGCGCTACCAGAGCATCCGACCCACAACGTAATAACTTATACAGTCCCCGAGATTAGACCACTCAATCTCAACAATACATTGAAGATCAATGAGTCAAAACGTAGAACAACATCCCACCAAAAATTTAAAATCCCCTACCAAGACTCTTCAAAAGCAAACAAGAAATTTCTTTCACCAAATTATAGTTGAAAATTTACTTTTCATCTGATTGCACCATCCTGTTTTTGATTTAATGAATGAGAGGTAACCTTGATAAATTAAGTTTTTCTTTGGATGAACATGGGAGCTGCAGAATCAGAGACGGAAAGATCAATTCGTTGCCTCCCTCCTGTCAAGAATTATTGTAGTAAATGTCTCAATAGAATTGTCATCTTGTTGCTTTTGACAGTGCAAATAATTTATTGATTGAATAAGTTAAAAAAAAATTAATTAAGGTAGCACACCCACACATATCCTTTTTTGACCCTAAAGTAAATGGCAATAAAAAATGCAAGCAAGAATTACAAGGCACCATGTAATAAAATAAAGGTAGCAGGCAA
The DNA here is from genome assembly GCA_963965965.1 of Trididemnum nubilum. Lineage (NCBI taxonomy): Eukaryota > Metazoa > Chordata > Ascidiacea > Aplousobranchia > Didemnidae > Trididemnum > Trididemnum nubilum. The sequence continues at coordinate 34,638,539 of OZ014490.1, forward strand.
TTGTTGCAAAAAAGTAGCACTATAAACAAGTTTGCTGAGCAATATATACAAGTTTGAAACGACAATGCAATACACTTTCATGTAGAAAGTCATAACTGTGAAATAGCCAGCCTTCTGATAATTCAGCAGTTGATCTACTTTTTTTTCATAGCAACAAACTCAAATTTAATCTAGATAGCATGAAGCAATTGGTTTAATTTTTTTATTTACTTATATTGTTCACACAATAACTTCTTGTATTCTTTTTTGAAGCGAAAAAACGAGAATGATTTTAATTTTAAAGGTATATTATTCTAAAGTTGGACCCCTTTAAATTTAAGTGAATTTTTTCCAGAATTAGTTCTCACAAAGTCTAGAAAATAATTTTTGTTAGATTTACTTTTAGTGTTGTAATTGTGAGCTAGATCAAGGGTTAAAAAGTAGTTTTCAAAAATCTGAGGCAATGCTTTTGTATCATTGAGATACATAAACTTTCCAACTTCATAGTTATAAATATCGTCAATTTTCAAAAATTTAAATTTGTAATACAATGTGTTGTTCATTATTTTGTCTTTCCAGGAAGTTTTGTTGATAATTCTTAATACTTTGTTCTGAAGGATTTGAATGGGTTTTTTCCCAGTTTGAGATGCACAACCCCAGCCAAGAATACCATATAGTATTTGTGAATAAAAAAAGACATAATATAAATTAATTAGATTCTTCTGGTTAAGGTAATGGCGCATTTTTGCAATAATACCAACTGCTTGAAACAGTTTTTTTCCCTAAAAATTGAATATGAGGCTCCCAATACAAGTTTTCATCTAATATTATTCCTAAATATTTGGCTGACTAGCATTTTTCTAGTTCAATGCCTTTTATTTTTTGTAGTGGTTAAATATCTTTGCAACCCCGCCCCCAAAATTAAAACAAAAATTATCAAAAATTATGATTCAATTTTAGCTATTGTAAACCACCGGAATTGGATGAATGATTCACCGCCTTCAAGTTTTCCAACTTGGAGCTGACAGAAAAAAAAAAAACTAAAAAGTTGCAAATATACAACTCTTCTCGCACAAAATGACCTCGAGCATATTTACATTGCTACAAATGCGCATCACAAGAGTTTTCCATCCAAACCAGATGGCGAATTTTGCATGACACTTTGACATCCCAAGCCTTATCAGAAAGTTTGCATTACGCGCCGAAAAAATCAGGTGCTAAGCATCATAAAATCTTGCGTCAAATTGAAGCGGAAAACACAAATTAGCTTTGGAGCATAAATTAACGTAAGTTACAGAGTAGACAATGAGAATTCCTTCAAAATTTTATTTATTCGAAACTACCGAATGCATGGCCGTATCCAGAGATGGGCAAGATCACCACCTTTTGGTGATCTTGAAGATCAAGATCAGATCACCCAAACACTGTGATCTTGAAGATCAAAATCAAGATCGTGATCTTGAAGATCAAGATCACTTTACTTTTAGTACTCAAAGAGAGGTAGCGGTGATAATGGGTGGGAAGAAGGTAAGCTATAAATGTTGAATGCTGTATCAGTATTGACTATCATTGGGCAATGGCGGTGCTGATTTCACTAATAACGTATGACATTTGACACTGACAAACTTTTTGTAGGTATTTTAGTACTTCAAAAGTCGCAAAAACCCTTCCAGATTACTTTTGCTAGTTTTGTATAACAACAACGAAATTGAAGAACAAAATCAAATCAAAAGTATCAAATCTTCATTAGGCCTTACTCGCTTAAATACCCTTCATGGGGGCCGCGAGCTTGCGGGGCTCATTTCTGCTTCAAAACGCTACGGGCACACAATTTTTACGTCACTACAGTGACGGGCCATTGGCAATTAGTATTAGATTTGATTGACGTGGGAATCGAACCCGGTCTCCAGCACAAGATTTGCCATTGAAGCCGGACGCGTCTGCCACTTGGACATTCCGCCGGTCAAGAACAAAATCCTTTTTCATGACAGTGTATATTTTTTGACATTGACATCGTAGAGCATAAACACTAAACTAAAAGAATTTTTTTAGACTCCATCCGCTCCTTCCATTAAACTCCTCTCCAGTTTAGACTCCATTTCGTGTCGGAGCCATGAAATAGCTTCAAAATATCACATAACCTGGCTTCAGCGATGCTTATTTTACGCGACATTTAAAAATGTAAGTGATCTTGATTTTCAAGATCAAGATCACACAAAAAATGTGATTTTGAAGATCAAGATCAGATCATTAAAATAATGTAATCTTGAAGATCAAGATCAGATCACGATCTTGATCTTCAAGATCACGATCTGATCTTGAAGATCAAGATCGTGCCCATCTCTGGCTGTATCGTGGTAAATAAATACAGTAATTAAATGAATAAAATAAAATTCCCAATACCCAAGAATAGACATTTTTTTCGAGATCAAGTCGCAGAAAACCTTTTTTTCTTTTTCAGAGATCAAGCTCCTAAAAATCTTTTTTTTAAGAGATCAAGTCGCTGTGCCAAGTGATCGCCGAAATTCTTGAAGCATATTTTTTTGTCTAAATCGGCGCACTTATCGAACTTTGTTTGGCGCGGCGCAAAACTTTTTTGGGTGTTTACCTTAGGTTGGCGCGAAAATGCGGCGTAGTGTAACTGAAATTTTCCAAATTCCAACGTGGACCTCAGGTATCATCTCAAGAAAGAGTTGGGTAGGCTAGGTTGCTTGCAGAGTTGTGAAGTAACAAAATTAGCTATACTTTAAGTTGCCTACTCAAGTAGAATTCGTCGGTAACGAGCACTTTTAAATTAATTCTATTTTTGGATGCTTTCTGAGTTGTAGGTAAAATTAGGTAGGCTACTGCAGACTGTACTTTAAAGTGTAAAATTATGCAAAATTTCTAATTCTAAGTTTACAGTTAAGTAAAATTATGCAAAATTTTAGTAGGTCAAACAATACCTTTTTTTTTCATGGGTGATTAAACATTCATTTGCAAAGCAAAATATTGGCAATAAGATAGCCTACAAAATTTAAAATTATGTACCGGTACCTACCGTATGCCTAGGCTAAATTAGAAATGAAATAAATACCGTAAAAAATAAATCAACTGAGGATTTTCAACTCAACAAACTTAATAAGAACGGAAAGATGAGGATGACTGGAAAGTGAGCTCACGCTCTTCAAGTCTCCTGCCATTCGCGTAGGCCTATGTGTCGAAGCAGGCAGCCTGCAGCCGTAATCGAACTCTGGTTGCAGTATTGCTTATGCAATAATCAGCACGCAGTTCCGCTCAGCCATGCTGCTGTCAAATACATTCATCTGGGTTCTTCTCTCTAGTCAACAAACGAACTTCAACATCAGCTACTACTCAGTTACCAGTGATTTCGTCACAGTGATTTCGCCACAAACTGAGGGTTAGGGCAAAATAGCTCTGGGGATAGTAGATTTGTTTAATGACTGCTGCTCTCAGTCGATGCTTTATTTTTTTTATGCAGTAGTACAATGGGGTTGCCAGATAGGCCCATAGGGCCTGTTCCATCTTTAGAATGCCGTCTGTCATGTAATCACCTTGTGACGAAATCACATTGTGATGAAATCACTGGCAACCCCACTACTCTTGACCATATCATTATCTAGGTTGTAACTCGCTCCAAAAAATTTCTGTTAGTGAGATTCTTATTAGTGATGTATCAGACCACTTGCCAGCTTGCTTACATTCTGCATCATCAAAAGTAGACCTAATGTTCATAGAAACTTCACTCCATGAATAATCTGTAAATCTGTAATACCTTGTAAGACAGTAAGAGATATGAACAAATTCGATGTTAAAGCTTTCTCTGAAAATGTAAACAATAGCAGAATAGGCTGCAATACCGGTATATACAGCATATCGCATAGGCGAAGTCTAAATGATCATCCATATAGCCTAGGCCTACAGATATTCTTAATTTTTAGTAATATAATGATGTTTTATGTTAAGTGCTAGGCTATACAGTAACAGAAGTGACTATCTTGCTTGTGCCATTAAAAAAAATTGTCTCACAGCTCACAAGAAGATAAAACTAAAAACAAAGCATTGGTTGATCAAATATTTACTTAAACGTCAAAGCTACAGTGCGTTCAGAAAGTCACTGTGCACCTTTCATTGTCTGCTTTATTTTTAGATAATCAGCGTTTTTCGTTTCTCGTATTTCGTCTTTGATGTTTTTTAAATGCACTTTTCGAGCGAGCAAACTTCAAACGTACACAATTTGACCTTGAAACCGAGCGTTTTAAATTTTTAAAAAAATTGTTTTAAAATTGCTTTAAAATTGCAGGTGCACAGTGACTTTCTGAACGCACTGTATATACAGTATTTGAACAAAAAACAAATTATTTGAGCAATGCTATAGGCTAAACAACAAAGACCTCGTATGATTTCAAAATATAAAAACTTATTTAAAAAGGCAGAGGCTGCTGTTACGTTATGTAAGAATAAGAAAAAGAAGGCTTTATTTCACCGAAAATTTTTATCTAGTTATTTATTAGGCAGTGGCTGCTGTTACGTTACATAACACTTCACTCAGTGGATAATATTACATACGGTAATTTGTAGCATTTCAGCAGTGAGATATTTTTACTTGAATTTCGCCACTTAGCTCTTGCGATGTTTATTAAAGCGAGAAGACTATCGTAGAAGGCAGAAGCCGCAAGGGTAATTAATACTTTTTGATAGGACGCATTAGGACTGTGGAACGCATAATGACCCATCATAACAAACCAATACTTTTTTAGGACAGAGGTGTTTTAGGATGAATTTATTAAGAATTTGGGTTGCATTTGGTTTAGGATGATTGGTCATTTATCTTCAAGCTTCGCATCCCTTCAAATTGATAATTTTAATAAAACAAACCAGATTTCAAATGATTTCGATTGCGTCCTAAAAAAAAGTTTGAAACTTTTTTACGATTTAAATGGGGTATTTTGAAGAGTTTAAGACGACTCCACGGTAGTGTAGTTGTAGGGGCGTGGGTCAGTTGATTCACACGTTTGGGTTTGATTCCTGCTGAATGCGGCGCCGTTGTCTTAGGATGAAAGGATTTGCGATGCTTTCTTTTTTTCAGAACCTTGCATTAGAGTTAGAGTTCATGTAGCGATGCCACCCCGAGAGATAGCAAATCCAGTTGCACAAAGAAAGAGTTCGATAGTCTTACGAAGTTTTTTTTGAACGAAGGTGTTTTAGTATGTACTGGTGCTGCATGTAATTTATTTCCGCATGAATTCACATCTAAATTTTTATTAAAAACTACATTTTAGTTGAGTTTAATTGGATTTGAGTTGATTTTTGATAGTGTCCTAAAAAAGTATTGATTTGTAATGACGGGTCCTGAAGTATTAATTTAATAATTACCCTTGCGGCTTCTACCTTCTACGATGCAACACGCTCTTGCTCTTGCAGTCTTGTTGCTTCAATAAACATAGCAAGAGCTAAGTGGCGAAATTCACGTAAAAATATCTCACCGCTGAAATGTTGCAAATTAGGTAATATTATCTTACGAGTGAAGTGTTACGAAATGTAACAGCAGCCACTGCCTATTTGTTAATTCTGACTCAAATCTAACCCAAACTCAAATGCTTACTCCAAAACTATTCCCAAATCAAACCCTAACCTAAACCCTAATCTTAACCCCTAAAAAAGCAAGTGAAGAAAGCGTGGATGAATATTTCTCATTTTCGTCTTATTCTTTTTAACTGGAAAGTTTTCGGTGAAATAGTCACTACCATTAGAAAATCGCTATCCTGCCCTAAATCCAACCCTAAAACTTACCCAAACTCTTACCCCAGTTCTAACCCTAATATTAATCCTAACCCAGACTCAAAATCTAATCCAAACCCTAATGATAATTAGAAAATAAAAAGAGCAAATGAGCGCTCACTCATTGCTCTCTTAATCTCTTTATGGGTGTTACGTAACGTAACACTAGCCGCTTCCATTTAAAAAGAAAGTAACCAAACCTGGAACTGAAAGAAAGGGGTAATAAAAAATAATATAGCCTATCTACGGTATGCAATGGTAGATCTTAAGTAAAATAATATGCCTCAAAAGATTAGAAAGCAACTGATGAACAAAACATACCAAAACATGATATCTGATTTGCTAAATCATTTGGTTATTTCCGATTTTACAAACATAGGACCAAATGTGGATGCAAAAATACCTGCTGCCACCAAAAATTTTACTTTTTCAAGCTTGCTTTACTCCTTTATGCTACGTATGATCCAATTACAGAAAGTGAAGTAGGATTCACAAATTTTACAACTTAATTCTCCAAAAGCTGCAGGGCATGAGAATGTACCAATCAAATTTTGCTAATATTAGCGCCTACTGTATAATATCCACTTCTGACTTATCTGAGGGATGCTGGATGCATTTATGATTTAATAAATGCTATCAAACAGGTGTTGTGTTAAATTAGCCCTCATTTAACCAACAATCTGTTGTTCAAGTATCCCACATTTATGTTCGTGATTGGCATTAATATTGATTCTATTTGTGCGTGTGGATATTTTTTTATTATTGGTATTAAGTTTGTGGAAATTGAACTCAAGTGAACTAATAAATTGAAGAAAGGCTTTATTTCACCAGAAATTTTTATCTACTTTTTCATCAATTCTGACTCAAGTTCTTACTCGAAAACTATCCCCAAATTGTACCCTAACCCTAACTCAAACCTTAATCTTAACCCCTAAAAAAGTAAATGAAAAAAGCGCAGATGAATATTTCTCATTTTTGTTTTATTCTCTTCAACTTGAATATTTTCGGTGAAATGGTCACTACCTAAATTCAATCGAATTGTACTTTCACTTGCTTACTTTTACTGTGAAGTAACAATACTTAAGTAGCCTAGCATTTTGGCTCACAAGAGTGCAAAGTATATACTGTAGTTTAAAATTTGAACCACAAATTCGCCAAAATGGTTAAGTTTTCTATCGGCAATTATTCAATTAAGTTAAATTAGCAAAGATTTTATGAAACGATTTCAAGTAAATTCTGCTTGACATGATTTTCAAATCTCAAAGTTTTGCTGTTGCTCTTTATGATTTGAATATAATAACAAAAACGTGCATCAATTAATAATAGTTCATGACTTCTTAAGAGTGAGGTTTGAAGACCAAGCATTATGTGGCAGTAATGTGAAAGTAGTCAACTAGTTGTTATACGCTACAGTTTGTTGATTGAATAGTTTGTTGATTTTGCTTAAATACTTATACTTGAGTACTTTTGAAACGACTACTTTTTTACTTTTACTCAAGTACTTTTTTTGATCAATTCTTTGTATTTTACTTCAAGTAGTTTTTGGTTCAAGTAACAAAACTTTTGCTTGATTACACTTTTCGAGTACAGTACTTTTTATACTGTACCACTACTTACTCGTATTGATTTCTTTGCTCATTGCTGCCTTGACCTGTGACTTCCAGTTTTTCAAATTTGACATATTGTGACATAGCAATTAGTGGTTGCTTTGGTAGGAATTTGCCTTGAAATTAACTTAAGAAAGCTTGCCATGTGGCATGTTAACCACTATTGTAACTGGTACTGTAATGTTGTATTGTATCCATGTTACATATATATAACCATTTGAATTGAAGTACATCTGATCATTGGTCATCTGACGTTCAGACATTGGTTTATAATTATTGAAAGTAAGAAGTCTGCACTCTACCACCCAGTACCGGACTATACAGGTTTACAAAATGGCAGATCAAAGAAGTTCAGCCGTTAAAGCTAAAACACTTGAATACAAGTATGTATGTATGATTGAAGCTAATGATTGCGTTAATGTATTTTTATGTTTTCAAAACTTGTCAATCCATTTTCATCTGTTTAAAGTTTAAAGAGTGGGTTTGACAATTTCACTGGAAAATTTTAAGTTAAAGAGAGTAAAATGAAAATGAGGAATACGTATATGGAATATTTATCTTCTCATTTTCCATTTTAATTAACTGCCTAATTAACTTAAAACCAAAAATTTTAGGTTAAAGAGAGTAAAACCAGTATCCTGGTAGTGGTATTTCTTGTAATTTTTGGACTGACCTGCAAGTGCCTAAATCATCTTGAAACAATTGTGCCCAAAGCTGTAAAAAGTTGTTTCAGTCCAGAAAATTTTGTACTAATCTAGAATTTAAGTAAACTGAAAGTCATCACAGTATTTCCTCAAATTTGTCAACTTTTCTAATGTTTGTCATATTGCCAAAAATTTTTGCCTGTGATCCAACAAATCACTGATTTGCTGCCAAAATTCGGCTCAATGGGATCGCTTAGTAAGACAAAAATAAGGATTATTTATTTACTCTTTTTTTCATTTGTTTTTTTATGGGTTGAGATTTGTGTTTGGGTATGGTTTAGATGTGGAATTACTATTACACTTGCCTAATTATTTGAGTTTGGGTAAAATTTATATCAGTTAAACCTATTTCAAACTAGATATTTGACCAAACAGACAAAAAATAACTTTTTAGACAAGCAATGAAAGACTTTCACACAATGTTTCCTTCACTCGAGAGGTCTACAATAGAGTGTGTTTTGAGATCAAATGCTGGACATGTGGACTCTACAATAGATCAGCTCCTCCAGTTGTCTCAGAACTTGATGCAAACTAATACACAGTAATATTTATTAATAAGAAATGTTTGAAGATATTTATTAATATTTGGCTTGTGGAACTTAGGACCCAAATTTAGATGTTTGGTTCACATCGTTGCAAAAGAATAAAATCTGGCACACATATTCCTGGTCCCATGCCATTTTGATTTTTTAAAGGTGCCAAAAATTTTGACCACTAGGGGTGCTGTTGATCAAATTTTTTTATTAGGAGGCTCTAAGTCCAATTTAAGCTATTTTTTATCATTAAAATTGGCTGAATTTCGGTCAGTGGCTCTATTCCTAATATTTTCAAAAAAAAAAAAAATTATTTAAAGGTGTAAACAGCAATGTCAGAACCACTCCAAAATTTTATTTGAAACCACTGAAATTTAGTGTGACGGCTTGAAGAGTTATAAATTTTGTTTCAATTGAAATATATAGATCAGTGGCACTATCAGGAGAAGGGGTTAAGAGTACTAAAGCTCCCCTTGGGGCATACCTCTAGAAAAAATTAAACATAAAGAGATTAAAGCATTTCTATTTCAACATTTTTTTAAATGGCTCTAAACATGTGATATTTTTAAAAAATAGCTTTAAAGTTGTCTTTGGCATGAGGTTTCGTTCCCAGACTTCAGTCTGTGATCTTTTCTACATCCCCAACTGTGATCTACTCAAGATGTCACAGCTTGTACAAATGCATTAGTAGTTATTATGTTGCTGGACATCTTAATTTTAGCTTTCGGTTCAGCCTTCCTCCCTTTGCGAAATCGTGGTTGCGTGCCTGATATAGACGTTGGACTTGTCAAAGAATTCTTCAATCCAAACACAAAGTACATTGGAGGAGTAGAACGCTATGCAAGATGTTGGTTGTCAAATGCTGTTATAAATATACACCCTTTTCTCAGATCTAGCCAATATATGAACTGAAGTTCCATTAAAATTACTTTTACCAGATATTAAAAATGGGACTTAAATAAAACATTAAGCCTTATTTAAAATAATAAAATTTTTAAATGTTTCGGACTTAGCTATGTCCATCATCAGTAAAAAGTAGAATCTTATTCAAATAGAATCACCCTTTTCTCAGATCTAGCCAATATATGATTCTGTTTGAATAAATAAAACGTGTTCTCAAAAATGGTATGGCCCAGAAAACCATCAAATTTGTTATCATCCATAAATCAGCTAAAGTTTAAATGACAACGTTAATTTGTGTATATATTGAATATTTAATTTGTGAATATTAAAAAGACAATTTAAGTTGCTAAAAATGGGTTACAACCAATGTTGCTATTAGCATTAAAAGTATCATCAAATGACGAATGTGAGGTATTTTATTCAGTCAAATGATAATAGGTATCATTTTTAAGTAATTGCATGACTTATATGACCTCGCTGCAAATAAAGTTGCATCTTCGTTCTGTGCCATTTTTAAACAGCAGTGTAGCTCAATTGATGGAGTGTTGAGTTTGTGATCAGAAGGATGCATGCTTGTGGTTAAATTGGTCTACAACTTTTAGGCATGGATGTTAAGTATGGGATGATAATATGCCAGGACTTAAGGTTCCAGAGCAAAAATTTTTTTGAAAAAAAATTATCAAAAAAGTTTTAAAAGAACTTTTTTTCAAATAAAGTTTGTTCAAAAATTTGATTTCCTTTACAGTATTGTTTTTTTTTTTTCAAAAGAACATTTTTTTGCACTGCATGTTCACATAGTTTTATTTTCTAAGCCAGACATATGCAATCCACTCATGTAGCCAGAGGGGCGGGGTGGGCTATAGCCCCCCCCATTGGCCTGTCAGCCAAAATGCAGAATAAGAAAATACCATGCTTTTAGCACGTCTGAGACTGGTTTTTACACTGGAATGCACTAAAAAGTGATTTAAAGCATCTTTTGAATCACATAAATTTAAGGGGGGCTAATTTGTCAGAAGTAAAACTCACAAATCAATGAGAACTTCTAAAAATGGCCTAAAATAAGCAATCAAATTTGATCGCTAGTGTAAAAATGTTCAACATCGGTTTCATCAACAAACGTATTATAAACTTAAGAATAGGGGGAGGAGGCTATTCAGTATTAGTTAATTGCCAATCACTTGTCTCAAATTTTTTTCCATTAGCCCCCCAATTTTTTTTCTCTATAAAATATAGACAAAATAAATTACTCTGAGTAAGTTTTCTTGAACTAATGGATTTTATGATTTACCTGCATGTAAACAAGAGAGCTAAAATTTTACCATTAACCACCTCCCACATAGCCCATTTATGCAAACAGTTTAATCAAGTTTGCACTACCAATTTCTGTGCCACGTTTCAAAAGCATTATTTGTTATCAAAATAGCCCTAAAAAATGCAAAATTTTTAAGCACTGAGGCCTCTGCCCCCATACCCACGTGCCTCCGACTGCTGGGGGCTCTGTCCCCAGCCCCCATTGTGAATTTCTGGCTACGTGCCTGATGCATTCTGCAACCTGCAGTATGAAATTCTGCACAAGCACGAGTTGCTGGTGTAATCTTGGCCCCAGCAGCAAGCCGCTTGACATTTCATGGTTATTGTAAGTCTACCTGTACCAAACAATACAGTACAAAGTTTTTCAGGAGTTAATGATTCATCTCCTAGCAGATTCCTATTTATAATCATTATACCTTGTTGTAAATATAATAAACACAATGTTTTAATGGCTATTTTTTAGTAGCAATTTTTACGTTAAATTCAACTCACACTACAATAATAATTCAAAAATTAAACAATAATTTTAAGCAGTGTACAATCCTGTACAACTTCAAAAGTTTTTTATGCAATTCTAAAGAAGTTAACTGCAAGAATTTAACATACAGTTTAAGTTATTTACAACTAGGTGAAACAATTAACCTTAAAACTATCCATATATTAAAACATTGTTTTTCCTCTATCTAGAACAAGATGTAGCAATCATAAATGGGAATCTGCTGGGAGATGAATCCCTAGCTCCTGAAAAACTCTGCACTTTATTGTTTGGTACAGGTAGACTTAAAATAACCATGAAATGTCAGGCAGTTTGCTGCATGTTCCAAGATTACTCCAGCAACTTGGGCCTGTGTGTCATAGATTGCATTCGTCTGGCTTAAAAAGTAAAACTATGTGAACATTAAGAGGAAAAAAATTTTTTTTCTTTAAATACAAACAAAATCAATTTTTTGAAAAAAAATTTTTTTGAAAACTTTTTTGTTGAAAAAATTTGGCACAGAATAGTTCCGGTGCATAATCGGCAGCACCTAAACATCTTGGCCTAATAGTCACAGTCTGTGGTTAGATGCTCGAACTGGTAATGGCAATGTTGGAAATGGTGCTAGTGATGTGTCACTACAGCCTAGGAAAAGATGCTATTGCTTAATTCCCATTTAGTCAAGGCAAGGAAGTCTACTCATTATTGACTTGCAAATTAATAGTACTAAAAATGTGTATAGTATTGGTGTGGTTATAAAAAAGGTAGAGTGCCTAGTTAATACACAAATAAATAAATAAATAAGTACTGTTTGTAGATTAATTTCAAACGGAAACTAACTTAAAGTTAAAAATAATAATAATGAATGTGCCTGATCGCAAAATCATGAAAAATGTTTTTTAATCACAGTGTTTCTGCATCTTTCTGCAGTATGTAGGTGAATGTGTGTCTTGTTGTGGCTTGTTATGCCCTAATGCTATAAGAGCACCATGGTTTCTGGAACTGCCAATGAAAAGGTGTAATGATTGATATGGATTAAACTAAATTATTGAAATTAATTTTTTCCAAATAAGTCTAAAAATGAATATTTTCATTGCGATAATTACAACTACTGCAAAAAGGCTGGGGGCAAAGAGACATAACAGTTTTCTTACTACTTGTACGTTTGAATAAATTATCATTTTTACGGATTTGCAATGCTTGTACGAAGCCGCCTAGTAAAGATAATTGCTGTTAAAGTAAATAATCCATAGACGTAAAAATGTGACTAGGTGGGAGTTGATTCCAGTGATCATTGATCATGGTCATCACAAATGGTTTTATCAAGATGTGAAAGTTCATTCTGGTATAATGGGTTTTAACCAAAGCAAAACTAAGAGATCAAAATTGACTCCAATTGATAGAAATAAATATCTTTGGAATTTGCATTATCTATGTACCAAAGATTCATAAAAACCCAGTCAAACAGCGATTCTTGCGATGTCATCATACAATGTGATGATATCACTATTTCGACCTGGACTCTATGCCTATTTGTGACCCAACCTGAGTTTGTTGAATTTGAGCCACCTAAGACGTCATTATTGAAAAAAATATTGTCAATTTTACCAAAAACTTGAAAAAAATGCCAATGACTTCATAAAACAACATTTAACTAATTAACACGCTTATGGCTGAAAGTTATTTCATTTATTTCCTACAGGCCTGTTTCACGCGTTACCGCGATTATCAGGGAGTAGATCTAAACAAAATAATAACAAATAGGTAGAAAAGATAAAATGGTACTCACCAGCGACGAACCAATCCATTATTTCATCTCAACCCACCTTTCTTACCAACCGCGTGACGGATTGGCTATGTGGCGACAATGAGCATTCACGTCCAGAAAAAGAAAACGATGCACACTCTCCCCACACAGGGCATATGTCTTACGTCTATGCTGACAAACCCAAAATGAAATTACAGTACAATAAAATGTTATGAAATGTTTTTGGATGGTTGTTTCTGCATAAGTACAGAATTATTATACATATAATGATTGTATAATGTTTGTGACATAATAAAAGATGAAAATTTGGCAGAGTAGAAAAATAGGATGCGTTTTTCGTAGGACAAGAATTACAACAAAATAATATTATAATACGCACCGGAATGAACAAAAAGAAGAAAGTGGGTTGGATGGAATAAGTAAAGCAAATCAATCCAAATTAGAATACGGACCCATGAATGCCAGTTACAGTAATGAAAAATAAAGACATGAATGACAATGCAATAAAATATAATCAAAAATGGAAGTTGGTTTTACGACCCTTTGAAATTGCGTAATTTGAATTTATTTTTATGTCGACGTTTAGATAGGATTTCTGATCGCTTATTGAGGGTTGTTTCTTTATCTGACTTCAGGAATACGATTTTCTCTTCTAGGCACAAATTGCAGCATCCGCTACCACATTCGTAGGAACGCACCGATGCATAGATATTCCATTTTATATCCTGTTTGTTGTTCTGAATGAGGCAGTTCCAATAGTATTTCGACAATTCGGTTGCATTTGATTTGTTTCTGTTCCGGAATGAGTGTGTGTGGTTATTAAATCTGGCTTTAAAGGTTGTTTCACAGCTTCCTATATAATTCATGATTTTGCTCTTGTTAGCTTTATTTTTCTGAGATCCAGAAGTGTTGGTAGCATTAGCTGCAGTTTGTGAGAGCTGCTGTGGTGTTACATTGTTTGCCGGCTGTTTCATGAAAATGTCAGTAGCAGTTGATGGGGGTGGGGGTTCTTGCGGCGTCACTGTTGCTGTGTATACTATTGACTTAACGTTACATTGCCCATTCATCGGACAGTTGGACGTGTCGCAGCAATTGCATGGTTTTTTCTCGGTCATAACGCTTTCTTCCAAGATCCTTTTGTTGTGATTCGATATTATGCTTTTCATGTTTGGCATGCAGCTATAGCTTATTTTGAGGGTGTTTCTGTTGCAAATTTTTCGGAGCTTGTGACTGGGATTGCCTTTGTTAATCAGTCGCAAAAACTCTTTGCCGATGTTTGTGCGTACGTGCTGGCTAAAAGGTGGATTAAACCATACAACATTTCTCGATCTGCCCTTCTTTGGATTGCGTTGTTGCTGAGTCGGTTTGTAGGATAAGTTAGTGGTATGGCCGCTCTTTTGCAATGCATCTTGGAAAGCTGGTTTGGCCTTTTCAAATTCTTCGCTATTAAACGAAATATTGGATACCCTTGTTTCAATCATTTTGGGGAGCTGCTTTATAGTGCTACCTGGGTGGTTTGATCCAGCATTTACGTAAAGCAGAGAGTCGTTGGGTTTTCTATATGGCCAAAACTTTTCTTTTAAATTTATAGTTATTTCCAAGAAGTCAACTTGGTGTAAACCCACTTCCGCTGTTATTTTTAAGCCATAGCTCTTGAAAATACTCTCCACCGACTTTCTGATTCTATCTGCAGTTCTTGCAGTACAATTACGGAGCACAACCAAGCCATCATCTCTGTATAAGCCGACTAAATTTTTCTCAAAAATGTTTGATAGCTTATCCAACATGAACAATCCGACTAATTCACATACTTCTGCTCCGTCATACGATCCCATTGTGATGTCAAACATCTCATTCTTTCGTTAAACCCAACTAGAGCTGTCATCAAAAAGAAGAGATTTTCGACAGTGCTGAATAATTTCAATTTGCTCCGGTGCGATTGCTTGGAAAGTTTTAGCAAAATTTAATGCCTAGTTTAAAAGATTTTCACCGATGGAGGGGTAAAACTCTACCACATCGAATTTCAAAAAGTGGCACGTATCTTTGTTAGGAATGGAGTTAAACCATTTAATGACTCTTTTGGTACTTCTCCATTGCTGATATCCAGTAGCATTAAGGATGTTATTATTTAACTGCTCCAATATGACTTTGCTGATTTTATTGATCTCACTTTTTGCTGGATTGATCAGCCGACATTTTGGTGCATTGAAAAAATTCTCTTTGTGGTCCTTTAAGGTAATAAAGGCCTTCCTTTTTGCCATCTGTTCTACTCAATCATCCAACCTGAGCCTCAATGCTATTTGTTTTGCTTCTGAATCGATTTCATCTTTTGCACCCATCTTTGCTTTTTTGTATTGCTTGGTGATGTTGCTGGTGAGGAGCTTTCTATAGTCAGCTGTTTTGACTTTGTAAACGTTTGTGGTCTTGTCGTCAGGGACATTTTAAATTTGTTATTAAAACAACAGTTAAATATAATTTTTTTCTGCTAAGTATTAGAAACAGAACCACTGACGAAAATTTGGTCAATTTTAATAACTGAAAAATAGCTTAAATTGGACTTAGAGCTGGCCAATAAAAAATTTCGATTAACAGCGCCCCTTGTAGTCAAAAATTTTAGCACCCTCAAAAAAATTGAAAAGTTACCACTTGTCCATTGAAAAATGTTCATTCCAAATTAATTTGCATAAGTTTGAACCAGACAGGACCTAAGCTCGCTCACTATTGGTAGTGAGAAAGGTTTTAATTCAACTGATTCAAAAAAGTACTCAACAGCATAGACCAGAGCAGATATCATAACAGAGTATAAGTTACATAAAAAAAAAATTGAAAATTTAAAACCCCATACTGTTTCACCCATAATCGGGATCATCAAGGGTGTCTGCCAAAATAACACAAAATTTAAAATCAGGGGCTGAAAATTGAAATTATATATGAAGCACGAAAGTTAGTTTTCCTCAATCCGATGCCAGGGCCCCGGCCCACTCAGAGGCAGCCTTTGGTTTGACTCTCTGGTGGATTAGGCTGTTCAAGTAGAGGAAGAGTCAGGTCCAGCTTTTAGTTGTTGGTTGGGTGCACTTTGAGCGACCTCTGAAGGGGCAACGGCCCTGGCATCGGAACAAGGAAAACTAACTTTCGTGCTTGATCTACTTCCAATTTTTAGCCCTGATTTTAAACTTTGTGTTATTTTGGCAGACACCCCTGATGATCCTGATCAGTGGCGCACCCAGAGGGGGGTTCCGGGGTCAAACCCCCCCCCCCTTTGGAACTCAAAAAACAACATAATTTTGTTGATATAATGCAGTTTGTAACACTTTGCCGTATTTACTTTTCACTAAATAATCACTTAAGGTGTTGTTAATCACTTAAGATGTTGTTTTAGGGCTGTAATTTGATCCTGCGAGATAAGATGTTGTTTTAGGGCTGTAATTTAATCCTGCAAGATATTTACCATGCAGTTGAGATTTTTGCATTTGTTTCAACTGCAATATTGCTTCTACAGCAGCATTTCTCAACCTGGGGGTTGCGACCCCCAAGGGGGTCGTGAAGGTCTTTCCAGGGGGTCGTAAGGTTATTTATAAAGTTTTTTTTTTAAGCGCAAAGAATTCTGAAATTGTCAAAATTTTTGCAGCGATCACTTTTCAGTTATGCAGTAGCAAGTTGTCAACCGGTTGTAGGCTTACTACTATTGCAAATATTGCAATGCTATGTACAGCTTAGTTGGAAAGCCAAATTTGCTAAGTGATACTAGGTAATATCGCCATGTTTGAAAATTTGTCCAGTGCTATTCAAAAAATGAAGAGCTCGAGGAACGTAGATGAAGCTCGAAGAAGCCGCATTTGTACAAAATCAGTTCTCGACTGCTTTGGATGTTAGTGATTTTCTTGATGAATTACAAGACCAATTTTATTATCTTCAAAATGATTTGTCCGCATGTGATGTTTTTCAAGACATGGCTCTCTCTCAGTTCTAATGTGCTACGTGCGAATCTTACCCGCAATAGGGTGTCCCTTAGTTGTGGTTAAATTTTAAATTACACATTTTTGTGAGTCTGACCCTCTCAAAAGTTTCCATTGTACGAAATACTTCCTCATGCAAAGTTTTGTTGCAAATTTTGATTTTTATAGGTGGCGCAGTGATCTTAAAATTGACTTAAACAAGCACCATTTTATGCACATCGGCAGTGTTCTAATCAGTACAATACTTATGTTCACAAAAAAGTTATTTGCTGCATAAGAGAGATTTCTTCATATTTGGAACAATGGCCTGGTTATTTTCAATAACCTGTGAAGCATATCGCATGGTTTTTATTTTTGAAGCGGGTTGATTGAGAGGGGTAGTGCTACCCAAATTCTTTTGAGGGATTGAGAAGCAAAAGAACTTTGCAGAGACCAAACGTTTTAGCCACACGCCAGGGTGCAGACATTTTAGCCAAAGATAGAATTACATAGAGGCTTAGAGGCAAGACAGTCAAGAAAGAGATAGTCAAAGTTCTGTAGAAGATGTCCACAGCGCTACAGGAAGAGTTTTCCGTATGACTGACTTCCAATAATAGTAAAATGGAAGGGAATGCGGAGAGCTCAAAGCATATGGGGCATGAGAAGACCAATTTCTACTGGGAAACTGTAGGAACGAGCCAGTTGAGATGAGAAGGGGAATGTGGAAATGTGACATCTCCATTTGTGATAGCGAGTGTTACGGTTTTTGGCAATAGCTGGGGCGAAGGACAAGAACGATCGCAGTAGGCAGGGAGGCTCCAGTTTTGGGAAAAGAATCAGCAGCTTTATTTCTAGGGATACCAGCATCACCGGGGACCCATTGGAAGCTTAAAATGGCACTGTTGGAAAGTGAGGAGATATGAAACCCGACATTTTAGAGGGGTCTTGGCCAGAGATATAGGGTCCACGACAACTGGGCGCAACAAACTGATCACGAACAAACTGACCGCGAACAACTCCGATTGGCTGAGTATGGCGATCCTAAAAATATTTTAGTATCCCCAGAGCCATCTTGCCCAAACCCTCACTTTGTGACGAAATCACTGTGACAAAACCGTTGGTTCGCGGTCAGTTTGTTTGCGGTCAGTTGACTTGGCTCGGATGTATAAGAGGGTGTTTGAAAGTAGGGTAAGAGCCTATTGTAAGTTCTTAAAAGGACTTACTGAAAATGGCCAAGTCATCTTGTGTCTTTCCACAAGACAAATCCCTGCTCCTGGAAATGGGTTTCAGGTGTAAACCTGGAGGCAATTGGTCCAGCAGAGAAAAAGAGTCCAACGTATTGCATTTGGATTATATGGCATACGCTCCAGTGCCACTTATCTAATGAGGGAAGAGAGAGATCTATCGGCCCATACATACTCGTCTGAAGGAGGAAGAGAGAGTAATCGATTCTTGGCGTATTCAAGGTCAAATGAGCTAGGGCCACTGCAGTTAGGTATGAAAGGTAATACTGTAAACTTGATTGGAGTCCAAAAGGGATTGGTGGACATATAATTAATGTTTTGCACAAGGATAAAAGTATTTTTTCTTTGGATAAGCAATAGGATCACCAGGAGGGTTTCTTCTTTAACGGCTGATCACTGATTTTCAGCTCAGAGCGCTGAGATTAAGTGATTGTGGTAGGAGACATAGTGCACGTCCAAAGCATGAAAGTGCTTGGTGCTTCAAAGTAATTTTCAGCAGAGGAAGTTGGGTAACCGATACATCTCTGTAGTTTCTACGTTAATTTTCAGAAGATTTTAATTAACACTAATGTTAATTGCTATGCGTGTTAAGGTCACAAGGTAACAATAGAACTATGCTGTTCATAGTGGTAGTGTAAATCTTACATAGGAATTAAAAAATACCCATCCAAACTTGAGAGACATTGCGCCACCTCTAAATTTTATTTTAAAGGTTTGATGTTTCATGCATATCATTTTTTCATTAAATGAAACTATTTGAAAAGTTCAGAAGTAAAACTTTTCGAATATCAAAATAAGGAACACCCTAATCCACCAGTATCAAAACTGGCTTTTTGGGTATTACTTCCATTTGCCACAACACACCTCTGCTTGAGGGGCTCTTCAGCTCTTGTACATATCAAAACGAAAGCACAAAAAATTCAAAATGATATAAGATTGCTTTATTGAACACTAAACCATAAATCCCTAAAATTGGCTTCGCGGTTGCAAAGTAACAGATGTAAAATTGAGCAGTTATTTGAAATTAAATCTCTTTAAAGTGTTTTTTGTGGTAATTTTTATTTGCGCAAAAAGTAGAGCAGAAAGGGGGTTGCTGGCTGTATGGAACTGTTAAAAGGGGTCGTGAACCACAAAAGGTTGAGAAACACTGTTCTACAGTGTTTCAACTACAAGATGGATATATTGTGTAACTATGTGTATTTGTTATATCCATTAAATAATGGATAATATTATACCCAGTCATAAACTTCTTGAGCAGAACAGAGCTTGACACTAAAAAGAGACAAACACCATTTCGTGAAAAAAGTCGTCCTTGTGTAAAAAAACCTACTAAGCCAAATGCACTTTTGCCAAAAAAAAAAAGCAAACAAATCCTCAGTTTAAAGACGAAAACCACACCAAAAGTACATTCAAATGTCCAAATTTTTATTTTGCAAACATATTCACAAATTTAAAAGCAGCTTTTAATAGCGTCAGAGCTATCATTTCCAAATGATTTTTTTATATTTTTGCATTAACGTTATAGTATTTTGGGTGATTTTGCAGCATCATAAGTCATAATAACAACCCATTGTCTACTTGAGTGTAATCAACCTCTATATACTGTATACCATCACATTTAGTTTTTCTTCATTTCAACATAGATTCATGAAGAGAGCTGGATGAAAACATTCAATTTAAAACAGCCTTTTTCAAGACTACCCATTACTCAAAGAGTGGAAATTATAGCTCCGACGCTAATGAAAGCTGTTTTGAAATTCTGTGGTGCTAACAAGCTTTTTGAATATAAAAACGTTTTGATTTAAAAAATTTAAGCCAAATTTGCAATCTTTCAGCGTTTAAACATATTTTGGACTTGACCAGTAAGTATGCGGGGGCTGATTGGACTGAACAAAATAAATTCTTTCAAACTCTTCCCAATCTTAGTAATTTAGTTTTTCCTAATTGCTCTAAAAACGTTCAAAACGTCATCCAAATGGCGTTAAAATGGCTACAATTTTTCTGAAAAATTGCAAGAATTGCCCAGTGGCTGGCCAAGTCCCCATCTTAGTTATTTAGCTTTTTCTGATTGCTTTAAAAACGCTCAAAACGTCTTCCGAATGGTTTTTAAATGGATTGCCTAGTCCCCCAGGCCCCTCCCTATCTTAGTTATTTAGCTTTTTCTCATTGCTCTAAACACGTGCAAAACATCATCCAAATGGCGTTAAAATGGCCACAATTTTTCTGAAAACTTGCAAGAATTGCCCAGCGGCTGGGGCTTCTCCAACTGTTATCTTGCACGCAATCTTCACAACCAACAACTTGCAAAATCGTTATTACAAGGTTTTTGAATAAGGAAATGTTGTAACAATGCAACTATTACCGCGAAAACCTGTTTGAGTATAACTCAATTAACTACAATTAGGTACTGGTTGCTTTTTGAAAAATTCAACCCCACCTTTAAAAATTTCTGGGTGCACCCCTGATCCTGATTACAAGTGAAGCAATCTGGTTTTAAATCTTTGATTATTTTGTTATGTAATGTATACTGTGTTATGATTTGGCTCGGTTTATGTGAAATGGTTTTTACTTGCTCGATGAACACTTTAGGCTTTATTTGTTGAAAATTACCATTGTTAGCAAGCTTTATTTATGTTTTATGCTTCAGTAACAAGCAAATCCCAGGTTCATGGTTCACTATGTCAATTTTTACAACTAAAATCAATCCAACTACTGGTATCAATTTTTTTGAACTTCAGAGAAGTATGCTTAAAGTGTGTGTCACAAACGTTGAAACAAGGCATTAGGCTCGCAAATCAATTTAGGTACCTAATTCAATTTAATTATTCCAGATTGCAAAAAAATAGCGATTATGACACTGTTGCATTCAAGTATCAGAAATGTAATCAACTAATCATAGAATTAAATCAACTATTTTTCACTCACTGCCGAAACTGTGTTCCAATTATGGTAGCATAAATCTTGAAACTCTTAAGAGTAGCTAGCTATTTCACCATTGTTTCATTTTAAAACTGGATTCGTAGGTCTACTGAATTATGGCCATTTAACAAAAATAAAAAGCAATTTTTAAAAAATACCTCCGGAGCCTTGACGTCTTGACTGCACCTTAACATCGTGGCTCATAAACGTCTTAATGGCCAATTATTCTGGTACCTAAACAGTCGTGCATAAACTTTCACACTTAGTTTGCATACTCGTATGTGGCCAAAAGATCATTGTTACTTTCATGCTTATGAATCTTTTTCACCAATAAAGTAGCTGAGCAGTGAACAATTTGAAATTGTAAATCATCCTCTTAATGTTGCTAAAAAGCAAAATTTTCAATAATGAAACGAGTAAATCCCGCAAATTTTTTTTGCATTAAAATACTTTCTAGAATTAAAATAAACCTCGTCCAGTTTGTGGTTAACAATTTAGTGGCGCACTGGCGCAGCCTTCATTGTGTTCAAATGGTTGAAAAATGTCGCAGTTGATTCCACTCGACTTGTTGTAAAATGTAATTGATGCGCGCTTTTTATATTTTATCCTGTAATGTTTCTAAATATGTCCCTACCAGCTTCAAGTAAATTAAGACTGTCTGAGAAAATTATCAGCTCAATTTTAATCAGTTTGAATGTGCAGCAGAGTCAAAACTTTGCAAACATTTTGTTGCTAAACATTTCAAGACATTACTGCAATTTAACGATGATTGAGGCAACAACAACTTCTGCACTTTCAGAAGTTTCTCATTGCCCTTAACATCATTGACTGCTGATGATGAGGCAATTAATGTCAGAAACGTTAAGGAAAAAAAATTCTTTTAAGTTTTAGCCCTTATGCTTTGTGCTGGGAGTACTTGAAAGTTGAAACGTTGCAATCATTATGTTTCAAAGTTTAATCAGTTTAGCTGAATAAATTACTTTTTTTCAGTGAACCCAATCATTACATGTTTGAAAGATTTTGTCTCACTGGGAATGACAACTCGTTAAACGACGACTTACCTTCTGAGGTTAGATTTTTATTTCTTACTAGTAGCTGATCGAGTAACCGCTGAACAATTGCTAATTGTTTAGTGGTTCGGGCGTTTTGTTTTGCTTGTGGGGCTCTGGATCAGTAATCCATAGGCTGGTGGGAGTGTAGGTTTGAATCTTGTGAGAGGACTCACAACTTTTTCACATTGCTTATTTCAGCTGTCACTGTTCTTTCTTTAGCTTCCGTGTTGGTAGCCTACATGCCAGAAAGCATGCAAACGATTTTAAACAATTTTTGAAGTTATCGATTGTTCTTATTGCGTAAGCATAAATGACTTACGGTGTTACAACTATCTGGGCACAATGTGCCCTTAATAAATAAGTACTGTAATTAAATTGTGGATACCACTATGAACCAATCAGGTTCGGAGTGCTTTTTGCTTAGTTTAATCTGAGTGGATGATGTGGTTGTGCAAAGAAGCACTTTTTAATTTTGCCTTTGCAGTTCCGTGTCCCTCCCCCATCGGGTGATGAAGAGCAGCCTCCGAGATATACTCCCAATCAAGACTACACTTTTTCACCCCACCCTGTTCAACCCACAGGAAGATTCAGGTTGAGTGTATAATTTTCAGTTGGAATATGTTTTACTGCAGAAATATACTGTCAAGCGCCTCAGCTTGGTTTTGTTGTGCCAAAGCTTTCTGCGTTTACGCAATTTGCTGTTTTAATAAATTGTTCTACGCACTTCACTATTCTAAGTATTCTGCAACTGGTGTTATCGGTACATGTTTTCTTATTACGTCAAATATATTTAAATGAATCACAGTCCAAACACAAATTTGTTGCAGAGATTGGAACCCTCCCTTACTTGGCGCCCTTCCTGACGACTTCCTTCGAATGAGACCTTTCAGCAGTCATGTTGCAAAAGTGAGTTGCAAGCACTAATTAATTGCAGCAATGCATCACGGATGCGCTTAAGCTACCCAGCATTAGCTGTACTTACATTTTTTTTAATGAACGAAGGTCTTATTATATTGGTCCATAATTAACAGCTACATTTTAATAAGCGATTTTCGTGGATGTGAAAACTCTTTTTCAGTGCTCATGTGATTGACCTATCCCAAAAATACTCTTGTAGGAAGATGCTCATGCCAGCAGGAAGCCTCACGTCAAATCACAACATGGTTCAGCCTCGGAAGCCTCCCCATCCCGCCGAGATAAATCCAAACTGCAACGACGAAAAACAACAACCGGATCCGACAATGTTCTAGTTAGGTCGACGCAAAATCCTCACCATTCTCCCCTGACGAGGTAGTTTTCATGGTTTGCTCCAATTATCTTGTTATCATCTCAACGTAAAATTTTTGAATTGACGTTTTGTGCAATGGCGACTGTGGCCTTTTTTAAACCTCTTCAGATTTATTCTGGTTCAAGTTTATCAATATCAATTCATAGTTTATCAATTGCAGTGTTTTTAATTTTCAATTCAATTAATCAAATTGTTTGCGGTGGTTTTGGTGGTGTTACGTGACCACTTCCGAGGGATGGGGCACGGATGAGCTCCGCGGAGATGCAACTGTCGGGCCACTCTCCAAGGTCTATACCAAAAGTCAAATGTAAAGAGAGAAGAGCCAAAATAGCTCTTCCTAAAAGCTCGGAGTTTGGACAGTCGGAAATCAGATGATTAAAGTCCTTTAGGGGATGTTCAGAAGAACTGCAACAATAAATCCATAGATGGGCACAAGTCCGTTAATCGTTAATCCGTTAATAACGAAGCTAACTTTTTCATTAACTCGTTAATCCGTTAAAAAGTTTTTTCATGTTAACGGATTAAATTAACTTCCGTTAAGTGCTGTTAACGGACTAAAGTAACTTCCGTTAAGTTCTGTTAACTTCCGTTAAGGTTTTTATCGTTAATATCTTGCAGCTTCGTTGTGCATTTGAACTTGTTTTTATCTTGAAATTAGATTAGACTGTAAAATGTAACTTTCAAAACACAAACAGAACACCATAGCTATAAATATTTCCTTAAAATCAGCTCAACAGCGTCAATACGTATTCTAGAAGCGAGTGAATAAAACAAAATGTAAGTTACATGCAAACTGTTAACGGATTAACGGACTTTGTTAACTTCCGTTAATTAAAGCTGAAAATAACGGATTAACGTTAACGGAGGTGTGAAGTTTGTTAACGGACTAGTGGTTAACGAAGCTAACGTTTTGCGTTAACTTGCCCACCTATGAATAAATCTTTTCAATTGATCTTGCGTAGACAAGAGGAGAGGAAGAGGTTTTGACCATGACAGCGAAGGCGGGAAACGTGGAAAGCACAGCGTATAGGACCAGGCAGAATTGTTTGAGTTCACACTTAGTAGTCGTGATTCAAATTTCGATGTTGAACACAAAACAGTTAATTTTATTTTGATTCTTCATAAAAATGTTTTGGAAAACGTTGCGATATAAATTTGTGAATTTGCTTGAAATTCCATTAGTTAATGCTAAAAAGAATACTTTACTGAATACGCAGCCGTGCGAACCTTCTCAGCAAATGCGACCATTTGGTTTCAGTTTTTACATTCTTGCATTATCTTGCAAGTTGTCCTCCCGCTTGGTAATGTAACAAGTTGATAATATGTATCTGAGCAGTTAATTTATTTACTAACTCACTAGACGTGTCTTGGTTTAACCTCGTAGCTCTCTTTGGTTTTGCTAGCGATTTGATGTTTCACATTTAATTTCCAAGATTCTTCTCGATAAAATTTGTTTACTCTACAAAACCACTATTTTTTCAGTTTCCAAACAGTATTTTAACTGCATGAAATTTGGAAGTTACTGATATAGCTGTGGTGCCTTTCAAGATGATTTCTAGAAAGAAAAATGGTTGGCTGCTCAAGTTCGCATGTCACAACAAAGAACCAATTAGAAGTTTACTGCGCTCCTTTCCTCAAAAACTTTAGGCATCCCTGCTTTAAAATAATGAATTTGTTATGGTTTTATTGCTAAATGGCATTTTCAACATAAATCAGAAATGGAATATTTTTTACTGTAATTCCTTCGGAAATTTTTGATTTTCAAATTTCACAAACCTTGATTGCACCACTACCATTTCAGTACCTGGCTATTAAATTTTTGTTTTATAAAGAATGGTTCGAGAAAGCGATGACACCCATCGCCAGGTTCATCGGCGCGCAAGGTAGGTTCATTTGCATAGTAGCATTAAAGTTGCACAGCTATCTGCGTTCTGTCGTTGTTGATCATTACTGAGTGTTTCAAAATCAATTTAAAGAAGCACAAGTCCATCATAATTCTACTTGTGTAAGATGATTGCTGACGATGAACTTATTACTCTAGTTTGAATTTTATTGGCCGAAAATAAATTTTTTAAAAAAGAATTATTCTGTTTCCCGTTGGTAATGAACTAAAATCTAATTTCCTCAATTTAAACTACTAAATCCAATTAAAATATGAAGCTAGTGCTGGGTTCAAGTAAGCTTTAAAAATTACTTAATAACAAGTAATTTTTGAAATATTACTTAAGTAATTCAAAAAGTGGGCTAATTAGAGACAATACACTTATTATTTAAATCACTTTACAGTATTACTTACTCTCATTTACAAACAAGATTTATTTATTTGCGCGCTCAGTAGCTACGTGCGAAGATCAAACAATCAATCATTTCATCACTCAAAGACGATCTTAATTTTGAAACAAACAGTCCAGCAGCACTGAAACACCTTCCAGCTTCGACAGAAGAAGGTGGAAGTGAACTTAGACAAGACTTTGAGACATTCCCTTGTTACTTCGTAAAATGTCATTCTTTCTTGATGCGTGTCGATACGTTTTCTCGAATACGATCCAAATGTTGATCTCCTGGCTGGCCCGAAATGTCATTAAGTTCTTCTGTTTTAGACTTTTTTGTAGAGGGCTCTTTAGTGATGTCATTTTCAAGATTTTTAGCACTCCCGTCAATGAGGTCACAGAGAAAAGTTCGCGAAAAAACATCTTTTGCCACTTTCGCAAGCTCCCGTTTCTGTGGATAACTCAAAAGTGTAAATTCGACCACCTGCTCATAATTGTCTGGATTTCTCTAGATTTTTCACAAGGCCACAAATTTTTTTATTTCTCCTAGATTCAATTTTATCTGTGACAGTTGCTAATAATTTTTGGGAAATAGCTCCTAGTCCTGTTTCTTCTGCCAGCTTCTTGAGAACATATTCAAAAATCTTCTCACTCTTCGAAACTGTAATATCACGTCGACAAAGAGCAGTTGCGCCAACTTCAATTAATTCTAGACTTTCTGATAAATCTTTCACAGCAGCAACCTCATCCTCTGTCAAACATTTTGATCCCAGATTGAGCTCTTTTAATATATAGTCAATAGATGCCTTGATTTCCAAGAATCGTGTGAGCATCTTTAGCAACGAGTTCCATGTAGTTACGTAAGTATTGCAATTATTACTTAAGTTAGTGATAAGCAAAAATTTTACTTAAGTACTTACTTACTTGAACCCAGCACTATATGAAGCGCAGTGGGCCATCTACGTAAAACCTGAAGTTTTGCGTTAAGCTATTCAATGTGTTGCTGCTACAGTATTTGCCAAATATGCAATAAGTGCCCCTTTGTGGTCGTATTCTCATAAAATGAATTATTTACACGCACACAGGGTTAAACCTGGTATTTTTTATTGCAGTTTTGGGAAAAAATGTTGGAAATACTACAAGGAAGGTTGGCCAAAAAAATTTGCACCTTTAAACAAATTGCCCTAATTTTTTTGTAATGAGATAACATTTCAAAAGTTTACCATTTTTTAAAGAATACTCCGTATATATTGAGTAGATTCAAAATTTTTCAAAAAATAACAAAATTGCAAGTGTCTAAATATTCGGGTATCGCAAACTGCATTAAAAGTTACTACAGTAAATTTGAAGGATAGTAATTCACAAAGAGCAGGCGATTGTTCGTTTATTCAATATTTTTAATGTGTTGACCGTTTTCTGAAATTGCCAACCGTACGCAAGATCGAAACCCATTGATGCGTTATTGAGAACCGCTTTGAGCAATGCTTTCCACTGTTAAGAATAACGTCTTTCAACTCCATGGAGTTCTCAAACATTTCGTTCCAGACCATTCATTTACTGAAAACTGAGGCTTGTAACCTCGTACTGGTCAGAACTGAGGCTTGTAACCTCGTACTGGTCAGTATCATTAACATTTTTGAACAGTTGATTGGTGGTACAGAACTTGAGAATTGCTTTAATTGAAGTGTTCATTTTTCGAAGCAGATTTTCGTCTGACACTTGTCAAGAAGAATCGTCAGAATGAGAGCGCAGGAAAAGGAGTAGCTATTTGTAGCCGCTCCTTCTGTCCCTTTTCCTGCGCTCTCCATTCTGACGATTCTTCTTGACAAGTGTCAGACAAAAATCTGCTTCGAAGAAATGAACAAGTTAATTTAAAGCAATTTAAAATTCTCAGCATAATCACTTACCACTGCTGCAGCCTGCTATTCAAAAGTTTTCATTTAAAAAGTGATTTATTAACATATGGCAGACGGCATTGTTACGTCACAATGACTAGAAAGTTCGATCAAGAAAAAGTTAAATAATCTGCGAAAAAGTTTGAAAGCATTCTGTCAAAAAAGCTTCCAGTCTTCAATGTTTTTAAGAGACGTGATTTCATCACATCTTGGAATTTAAATGTAAACGTTTCAACAATCACGTAATATATCTTGTTGCACGTTTATTATAAAAATTGCAGTGCTATTACATTTGGAAAAGAAATTATGGCAATTTATTTTTAGGATGCAGCTTTTTTTTTGACCAATTCTGTACGAGATGCAAACAGTAACTATCCCAGCGTAGAATTGAACTAAAGTAGAATTAGAATTAAAAGCCGCATCAGCTTGTCCAGGTTACATATTAAAAACAAATATATTTCACCCACTTAGCATCATCGGTGTTGAAAAATAACAACAGGGCGTAACAAACTGCAAAATATCAAAGTGAAATCTCAATTATAAATAAGAACTGAACTATAAATAAAATTGAACTATTTCCGTGGAAATAAATTAATAGTAACGTTTTTGCTATTAACCTAGGAAATATTTGGGAACACTTGCGTTGAATCATGAACCTCTTTAGCAATGCTTCTCAACGCCATTTCCCCAGGGTGCCGCAGACTGCTTCAGATTATTAATGTAGCAACTACGATAGCGTTATGTTTGATAGCGTGCCGGCTCCACGTCAACGAAATATCGACGAACAGGCGCAATACATTGAGGACAGGAAGGTGGCGCTTATGCTGCAGAATGAAGAATTTCTCCGAGAGTTGCGACGAAACGAACAGTTTCTGCAGGAACTTAGCAAAGGTAGAACTCATAAAGGATCTATTGCTAGAGCCTACATGGGCTCAAACAGGTTGAGATATGATACGCTGTTACAAATTTAAAGTAACCTCAGCAAGGCTTTCAAGTTTGGAACATGAGACTTGAGGCCCTGCTTCAGTTCAACATAATTCACATTCGAACTCTACCGATTATAACAGAGTTGAAGTTGGCGAGATATTTGCAAGTCCCAGTTCTTCAATTTTTCGAGTTTTGCGAACAAGACCGAGTTTTTCGAGTTCGCAGCTCTGCCTTAAATAATTATGCGGGCTCTGCCCTTATTTCTTGTAGATACATAATCTTAACTCCAAAAAACGTTTCTCGACGTTTAAGTAACATTTAGCTTTCGCGTAACTATTACTGTTGCAAATTTAAAATCTTAATTCTGTTGGAAAATTAATGCACTATCAATTGCTTCCATAATTTGCTTATTTTGAAAGGTGATGCTGCAACCTCGGACAACCACAAGGATGTATTGCATTCGAGAGAAAATGTACGTGTTTTTGATTGCGTTTTTTGCTTTTGTGTATAACCACACCAAGGCCACGCTAATATTCACGAGCTTTTGATGTAGACACTTCTTTATTTATTAAAACAGAACCTCGAAAAAAGTTATTTTCTTTTCAAATTCTTTGTAGAAACTCGCCGGCCAATGCAAAATACCGGCAGCCGAGCCGTGAATAATTGAGCCTGCGACTAGCCACGTGTGTTTGCACTTGGTGTTTTTGCTCACTTTCATTCATTGGTGAACATCTCTACTAACACGCAAAGTCGAGTTGTGCTAAATTTTTCTGTATGAACTTACCACCATTCCAATTGAGCTGCAGTGAATTAAGTGCATGGTGATGAAAATTTGAATTTCTATTTCTGCCTTTGCCATGCCTCTGGAGGACCAGCTTCGCTTCTTGAGGTCGAGGACAAAAGGTTCAAGACCAAGAACCCAAAAAATGCGAGGCCAAGGACCGACTTTCCAAGGGCAGACCCTCTCGAGGCCAAGGACAGGAATACTCGAGGCCAAGGACACAAGCACAAGTGTTCTTCAAAAAGAAAGGTCTTTGCGCAAAAACAAATCGCAAATTTTCCGCGAATTTTCAGATGAAGTAAAAAACAGGTCAGGACCTTGGCCCATTTTTAACAACTCAAAAAATAGTGCTGTCCTCGGCCGAGGAAAGGGCATTTTCGAGGACTTGTAGGCTTCAAGACCAAGGACTTGCCCTTCGAGGCCAAGGACTTCAAAATGTGTCCACGAGGACTCCACCTCTGGCTTGAAGCATATTTTTTCATTTTTCTCCAACAAATTTTTAGCAAAGCTGCAGTAGAATAACGTTAACTTTTCTTTAGTTTCAAGCAATTTCTGTGGATCCGCTACAGGAGCTGCCGAGAGAAAGCCCAAAGAGTAACGGTAAGGTGATAGCTGGTAATTACGCCGTTATCAAATAAGAAATTTCTGAAGTTCTTCTGGTGTTCTAGGCTAGCTTTGAGAAATCACTCAGATGCTACTCAAAAAAACTAACTTTATTGCTAACGTTTCGCTAGTTAGAATCAACTAGCTTCATCAGAGCACTGCTATCAGTAGTGATAGCAAATCGCCATCAACTTCTGAAAGAAAAACTAAAACAATCTCGCACATTGCTGTAGTAGAATAGCCAGCGAAAAAATTCAAAGCAATGTGTGGGATCGTTTTTCTGTTTATTTTTTCTATCAGAAGTTGATGGCAATTTGCTATCACTACTGATAGCAGTCCCGAAACCCGACATAAGGGCGCAGAGACGTAAATCTGCAATCTGCGCTAACATTTTCGGGCTTCGGAAAATAATTATGCATTCAAAGAAACGAACTTGACTAAAGGGTATTTCATTTAATTTTTTTAAGAAGTTTTTCGAATTCGCTTCCTGCCTTATGGGCTCCGCAAACTCTTCACTCGAGTTTGGCGGAATAAAGCGAGAAAATGAGTGATATAATTTGGCTTCGCACGGGGACAAAACACTAATTATAATTGTATGCTTGACGGATTAAGTACAACCTTTGAATGACTGCGTTTGAAAACAACCGTTGTCTTGGTTACTTTAAGCAAATAAACTCATCAAAAATAAACATTTCTTTTTAAAGGTTTGTTCAAGGTTAGTGTACGGCGACTTAAAAACAGTTTAAGGGTAGTGCTTTGTGAGATAATTGAGAACTGGAAAAAGGAAGCGAATTCAAAAAACTTCTTTCAAAAATTGAATAAAATACTCATTGGTCAAGTTTGTTTCTTTGATTTCATGTTATTTTCCGAAGCACGAAAGTGTCAGCGCAGATTGCAATTTACGTCTCTGCGCCCTTATGTCGTAGATCGCTGCCACCTGCCTACCTCACACGTGGAGGCTTCACACAGTCCCTTTTATTGCTTTATGTCAAGCAGAGAAGCTGTCGTTTGGACCGATCGGAGATCGAACCCAAGTCAATTGTTTTAGTTAAACCTATCAGTGGTCTAGTGGACAGAGCTTCTGCTACTGAAACGGTATAATCGATTTCGATTCCCGGTCGGGTCCACCAACCATAAGACTATAAAATTGTATTTACAGCTTCCCTGCTTGACATTCAGCTTAAAAAGGGACAGTGTGAAGCCTCCACCGAGTTTGGCGGGCAGGTGGCAGCTTGACTCGAAAAGTCCCATCGCTGTATCCTGGCTAAGGCAACTTGGTGAGTAAAAATGTAATTACAATTTCAGTAGCAGACTCTTTATCCACTCGATCACTGATCGGTTGTAAAAATGGCGTGGGTACTTCGCCATCGCATGACATGCAAGCACTTCACATGGCATCACAGTGCATGCTGTACGACCACATTATATAATGTGTTTCTGTGCTTCCCAATGCTAATCTATTATTTTTTCCCAAAAAAAAAAGAACCACAGCAAAAACTTGAACAGGATATGTTATCATTTAAAAACGAAAATGTTGTAGAACTACTCTCACAAACGAATACTGATAGTAGTACTACGTACAATGTACATCCACAGAAATTGGATACGCACTATAATACAGGAGTAACGGTACTGCGGTTGAAACCAAAAGCGGTCCAAAACATAAGCTGGGGCTTCATTATTTGTTTAATGTTTACTGTAAAATTTTATCTTGTTTTTTTGGGGGGATTTTTCGCAGAACACAAATCAACTGGAGCAGAAGACAGCAAAGCATTCAAGGAAAGCCTCAAACATATGAACAAATGTAAGGATTTTCATTCGAACAACGGTGTTGTACAATGGTGATAGGGGTATGACTAAATTGATGGGTGAAACGTAGCTGAATGAACGCGAAATCGAAATGTGTAGATTGTAGCGTAGAACATGGCAGGATGATAATGGTTGGGGCCATGCTTGAACAACCATCTATCACATGTTATTGTAGCTGTAAATCCTTTGTAGATTGTTTTTAGTAAGAATTGGCTGAATTATAATAGACTTGTTATCAACCCTTTTTGGTTAACTGTTGTTTATTTGAAGTAGAATCTAGCATGGCCCGTCTCGAAGCAGTTACGAGTCTCATAATCACGGTCTTGGCTCACCGAGCACGCATTTCTAGCGCGATCAGTTTAGATGCAAACGTTATCTGAAGTGATCGAAGACGACGTTTTGTCACAACGCCTTTCCGGCTTGATTTTTCAAACTGATTGCCGCAGGTGGCTTTGAAAAATTGATCAAGTTTGAATCAAATTTTGAGCTAAAAATTACAGCTTTTACTAACGGATTCAAAAGTTGTTACTTATACGAAAAGTCCGAAACTTGCCTTTTTTCAGAAAAACTTAATTCGTTTTCATTGATGGTGATTAAATCAATTATTTGAGCTGCGTGGACTATTAACAGTTTGAACACTGTTCAATAACATGTAAGCTTTTAAAATGGGTAGAAGGGGATTGTTTCAGAGCACGCGGAAACGAACTT
The DNA here is from genome assembly GCA_963965965.1 of Trididemnum nubilum. NCBI lineage: Eukaryota > Metazoa > Chordata > Ascidiacea > Aplousobranchia > Didemnidae > Trididemnum > Trididemnum nubilum. The sequence goes on from OZ014490.1 coordinate 34,671,031, forward strand.
GTGGAACAACTTTCGAGAGAATGCCATTTCGATTAATCTTGCTACGAGTTTGTGTCAGCTCCTGCTTCTTAAAGTTGGAATTTTCTTTTCAGCCTCCAAGAAATCGTTTATAGAACTAGCAAGAAAATTTAATGCTCGAAGAAAAAGTTACAAATCGATGAATGATACATTGGATCCTGTATTTGCTAACCACCAAGAGGAATAGGAGTAAGAACATCACCATGTTTCATTATTCGTTCCATCGGCCACCATCCGCTGGCGGCACATCATTGGCTAGCTTTGTTATTTTTCCTTTCTCGTTTTCGCTGCAAATTCTATTTGTTTTATTCGCCTATTGCATTGCCGCTCCTTGTTGATAGTATTAAACATATCAAGCATTGTTATAAGTTCGGAATTGCTGTTAGGACGATGTTAATTTACTCTGTCGCCAGCAAAGAAAAATTTCTCTCCAACAGGCATTTTAATGTGATAATCAAATTTATTGATGTAAAAAAACAGTGATACCTGTTAACAGTGGAACGGAAAAACTGCACAGCAAAGCGATATCTTCAAATAGTAGCTTGGGGTAAACTAAAACTAGGATTGGTATGAATTTTTGTTAATCGTAAATACGTCCCAACGTTTGTCAAAGCCACTGAAAACTTCACCAACAGAAGTCGGAAGCCGATGATGAGTTAAAAGTATACATTTTGGCTCGGACGGATTTATTTTCAACAATAACGTCACGCAGCTAGTTAGGTGACAGTACAGTATTTCACTTTAAAATCTTCGATTTTTGAGTCTATTTCCAATTATTTACTCGATTACATGGCTGCTCCGTCTCGCATGAGCACTTACAAAATAAAAAAAAGGAAAGAGAAGTTGGCTTCCATATTCTATACCAAAACTTTGATACGTAACAGGACTAAATCCAAAAAAATTTCAGCAAAAAAACAGAGCATTATAATAATTTGCCAGCTGGACAGGTAGTGGTGTGGTTGTCTGCATCGATCAGACTACCGGTACTTATATTTCTAAAGTAAATTCAATTTCATCAAACCACGATTGTTTGCTATGACTTTGTAGTAATGAGGTAACACGGATAACATCATCAGCATCAGGGTTGTTTCGATCTTTGCAGTGACTCGAGAGTGCGCAGGATGGTGTCCAACTCGCACTGGAACTTTGAAATAAGGAGGTTCTTGTCGCATATCTGTGAGATACAAAAGTACTGCATTATGACGTATCTCTTACAAAATTTGAGCCCTCTACTCTGCCAGTTTTTCGAGATGCACCTTTTTTGTTGAAAAACACGAGATTCATTTTTGCTGAAAAACAGCGCCAGTTTTAGCATGAAAAAAATAATCAAGATTAATACGACGCATTTGTGAGTAATCAGCCGAGTTTCTTCGGCCTTTTCTGTATTGCTGTTGTTGATTTGTCTCAGTAGTAATCATGAACCATACCAAAACACAACTTTAAACCAAGCAAGACTAGAATCAAGTTAAAAACAAATGCGGCTGAAATCTTGTGAAAATTTAAGAACAGCCATCCTCAACCCAAAATTTACTGGTTAATATAGACCGAATATTATAAGTAATGACATCACAATGCCTATTGTCTGGTTCGTACTGCAGATCGTAGTAAAATTATTCGCCCATTTAAATCAAGGGTAAAATTCTTACTTACACGAACCTTCACACAAATACTGTAGGTTAGTGGGCAGCGGTTTTTGTTTGATTTTACTTTTATTTGAAGGGCCAAACTTCGTGATTCCATTTCAGGTTATTTCCGTGGTCAAAAGTTCTTACAAATGCGCATTAAACTCATTTCAAAAAGGGTACTATTACGACACAGAATAACGTTTCTACACAACTTCACAGGATATACTGTACAGAAAACCAATTGCTAAACAGTCATAAATATAGCAAAATGTGAAGTCAAGGACAATATAAGACCAAAAAAAGGTCAACAACGATTTTAGAAATGAATGAAGGCTACAGCTCTAAATTAAAAGCTCATAGTGCTGAAAGGTCAAAGCAAAGTAAATGATTTTGTATTATTTTGTGAATGCAAAATTAAAGTCGCATATACAGGCGTATACGGTAAGCGCGGTGGGGCCTGTAGGGGTAAGGTCTAGGAGAGCTAAATCCCTCTACATCCAGCCCCATAGCAATGTCACTTACCATATTTAGTAGAGAAACGGGGTTTTTAAGAAAAAAATTGCTATTATAATAATTATTTCTTCCTAAAATTACACTCCGCTGCGAGGCAGCACAAAACGCTGAAAGTATAAGGAATGAGTGTTTTCGATTGAATTTTCCATGTTTGCTTTTCGACTTTGATGTATTGCTTGTTCGACTCTAAAGTGTGAAGATAAAATTTGCAAAGCATCTTACTCAAGAATTCAGGAACGCAACTTGAACGAGAGCTAAGGTAAAGTTGACGATTGCTTTCGTTTGTTCGTTAAAGCGAAGCTTCAAATCTGTTCGGCCAAAGTGTTAACTTAAAACTGTTTTAGTGGCTACTTTCAAAGTAGTACTGGCATTACTGATACAGTATGTCAGTGATATTGATTTCTCGAATTGCTGCGTTTTTCTCCGGCGAAGAAAAATTCATAAAAGGTGAAAATGATGTAAATAGCAACCGACTTTTGACGTTTTTGTATGACGGATCATCTGGGTTAATAAAAGCGAGCGTACAAGCAAGCATGAAGCAAAAACATACGATGTAGAGGTCAGTACATTTTATTTGATTGTGTCCTTTGTGCTGATACTTAGCAAAGCAGTCCGTCTATTTCAGATTGGGGATTAAGTTTCTACTTTAGTTTGAAAAAAATTTCATAGGAGATGGGCACTGAGCAGGAAGCTTTCTTTATACGAGCAAGCATGGTTACGCGGATGTGCGCGCGTGATGAAACGCACTGAGAGTAATGGAACATCAGTTTAAACAAAACCGAAAGGGGAGCCAGGGGCCAGATTTTGTTGTTTTGGAAGAATACAAAAATGGGACTAAAACTTAAACAATAAAGATCATTACTAGAGTAGCGAGGCGCTCCAGCTTCGGACCTGGATTCCTGGCGCTCCATGCACGTCCTTTGTGCAGGGCTTTAGACAAATTGAGACAAGTCGAAAAACCTGCAAAAATTGTGTCCTAGAAATAAATTAGAAAACTTAACAGTTTTCCTTTTCGTTAGGGTCAACTTGCCCGACTCCTCCTCCATCGAAGAACCTGGCTGTTTTGTATTCATTTCTTCTATCCAAAAACTTGACTTCATGTAGTGATTAGTTTGATTATAAAGCAAGCTTACCTGCAGCGTGATTCCCATTTTGAAGCCAAATTGCTATTCTTAGGAAATCGGTAGAATTTGCTACTACTCTTCGCTTGTATGATCGCATCCTGGTGCGAAACACAATACTATTTTACTCTTTTATCTATATGCCTATCGCAACTGCTCAGAAATACCAACAACTGTCATTAAATAAGCGTTAAAACGCTATTTTACGGTGCAAAAATACCCTTTTTAAAATGAGTTATTACGCATTTGTAAGAACTTTTGACCACGGAAATAACCTGAAATGGAATCACGAAGCTTAGGCTCTTCACATAAAAGTAAAATCAAACAAAAAAACGCCGCCCACTAACCTACAGTGTTTGTTTGAAGTTGCGTGTATGTAAGAATTTTACCATTGATTCAAATGGGTGAATTTTACTACGATCTGCAGTACGAACCAGACAATAGACACTGTGACGCGCCACTTACTCGGTTTGTAAAAAAGTGCAATAGATATACAGGGAGATATTTTCTTATTTTAACACTATCAAGATGTGGTGGTAAAAAATACACAAAATTTTGTTTTCGTGGTAACACAGACCGTTATCACTGACGCTAGAAAGCTCAAAATTTAGTGAGAATATTTTTCTTAGCATCTTTATGAGTTAATTAAGCAGGAAAAAATTTAAAAAGGTGACATTCGTAGCATCCTGATGGTTCGGCGCTATCCCATGGATATAGTGATAGCGGTGCCAATTTAAGTTAAGCTTTTGCTTTGGAGAAAAGAGTATTTACCAGAGGTAAAGTCCTCGAGGACACATTTTGAAGTCTTTGGCCTTGGCTTCGAAGCCTCAAGTCCTCGAAAATTGCCCTGTCCTCGGCTCGAGGACAGCACTATTTTTGAACAGTAGAAATTTCGTTGGAAAACGCCAGAAACCTCGCGGAAAATTTGCGAACACCTTTTCTGTTTTCCTCACTTGGAGCATAGGCGTAAGCAAGGGGAGGGAGGGCAGGGCCCCCCAATCGAAATTTCACAAAGACAAAAATGTGACAAAAAAGCCTATTGTTTCTTCAGTTTCAGTTTCTTTTTAGCATTTTTCGCTGACAACAGTATAACTAATTAATAATATTGAATTTTGAAGACCAAGGGCGCCGGGTTTCCCTCAATTCAATTTTTGCCAGCCAATTTAAACGTATAACCCGGAGGAAATGGAGAGTTTTTGTCCTAAAAGTTGTTATCTCAGGTCTACATCTAGCCTTTTTGTGAACGTAATGCATTAATCAGGGCCGGATTTACCAAAATATGACGCAGTACCAGCTACGGGCCCCGAGCTGAAACGGTAAGATTTTTTTTGGTCTTCACCTATATTTGCCAAAAGGTGTTGCGAAAATCTCCAAAGTGCCAGGGGCCTAGCGCAATGTAAATCCGGCCCGGCAATAACATGGTTAGTATACGTAACCATCTATTGTACCATTTTTTAAAAACAATTCAGTATTTCACCTCCAACCTCGCCGGTTTTTACGCACAAAATACTTTGAAAAAAATTAGCCACGGAAAATGCTGATTAAACGAATCATTGAACTTCAATTGAGGGGGCCTGGGCCCCCTGGTGAACGTGTACTTCTATAACCGGTTATTTTCATGACAAAACAAAAATCTCTAAGGAAAATCTTCGAGTGGATTATTATTTACTGCTGCAATGTAGCCAGAAACAATGCACCTTACTTTCCCCTACCTGGACCAAATAAATCACTTACAATTTTAATTAAAATTTAACACCAAAGTGCAAAATGTTAAACGTGTTTTGGACTTGAATTGTAAGTAAAAGGAGCATTAAACAATTTGATTTTTTCAATTGGCTTTCAAATGTCAAAAATCTAGTGCTTTCAAATGGCTCTGAACACTTGCGAAATGCGATCCAATGGCATAAAAATAGCTTTTTTATCCAAAAAATTACAAAAAATCGCCCAACGGCTGGGGGCTTCGCCCCCAGACCCCTAAAGCCTCCGGCGGCTAGGGGCCCCGCCCCCAAACCCCCGTCTGTTATACATTTCAGTTACACAAGCTTTCTCAACACGTTCCCAAAAGTTAGATATTTGCATTTTTCAATTATTAGTATATGCCCTCTTCCTTAGCAAAATCCTGGTAATGTGCAAACAGGCAACAACGATTTCAGATCTTCCAACCTACGATATCTTTGTCCCACAAAAACTTCCTCTTTGGAAAATTTTGATGACGCCATTTCATGTGATTTGTGGGTTAGGCCTCCCCCAATCAAAAATTCTGGGTGCGCCAATGAATTGGAGAACGCCTGAAAAATTTTTTGAAGACCTTTTTTTTTGGAGAACGCTTGCGCCTGTGTCCTTGGCCTCTAGCATTCCTGTCCTTGGCCTCAAAGGGTCTGTCCTTGGCCTAGGCCTCGGATTTTTTTGATGCCCTTGGCCTTGAACCTTGTGTCCTCGACTCCACCTCTGGTATTTACCATCACTAATCAGCGTCTAGGAGCGAAGTCAGATTTGTTATCAGATTAACCTTGTAGCCTACCGTTTTGTGCAAAGAATTAATTTCTGATTTTAAAAATTCGTCAGCAGAAGCGACCGCCACTTTGTTGAGTTCATCTTCGCGCTGCTTTTGTCGGAGATCGAGCAGTCTGATCTGCGACTGCAACGACGCAAGTTGCCGCAGGGTGGCGTTAGGTGAAGACTTTCTAGTGTCTTGCAGCTCGACCAGCAAGTTGCGCACCTGGAAAACAAATTTTCATCAATAAGCGGTTTGAGACAAACCTGCATAAAACAAGTGCGTCCTAAGCACACTGGCGAAACCAGGAATGTAGCAGCGCCTGTTTTCTAATCGCTTCCACCACTTAATGATGCACCGTATTTTACAGTATATAGAACGCACAGACAAGTAAGACGCATCCCATTTTACCAGGTTAGATTCAGGAAATATTCGAACTTTACCTACGCCATGTAAGACGCAGGGCGATTTTTTTTGGCCAAAATTTTGGAAAAAAAGTGCGTCCTATATGCCGTCAAAAACGGTAATTTTTTGGTTAAAAGTTTTAATCAAATCAAAAATCTAAATCAAATCTTACATTATACTCGCTGTAATACGCCGAAGCGTGTAACGAGTTGGCGGGGCCGATGTCCGCGTCATTGCGCCCGGGCAACACAGCTCCATTCGAAGAAATGTGGCAACGGTGGCGAGCCGTTGGCAACACTGTGTCCGATTTGACCGGCCCGAGATTTGAACCTCAGACCTCCCGCTCCAGAGACGAACGCGTTACCGCTTGACCAACTGGCCGATGTTAAAAGTTTTAATTACTCATGAAATTTTTTTCGCAAAATAGTTTCCAGATATGTCAAAATTAAATGGTTAATGTTATTATCATCTTGAAAAGATAAATATGGAATCAAAATATGTGATTGAGTTGTCATTGCAAGGATCTGAGCATAGGCGTATCCGAATAGAGAGCGACCCAAAAGCGAAAAGTACCAACGCATGATCAATTGGTCATATGTATAGTCAACTCATACTGATTTTTTCAACCGTTCAGTCAAAAATTTGAACTTGGGGTCAAGAAACGGATTTCAAAGCGCTCGAGATAGTAACGTCTCAATCGCATTTGCTTTAAATCTTAATTTTTACTTCGGTGATTTGAGTAGGTGGGGCGAAGCCCAAACAATCGCAGAATTGTTTTAATTCGGTTTTGTAATGTGGCTTTGCTCCAAATTTCTGCGTTGCAACGTGCATTTTTAACACTGCAAAACAAACCCTGCGAAAATTTTGTGGTTATAGAACTATAGACACAATACAAGAATAATCCTTACCGTATAATTAATATAGCAAAGATAGGCCTACTTTGCAATATGGCATGATGTTCAAAAGTTCTACAATATTACGGTTTGTTTGAGACAAGGTTATAGTGTGATGTTCTCCCATGTTCACTTTTTTAAGAATAATACAAGCCTATTGTCACAGTGAGAAAACTTAACTGTTGGAATTGGAAACTTTGTATATGCTAGTGAATGCTGTGTTACATCAACACACTTTTGCACCTCTTCGGCTTTTTAAAAAATTGGGCAGAGTCCCCAAAATTTTGAGAAAATCGTAGGACTAAAACAGCGAATTTTTAAATACCGGTACAGTACTTTAAAATAAAAAAATGAGTTGGTAGGTTGCAAGGTTCATGTTTGAATTGATAGGGGTGGGGAACTGGTCCTGACAATGAACCACAAACTTATTTTAAAAAGGTTTCTTTGCATATGCTGGTTTATCGAACACCAACTTTTTTCAGAGCTCACAAAAAATTGCACCACATTCAAGTTTTCAACGTTTTCAATTTTCAAGACATCCAGAGGACATTAAAGATAAAACAAAAGATTTTTACTTGCATGGTTGCTACTCCTATCAATGTAGACCTAATCACACTTATCAACATACACCCCGTTCTCAGCCACACAAGATTTGCAAGAATCTGATGGCTGGACCGCAGGAGCAGTTGTTTGAATAATTTGCTCAAAAGAAAAAAAAAAAAAGGAAGTGACGAGCGCGAGGCCAGGCACAGATGCTTGACTAAAAATCGCTAAGCTCAACGGAGCATGGTGATAAGTAAAAAAAGAAACACCATCCTGAAAATGAAACCTCACCGGGTCAAGAAACCCTTTCAAGATGCAGCTAACCATAGCATAAACATAATAATAGCAGGGTTGGAACGAGTTACTTCTTCAACAGATAATCACACAAGACATTGCATAGTGAGTCACACCATCCACACTACGTTTGACGTGAACAGGTGTTACGCAAGTACCATAACTTAAATCTCTCTGACATCTCAATTGGACACAGGTGTACTGATTCTTCAAATGAGGTACCATAGGATTGGTATCACGGCATTGCCTATGGTGTTTATCTCCAATCAGTTTGGCCAAGTCCACTAATGGTCATAGGACGACAGACTCTTAGTGAAAGTGCTGGGTAACTGCACTACTTTCCCTGCCGTGGCAACTAATGCATTCGGCACTTGACAGTATAACAAGACAAGTGCGCGTTTTAAACCAGAGAACGGCTTCAAGGCCTCATTGCTCAAAATTTCAGACCTTTGACGAGGCAAATGAATGGGAGCAAGTTAGAAAACAAGGGAATTTTAAACTGCGACTGGGAAATTTATACGAAGCGACATCTTGTTTCAACTTCAATAGGTTCTGTTGATATCTGACACGACTTAATATATGCCCTGTTAAACGACCTCTGCTTCCAGTGGCTATGATGGCAGAGCGTTGGCGGGGGCTGCTGAAGTTTATAGCACATGACTTGGCGTCGGTCGTATCTTGAATTTCTTTCAAGCAAAATTTATTTAGTTGTCTTCGCTACTATCGCTCTCGCTATTTAAAGATGGGTAAAAGCCAGTCTAAAAAAAGCGCACCTGCAAATGTAGCGCCTCTTCCCTGGCGCGGCAGGAATTTGCATTGCTGGTCGACTTCGACAATTCACTCTCGAGTGACTTCACCTTGTCGTTGAGTGAGTGGAGTTCGGACCTGGAAAAGTGCTCATCTGTTAATGGTTAAAGCTGCTTTCACCGAACATGAAGGCGTAAAATAAGGTTTGTTGTCATTAGGTTTGTTGTTAGTATAGAAAGTTAGTATAAGCCCATGGAAAATGAAACTTACGCATAATTTCTTGAGTTTTTTTTTTTTTTTAATTTTTCCTTTATCTTAATACAAAAGTTCTGTACGTGTCGTATTCCAATTTAATGTTTGTTTTCTAATTTTTTGAATCGTCGTAAGTCCAGGCCTTCAACGGACTGTAGCAGCCGTCGTTGCAAGATGTTGGGCGACCATGAAGACCGCCGCACATGCGGCAAGTAATTTGACTTGGTATTCAAGTTCATTTGCAATTATTTTTGGAAAACGAGTGACTATTCCAGTCGAGCTACCAGGCATTCGCTGATTGCAACAAATCTACGCATACCTCGTTAACGCCCAAATAAATCGCAGAAGTGTATTAGGTATCAGGGAGTCACGAATTGGTAATACATTGCTACAGATACTAGGCGTACTTAATTTTGCTTCTTCTCGTCAATCTTTGCACGAAAGTTAGCATTAAATTCTCTTCTGCATTCTGTAATGGAACATGTTCGAGATGGTTTTAAAACTTTCAAAGATGTCGCAAATCAGCTTGCACAGAAACTTACAAATATTAAAGTAACTGGTTTGATTTGCGTTTCTGACAAGGTTAGGTTGGTCACTTAACCTAATGACCACATAAGATTCTTCGCAACTTCTTTGCCGCCATTTTACAAGGTTGCCACAGAAACAAAACTAAATTCCAGGACTCTTTAGAACTTTTTTTAGGTCATTTTCCAGGACTGTTTAAGGCCATTTTTACCGGACTTGAAGTTTAATTTTTACTATTAGTTCCTTCTGTCGCCTCTTAAGACTAACTGGCTTCACTATTCTCTCCCGGTGAAAGAGCAGGAAAACCTTCTAAATATTTTCCAGGAGTTACAAACAAAATTCAAGGACTTTTCAGAACAGCAAAAAAATTCAGGACTTTCCGAGATGTGGCAACCTTGATTTTGCCTTAAATGTCAATTGATTTCCGTTCGTTGCTACCGAGCGGTAAAAAATTTGTCTTCTCTTGTTACGAATTCGGCAAGTTATTACACTCACTGCAAACGTCCGAGAGTTTGCTGATAGGCGACAGTTAATTTTTCTACGTCCACATCACGTGATTGCTGGGTTTTCTTTTGCTTTTCCACCGCATCTTCATACAAAGACCTCCACTCCTCAGCCTGCTTGCGTAAATCTTCCTGAACAGCAACAACACTGCATCGATATCATCACAGTAAAAACATCAACATCAGATTACATCACAATTTCATACTATGACGTTGAGATACAAATATAGCTGCAAGAAGTTGTGACCAGACAAATTCAGCCATCAACTTGCAACGGTGTGTGGATACAGCAAACGAGTGTCACTTTACAAGCAAAGACTACCGTAGTCAGTCTTTTGCTGCTTTTTTTTTATAGTGGTTACAGCTGCTTGCTATCGTCCTGCTTACACAGGATTTGTTGCAAAGAGAACTCGTCCTACAGCGCCGGTGGACACTCTACAGGATCTCAATCATCTCTTTCTTGACCGTCCTGTCTCAGAGCCACTACGCAAATCTATCTACGGCTCTACACTCTCTATTTTGGACCTTTGCTCCAGACCTTGGGGTGTGGCCCGACAGTTGAGTCCCCGCGGAGTTCCCTGGAAAGGGGTGGGAGCACTACCACCACCAAGACTGCCACGCAAACCCACAGTATCTTGTGCGGCTGCTAGTCACTGCAGATCAAAATTATGCACAATATCAACGTGCTCATTCACCGTCACGGTAAAGTGCCGCGGCATCGTGTATGGTTGCATCAAGAATAGCTATCTTTCCGTTTCATCACACGTTCTCTTACTCACTTGTTTATGGTTTAATTCTTCAATTTGATTTGCGAGGATGACGGGGGTGCCGGCTGATTCTTTTATTGGTGGCGAACACTGCGCAAAGTGGTGGGGGTGGTATGTCGACTCTGCACAAAAACACCTACAAATCACAGCAAAGTAGAAAGCAGAGTTAGTGAAAAAAATGCGCGTGACCTTTGCGATCTCTGCAGTCTCGTTCTAGTTGATCTTCATTCTACCTCAATGCAGCGTGTATGTTACGCTTTTCGACAAGGTACGTAGCTCTGTATTTTGAAAATCTCTAAACATCGAGCAACTACTCCTCAGCTTAGATGATGCAGCCATGTAAGCAGAATGCCTCATGCCAAAGCAATTACAAAAAGGTCAGTCGGATGGCCGCCTCGAACTAGAATTTCGCTGGAGACTTCTCAAGTGAAATGAAAAAAATGGAACACAGTGAAGTGTGGCGACTTAATCTCGAACTGCCGCTACCGCAGTTTTCACGGAAAACTGGGAAGTGAAGCAAACCAAGCTAGTTTATTACAACTATAAAAGACAACAAAAGTAATTGAAGCACCACAATCACATCATAATTACCATTGTTGGATAATCGATTTTTCTTTCTTGACTTCTCAGACATCTTGCACCGTTTCTTCTCCTCATTCAATTCTTCATTTAAACGAGCAATCTGTAAGCGCAACAAGTGGCGCTTGTTTAGAGATTTTTTTATTTTTTTTATTTTATGTTGAAAAAATACAGCATCTCAAAATATAAAACGTGGCCCCCAAAAAATGTTTTAAATTAAGGTTCTGTTAATTCGAAATTGCAACAATGTAACAGCATAATATAACCACAGCAGCGAGAGAAAAATGAGAAAACTATAACCACAGAATATAGGTTTTGCTTTCTGCATTGTGGCTCAGTATAGTTATAGTAAACTAATCAAAGTTAGTTAAGAGGGTTCAGGATAGGAGCACTTGGGACACTGTTTCAGAAAATGAATAATGATTAATGACAATAAATGTTTTAGTAAATTATCTATACTGAGCAATTTTTTACTCATTTTTATTTTTGCATTTCGCTGAAATGAACTATACTAGGCTACTACGTACAAAATCAACCTTTCAATGCTTGAAAATGCTAGTGGGGAGGGCAAATGTTCTAATAGGATCTATCCTTTGGATTTAGTTTTTAGTTCATCAAACAACTAAAAAACATGGCCAAAAACTAACAATCGCAAAAAACTGTTTTTTACATCTCTACGCTTATTTTCCCTTAAAACTGTCACATAAAAAATTCGAACGAAATAAGGCAACGACCCGCAAAGATACAATTTGCATACGTTTGACATATCAAACTCTACACGTGTCCAACTGCTGAACACTGAAAAGAATCCGGATGTTGACGGTAGCACAGTATATCCAACCACTGCATGCTGTATCTAAACTTAAAGCCTAGACTTTTTTCCGTCTTTAACGGTCGTTGATCTCAATTTTTGGGGAATGACCGAAAAAAAATTCAGCTATTTCCGTCGTAATAAAAAGAAATAAGTTCTAAAATTGCACGTGTGTATGAAAATGACCTGAAGTTACCTAAATCTGAAATGAACCAAAAATATTTTCAAATTCAGTTTAGACATTTTACCAAAAATTCTGAGTGATAAAATAAACCAAGAATTGAGCACCTCAATTTTCTGAGAAATAAATGGTGGTTCCGGCAAGAATCGAACCCGGGCTCACAAACACCGAGATTAACGTCCAACTACTGTAGACCACTCGGCTAAAAAACCGAAAATCAAAACTGCAGCCTAAACGTATTTCAGCTTTAATTGAAACCAAGACTGATTCAAATATAATGTGCGAAAATACGTCCTATAGTCTTGTTTAAAATATAGGTTATTAACTTTCCAGTAGCTGGGAAACTTTGTACTTTATTTAGTTTAAGCAAACCATACGGCTTGCATTTGTATCTAGCTTACTTCAATCTTAAAATGTTTGTTCTCCCTCTGCATCTGAAGGTACTCCTCCACGCCGCATCCACCCCCACCGCGGTTCGTCGCTGCATTTTTCTTCACCAATTCGAGCTGGTGGCTCAAGTTTTCAACTCGCTCTTCGTAGTCTTTATTCATGCTGAAAACGAGACCTTGAACTGAGTTAAACTTATAGCATGCAGGATTGGAAACAACAAACGCACCAAGGTGGTTGATATTGTCTGATACTGTAATTTGTAATTGTAATTACATTTTTCACCAAGTTTGCCTGGCCAGGAGACAGCAAAGAGACCTTTCGGTCTTCGAGTCAAGCTGCCACCTGCCCGACTGTCTACCACACACGGTGGAGGCTTCACACAGTCCCTTTAATTGCTGAACGTCAAGCAGGGAAGCTGTGAATACCAATTTTATTCTTTTTTGACCGACCGGGAATCGAACCCGTGTCTACCGTTTCAGTAGCAGACGCTCTATCCACTCATCGGATAAATATGTCTTCGCCAGGGGCGTCCTAACTGTTTTGAAAGAGTGACAAATGAGACTGCGAAAAGGTGCCCGCGGTGCGACACCAAGTCGAGTAAAAGGATGAAGACAAAAATGGTGCTATGCTAAATTTCGGGTCATTTTGGTGGGTGATGGTGCTATCCGACTCCTTCCAAGGAATGGCGGCGCGGAGGAACTCCGCAAAGACCCAACAATCGAGCCACACCCCAAGGTCTGGACCAAAGGTCGAAAATAGAGAGTGTAGAGCCGAAGATAGATTTGAGTAAAGGTTCAAAGGCAAGACAGTCAAAATGATTGAAATCCTGTCCACAGGCGCTGTAGGAAGAATTCTCCTTACTACTGATCCTATGTAAACATGACGATAACTGGGTCTTCGAAATAAGCAATTCATTCGCGTATTTGCAGGATAAATTTGGTCGGAAAATACATGAACCGGCGCAGGTCGGATAGGATCGCGGGCTGCGACTGGCCCGCGATTCTGGGGAAGAACCCGAATGGACAAAATCCCGAATTCAACTACAACATTACCACACAGACGGTTGCCAACAAAAAATGCTTTTTAATTCGTGACATTCGAGTACAACATACGAACCTTTCGAGAGCATCAAGAAAAAAAGGGCATGTAGGTTTACAACAGTATTCTTTGACTTACTTCTTGTAAAGGTTGTGGAGGGATCGCATGTTGGTGCCGAATTGCGCTTCTTGCTCGCGCAGTCGCTCTTCCAGCTGCCGGCACCGCTCCTCCAGCAGCATCTTCTCCTTGCCTTCGTGAACTAGTTCTGCTACGTGATCTCTGCCATGTGACCTCACTAAGCTCGTCTCCAATTCTTTCACCTGGCGAAAAAATGGACATTAAATTGATTGTCACAAGTATCAAACGCTACGGAAACGATCAAAAACTAAACGATTCGGATTTCTTTTGAAAATTTTCGATCAGAATAGTTTTTGAAATTTTTTTCGACTCCTTTCCTCAGTTCAAATTCCACCGACTCTTGACTCAAAATTGACTGTTATAGCGAACTTTTGAACTTGTCTAGTCGCGGCCCAACATTCGACCTCTGACCAACTCGATTTAGAACGGAATAACAACGGGATAAAAATATCAGAAAACAATTTCTCTGATTAGCCCCTGGAAAGGTTCCTCCTTTTTTAAAATGCATGATTACTTTAGAAACAATGCAAAGCACATGCAAGTAAATCCAAAAGCGTCCCCTACATTTTTCCCGCGGAAGTTAAAGGCCAATTTAAAAAAATCATCTCTTTAAAACTGACCATTTTGCCGATGAGGGGAATTTCCTTCCGTTAAAAACCGCTGATCCAGACAAAGTTGCAAAACCTCACTTGTCTTCTCAGGTCGTTGACAATTCCACTTTCTTGTTTCTTCCCATTTTCCTTTTCCAATGATAATTCTTGCTGAAGATTTTGCACCTGCTCCTGCAAATTCTTCACATTTCTCTGCGCTTCATCAAGTCTTTTATCTTTGTCGCGCGAAAGACTTTGAACTTCCGTAAAATTTTCCAATTTCTGCTGCAAATCTAAAAGTAAAGAGGGATTTACACAGTATTCGTTATTCGTCAGCTTTGGTCCGTTTTGTCTTTTCCATGAAAAAGTACGTTCTTTTTCGTCTGCATTTTATATGTCCATATCCGCACTTACCAGACTGTTACATCCAGGTCAAAAGTTTTCCGAAATTTTTTGTAGAGGGGTACAACCCTATTTTGAAACTTCGCTTTCATCGTTCATACACAAATTTTTGTAACAAAATTTTTATCCATATGTTACAGTTTACTTCGTGCGAATATGGACTGATAAAAATGAAGAAAAAGCATTTTTATACTTTTTCATGGAGAAGCAAAAGCATAAAAAAACGGATACTGTGTAAATCCACCACCGAAAAAGTCAGTTCTAAAAAGGGGTAGCTATGCATAATCTTTCTTGCATTAAAAGCCAATTTTTTTCAATTACCGAACGATCTCCTCGCCCAAGACACGTTAAAATGATTGAGTGCGTGATAAACTCATCAGCTGTGACGCCATAACAATGTCATCTTGCCGATCAAAAGATAGAATCAAAGACGATTCCAATTGAAAAAGATTTTGAAAAAAGCTCTTTAGGTGGTACGAATCCTATTCAAAAGACTTCAACCCAGCAGTTTTCGGCGAAACAAACGCTGTTCTGGTTTTTGCTTCTTAGTGGTTTTATAGCAAAAAATCATTGGGTTTGTTCCACAAGGTACGTCATCGAGCAGAAATCTGTTGCAAGTTTGTTTTTTTTTTATTCTTATGCACTTGGAATATTTTGTTATTTTTGATGTATGATTTAGTAAGGTCGGAGTCGCAATTTCGCAATGTGAGAGCACATAATACCATTACAGATGTGATCCTGCTACTTAGCAGTTTACTTGCAATTAAAAAAATTGCCTTTTCGAAGCTTACTTGCAATTGCCTTATTGAATTATAATAAGACAAACCTTTAATGATTCGATTTTTGTCGGCATCGACTTTCACTTCCTTTTGCTGCGATTGCTCCTGAAAAATACTTGCACTTATAATCAGAGTAGTGAAGCAGAGCAGATATATAAGAAATATCACCCCAAAAGCCTCATAAATATCCGACCCAATCATCTTGAATTTAAATTCGGCGAAACAAAGAATTTGGTAGGTCTGCACTTTCCAGGGGTAGAATAAGGAAGCTGCCATCCCGGCAAATCGTAAGCGACTAAATGGACAGATCAATTAACAGCGGTCATCTGAGCGATGATGGGAAACCCACTGCCAACTCTTTCAGTGGTTTAAAATGTCTACTTCTCCCCAGAGTTCTCTCGGCCCATTTATGTTCATCAAAACTAGAATTCTATGCAACATCAGTAAGTATTCAAGATGTAGTGGTCAACTGTTTAATCGTTTGCGTGCTTTTTGGCCTATAGGCTACCAGCGCGGATGCCTAGGGAAAGGCCACCAGAACGGCGACTACTTGAAACAAGAAACGCAAAAAAGTTGTCTTCCCAAAGATATGAACCTGCAGTCTATGATTTATGGACTAACGGTCCAGCGTTTTCAGTATACGCCATTCTGGCAGCTCTTTACCAGGCATTCGCGTTCGTAACCTATCGGCCAAAAAGCACGCTAATTGTTAAATTAAAAACATTAACAAGGTAGTGGACAGCTGCCATTCTTGTTTGTCTTGAACCAACAACTCCTCTGTACACCATCAGCTTCAACTTCATCTTCCTCTACATTGCCTGAATTTCTGCTAGGGTCGTGGGGAGGGGGCAGCAACTCGAGAATGGCCACTACATTTAACAGTCTTCCACTACCACAAGTGAAACGTTTCCGCGGTTGAATTGCACTTGATGAGCCTCACCTCTATCGTTTGAGTGGACACATTCGTATTCAAGCGAGGGTTGTTTTCGTTGTCACGTAGAAACTGATTCTGCAACAATTAGGAAAAATGACGGTCTGGTGCCGCTTCTCAGCATTTTATTGTCATGGGCGACAAAGCCAATTGCAACTATGTCTTCATTCACGAATTTCTTTTGGTCGGCCCCTCGGGAGATCTGTCCTGCCATTTCGACCCATTCCCATTGGGGAGGGGACTGCACCACCACGATGAGGTGGCAGGACGCTGGTGCAGGAACACCTTGGGGTGTGGCCCGACTGTTTGGTCTCCGCAGAGTTCCTCTGTGCCTCCACCAACTGTACTACCCCACCCCGGAAGGGGTTGGGTAGTACCACCACCAAGTTCTTTTGGCCAGGAAAATGTGGAGGGACTTTAAGGTTTTTGAGTCCAGCAGCCACCTGTCTACCACACACGCTGGAGGCTTCGCACTGTTCCTTTTCACTGCTGAACTTCAACAAAAAAGCTGTGAATACCACTGCTAGATTTTTTGGTTTGACCAAACCGGAATTCGGGATTCGAACCCGAGTCTACCGTTTCAGTAGCAGACGATCCATCCCAGGGGTTCTCAACCAGGGGGCCTCGATACTTTTGTTAACCCCAAGATCGAAAATAAGGGGGCCACGAGCGCAAGATTTATTAACGGTAATTAACCACTTATGGCCAGCGGACGGCTGACGATTTTAAGCGTGTTTACACTATCGCAGAAAAACTGGCTGCTAATTTTTATTATTCTTCACGAATAAAGAAAGCAGTGACCAGCCACACGGGCTTATAGCAATTACATTCTACTTAATTCCAACACCATTTGCCGTTTTACCTCCGTTTTTATTTAAATCTCTATCAAACTTAAGTATAAAATCTGCAATACGTTGTAAAGCAATCGCTTCTCGTGTAAAAAATCATTGTTACAAAACTGCATACCTGTAGCCAAGAATGGCAGTACGGTACGGTACGTATAAAATTTGAACATGGCGTATGTCAAAAATTTATCGTACCGTACAAAAGTAATGTACCAAAAAAAATTTTGCATGCGTACCGTACCACTACCTACGTACTTTTCGTTGGATGGTACGCTCTAAACGTACCGTACTCAACGGTACGGTACGTACGTCAATCAAAGCTCAAAACGTACCGTACTGGAGAGGCACGGTACGTAGGTAAAAAATTGCAGTTTTCTCAAAGTTTTCGTTTTCCGCGCTTTAATAAAAGGTTTACTGCATATAACTTATTTTCTAAAATAGAATTCATGATTATCAGTCTAGCCAAATTTGGAGCTTTTCAACACATGTGACGCCTTTAGGCTTTAGTTCTTCGGGAAGAAAGGGGAGGAAAACGAAGAATCAAAACTTAGAAGTTAGAACACGGGTCATAAATAATTTACAGACGCGTAACAATGCATCATACTAATACAAGCACGATACGTAGCGTCGTCAGCGAGTTGCAAACTTTGTTACGTAACGTACTTGCATGGTACAGTACCTAAGTACGTTTAGTGCGTACATTCAAACAACGTACCGACTTACAGTACCTTCACAAAAAGTGCGTACCGTACCGTACTTACGCACCGTAGTGCCACGCTTGTCTTTAGCCACTACGAATGAAATACACACAAAAAATTTTATTGCTAAGCAGGAGGCCACTGGTGTTGAGAGTCTCTAAAAGGGGGCCACAAACCACAAAAGGTTGAGAACCACTGCTTTATCCACTCGAGCACTGATCGGTTAACCAAGATTTACCCCTTATCGAGACCTGGGCAGTGGGCACTCGTACTCCCACCTTCAATAAAAATCCAAACCTTAATTTACCATGCTTAATCACACAACAGTATTTGTTATCACTAGAGTGGAACCCGGTTGGCGACTTCACGGTACCTTGACGACCACCTTTCAATCCAAATTTCATGTTATTGCGCGACTTAAATTCATTTTTGTCAAAAATGAGAAACTGAAGTTAGCAATTCCTATTATGTGAAGTTATGGCGCTTTAGAAGAGATCAACAAGTGCAATTTATGTTGTTTTCGAAACATTTGGTGAGAAATTTTACCTACACATAATTTGAATACCAATTAAAAAAAAAAAACTTATTCTTCGAAGCAGGAGAAATGCCATCAAACTTACCTTGTCCCGGATCACAGCATCTTTCTCCTTTAATTCTTCTTTCAAACTTGCAATTTTACTTTTCAGTTTCAAATTTTCCTTGTACATTGCATTTTCATTTTCGCGTTGTTCAGCTTTCAGCTTTGCCACCTCGCGGTAAAGCTTCTCGTTTTCCTAAAAGCAAGCCACTGTCACTACAGCGATGCTACCGATCAGTGGTCGAGTAGAGAGCGTCACTCTGATAAGCTTCAATAAAGCAAAACGGTTCTGACTTGCGTTAAAAAAAAACTGGTTAATAACTAATTAACAACTTTTTCGAAATGAGAGGTAATGGTGCGCCTTGTATTAAACCATTTGCCAATCAACAACAGCATACTACAACCTTTTTAGGGCCATACGGCCTACAATTTTGCTAAATTGACAAACTTGATATGGCAATGAATTGAACATGGGCCTAATTGCAATGTAGCTACTGTGCTAGCATTAGAAAGTTATGTACCTGTTGGTAACCAGCAAAAAGACGCTCTTGTTCAAATATTTCCTTCTTCAGCTTACTAATCTCCGTATCCTTTTCCTCGTCATTTAAAGAATCTGCACAAAAACAAGCAAACTGTGCCAAGATGTTGCGTCAACTTTTCGAGACGGCAGTTAATCTCTGAATGACATAACATTAAGTTACCCCGTACAACAAGCCTCTGCCGCGCCAATTTACACCTCAACCGCTCAGTGAAGTCAGGGAAAACGCGACGCCCTGCGTAGTTTAATGATGCTATGAGCAACAAAACCAACGGAGAAGCAATGGACTCACAGCTCAGCCCAGAAGTCGCATTTTTGTTGCTGTTGTGTTGCACATTTATCCTCCTGTCACAGCACAGCGTCAGACGCTTAACTATTGAACGATCCTCACAACATCACACGGTTTGTTGCGCTGGATCCAAAAGCGCTCGGACGAATCCGCAACTGCTGAGAAGTTTCCGGTGATCCTGTGGACTTCTTATCAACTGCTGAATCTAACCTCATGAACCAGCAATAATTTCAAAGCAAACTGCCGCTTTAAATTATGCTCATCTCCCGCCAAAGCTGGCAGCTCGTCAACACTTACCTTTCAAAGCAGACTCTGTTGACTCTTTCACTGCTACGAGCTTGTTAAGTTTCGCCG
Organism: Trididemnum nubilum; assembly: GCA_963965965.1. Classification (NCBI taxonomy): domain Eukaryota; kingdom Metazoa; phylum Chordata; class Ascidiacea; order Aplousobranchia; family Didemnidae; genus Trididemnum; species Trididemnum nubilum. The sequence continues at coordinate 34,690,871 of OZ014490.1, forward strand.
CCAGCAAAAAGCTGTAACAAGTTTGTCAATAAACAAGAAGGAATCAACAAAACATTCAAAACTGCAAAGCAACCTAAATCACATCAAATAGTTTCCGCCGTCAAAATGACTGCCAACCGTCCACAAAAGTTTGACTTGGGGGTAAAGCAATGCTGAGTAGTAAAACTTCGAATTTAGGCTGATACGATGAGTCTAAATTCGACGAGCCACTTTCAAGCCAACAGTCCAATGATGCAAATAAACTTTATTCATTGGCACACATGAGAAAATTCTCTACTTCCACCGTTTGCTTTCTTTAATTTTCTGAAAGACAACTTATCAAATATCGTGGATTTTTCATGACCGTGGCAACAACCCTGACTGCACGAACCTGAACTAGATTTTTAAAACGCCTCCAACCACGACCCTGACGAATTGATAGCATTCCACACGTTCACTTTTTCAGACTCGGTTGCTGGCTCCGCTGCTTGCTGCAGAGTCATGACGAAAGTGCTTATTCATGAGAGCCGTCCTAATCAATGTGTTGACGATATTTTTTGTTGCGTCAACTCTTATGCCACGCTTCTTTCGTGATTTGGCATAAATCAGCAATATGCAAGCACCGGATTCAAGAACCGGACATGTAAAAACGCTATGAGAGCAAAACTTATTTCATTTTAATGTTCTTGATTAAAACGGGAATGAAACGTTCAAAGATATGTTTGAATTCAGCCATTTTTAGTTATCATAGCGCTCTACTCTAAGTCTATTCTACAAAACACCTCAAACGAGCAGAAAAGCAACCTCCTACTTTTCTTTGCTTGCTTCATCTTTTTCTTGTTTAAGTTTTTCACATTCGTCCCCCAAAGCATCGAACTGTTCTTTCAAAGTAAGATATTCAAGCTAAAATTAAGAAGAATGTAAAATATTACAAAAATGTTTGAAGTTCAGTGGCCTATCTACATTGACCACTCACTCCTTATCATTAATTTGTATACCGTACAGTACAATAAATAGTTGAGTAGAATTATCCAACCGTCTAAAACAACCAAAAAAAGCATTGATAGTTAGTCTCTTGGCTCACTGAGTAAATGGGCTTCACATGATGATTCCCTCGACAAAGCATCAGCTTCTACCTCAACTCTTCTCTCAAATTACGTTGCACAAATAGTTTTAATACACTAGCTGACTAGCATAATCCAAAAGCAGTCCTACGAATGAAAAAAGGTGGCAGATATCTGGCAGCAATCCACAACCACCAGGCCCTTCCAAATAACATACTACTACGGGACAAGATAAATTTGAACCAAGCAAGAAAAAGTCAGATCAATACTTGAACTGGACGTTTTCTCCAAAGCACTCAAACTTCGCTTAAATTCCAACAGCAAGGCCGGCATTTAAACACTTATTAGTTCTACCAGCACTTTAGTTTTTGCCAGCCTTGCTGACGAGCTTGGAAATCAAGCCTAACTTGAGCCCAGCAACGTTTTCGGGAAAAATTGCCCCTTAGAATAATTGTGATCCGACTTCTTGTTAAATTCAAATGTGCCAGTCACGTGGTCAGCTTGTTGTGTTGGTGAGAAGCTACATTTCCGCCTCACTTCCTCTTCCTTAAAACTGTATTCCAGGATTTAAATATGAATAAGCATCAATGAGGTTTTGAAAACCGCCCTCGTTGGTCACCAATAGATGTGCCCTAAAAACTAACGATTCAAAAAATCTATTCTTGATCATTTAAAGCGCAATGGTATACAATAATAGATCAATCGATCTTGGTAACAATTAGGAAACAAGACGGCGGCAATCATGAACTCACACTCTGCTTCGCTTTTGTAGTACTCGCTTCGTTGTCCACACCTGACAAACATGACAAAAGTAAATTTCCAAAAGCAAGCAAAAGCTGGTAGCAATACAACACCTATTTCAATCTGAAGCATCAACGCATAGTCTTTAGATACTCACCAGTTGCATAGTCTTTAGATACGCTTATCACAATAGAACTCAAACTGTTCGGGATAAAACTTTGTCCGAATCTGGCGGGTTGTGGAATATTTAAACGACAGCCACTTTTTATCTGATGTTATTAACGAAGCAAGATATGGTTTTCGTGTTTCATTAGAGGTACAATAACATTTCATTAAGGTACAATAATATTTAATACTAATAATGTTTCATTCGAGGTACAATGGGTATCCAACTGCGTGGTGATCGAGTTATCACCCTTTGACTGTTGTGAAAATGGCCACCTTTCTATCCCAAGTTTTCCCACCCAGTGCGGTTTTGTAGTGCAACATCTGTGCTGCAGCATGCTTTTCATCACAGGAAAAAAACTACGATAGCTTTAAGCGAGCATGCAAGATACGGTAAAAAACTTACATTACAAAATTCGCAAAGCTCTTTGAAATGAACAGTAAGACTGTGAACTGTAAAGTGACTTGAGTAGATTTTCTAGTCTTATTCTAATCGAACGAGACTACGGTATTGTTTGCTTTTGCATAATTTTGCAACCGAGCACTCTGTTCGACTTAACAGAGATCGCATCGTCTCTATATTCTTACTAATTAAAGGGGGTGAAGCATCCAGCCAATTCCAGTACTTTGCGATAGTCAAAATTTTTGGAAATTTTGTGTTCCTATCTTGGAGCTGCGGTTGCAAAGATATTCAACAAGTAAAAAGAGATATTCCCGCAAAAAAAGCTTTGGGAAACTCTGAGTTTGTTCTACAAGCCTGAATTTTCAAAAAAAGGGGGTGGTTTACCAAAATTGGATTGGTCACGTGATGTTGTTGGAAGGGTAAATATCTTTCAGTCTCTCTTTACCTATTAAAGTTCAGGCTGAGACAACAGATTCAGCGCTTCTAAAAACTTTTTAAGAGGGATATCTCTTTGTATTCGTCGAATATTTTTGCAACCGCAGCCCCAAAATGAGAAAAATTTCAAGAATTATATTTGGATTTTAGCTATTGTAAACTACTGGAATTGGCTGGATGCTTCACACATTATTAAATGCGTAAGGTACCTGTGGAGGAGAATGGGGCTGAAGCCTTTGGAATATTTTTCAAGAGCTTCTCTGCACCTCCTTTTTCAACTTTATATGTATTTTCCGGCACCTTCTCAAATTTCGAATATGATTTCAAACTGAAAAGCAGGATGAAAATTAGCATATTCTCACCACACCAAAAGCAGCACCTCGTATCTGCAATTCACGAAAATATTCACCGTCAATTTAAATTCAAACAATTTTTCCAACGCAACATTCGTATTAAGGAATAAAATTTTTTTCCACTCCCAAGCGTAAAAAAATCAACCGTGTAAACAATCAGATTATATAATAAGCGGAATAGCGGATTTATTTTTAATTAAAAGTTTTCGCTAGATTCCACGCACATCATGTATCGTATTTGGTTGCAGGTAAATCACTACACTGTTAAAGCTCAAAACCAATTTCTACTAATTTTGGTCGCAAAGCAAACTACAGCTTTGTAGTACGACCGGAGACTGTGAAGGGATCCAGCGCAAGTCTTCGAGCCTTGCGCTGCGCTTTTAGTCGAATGTTATCCGTGCCCAGTGCCCACCTTTTGTACTGTAGTTAGATGAAATTTATTTTAATTGATAACTTGTGTGGCATATTTTATACTCAATTTCTTTTTTACTTGTTTATGTAGCTGAGGTTGCTGTTTTTTGTTTTGTGTTATTTGTTTTTTTCTCAAGTTTTTGAAGTTGTTATAACGCCAATTTTGAGACAATTTTAAAAATTTTTGAAATATGGCAACATTTAATAATAAATCAAAGTAGTGTCACTATTTTAGTTGGTTCTAAAAATGCTATTATTGTTTTGGAAAATATGCTAAAAAAGGTCAATTATTTTTGTTGAAAATCACAAAATCTGTTTAGCGCCGGTCGTCGGCTCAGACCTTCTGACAGCTAACCCTCAGACTCCCACTTGTAATTTATGCGAAATAGCCTAATTCCTCTATGTGTTTCGAGCAATTTGAATTTTTGCTTTCTTGATGTTTGATTAACTGGAACTACACACACTTCCTTGCCACCATAAATTTAACAACATCGAGTTGGAGCCCTGAACAAGTTTCTGCCCACGGCCTCTCGAGGCCTTCCTTCATATGGCTGTGTTCAACACTGAGGGATTACTCAAGTTTAAAAATTTAATAAACTTAACAATAAAATATGAATCATCGTGTGACGCTCAGAGCTCCAACCGAAATTGTTTCAACGCTGAGCGATCAGGTGAATAGGCATCTACTACTGAAACAGTAGCCTTGAACTTGATTACCGATTGGGTTCGACCAACAACTTGGTACCACAGCTTTGCTGCTTGACGTTCAGCATCAAATAGTGACAAAGTGAAGCTTCCAGAGCGTGTGGAAAAAAGACGGTAGCTTGACTACAACATCGGTAAGCCATTTCGCTCTCTCTCGGCTGAGACATCTCGGCAAATGAAGATATGATTTCAATCACATCAAAATTTCATTGCATAAATTTACAACTTTACCATAAAAATATAAAAAATTACATCAGAATTTACTAATATTGTTTCAAAAGATATCTAAAACGCAATCAACAGCAAAAGCAGCAACATCATGAGGTTTTGCAATGGTGTTGATGAAAATTTTTAACACCATTTCGTCAAAAATATTGGCTAATACATCACAGAAGCTTGTATCACGAATAGTATTACCGTATAAAAGTATTCATAATAACTTTCATATCTTTTTTGACGAAACGGTGTTTATTTTTTTTATGAACACCATTGCAAAGCCTCATCCAAAAAGATTGTGCGTGAGCCGGTGAGGAAAGGGCTGCCCTGAGATTCCTCTCAATTACATACTTGTCTTTGTTTTCTTTCATGCTGGCCAGCAACTTCAATGCCGTATCGGAGAGGTAGGCGGAGCTGCTCGACTTCTCTTTTTTCTTCGACAAACCTCAAAACAAAAAGTCGTTTCCTTAACATAGCAATTATTGCTCAGCACCCTGTCGTGCTTTTTTCAAACCAAATTTTTCAAACTGCAAAAATAAATTGGAAAAAATAAAAATTTGTTCAATCCTTTCTGAAACAAGAATGCATTGCAAAAGTCAAGATCTTGAAGTTGTGTTTAAACATCTATGCAAAAACCAACATTATATGAGCAACCATCATTAAATTTTTTACGTGGCTAAATGACATTGATTATAAATTTTCTCAGGGCAAAATCTACATTATAAATTTAGACATTTTCTCTAGGTTTACACTCTATTGCAGTTTGCAACGACTTACCAATATCCTCAAAACACTTTCAGGGCAAAAACTAAGTTTTTAAAATTTAATCACTCGAACTGGTAAATGATCGATTTTCCTTTCGATCTCTTCTTCAGGGCTGCCACACAAAAAATACTCATTTCTGTTATGATTTTATGACAAAGAAGGCAAAAAATTTGATTTTTTAAATAAATATACACTTTTTTTTTATGATATTTTATGACACTTATTGTCAGTCACAAGCAAAATACAGAGACGTGCAAAATTGACATTCATATAACTACAAAACAATAAATCGACGTTTATTGTTTATTATTGCATTGGATATTAGACTAATATTGAGATTATAGTGATTGCTCCAGATACAACCCACATACAGACAAAAAGGCCGCAGCGGAGGACAACCTCTTTGATCTATCCCCAGCCAATCTCTGTGCCCGGACTGATGGTTTCGTCCCGACAAATTTTGGACCTAGTGAAGCAAGAGTCTTATTCTATCAGACATCTGCAAGGACTCAACATCACTTTCCTTCCCCGACAATCCAATTTCATCCAGCTTCATCGCAGAGATCACAGACCTCGGTCATGCCCTTTGATGGCGCCTCCAAAATCACTCCACTTGCCCATTTACCTCCCTGGCTGTCTCAACAAACTCCCAGTCCTCCCTCTTCCTCCTGAACTCTGCGTCTAACCTCCTTGCCCCGAACGCTGTGTGGACAATGTGGTCCTCTATCGCTGCCTATCTGATTAGGCTCAACTGTCCTTCCATTGGATCACTGGCCACTGCGATACATGTCCCAATGAGATCAACGACCTGCTAGCCAAGACCAGCAAAGGCATCCCCTCCTCCTTACTGCCCCTGGATTCACTTGTCAGCACGTACCCGTAACTCTCTCTACTCCTCATGGTGGCTCTTTGTCAAGCTAGACAAAGACCTTCTTCTCTTCCAAGTTCCTGATGTCTCTGCTGAAAAACTGGTATTCCCTCGTAACGTACTTTGTGCCCTCTCTCACCTTCGCTGCATCTTATTTAGATATTATGGTCTAACTTAGCTAGTATAGCCTGTGGACACCACACACAAGATCTTTGATACACCCTGACTGCCTATCCAGTGTTCAGCTTATAGCTCTATTCGAACAGACATCTTCGGCTCTTCTCTATCCCTTTTTGACCTCTAATCATGACCGTGGGGCATCGCCCATATACTGGGTCTCCAACTCCCAACAATACAACGCATAGCAAACAAAAATAAATTTGCTCATTGTCAATAAACGCAGAATGCAAATAAAAATAATAATTTTTTATGGCAGCGTTGCATTTATGACTTTTTCATGATTTTTGAGATTTTGGAATTTTTTTATGCAATTTAATGATTTTATGATAAGTGGCAGCCATGCTTCTTCAAAGTAACCACTCGCTCAATTTCTCAACGTGTGTTGTATTCAGCCGTTTGTAAAAAGGTTATTATATGATTAAAAAATTATAACTTCTAACTTGTCCTGATTACCGCCTTCGAGTTTCTATTTGGGGCTGCGTTAAAACTTCTGTTGTTTGTAGGTAGTCAGAAATAAAGTAAAATATAAACAAATACCAGGCTAAAAACTAACCTTGAAGTTCAATCCTAAAGCCATAGAATAATAATTAAGTTCATAGCAAATTATAAGAGCAAACACCTCCAAACGAAGAAAAATGGATATAAAACTCCAATGAATGAAATAAAAAATTTGAAAACTTGCATCGAAATTCAAATCAACAAAAACTTAAAATGCGACCTATCAGGAGAAACTTGAATTGAAATTAGTCGATTTAAAGACGACAAGTGTAAAAATTAAAACCGATTTTACCTTAAAAGTACATCGTTACTCCAGGATTGCATTTTAGCTTTTACGCTGTGCTAATAAGTCGACAGTTTGTAGTTAAAATTTTTACTCTTTTCATTTGCATTGAAGAGATTTTGAAATCGTCGAGGCCATGGATTCTTGATAAGCAAATTAAGAATTCAACTAATCCTACTTTTGAAGTTACTAACAAAATCAATACTATCAAAATTTATGAGAACTCAAGTGAAGTGATAAGATTGAACATTCAATGGCTTGATGGATTGAGACTTACTTGAGTGCTTCGCAGGAGCTTTCGATTTGCTTTGTACTGACCAGGAAGAGGGAATACCATAGCCTGAACCTTGAACGTGTGAATACCGCTTGCTGGTCTTGCGGGGAGAGACGGAATCGGGCGTCGACAACTTTGCACTTTGTGAAGACTTCTTTGCTTTTCTGGTGTTTTTCTTCATCGACTTAAACAACATGACGAGACTTGTCAATCAATCAATAAATATTATCTGAGAAGGTTGAATCTACTCGACCTCTTCTTTTGTGCACAAGTCAAATAATAAATGATCCACTGCATGAGTTACACAAGTCTGTCATGATAGCCTACCCACTAAAATAGCTGCGTAGAAGAGCCACGTTTTCAATTGAACTAGATTAGAGTACAACTTTTAATCTCTAAGACTGATTTGACAGAGCCAGAAAACGACTGTGACGTTACTTGACGAAATTTAAGTTAATTCCCACTGAATCTCTCAGGACTCCTTTCCACCGACCTCTAAATCCTTGCGTCTTGGTAGCGAAACCTTACTGGAAAGCTTTTTGACGTGAGTCACCAAATACCGCTCGTCCCATGTCAATTCAATTCAAGTTGCGAGCTTCTCTCATTAAACCATGCACAATTGCACATAGCTTCCTTGGGTATACACAAGTGAATTACTTACCTTCCATTGCTTCAATCACACCATCAAAAGATTATCCTCTTTTTAATTTTACCCACTTGCTTAAAATTTTTTTTGTTGCAGGGTCGCAGGTGTATGTAAATACGGAACGAAAAGTTTGGGAACTACTGTTCCACACGATTTTAGCATACTGATTTTTTTGAGCATTTCACATAGCATTGCATTTAGAGCACTGCAATTAAATCTCCTGGTAGTAGAGCATTTTAAAAACCAAAAGCCTACTAGGTACTATAAACCAACTCAGTACTCCAGCAAACCTAGTGAAAGTAAAACCTACACCACTGGATAGTTTTAATTATTTTTGATTTTAATCAAAAGATTTTAAGTATTTTAAGTTTGATGACATTAAACGGGAAAATCAAATACCTGCATCTCGTATTTATATTTTTTGCCACTGAAATGAACTAAAATTGGCAAAAAAGTTTTAGAAGCTTTTTCAATTTGGTTTTACGATGTAATTTTCAAAATAAGCGGCTTGTAGCACCGCAAGGAAATGCAAATGGAACCATAAGGCGAGAACTACTGTTCTATCACTTATATTACTTTTCAGAACAAAAGAATGTATCACTTTTGAATAATTATACCAATTATGCATAATTTTAACAATGCATTTCTTGCATGATTAAAGTGCGTTTAAATGAATAATAAGAATTAAGTATAAATGTTCAATAACAAAATCGTCTCAAATGTATTTTCGTCTGTAATGCAAGTCTACGTTCTACAGACCTTTTTCTCTACTGGATGGGAATAAACTTGACTCATCATAGTTTCAGTATCATCAGACTGGCGCAAACTCAATCTAGATTGTTGAGGCGAAGCAATTGATGGGGCCTAAACAATAACATAGTTAGAAGTTACAGCTTAGGTAGAAGAACAGCTAATACTGCAGTTAGAAATTCTCATCACTCCAGAAAACATAAGTAAGCCCAGGTCTACACAAGATGTACAACCATAAGCATACGGAAATATCTTTACTCTGGTACTTCAACAAATTTTAACTCAATTTGTGATATTGTTAGATTGTGCGCTGATAAGACAGCATGCCAAGAGTATCAAACTTTTGTTCACAATAAATCAAGAATATGACCATATATTCGCGATTTTACACCAAGTGTAGACCAGCCTATAAGTTCTGGGAAGAAATAAAATCACAAAAGTTACTTTTTGGAGGCAATACGTCATCAACTATTCTTCTATATTCAAAGCAAAAAAACTGCATAACAGGGCAAGCTTAGCTGAAGTGGGTTTTCCTGAGATGAGCAATCAAGCAATTGTTTTTGCCTTACCAGCATTTGTGAACTTTTTTTAATCGCAGTAAGCCATTTATTTACACATTACACAATACTCGTAGCAATGATACTGTAACATTGTTACTGCAAGACACTCTAAAATGGATTCGAACACGTAACCTTTCAATTAGTCGTTTATTTACTCGCTTTTCGGTATTGTTGAGATTTTAGTTCACGTAGTTAGTTGCCGATGTAATTTGCAGAAATTGCAAAACACCTGTTTCCATACCCAAGCTATCTTTTCGTTTATAATTTAGTTTGCTTGATCACATCCAGAGCATTTCATATATCTATTTGTGCTTTTCAGTCAATTTTGTGATGGTGCTAATAAACCACCGCTGTTACCAAGCGCCACTATTCACAATAATATTAAATAGAAATAAACATGCAGTTTGATTCGGCAGAGTAACCACATTATAATTTTCTGTAAAGTTTGCAGATTTAAGGTTTTGGGCGCTGTCAGAGCTATCAAGTTCTTTTGACATAGTTTAGTTAATTGTTCAAGCTTACTGTTTAACATTTAGATCACTGTTACGAACTGTCAAGGTCACTGATTTACTGTTGAAACTACCATTAGATTTTGAGTTTTTATGAAAGGGTCTGAGTCAGGGAGTCTCTGCCGCTCCTTAGCAATTCGTATTTCTGGGATGTCGGACAGCGACGGAGACGCCATGGTGCTGTTCGGTATTTTTGTGATGTGAGGTTTCTGGAGCAAGTCCAGACTTCTGAGATGCCTTTTGTGCAAGACGTTGCCTTGTTGTCATGAGCGTTCAGCTAGTTCTGGGTAACTTTCACACATTGGCAACGTGTCTTCACACTCTGGGCCCTGGCACTGACATTTTCCTCATTTGTGCCGGTTGCTCTGGCAGCGAACAACGTGTGGGAACAAAAGTAATGAGTTTAAGTGTATTTTTAGAGTTCCTGTATTAGCAATTACTTTTATCGGATAGAAGTTTACTGCTGCGTTGCTGTGTCCAACTGTTTGATCTGTTTGCTGCAAAACAGTTGGTGAGTTTTTATCATAGTTTATGTTGCTATGGTCCTTAACCTTGACTTATGGCAACACTGCAATTGTATTTGGGTTGAGCGTTTAGTAATTGAGAATGGGACGTCCGGGAGTATTTTGTGCACCTCGGCAGAGCATTTTGGGCGACTTCAGTTGCCGCGACTAGTCGTTGGGGTGTGCGTAGTAGTTTGGACGTTGCATACTTAATTGCCGCTAGGCATTTGTTTTGATATGTGATGTAGATATCCATATCCGATAATATTTTGAAAAATGATATAATTAGTTTTCATAGTATAATATACATTGATGGTATCTTTTTGTACAGCTCAGCTAAATCGTATCGCGTCCATTTATCTAGCGTTTAGTTAACCTGTCTTATTCTCCACACTATTTATTATCGTTTGGTAATAGAAAACCGCAAGGAATCCAATTCGAATGCATGTTTGACAAAAGTGACGAACAGCAGCAAAAAACACTATTTGCGAAATTCTACGTTACAAAACTATAATACCTGCATGAAATTAAGTGCTGATCGGCTGCTGGCAGCAAAAAGCTGCTCCTCCAACTGACTCTGCAAGCTAAATTTCAATGGACCATCATCAGATTTCCCCTCCTGCAACATGTACAATGTGCATAACCAGTCATGAAGTTTGCATCTGTTCATATGTGGCGATATGACCCAGCGCCAGCAAATAATGGGTCTACAATTGATCACTACAAGTTGGCTGCAAACAAACTGACTGCCAACAAATCCAAATCCAAGTGTTGGCGGTCAGTTAATCCACAGTCAGTTGATTTGGTTTCGCAGCTAATGTATCCTGGATAACTAGGTAGAAAAGTACAGTTTCTCGACAGACCAAATTCAAGCATTCAGATTAAAATAGTCCAGGACAATGTGGTTCTCAGCATTTCAATCGCTGGAAACCACAAAGCATAAGGACACGAAATAGATGGGAGGAGTTTACGTTCGTGAAAAATTATACGTAATTTGGAAGCATTGCGTATAGGTTGTGCTTTAATCCGGATGAAGCCTGCAATGATACTCGAAACATTAAATTATAGTTTTATTTTAGAAAAGAGAAAATTGTGCCGAAAGCAACAAAAGCACTAAAATATGCCCAATGGCACAATGGTTGAAAAGCACTGATCAATAACATAAAATTAATCCAATAAAACTTGTGTGCAAATGTGCATGCAAAAAACGCTTTCAACAACAAACTATTTACTATTTTTGAGAGAGCTTTGCTGGGCATTTCATAACTATGAACGGGTGAAAGGTCAAAGCCATAAACAATTTGACCATGAGTTTCAGCTCTTGCAGGAGTCGACGTGTTGATATCACCTTTCTTTTTTGGCTTTACTTTATTGCTTATACTGGATCCTGTAATAATAAACAAATTACAAAATCAATGCTGTATAGCGTTATATTTACCAACGGAATAAATCAAATGCATTACCATCAAACAGAATATGAATTGAAAATTTTTATCAAAGTTTTAAAACTTTTCCAAATTGCAAATTTTTTCCTTTTCCTCATTCCTCAACAATGCCATCTCTGATGTTCATAACCCTGTGCAGCATTTATTACAATCTTTTCTTTAATTTACATCTTTTCCCTTTCAGTTGCAAACTTAGTACTTTCACCACAAACGACCCCTTTATCCATTCATTGCATATGTCCCAACCAAAGCTATCTCTTATAATTCTCCACCTCCAACATTTCACGAATCTCCTCATTGCATATCCAATCCTTTAAGATTTGTGCATTTTTCCACATCACATAATAAATCACCAGCTGTGATGCCACTGGGTAGAGCATTAATATCAGCCTTGTTGATATTGCATTTAATTGTGGTACTTGACTATTTCAGAGCATACATAAAAATGTACAAATTTTGATTTTCCGGTGTTGTAATGCAGTAGAATATCAAACATATTGTCCTACAAAACGTTTGCAATGCTTGACCAATCAAGATACCAATACATTAAAAGTTCTGAAAAGAAAAGATTGGAGAAAAGATTTGATGAAAGCAAAATTACAGAAAAGCTGTCTTCTCATCCATACATTGCTCACTACTCAGTATGAAAGTGGTATTTGTTATCAGAAAAATCAAATCAAATTAACCTCACAACTGCAGCTTGATGACATTAATTATTATGATGTGTCAAGTAGTAAAGTGACCTTGTGATCCCAGAGTCAAGCGACCATCTACCCTCTTGTCTACAAGCAGCTCCTTATGCCGCTCCTTTCAAAGCTGATGCTTACGCAGCTCCTTTCAAAGCAGGGAGATTCTAAATACCACTTTTTAGTCTTTAGTTTAATTCAACTCAAGAATCAAACTATAGTAAACTAATTCAGCAGAAAATGCTTTACCTGCTTAACCACTGATCAGTTCACGTAGCTACTGCCATAGGACTTGATTTTTTGAAAAGCAAATTCCAAGGGGGGCGAGAATTTTTTGTTTCAATATGTTTTTCGAAACCTCTTCTTGCAGACGTTACAAATGCAGTTTTATTGTTTCTTTGACAATCCAGAACGTGTCATGTTTAGACACAATTTTTAGTGTAGTACCATCTGTAGCATTGCAAATTTTTCATCATGAGGATGCTCAGGTTAATTGCTTGTTTATTCTGGCACTGCACCGACTGAACACAAAAAGCAGACATTGCAAATTTGTCCTACATTTTTTCCATAATTGAATCGATTTAGTCAATAATGCAACAGTGTAGTTATGGTGCAATAATGCCGTCAAGTTTTTATTAACTGGGTATCTCTAATTACAGCAATATATAAGACTTGTTCTACACTGCAAATCGCTAGTGTTCGAGAGTATTCTTCGCTTAATATTTCAACCAACTATTCCGCCATGTTTGCTGGGTGTTAAGCAGCGCATGCCGAATTTTGTTAAGCAGCGCATGCCGAATTTTCATTCAAAGTAAACTAAAAGTACACTTGTATGCTCACGGTTTTATGCCCAGTAAAGAGCCTAAGCACGACAATCATACCTTTTTCTTAGAGAACCAATGATAACGAAATTGTATAACATAAAAACACCAACTAAAATTCCAAATATGATTGCCAAATTATCATGCACACCAAAGCACATCAAATTTAAAAACTCTCAGTATTAGAATTCAACTACTCTACAGTCAGTTACTGAGATGCAAACAATGAAAAATCGACCTTAAAAAGTATCTTCATGATCGCACATTTGTAGAGGAGATAATTGGACCGTAATCCAGAGAATCAAACCCAGAAAAAATTCTTGGCTTTAAGTCCAAAACGTAGTAGTCGCTTCAGACCCGATCTGCACTTGGAGTCCAAATTGTAAGCGTACTAGCTTATCCTTGGTTTCAGTCATCAAGCACGCTGGCAACATAGTCGATAACGAGGTGGTATGTCGGTTATATCAAATTTCAGCTTTACGCAAAAGATAAAATCACATGCTCACAAATTTACACTTAGTGTAGACAATGTCTTAGGGATCATTATAAGATTAAGCAAAAATCAAAACCAAATATCGGTACCACAAGAACGACGATTCAAATCTTAAGTTTCTGGCTGCGCAAGCCACAACAAAAAAGGTCCATTTGGGGGGTGGTACCTTGAGACCATGTAAAAAAATTTCTCGCTAAAAAACTAGAGCCCAAGCTCAAGCCATTCAAAAAGATTGATTTTGGAGGGTCTATTTGGGAAGGTTCCAGAGGGGTGGTACTCCCGAACTATGTCAACATTTTTGTCTCTTAACTACTTTCTGATATCAATAAAAAGTGAAGCCTTAGCTTAAGCCGTTCAACAAACAGATTTTTGGGGGTTTATTTGGGGGTTTCTGAGGGGAGGTGGTACCCCCAAACTATGTCCAAGTATATGTCTGTAAAAAATCTATTGATACAAAAAAATTAGACCGTTAAAAAAATTGCTTTTTGGGGGGTCCATTTGGGGGTTCCAGGGTGGTTGGTACCCCCAAACTATGTCAAAATATTTTTCAATTCAATATCTCTTCATATCCAAAAAACTAGCGTCCTAGCTTAACTGTTTAAAAAAGTGTTTTTGAGAGATCCATTTGGGGATTTCCAAAAAATGATACTCCCAAATTATGTCAAAATATTTGTCTATTAAATATCTACTGATATCAAAAACTGTAACCTTAGCTAAGCCATTCAAAAAAATTGATTGTTGTGCGGTTAATGTGGGGATTTCTGAGGAAGGTGGTACCTTTCAAACTATGTGCAAGTCTTTGTCCGTTAAAAATCTATTAATGTCAAAAAAACTAGCACACTAGGTTAAGCCATTTAAAAAAAATTGATTTTTTTGGGGTCTTTACAGAGAATCAAACCTTAAACCTCTGATCATAGCTAATGTCAAAATATTAAAGAGATTTTGTCTTAATCAAAAAAGAAATGTGCTGCATTCAATAACGTTTTGGAATGAGAAAACCGATGGCTAACTAGATCACTGAACCCAGATCTACTCAATCACAATCGTTTTATATGCTGGTGCCTTTAACCGCTAGGCCACAGCAGCAGCACATGCGTAAACGTACACATGTGACGAAAATCAAAGATTAAAATCATGTATTAAACTTTATTACCACAAGTTTTTGGTGCACATGACATAGCACCTTCAAAAATGCTGGCGCACAACTTTGTATAGGAGGATTTACACATTATCCATTTTTCGTCCGTTTTTGTTCGTTTTTTTATGTGTTTGCTTCTTCATGAAAAAGTATGCGCTTTTTCATCCGCATTTTTATATGTCCATATGTCATATTTTATATGTCCATAACCAGACTGTCACATACTGGACAAAAGTTTTCCGAAAACATTTTTTTGCAAACGGGTACAACTCTATTTTGAAATATCGCTCTTATCGTTCATACACAAAATTTTTGAATAAAATTTTTATCTATATGTAACAATCTACCTAGTGCAGATACCATATAAAAATGTGGATGAAAAAACACATACTTTTTCACGAAAGAGCAAAAACATAAAAAACGGACAAAAAACGGATATATAATGTGTAAATTCACCTTATGTAGACTTATCATATTTCCAAATTTCAACTTTCAGGCTTTGGTGGCTTCGGAGTTTTTGTTTCCAATCAAAAAGTTCTTAAATAAATAAACAAACTAAGAAGAAAAAAGTGTCAGAATCGTCATAATTTAAATTTGGGAGTTGAAACTGCATTCCCAGGCGCTTTAAAATTCGGAACTTTTATTCTTCTGTAGCAATTACTTTTCGAGCTAGAGCTGTTTAAACCTACGATTGGCATTTCAGTTTTTGGCTTGGAAACCCATATCAGGGTTCCCACACATTTGTCAACAAAAAATTCCCTACTTTTTCCATACCAAAGTTTGCTCAAAGCAAACTAACTCTAGTCATCTGGAATACACAAAACTGCAGTTATTTTAACACAATCCAAAAACTAACTCAATAGAACTCAATTGCTACATGGATGAAGACGACTAAATAGCCTAAAGTAATGGACGTTTCGTAATTGCTAGGTGATGATAGTTCATGGTGTTTGGATTCATACAAGGTGGAGGCAATGCAGCATAGTGTTTAGACCACAGGCTCAATAGTTGTATCCAAGCGGCTGCTATATCCACCATTACAGGACTGGAATTCTCGATTTGGCATAACTAAGGTCAAGCAGATTACTTGTTGTGGTCGAAAGGAAGTACAAGGTATTGGCTACTCAACACTACATGGGTTGAAGGGGTGCATGTTGCACTTGATTGAACACAAAAAACACTTTGTGGGCAATGAATGAATTATTCTGAAACGCTTATAATTCTGCAGTTTACGAAATACCAACTATCTACACATGGGAGCCGGAAGCGTGGCAGGGGGGTGCAACTTCTGCCTCGCCTTTTGTTTTCTCCAATCAGGGGAAAACGTGGGCAAGTCTTTGCCCATCTAAATTGGCACTACACCTACAAATACGAACACAAAAAAATCAGACGTGAACTTCTAACGATAAATTTTAAAGTTCAAAAAGTGCCCTTTTAACATCTAAACTTCACCGTTTTCAAATTTTGCAACTCTATCAAAAAAAAACTTCTGGCACCCATGTACTTATGCAACAGTAGTCAGCTCAAAAATATTTCGCCACAACTTTCACTACCCAGAATGTAAGCTTATGTTATAAAGAACAGAAATTAATAATCAGTAAAATTATCAACTAGTCTGTCTATCATCACATTTACAACTTAAAAGTATCCACTATTCATTTTGTATACGGAGTGACTATTTTACCAGAAAATCTATAATGAGAGAAAAATAGAGAACTGCAGCATGCCGTATCTTGTGCTGTTTCGTTGATTATAAATTTTCTGTGAAATAGGTGCTTCCTTTTGTATATCTGCAATGATCTCACATTCGATACTGCTCTTAACCATGTACATAGGACTAGTAAACTCTGCAGCCCCTACAAAGAGAACTAAAAAAATGACTAATTTTGTCACATTATATTCTTAATTCTCAAATAATACTCTTAATCTGTGTTTTGCAGTTAACTCAAGAGCTACCTCTCTCTCATTTTTCAGCAGGTTACCTTGAGCTGTTTATGTAAAAACTATGTAAAAAAATGAAGTACATCGTACTATTTCACTTATTTATACTAATTCACGAAGCATTCAATTATGTACATTAAAACTTGCGAATATTTTCTGAATAGCAATACAATCGTGTTAAAGAGCCTGCGTAACTTCGCAATCCTTGCTCATAGCGCATATGTTATTAGCGCGTAGGCTAGTAAATCTCTCACCTTAAAAGCCAAACATGGCCTAGGCAGACAGCCTACTGCAGGCTGTCAAGGCATTATTGACGTGTAGTAGGTTAGTAATCTCTGAACTTCATTCGGATGCAGCATTTGTTGAAATAACCTTCTTCTGTTTTCTGCTAACTTTTTACCTGCTGTCTGTGTATACCACGCTATTCCTCCTTTAGTGCTACTAGGCTACCACTACTTGAATTCTTCAGTTTGCTTAATTGCTTTTGATGCAATAATACTCTTTAACTAGAGCATATTAGTACTCTTAAACTAAAGCATTGTTGAACCTGTATTGTGACAAAATAAATCGGCAGGACCACTCTCCTTGAAGCTTTAACACAACATAGTCAGATGTATTATTACTGTTTTGGTACGCTTAATAGAAGTATTAGAAAGACAAACAAAATATTTAATATCTATCCGTTCCAATTGCATTAGTTTCTACACGGTAAAGTGCGCTTTTTTTGCCAAACTGTTTTCCATACTTATACAATACTATACACTTTTCCCAACGGGAAATGCCTTTACGAAATTTCCGACTTTTTCCCTATCGTGGGAACCCTGCCATATCATGTGACTGATTGCCCCCAAAATTTGCACAACGAATGATCCATATAAGCCCCATCTAATTTCCAAAATTCCAGGTTTCAACCTTTAGCTGTTTTGAAGTTATAGCAATTTCGGGCTCTGGTTGCGGAATATGTAAATTTGCATGGAAAAAAAAACAGGGACTTCCGATGCAAAGCGTCATGGAAGTTCCAATTGCCGTATTTGTTGGAGTATAATGCGCAAAATTTTATGTGAAAAACACCAACTCAAAGCTAGATTGCATGCTATAAACGAGGTATTATAAATATATTATAAACGAAGATTTATTTATACCAATTTTCAATCAACAAATTAAGAGCGTGCGTTATATACGAGTGCATGTTATACACAAATAAATGCAGTATATACTAACAACAATAATTAATAACTTGAATTAGAAGACACAGTGCATGCAGTTTCAGCATAGACACTACTTATTGTAATATTGCAATACAAAATTTTGAACCTACTAGTGTTCCACTAAGCCAATTTTTGTCAGCAAATCATGTTGCCTCAAGTGCAAAAAATTTTTGGTAACATGATATACATTGCTTCTGAAAAGTTGGTAAATTTGTGAACAATGACTTTTAGTATAGCCTACTTTAACCCAGATAGTTGTAATATTTAGAGCACATTAGCATATTTTTTATGTGCTCTATAGGTGTAATCTTTGGGGCACATCAGCACATAAATCATACAGATAGGCATAATACAAGGCCTGTTCAAAAAGTTCGTAGAATGAAGTCATAAGATAAAATGTACTTTCTACAGCAGTTACAGGTCTGGGTCTCCTTGAAAGTATTCTCCTTCCCAATGCACACACCTATCCCAGCGGTGTTTCCACTTGCGGAAGCAGTCTCGGTACGCTTCTTTTTTAATGCCCTTGAGCTCCTTTGTCGCATTTGCCTTAATCTCTGAAATGGTCTCAAATCTTCTTCCTTTCAAAGGTCTTTTGAGCATGGGAACAAAAAGAAATCACATGGAGCAAGGTCAGGTGAGTAAAGGGTGTGGGAGAGAACAGTGATGGAATGTTTGGCCAAAAACTCATGAGTTTTGAGGGCTGAAAGGGCTGGAGCGTTGTCATGATGGAAAAACCAGTCACCACTCCTCCACAATTCTGGCCTTTTCCATCGGATGGCATCCCTCAGACACTTCAAAACTTCAATGTAGTACGTCTGGTTCACTGTGGAGCCTTCAGGAAGGTACTCGTGGTGGACAACTCCACTAGCATCAAAAAAAAATGCAAGCAGCACCTTGATTTTGGATCGAACTTGGCAAGCTTTTTTGGGTCAGTGGGATGTTTTGCTCGTCCACTGTGAAGATCGGACCTTTGTTTCCATGTCATAACCATAAACCCATGACTCATCACCTGTTATGATCTTTGACAAGAATTCTTTATCATTTTTTCAGTGATCAAACAAATCCTGACAGACTTGAACACGATGAGCTTGTTGATCACTTGTCATCAGACGTGGCACAAATTTTGCAGCAACGCGATGCATCTTTAATTCTTCCGTCAAAATGTGGGGACAAGAGCCTACCGAGATCCCACATTCTTCAGCAAGTTCTCTTACAGTCAGACGTCGATTAGCTCGCACCAGAGTGTTGATTTCATCAATGTGTGGGTCATCAGTTGATGTGGAACGACATCCAGAACGCTCATCATCTTCAACCCGACCATTCTTGAAACGTTTATGCCACCCGAAACATGTTGCTCGCTTCATGGCAACATCACCGTAAGCAGTGTTAAGCATGGCAAACGTTTCCGTAGTAGATTTTCCCTGCTTGACGCAAAATTTCACAGCAAATCGTTGCTCTTTCAAGTTATTCATTTTGAAAAAAATTTGTAAAACTTAAAATCCGATGAACTAAAAAACTACCCTTAACTTAACTGAACATAACCAGCATTAAAATAAAGATATCAGATGCAATCAAATAAAGATATGTAATCAGAAAATGGCGTCATAATCAGCTGATCTCTGTGAATCTAGCGACACCAAGCGAATGCACCTGGAACAAATGTGAGCTGTGCAGTTCAAACAGTCTACAAACTTTTTGAACAGACCTCGTATTTAGAGCACATAAACATATTTTTACAGCTTTGGGTACCTGCTGGCTAGCCAAAAAGTTAGGGAGGGCACTGCATTTTTCAGATCATAAGGTGCACCAGAGACTCATGCAGTATTACTAAATGGTTTCTACAATTTTTATACATAAGGTGTACTAAACAAATTAAAACTTATTAAGCTCTACATACCAAATTAAATCATGAAGAGACAAGAGAGTAGACTACAACATGTTACATAGATCTATAGATTAAATTCATCAGAATATTTTGTGTATGATCAATTTTTTAGAATTTTTAAGTATTTTATGGGTTCCATTAGCCACTGTGCTTCATGATGCGAAAAATATGACAACTGAAAAACAGCATTCACCTTCAAGACTGGGAGGCAATGTTTGGTTTTTGATGGAAGCTTCATTATTGATAGGTTGTTGAAGTGAAGAACCTCCAGTAGTAAGCAGCGACACATTTGCGAGCAATCCACCTACGGTCCAAAAAATTAGAGGAGTATTATTGAAAAAACACTTAAGGTTTGAGAAACACCAATTTTTGGCAATTTGAAAAGAATCAATAACTAAGAGTTTGATTGCAATCTGCAAGACATTGAATCGACATTTTAAGCAAATTGTACATCAATGTATGTGGCAAAACAAAAATATTAATACACCTTAGTGGGTCATAAATAAAAATACACACATAGGCATCAATTTTTTGTTGATTAAGCAAATTCCTAGGGGGAAATGTTTTTGCAAAGTTTGGTTAAACTTAATAATTCTATTTCAGTTTGAAATTTTGTTCCCAAATTCAGGTGAAGACAAGAAAAAAAGGTCTTCGCCGAAAACTGGTTCTATTTCACTCTGGAATTTTGCCTTTAAATTCAGGTAAAGACAAAAAAAAGGTTTTTGGCACATTCTGGTTCTATCTCAGGCCGGAATTTCAAGAGTTCTTGTTGCCAAGTGAGTATTATTTGTTGAGAAACCGAGGGGACCTGACATATTTTGCCCCTGTCAGTGTCAGACCTGAGGGGGCGCTGCCTCTCCAAAATCAATGCCTATAAATACAGGTCCATGACTTTTTGGCAAGACCCTTTTCGGCACCAATATTCTGTGCTTTTTACTAACACTAACCCAAAGCCCTAACACTAACCCAAACCCTAAATAAGTGAACTGTCAAAGAGCACCGAATTGGCGCCAAAACAATCTGTGCAGAAAACGTACGACAACGAAATAGGAGGCGACGAAATGGTCGCACCGAAAAGACGTGATCCCTATAAATACACATCATCACAAGCACACATTACAAAAATAAAATGCTAAATCATATTACTATACTTCAGCTGGAGCCATCCAGGAAGGAAAAATTTCAGTTTTTAATCATATCTGTTTAAAATACAATGCATCTGTTTTCCTCCCACCAGTCAAAGAGCAAGAACTTGCAAGAAATTTAATCACAAACTTGTGATTTCAAAAGGCAAGTGTAATATCCATATCATTATTTTTTCTATGCTATATATAGTGACAAATTAGCACTAGAGTCAGTTTATTCACAATCTGCGATCTAGGTGTAAAACCTTTAATAAACTGCTACAAATAAAGCCATATACTTGTCTTAGTTCCTAAAAGTCACTGCACTTAAATGCTCCAAGCCTTACTGCTACCGTGATTCTGAACCGCCCATGCATAAATTTCAACCTTCGTAAAAAGCATTTAAAAATCAAACTTTGGAAAATAACATACAGGTACAATTAATTTATAGCAAATAGCAACATTCTAGAGTAAGCCTATCTCTATAATTATGATAATACTATCTAGGCCAACTTAACTGAGTGGCATTGGTAAAATTAAAATAAACTGTAGACTACTGCACAATATTTGTAATGCAATTAAATAAAAGTTTTACCTGGAATCATAGATTTTTCTTTGTCATCCATGGCAGTTTCACTTTGTTTCACAAGAATTCAAAAAGTGGTTTCTGGATTGGCTATCTTAAATCAAGTATCAGATATAATCTAGTACCGTAACCTAACTCATTTTGTTATTCTATCACAAATCCAACCGAAACTATTAGACAGTGAAGAGCATAATGACAAAACAGCCTGTTAGTGTTAGGAGCATTATTTGGAAGATTTTATAGGTGTTTTTCTTCTTATTAACAGGCTCTGACCTAGCATCTGTTAGACTCTAGCCGTCTAATGGACGCTCTTTGCGGATTCTATTGAATACAACTGATGGGAAGTAGTAGGTGCTTTTGGCTTTATCCTACCTACTGCAATCAAATGACACCAATTCACTAATCTAGAGCATTCTATTGGCAAGCAAATCCAGACAGCACAACAACAAAAAAACTTTAATCACTCAGCTGCAAAAAGATAATAATTTCTCATAAAGATAGCATTAATGTAATTTGACACTCAATATTAGCATTCCTAACAAATTTCAGTATGCCTTTTAACACTCTAATTATGCAATTATTCCAGATAAAACTGACGCAGCTCACCTACACTAAAAATAGTCGCTACCTAAAGCTGAAACCTAAACGCTAAAATTACGTATAGACCAAATGCAAAATCTGCAAAGGTGACAATATGCGTACGAGCTCCATCTACACTGCAAACATTTCATCATCATTTTGCCAAACTCTGAAATTATAAATTTAGCTCAGCAGCTAAACCAGGAAAGGAAGAAAAAAGAAAGAACTAAAATGAGCTAAGTGAAATTTAGAGGTTGTCAAAGTGATGGACGAGACCTCAATAATAACTACACTACGAAATGACCACTCCAGGTGCGAAAGTCTAAACAAGGTTGCAAACACAATACGTGGCTAATAGGAAATTGAAGACATTTGTTGAGAAAACGGATACACTAAGGGGTCATTTTTTTATATGACAAAGAATGAGGTGTAATGCCATCTCTCAGATTTTTTTGAATTTCACATATGTGACACAGAATTTAATTCTAAGCTCAGCAAAAAAAAATTATCAAAATCGGATTTATAGTTTTTGAGTTATCGCCCAATGAAAATTTCGAGTTTTATGCTGTCGCACATGAGTGATTTTGTTGTTTTTTCTATTTTCTTTATCTCTGGTGATAGAAAAATGGTGAAAATTGGTATCCCACCATTTTTGGGGTCGAGAAATTCAAAAAAACAACTTTCAAATCGATTAAAATAAGAGAAATACATGTAATTTTGATATTAAAATTTTTTAGGTGGCTTAACACTAGAGGGCGCCCACAAAATGGTGATGAGTGAAATCAAAATTTTTTTTTGGAAATGTGTTCTACATTGCTTTTCCTTTCCAGTGAACATCATGAAAATTAGGCCCCAGCACATTAAAAGGGTGTCCTAACCACTAAAAAGGATGCTTTTTTTCTACTTGTTTTCTGCACTGAAAGACTTTTTCGACTACAATGATAGTTTTTCTACAGGTAATGCTGCTTATAAATGCACTAATAGTTGACTAATTGTGTAAATCCAATCCACACTGCCATCACACAAAATCAAAATGAGATGTCCTTCCTCATTACTTACATTGACAGTATACTAGGATATAATACAAACAGTTTTAAAGTTTATGTCAGCAAATTTTGCAAAGTTATGACAAAAAGGAGTTTAATGCTACTTAATCAGTTATCACTATCAGAATTTGGCTTTCACCATTTTGTAAAGAAAGCAGGTTTTCAGAAAACAAGTAGTTGTTGTAAAAGATGACAGCAGTAGTTTAATTTCTCTTATGGTTGAAAGATGACTAATGCTGTGTTTTGAAAGTTAATAACTACACTACGTTTTATCAGAGTGAATACTTTTTAAAAGTGAAGCTCAACAAACCAATGTTTTTTTAAAATATGCTATCATCAATGATTTAAAAGTAAATATTGTAAGTGTAGAAATGCAGAAATTTCAGGCTGAAAAGTGTTATTTTGAAAAATTACAAAATGGTGACTGTGAACCATTTCAACAAGAAAACAACTTTTCTGGAGAAATGAAGCTTGTATGTGAGTTCACATATGTTAAACAAGAGCTAGTGTGGTGGAGGTCTGGATCGGAAAAAAATAGTGATACTGTCACATGCGCACAACATGAAATTCAGCTGTTAAAAAGTACTCAGTGATCAATTTTAAGTAAAGCAGCAACATTTTTCAGATGCATAAAGTTGGGGCATCAGCGAAACCATTGCCACAAAGTAGGCACACAGTTGGACTGGAAATGGTTAAAAAACTAAAAGAATATGAGTTTTAAAATATTGTTCCACGTCAAAGACTTAGCAGTCGCTGTTTTACAAAAGCAGGAAAAGTTGATCACAAAGTTGAAAGTAGTACATCAAAAGAAAGTGAGTCACGTGAATCAAGTGAACTTCAAAGTGCAATACAAACTACCGAAAAAGCAACATGTTTATCAAATTTGGATAATAGCTTTGCACTTTTGAATGAATCGCCACTAGCTCCACTTCGCAGCATCCCCAAGCACCAAAAAATTAAAGTTTGTAAACGAAAACTAGGAAAGGTAAAAAGAAAGGTTACATCTCAGTTGGCTGCTGTTTCTGGCCCGGAACCTGACGAGTTGGATACTGGTATGCCAGGCAAACAGGGAGTTTTTGAGCTGAAGAATAACAACAAAAAACTGCAGCAACAAAGCAATGACGTGAATTCTAACAAGCTACAAATTTTGACTCTTGTCTCCCAATCCTGGTTTGCTGAGGAAGCTTCAATATATTTTGAATACTCCATTTACTCAATCTACAATGCTAGAATGGTTGAAAAAGAAGATTTTAGGCCATTATGAACGTAAGCAAAGAACAGACATTTTAGCTGAAACACAACAAAAAGTATTAGATTTCTATGAATATGAGGAAACATCTCGCATGTTGCCTGGCATAAAAGATAAAGTGAGCATCAAAAAAAACATGTATCATCAAAAACGACTGTTGTTGGGAATTGTACATTATCTTTAAAGAGCAAAATCCAACTCTGAAAACCAGTTTTTCCTAGTTTTGGTCATTGAAGCCTAGATAGTGCATTTCTCCTGGGTCTTCTGGAACGCACAGAGCCTATGTTTGTTGCATGCATCAAAATGCAGAATTGTTGGCCACAGCTAGTGTGGCCTTCCATACAAAGAAATGATCTTTGCCCTTGTCTGTGATGTACAAAATAGACATTGCAAGATTCATTGCTGTCAGCATTGTCCTGGTTCAGCCTGACTGAGAAATATGCTGATTGAGAAGTGAAGTTGATAAAAATAAAACTCTTCTGGTAGAGCAGTGGACTCCAACAGACAGAGTCGACCTAAAGACGATGGTTTATGGCAAGGATGACCTCATTGAAGACACTATTACAGCCATGAACAAACTGACAGCGCATTCTTGCATTGCTAAGTCGCAAGCTAACTACTTAATACACCGCAAAGCAGAATTGGAACCACACGAAGTAATTGTTTTGGTTGATTTTGCAGAAAACTATGAATTTGTTATTCAAAATGAAATCCTATCACTGGTGCCAACAGCAATGCACCATCCATCCAATAGCAGTTTACATTTGTGATTCTGACTCAAGAAAAGTTGAACAGTTATCACTCTGCTTCATTTCAGAAGATTTAAGTCATGATATATCTTTTGTATATGCCATGCAAAAGGAACTTACTACCTATTTGAAATCCCACTAACCACAATTGACACAAGTTGAGTACTTCTCAGATGGATGATTTCAAAATTTTTTTGAATTTGACATATCACCAATCTGATTTTGGGATAAAAGCAAGCTGGTCATTCTTCACGACCATTTGTGGAAAATCACCTTGTGATGGAATTGGTGGTAGTGTGAAACGAAACCTAAACAATGCTAGTCTTGCTGCTTCAGCATCTCAGAAAATTTTGTCCACTGAAGTTGTGTTCAATTACTGTAGTCAAAACATGCCAAAACTTAATTTTTTCAATCTTTCAAAATCAGAAATTGATGAAACACGTAGAAGACTTCAGGATCGTTTTACCAAAGGACATACTATTGTTGGAACAAGAAGCTTCCATCACTTTTCACCTTCACAGATTGGTACAATTCGATTCAAAAGGGTTTCCTTGGATGAAGTGTTTGTAGGCTCCCATTCATTCTTTTCAAGTCAGAATGTTTATGAACTGAAAGATATTCCACCACAAACATATGTTGTTTCAACATATGATGAGTCCTGGTGGGTTGGACTAGTGGAAAAACATGACAGCTTACACAACGACATTTTGGTTTCCTTTATGCATCCTCACTGACCTAGCCAATCATTTTATTTGCCAAAGTCAGAAGATCTTTGCTGGATTCCACAGATCAACATTTTGATGCGCCTTCAAGTTCCAACGACAAACAATGGCAGGCAATATAAACTTACTCAAGAGGAGTTGTCTTGGCTAGCATCTTCAAAAACCAAATTTTTTCATGGTTTTCTAGAGTTTAAATGAATCAAGTAGTTTATTGACTTAGTTCTATAGTGCAAGTTATGAATTTCTTCTTAACTTATGCTGACTATTGTTGATATATATACTATTCACATTTACCATATCGGAAATATTTGCCTCTTTTATTATGCTCTTATACAGTTCGTTAATGTGGCACGAAATAATTAGATAGGGATATTGTTAATGCCCAATATATTACTTCTTGTGTTGGTAATAATTTTGACATATGTGCTTTGGGTTATGCTTGGCTGTTGTATGGTTGTAAGTTTTTGTACCGATATTTAATTACCAAGTTGACTCTATTTCAACAACAGTGCCAAATATAATTGCTTTGGGCACCCTTTTAATGTGCTGGGGCCTAATTTTCATGATGTTCACTGGAAAGGAAAAGCAATGTAGAACACATTTCCAAAAAAAAATTTTGATTTTACTCATCACCATTTTGTGGACGCCCTCTAGTGTTAAGCCACCTAAAAAATTTTAATATCAAAATTACATGTATTTCTCTTATTTTAATCGATTTGAAAGTTGTTTTTTTGAATTTCTCGACCCCAAAAATGGTGGGATACCAATTTTCACCATTTTTCTATCACCAGAGATAAAGAAAATAGAAAAAACAACAAAATCACTCATGCGCGACAGCATAAAACTCGAAATTTTCATTGGACGATAACTCAAAAACTATAAATCCGATTTTGATAATTTTTTTTTTGCTGAGCTTAGAATTAAATTCTGTGTCACATATGTGAAATTCAAAAAAATCTGAGAGATGGCATTACAAAATGGTCTTAAAATTTGTTGCCTTATAAAAAAAATGACCCTAAGGTTTAAAACTGTTGGCAAATTAGGTCACTTAAAGCAATAATTTGTTTTATATATATAAGAGCGCCGACAGCATCATCGAGCTCTTTGTTTAGTTCACAACAAAAGCACCTATTTTGCAGACCAATGGGTTTATCAAGTGCTACTTTACAACATTAGTGAATATTGATTCCAAAATCTAAGATCTGACATTCATGGAATATGGTAACTATTCATTCTCAACACTATACTGTATCTGCTGCTTAGTCAAAAACGAAAAAATGACATTTTTGCAATTATCTTGAAAAATAAACGGTTTAGACTTGTAGTTCCTATTGAAGTTGAATATAAACTTTGCTTTTCCGAGCATTTTGACATTAATTATAGCTTAATATGACAATCGTAGTCAGAGTTTGATCAAATTTGTGAATTTTGGTTATGTCGCCATGGAAACGAGCGGTGTGGCTGGCTAAAACATTTCAAAAAAATTTGACCGCTCTTCAAGTTACTCCATTTAACATCACAAAATCACTAACTAAACCGAACTGTTTTTGGAGCGTTACACCCTACTAGACAAAGATGAAACATCATTGATTCGTTAAAAAAGCTATTGTACATTCTAACTCAGAACTCGAATCCAAACACTAACCTTCTGACCTTGGCCTTTAAAAACGCAAAAAAAAATAGGAAAATTTTCAGGTAAAATACCAGTGCAATCTGCAATAGCCTAGTTACACAGTACAGTACTCACCGCTTATGAATTCATTATCATTTACATATCAATAAAATCAGGGGTTGGGAAAGATGAATGGGATTTTAGCCTATCTTGCACTTGCACGTGTTGCAAAAATACTAGACATTTGGGCATGTTCTGACTATTATGTTACGCTTAGCTGGTAAACTCCACTTCAATAAAAAGCAGAAAAAAATTTACCATGGACTTTTCGTGATTTTTCCGTTTGAAAATTGGCGATTTTTGTGTTTTGAGCGGATTTTGGGTATTCTTTGTTTAATCAATCCAGCAAACAAAGTTCATACACGAAAATGTTTTGATTATATTTTTCTGATTCTGCAGTGAATTCTGTTTCCATCAACTCCAAAACTGTAAAATTTTACTCACAAATTTTTTAGATATCGTTGTTTGAAAATTGTCTATTTTTTACAACGTGTTCTTTTTCACAGTCAAAACATCACAGGAATTGAAATTTTCATTTTGGAATGAATTTTATAACTAAACTAGGTGATAGGGGCATGATTCGATCACAATTTTGTGATTCTGCATACAATTCTGCTTCGATCAATACCAAAACTGTGAAATTTCACCTTGAACTTCTTGCAATATTGTCATTTGAAAAGAAGCAATTTTTTATGATTTTTTCATTGAGGGATTTTAGATCATGTATATTATTTTACAGGATCATGCAATCAAACTAGGTCTTTAAACATGTTAAGGTTGTAATTTTTTGCTTAGGTGAAAAATTTCGATCATCAGTAAACAATCGTAATTTTACCATCGTGTCTTTAGCCTTTTTTCATGCTGAGAAGTCATTAGCACTAACACTGGCGTCGATTTTGGGGGGGGGGGGCAGCGGGCGGCACATCCTTGGATCTGACACTCAAGGGGGCGAAATATGTCTGGCCCCCACAGTTTTTTGGCAAGTAATGCCACTTGGTACTCAAAAATTAAGGTGTACTAAGAAATACGAAACTACGAACTGAGATTGAACCAGAATGCAGCAAAGACCCTTTTTTTGTCTTCACCTGAATTTGGGCCAAAATTCCGGACTAAAGTAGAATTATTATGTTCAACCAAACTTCGCAAAAAAATTTTGCCCCCTCGGAATTTGCTTAATCAACAAAAAATCAACGCCTATGAGCACTAATGACGCTGTTAACACAAGATCGTTTAAACAAATCTAACAAGCTCTAAACAACCAATTGATATGCATGCCACCACGAAAGTAAACTGATTGTTTGCTTTTATGATTTACACTGTTTCTTCTCATTACGTTGCATGCAAGAAGTGTTAAAAAATAGAAAATCTAAAAGTCATGGTTAATTATCATCATCACATGTTGGATCAGGTATTGTCCCCGTCGACATAGTTGGCCAGATTTTGTATGGTCTTTGTCTTTAACACAACTCGCCAATTTGTTTGATCACATGCATCCTCTTTCTCCAATCCATTTTTCCATAAGTGGGCACAAGTCCGTTAATCGTTAATAACAAAACCAACTTTTTCATTAACTCGTTAATCCGTTAAAAAGTTTTTTTTGATGTTAACAGACTAAATTAACTTCCGTTAAGTTCTGTTAACAGACTAAATTAACTTCCGTTAAGTTCTGTTAACTTCCATTAAGGCTTTTGTTGTTAATATCTTGCACCATTCATTCATCGTACCGGTACAAACCAGTTTGCACTGGTTACACTTGTTGCGTATTAGCACGAGTTTTATAGAAAAAGCCAAGAAAGGAGCTGTTTTTGTGGTAAATAATAAGCTGCAGCCTCATAGGTTTATTAATTATCGCTGTTCACAATTTCCAAAGATTTTCCGATCGCAGCTTCGTTAGTGCATGTGAACTTATTTTGATCTTGAAATTAAATTAGACTATAAAATGTAACTTCCAAAACACAAAAAGACCACCACAGCAATAAATATTTCCTTACAATCAGCTCAACAGCGTCAATACGTGTTCTAAAAGCGAGTGAATAAAAAGAAATGTAGATTACACACAAAATTTTAACGAATTAACCGACTTTATTAACTTCTGTTAATTAAAGCTGAAAATAACGGATTAACGTTAACGGAGGTATGAAGCTTGTTAATGGACTAGTGGTTAACGAAGCTAACATTCTGCATTAACTTGCCCACCTATGCATTTTCTTCATCTCATTCTCTACCTGCTTTTCCATGTTTGTTTCGATCTCCCTCTTCCTCTACTACCAATCACTTCAAATTTCAAAGCCTTTACAATCACATTTTCATCTTCTTTCCTCAAAACATGACCATACCACCATATACTACTTGCTTTAGCCATCCTATCTAAAGACTCCTTTATGCCCAACATGTCCATCAACTCCTAGCTGTTTCTTTGATCTAATAGCTTCACACCACACATCCCTCAAATCATAGCTCTTTCTGTTCTTCTCAATATTGCCATCTTTTTTTCTCTCCAGCACCATGCTTCACTTTCATACAACATAGCTCCTCTTACACAACTTTTGTAAACCTTTTCTTTCATCTTTAATCAAAACCTTCAGCCTTTAAGTATTTCGCTGCATTTCCTGAACTTCATCAAGCCAATTCTTGATCTAGCTGTTACCGCTGTTTCGCACCTACCAGTTGCATTCAATCTGACACCTAGATAAGTGAACTTGCTCACAGTTTCCACACAATCACAGTTTTTCATGTATGGTCCAATAGCAAATAATCAAGTTAATTGAAAATAGAATTAAGAACTATATAAGTTGAACGAGCGGTAATGTGTTCATCTATGGAGCGGGAGCTCCATAGTTGAAATTGGACGAAGTGTTGCTAATGGTTTGCCATCGCTGTGATATTTCTTAAAAAGAAGCTGTGCTGCCTGGGCGCAATGATCCGAAGATAGGCCTTGCAAACTCGCTAAATGCTTTGGCATTATACAGCGAGTACAATAAAAGATTTGATTCAATAAATTACGCTACAAAAAACAAACAAATTGTTTGTTTTTACGATTAACACTGTTCTTGTTTTCATTTGTAAAGTGCGGAAAAATCAGAACGATGTGAATGCCAAATTAATGGAAAATTAACGTTAACAACTCCAAAATATGCAGCAAAAAATAAACTAATTGTTTGTTTCAACAATTCACGTTGTTTAATTTTTTTATGGTGAGTACGAGAAGTATCAAAAATTAACCACTTGAAAATTATAGTCAATAGAAAATTATTAACAACTATACCTGTGGGTCAAGCGAAAACGTGTTTGCCTGTAGAGCGGGAGGTCCGCAGTTCAAACCTCGGGCCGGTCAAGTCAGACACATTGTTGCCAATGACTTGCCATTTCTGCAGCATTTCTTATAAAACAGCTGTTTTGCAAGCAGGCGCAATGCTGCGGAGATGAGTGCTGCAAACTTGTTACAAGCTGTGGCTTAATACAATGAGTATGATAATTTGATTGGAAAATATAATACGAAAAATAAAAGCACAAATTGTTTTTGTGTTATGAATAATGCTTTTTTGGGGCTGCATAATTGTCGAAAAATTTAAAATACGAAAATTATAGTTACTAGAAAATCAAATTTAACAGCTTTTAAAATACCCCACAAAACTACAGTAGTTTCAACAATTGAAGCTGTGTTAACAATTGTTGGTGGTTTTCACGATTTAAGCTGTTTAATTATTTTCGCGTTGCAAACCAGTATAATATATACTTTCTATTTTTCAAAATTTCTATTTTTCAAATTTCAAATTCTATTTTTCAAATATATTTTCTATTTTTCAATTTTTCAAATTTCTATTCTATTTTTCAAATTATTTTCTATTTTTCAATATTTCTGGTTTGCAATTCAAAAAAATTAAACAGCGTAAATTGTGAAAACCACTAACAATCGTTAAAACAGCGTCAATCGTTGAAACCACTTTAGTTTTGTGGTTTATTTTAAAAGTTGTTAATTTATATGATTTTCACATTTTTTCGTTGTTTTGACAATTCTCGTAGGCAACGCAAAAAAATAGCATTATTCATAAAACAAATACAATTTGTTTGTTTATTTTTTGTATTGTATTTTCAATCAAGTTATTATACTCGTCGTATTATGTCACAGCTTGTAACGAGTTCGCAGTGCCCATCTCCGCGGCATTGAGCCCACTGGCATCAATCTTGAAGGGACCGGGGGGCGACGCCCCTCAATCATGACACTGAAGAGGGCGAAATGTCTGGCCCCCTCGGTTTTTTTGCAAGTAATGCCCACTTGGTACTCAAGGTAAAGACATAATCCGAAATTTCAGACTGCGACAGAATCAAAATGCGGCAAAGACCTTTTTTCTTTTTCGTTTTTTTACTTTTTTTTTTTGGTCTTCACCAGAATTTGGAGGCAAAATTCCGCATTGAAATTGAATTGTCAAGTATAAACAAACTTCGCAAAAAAGTTTTGCCCCCTCGAAATTGGCTGAATCAACAACAATTCGACGCTTATTACTGCGCCTGCTTGCAAAACAGCTCTTTTTGAAGAAATGCCGCAGAAGTGACAAGCCATTGGCAACAGTGTGTCTGATTTGACCGGCCCAAGATTTGAACCGCAGACGTCCTGCTCAAGAGGCGAACGTGTTACCGCTCGACCCACTGGTATAGCTGTAAATAATTTTTTATTGGCTATAATTTTCACATTTTCAAGTAGTTACTTTTCGACACTTCTGATACCCAGTGCAAACAAATTAAACTGCATGAATTGTTGAAACAAACAATTACCGTAGTTTATTTTTCGTTGCATATTTTGGAGGTGCTAATTTTCTATTAACTTTGAAATTCACATTTTTTTGACATTCTTGTTTTGACTTTGACATTCACCATTTTCTATTTAACTTTGACATTCACATCTTCAAGTATGAAAAAAAAAACAGTGTCATTAAAAAAAACAAACAATTTGTTTGTTTTTTGTGGCGTAATTTATTGAATCAAATTTTTTATTATACTTGCTGCATTACGCCAAAGCGTGCAACAAGTTTGCACGGCCCATCTTTGGGTCATTGCGCCCAAGCAACACAGCTTCTTTTTACGAAATGTTGCAGCGGTGGCAACCGTTAGCTACTCTGTGTCTGATTTCAACTACGAAGCTCCCGCTCTGGAGATGAACACATTACCACTTGTTCAGCTTAGTTATTAATTCTATGTTCTATGAACTATGACTATCAGATTTTTTATTTTTTGACACTTCTTGCATGCAACACAATAAGAAAAACAGAGTGAATCTTAAAAACAAACAATTAATTTACTTTCGTGGCAGCATGCATATTGGTTGTTCAGAGCTTGATAGATTTGTTTAAACGATCTTGTGTTAACAGCGTCATTAGCGCTAATGACTTCTCAGCATGAAAAAAGGCTAAAGACATGATGGTAAAATTATGATTGCTTACTGATGATCGAAATTTTTCACCTAAGCAAAAAATTACAACCTTAACATGTTTAAAGACCTGGTTTGATTGCATGATCCTGTAAAATAATATACATGATCTAAAATCCCTCAATGAAAAAATCATAAAAAATTACTTCTTTTCAAATGACAATATTGCAAGAAGTTCAAGGTGAAATTTCACAGTTTTGGTATCAATCGAAGCAGAATTGTATGCAGAATCACAAAATTGTGATTGAATCATGCCCCCATCACCTAGTTTAGTTATAAAATTCATTCCAAAATGAAAATTTCAATTCCTGTGATGTTTTGACTGTGAAAAAGAACACGTTGTAAAAAA
Source organism: Trididemnum nubilum (assembly GCA_963965965.1). Lineage (NCBI taxonomy): Eukaryota > Metazoa > Chordata > Ascidiacea > Aplousobranchia > Didemnidae > Trididemnum > Trididemnum nubilum. Next base: position 34,724,297 of record OZ014490.1, read on the forward strand.
TAGACAATTTTCAAACAACGATATCTAAAAAATTTGTGAGTAAAATTTTACAGTTTTGGAGTTGATGGAAACAGAATTCACTGCAGAATCAGAAAAATATAATCAAAACATTTTCTACAAAAACCACCAAGGGAACCACAAGGGTACCAGAGATATCGCACCTCCGGGTGGGGAACCATAGCGAATCAATGGAAAAGGAAAAACAACATCGATCAACAAGCAGGTCCATGATCACAACACCACAGGAATACACAGGTGAGCATCCGCGACCGGTTTCGTCATTGCTCAAGGGACTCATCAGGCGGAAGAACAACGAGAAAACCAATTTAAGCAATGCAGCGATGGAGAACAAACTTGCAAATTGACATCCTTTTCCAAAACATTTTCGTGTATGAACTTTGTTTGCTGGATTGATTGAACGAAGATTACCCAAAATCCGCCCAAAACACAAAAATCGCCAATTTTCAAACGGAAAAATCACGAAAAGTTCATGGTAAATTTTTTTCTGCTTTTTATTGAAGTGGAGTTTACCAGCTAAGCGTAACATAATAGTCAGAACATGCCCAAATGTCTAGTATTTTTGCAACACGTGCAAGTGCAAGATAGGCTAAAACCCCATTCATCTTCCCCAACCCCTGATTTTATTGATATGCAAACGATAATGAATTCTTATCGCCAAATTGATCGATTATGAATTTGTACGCGATGTTGAATTCGAAATCGTTTCAAAGTGTTCTTATTATTATTCCAAATCTAGTTAACATACTCCAACTTTTTCAATCTAATTTGAATCTGAATCTTATGTCATTATCGTTAACTAAATAAAAAGGTTTTATTTTAATTTTTCTTTGAAAATTTCGATCTACAGTACTTTTTTATTATATACCGTACTGTATAGTAATTCTGACTTAAAACTCAAACTGTCAAACTTTCAACTCAAATTCTTGCAGTCTTAACTTTACTACCTCAAAATTTAACCCAACTCTAAATTTTTACTGACTCCAGTACTAATTTGGTAATTTGGCCCATTTACTTGAACCCATTGGGTCTCAAACTTAAAAACAATTGAAAAATACTGTACATGGAGAAAACAGAAATGATTAGGCTAAATTAAATCTTCAACTTTACTTAAAAATCTTTGGTGAATCAAATGCAGTACACACTCTACAGTCACAGTATAGAGAATATAGAGAACATAAACACAAAACAGTATAGAGAACATACCGAGAAACTCCCCATAAATTTTGACGTCACAATAACGTCTCTATCACTCCGATTCGATGTAAAACTTTTAGGTACAACAAAATGACTTGCATCAGTCTACGTTTGATAATGGCACTGCAATTGCTTAAACTTAGCAAGTTTGTTAGGTAATTATGACATCATATTAGAATCTCGACTATGTCAAGTATGCTTCGCGCCGAGGCGATACACCACTTTCAGGTTTGTAGTTTATTTATTCAAAACCGACAAAGTAAAAGCTAGCGATTAAGATATCCTACCGGTACCGAAAATCAAAATAGGCTATACTGTAGCGGTAACAATCAAAAATACTTTGGCGTCTTTAGTGTTGAAAAGGTTACATGTTCACTTTACATTGGGTAGCGGCCACCGATTAAAAATCCTGGACAAGGGAATCAATGGGAGTGAAACTACTGTACAAAAAAGTCATTCCCAAAATAGAGGGCTGTAATTTCATCGCAAATTTCTACCGTAGGCTTAGGCATATCTATGGTACTTTTTCATTAATGCTGACTTGCTGACCCAAACCTGAAACTTAAATCACTTCAAAACTAACCAAAATCTAATCCTAACTGTAGCCCAAACTGCAAATCCTAAAGCTGAAATCAAACTCAATCTCCAGATCTTGACCCCTCCAGCCTAAAAAGCAAATAAGAAAAACTGAAAATGTCCGGATGTACCGGTATGCTACCATATGTTCCTAATTTTTGTTTCACTCTCTTTTTCTTTAAACTTTCTTCTGAAATAGTCACTGCCTCAAAAATTGACAAACTGTAAAAATGCGTTTGCGACACTTTAAGTCAAAAGGGCATTCAGGTCGCAAAGTTCTTTGCTTGATTTTCACAAAAAAAAATTGAGAGATCCGAAGACTAACTTCACCAAACTTGAATTTTCTACAATCTTCCGTTCCTGAGATATACTGCAAGTTATAACACAGATTAAATTTCCCCTAGAAAAGCTTTTTCCTCTTAGAACGTTAACCAATACTGAATAGGCTACCAGGGATGCAAATTAGAAACAAATTTCAAAAAGATACAGCATCTTCTAGACTTTCAACAAATAGGTTGAATCAGAGTTATTGTAAAACAATGGCAAGATTTAGCACTGTAAAAATAGCTGCTTACTGTAAAAATAGCTGCTTTTCAATAAATCTGTAAATGTACAACTGTAGACTACTGTAACTCCAAGTCACAAGTGTAAGCTACCGGAAGGCTACAGGCCAAAAGTTACCAGTAATCTTCTGTCACAATATCTGATATTGTACTTACATAATGGCAACAGTAAATCACTGACTAAAGAAGAAAACTGGATTACTGGAAAACTGGTTTATGGAACAGCCTTCCTGATGAGATTGTTAATTCAACCAGCCTGTATTCATTTTAAAAAAAAGCCGCAAAGTATTTGCGTGAAAACAGTGTTCCATATTTTACAGTTTAGCATTTTGCTTTGTCTTTCAAAATGTTTGTCTTGGTCGCCTAATTGACTGTAACAATAGTGACTAGTTAGTTTACTTTCCATCTCACTTAAATCGAACATAAAACATTATTGTTTTTTTTTTGTAATACTAATAGCCTTTGTTTTTATTCTTTTTTATTTTCTGATCTCATTTGGGCTAAACTTATGTGTAGGTAAATTTATACAACATAATATTTGACAGTCTGGACCTGTTTATTTTATTCCATACTGCACATTCCTTGTTTTTGCATCATTAGCATTACACCACATGTGGCTGTGGATGTGTTCCGGTATGTGCTGTAGTAGTGTGTAGCAGTGGAGGGGTCAATAGGGATACCTTGCAGTGTTTTCTGAGTTTATGGGTGGTGGACTGGTGGTATGCTTCACTGTAGGTGTTCATGCTTTTGATGCTAAAGCAGATATAATTTGTGATTAAGTGGCAATCGATTTTGTTTGTTTTTTCTTCAGCCAGCATTTTGTTTCAGTATATTAAATGGCCATATTTGACAATCGACTTCGACTAGAATTGTAAAACTTTTGTGACCGTTTTAGCTACATTACCTTTTCACTACTCTACTAACACCTCTTTGTTAAGCTGTGCCTTTAGTTTTTCTATTAGTGACATTTTTGCATTAATTTAATTGCATTATTTAGTTGACTTGTACTCCCAGTGGTAGTGAAATAATAGTTTTGTGACTAAGGGTGTTAACTTGAAGTCCTTTGAGTTATATCAATGTTGCTATATCAGTATATCTAATATTGCTAAATCAGTAAATCTAAAACTGCTAATTTGCTAAATCAGTATATGTAATATTGCCATATCCGTATATCTAGTATTGCTAAATTGCTCTGTCTAATATTACTATATCAGTGTATCTAATATTGCTGAATTTATGATGAACTGACTGTGATTAAGGATTTCAAAACTGTTTAGAATTTGTTCTGTAGACCTTTCATATAAGTGTTTTTTTTTGTTTTTTTTTTTATTTGATAATATATGAATTTTTATTTTGCTGAACCAATTTTCATTAGAAAACTTTAATCCACTATGATACCGAGTTGTACTGGGTGATAGCTAGGTGCTATTTATTTAGCTAGGTGCTATTTTGTAGGTACTTTCTACTTGTAGGTATTTATTTAGCTAGGTACTTTCCATTTGGCTAGGTGCTATTTTGCCTTGTATACTTTATCTTTCAATATATCTAACTTTTTCTTTTTTTGCTTTCACATGTTACTGTAATCTGTGTTATTGTATTCTTATATTACCTATACTGGAAATTTTTTGTATCTGAATTTACTTACTGGTACTGCTTACAACAATGGATGATACTTGCAACGATTTTAAATTATGGTAATCTGATGGTTTTACTCGTTTTGTGGAAAACTTGTTTGCTCTGCCTGGCTGTTCCATCTTACACTTGACGACTGTGCCCTTATGTCTTCAATTCATTTCACTAATCTGTTGGACATTTTGTGGTTTGTATGTGTTTCGCTGTGGTGCTTTTGCACTGGATCGGCTTCTATTTATTATTATTATTATAAAACGGCAAATTTTGAACTGCAATATTTAAAAAACGGGAAGGCTAAGAAACTTCAAATTTGGCAAGAATGCATTTTAGGCTGTAGGTAGCCTATAGCCTAAACATAGCAACATTTTGGTCATAAGTGAAAATTTTGACTTGAATGCCCTTTTACAGTTTTATTCAAGACAATTACTAAAAACAGTAAAACATAGAGAAATAGCATGCGAAATCACCATAAAACAAATGAAAACCCTAGTGTATTTACAAAAGAAGGTCATCCTGACAGCTGAAATCTGTTGTAAGACTACAGCAACATTAGCCTAACCCTGACGCCAAGAACATCCTGACCAAAAAACCTTTGAATTGAATCATTGATGCACCCAGCTAGCTGTGTGCATCAATGACTCGAGCTGCATGCGGCTGCAGGGTTGGTGGTTGATCTGACCACCTAACCGCCACTGGAAATCATTCTGACTGCTCAGGAGCCGACCACGAAGGACGTCAAGCTTGTTCAGCTTTAAATTGAATGTTGTCATTTTACGCTTGGTTGCGCTTGATGATTTTATGATATCATTTATCTAACCTTACAAAAATCAAAAAGGTTTTCGATACCTACTATACCTACCTAGTATAAGGTTTTCACGGACCAACAACATTGAGGATGTTTGATGGAATCGCTTGGGACTTCATCCAAGAGAAACGATTCATGCGATGGAATACCGTGAAGTGTGGCGGCTTAACCTCTTGCTGCTGCCCCGCACCCCTCATAGGAAACCGGGCAACGATGAAAGAAGAAAAGCGCGGTACATACTGGGACAAGAATTTGATTGTTCAGCAAAGCAATCAAGCAGTAGACTCAAAACAATTATTTTATTTTTTCACTCTGCGAAAAATGAAATTCAGCTGCACTAAGTTATGCTCGAAATAATTGGAACAACCACCGCTAACGTCGCGTGTTCCTTTGCCTTTACTTGGCTATTTTCAAACTAACAAATGCAAAGTTTTAAACTTTTCTTATAACGCCAATACTGCTAGGTCTACATGAAATTTTTACAGCAATTTGAGATTAATAAGTTATATATTTGCCAGAGGTGGAGTCCTCGAGAACGTCCTTGGCCTCGAGGACATCCTCGAGGACACATTTTCAAGTCCTTGGCCTTGGTTTTGGCCTCGAAGCCTCCAGTCCTTTTCCTTGGCCTCGAAGCCTTAGGTCCTCGAAAATTGCCCTGTCCTCGGCTCGAGGACAGCACTATTTTTTAACTGTTGAAATTTTGTTGTAAAACACCAGTAACCAGGCGGAAAATTTGTGAACACCTTTTTTGTTTATCTCAATTGAAGCATTGGCATAGCTAGGAGGAGGCAGGAGGCCCGGGCCCCTCCCCAATTGAAATTTCGCCAATGACAAAAATGTGACAAAAAAGCCTATTGTTTCTTCAGTTTCAGTTTCTTTTTAGCATTTTTCGCTTACAACAGTAACTAACAACAATATCGAAGACCAAGGGGCCCGGGCCCCCCCTCAGTTCAATTTTTGCCAACCAATTTAAATGTTGTGTAACCCGGGTAAAATTAAGGGTTTTTCTCTTAAAAGTTGCTACCTAGGCCCTCATTTAACCTTTTTATAAACGTAATGCAACAACCAGAGCCGGATTTGTTCTACGGCATAGAGCCAGGGCCTCGCGCTCAGATGGTGAGACTTTTTTTTTCTTCTCCTACATTTGGCAGGAAGATCTTGCGAAAATCAACAAGTGCCAAGGGCCCAGCACGACGTAAATCCGGCCCGGCAATAACATGGTTAGTAGGCGTAACCATCTATTGCACTATTTTTCAATAACAATTCAATAATTCACCTCCACCTCGCCAGTTTTTACGTACAAAATACTTTTAAAAAAATTAACCACGGAAAATGCTGATTGAGCAAACCATTGAACTTCAATTGAGGGGGCCTGGGCCCCCTGGCCGAACATACACTCCTATAACTGGTTATTTTCATGACAAAACAAAAATCTCTAAGGAAAATCTTCGAGGGGATTATTATTTACTGTTAAAATGTAGCAAGAAATGATGAGCCTTACTTCCCCCTACCTGGACCAAATCACTTACAATTAAAAGTTAAAACAAGAATTCAAGATGTTAATCGTATTTTATTTTGGACTTAAATTGCAAGTAAAAGGAGCATCAAGTAATTTCATCTTTTCCATTGGCTTGCAAATTTCAAAAATTTAGTGCTTTCAAATGGTCTGAACACGTGCGAAATGTGATTCAATGGCATTAAAATAGCTGTTTTTTCCAAAAAACTTACAAAAAATCGCCCAACGGCTGGGGGCTTCGCCCCCAGACCCCAGTCTGTGTTATGTTTGAGATACACTAGCATTCTCAACGCGTCTCCAAAGTTAGATATTGGCACTTTTCAACTATTACTTAAAGCCCTCTCCCTTTGCAAAATCCAGCTTAAATGCCAACCGGCAACGATTTCAGATCTTCCATCCTATGATATCTTTGTCCCACAAAAAGTTCCTCTTTTGAAAATTTTTGATGATGTCATTGCATGTGATTAGTGGTTTGGGCCTCCCTACCAATCAAAAATTCTGGCCACGCCTATAAATTGGAGATTGCTTGAAAAACTTTTTTGAAGACCTTTTTTTTTTGTAGAACACTAGCGGCTGTGTCCTTGGTCCTTGGCCTTGGCCTCGAGCATTCCTGTCCTTGGCCTCGAGAGGGTCTGTCCTCGAAAAGACTGTCCTTGGCCTCGAGCCTTGTGTCCTCGACTCCACCTCTGATATTTGCACCAAATTTCGAAGCAATAAGACAAGACAAATTTATTTCATAGTTCAGTAACAGCACGAAGTAGAAATTATAATCAGCATTCGTTTAAGCGAGCTTATGGTTGTTGATTGACCTAATCAGTTCTGAAATACATCGCTTTCGAATTTCACAACGTAACCATCTATTAACTTGATCAGGTTTGTGGTTCACGGCTTTCAAAATTTAGATGTCTAGAAAAAGTATTATGAAATGTCAATCAAAATTTTGCAACTCCGCTTGATTCTCGGTTCCACTTATAACGAATTTGTTAGATTTTTACTTAACAGCGCAAAGCAATTGTTAAAATTGCGGTTACTAACACAATAACCTTTTGCTCAGATTAAAACAACAAAAACGACAGGAACAAAACTTTTTTGATCTGAAAATGCCAATATGATTTTTGGATATTGCAACTTACATTTCCTTGATCAGAATTTTGACTCATTATCTTTAATATCAAATCCACGCCCAATGGTGGGCAAATTACTGGACAAAAGTTATGAAATCACTTCAATAAAAATTACTTTAAAAAAGTAATAAAATTACCGTAGTCGTTTTTTCTCAGAAAAAGTAATAAGTAATTTGTCGTTACAAATTACAAATTACTTTGAATAAAACATTCAGCCAAAATGACAGTGATCTACGTCAAGTTTTCTAATTAGGCTGTATTAGAGAAAATGTTGCACCTCATCTTCAAGCACCATTTAATGATACGCATATGCAATGATCAGATGATTGCTTTCATTATGCTGCCTCTGCGACACGATTCAACGTTAAAGAATATTATTTTAAGTATTTAACATGAGTGAGAACAGAATTGTTTGAAAACTATAAGCAGGTTTTGAACTTCGTATTATTTGTTTCCGCGGTCAAAAATGATATCATAACTCTACGGCTGTTGTGGATTTTGATGCGCTAAAGCAAAGTCTTTAACACCAACGTTATGAAGCAAAATCGAGCAATAAAAATTTCACAATTTTGCTTGATTCAGAATCTAAAGAATTCTTTTCAACAGCGATTGCAGCATTACAACTCTCACCAATTGGTCTTGATTTCGAGTCTGGGCCTACTCGCATTATAGACACAAACTGATCCATTTTTTTGTGACAATCTGATTTATGATATCACGCTTTCGGGGCAGGGTTCAGGCGCTTATCCAGGTTTTCGCAAAGGGGAGGGGCTTTTTTGAGAGGTGAAAACAACAGCAAACGAACTTGAACCAAATTTTTATCAGTCTTGAATCAGATTTAGGCGGTTTTAATCAGGTGATCTCAAAAAAAAAAAGAAAAAAAAAGGTCTCCACCAAAATTCAGTCCCTTGACCAACTTTGGTCCGCTCCAGAAAAAAAACTCCACTTTTCTGGTTCAAATAACAGCAAGTCTTTTACAATTTCTGCTCCCCAATCCCGTTGGGGGGGCTGTTTTCATGTTTGGATCAAAAATCGGCCTCAAAAGCACTAAAAACGAGCTACTTTGCATACTTTTCAGGCCAATGGGGTGGGCTAAGCCCTCCCCCCCCCACCCCCTCTCCTGACTACGCTACTGGCAGGGTTGCATTCGCACCGGAACGGCGTTCCTGTTCATAAGAATGCTCCCGGAACGGCGTTCCGGTTAGCCAGCCTCGGCGGTCTTTTTTGTTTGTAAAGGTGCGTTTAGACTGGACGCGAAGCAACGCGAAGCGAAGGTTGTCGACCTTCGCCAACTTTCGCGAGTGGTAGATTACGTCACTCGCGAAGGTTGCCAACCTTCGCGAGTCTTTGTGAGTGGTTGCTAATCTTCGCGATAGGTCGCTTCATAGGCTAATTTTAACAACTTACTTTTAAAATGTATTCAATGAGCAGAAAGCTTTGTGTACTTTATTATTCAAGCGCTATTATAGTAATCACAGGTTCTGTTTTGTCATAGAGCGCTGGAATTACCGGTAAAACGAAGATTGAGTTTATATTATGTTAACACGCAATAACCATAAAGAAGAGTCTAGACTAATAGCTCAGGCAACAAAACAATCTTGAGAAAAAAATTTGTAAAGTATAAGTGAAAAACGAAGCACAGTAGATCGAATTTGGAAATGAAAAGACTAGTCATTTCTTCAAAAACGTAGTAGTACTTAGCCTATTTACTAGCTATCAATGATTTGTTTAGATCCTTCCACTGAAACCTTGCCATAATCTGTTTTGACGATGACAGTTCTGGGTTTTAATGCAGAAACGCAAAAAGCTGGAAGCAGATGTCAAAAGTTCTTTTTAGGTGTTTACTCAGTTAACAAATCCTTAAACGCTTTCACCATCCATGACTCATTATGGTAGTGCTAGATCTATCGGTATCTTGTGGAGTGTAGACCAATAGGCTAGTCTACAGGTACATTTAAAGCGTAAACCATGTTGTTTTTTGGATGTGATTTTTCTTTTTCAGGCAAGCATGTTATGATACCTGTAGTAAGCTTAAACAGTTGTTTGTATTTGTTATTTAGTGCTGTTTATGAAGATTCCCAATGTTAACGCTATGAGTGAAACTGAAAGCTGGATTTGTCATCAGTTATGTAGTGGATTTTTTGCTTATTGTGCAATGGATTGCTGTGTTGATTTGCTGGAGAAAGCAAAAACACATTGCAGTTTTTGCATGATTTGACACTATCATCAAAGGACAAGAATTTAGCACAGTAATACCAGCAGTTGCTTTGAGGAAAAGTCAGGTTCTAAAACTAAGTTTGGTGTTTTACTCGCTAGCGGAACGCGTATCGATGTTTAGTGCGAAGTTAAATGCTTTTGAGAGCATTTTATTAGTTTGCATTTTCTTGCGGTACCAGTACGTTGCGACGGTCGGGTTTACCTCAAAGAGCTTCGCTCCAAACCACGGTTTTGTAAGATACAGACAAACTTATAGCTGTAAGGTCAAGCCCCCTCTTCTTAGCAAGTTTTTGGTTATGTCCCTGATAAAAAACATTTAGATTTTTTTATGTGAAAATTGTTTGTTACTTAAGCATCTGAAATAAGTGTTGTTCGTTCTCACATTTTCATGTAACTGACGCTTCCTTCCCCAGTCCAATTATTATTATAAATGCTGTATCAAGTTTTTTGTTTAGTGGTGACTAATGAGAATGGAACAATATTAATGAACGTGCTTGGCGGGTACTTCTCTACCAATAATAGTAACCTCAGCAAAAAAATAGAACTCAATTTCTACTGGTTAGATATGTATTGGCTTTCTAGTTCATCTAAATACACTGACTGTAATTGTAATGATTGAACTTCAGACCTAAAATAGTTTACTTCGTCACTTTATTCACCATGTAAAGCAGTTAAAATTTTAAAAGGCAGTAAAAATGTTTTGAAATTTACAAACAACTAAGTTCAGATATTACACAAAGACCACACACAGTAAATGAATATTTAACACACTTGACACTTCTATTTTCATCACATAGGACTGGAGTGAAAAATCACTACCAGACTAATATTCATGATTATGAAACTTAGGGTAGTCCAAAACCATTGCTTCCACTTCAACTTGATCACGGTCACAAATTTTCAGAAACAAGAAGACTTTTAAGAGGACATTCAGAAAAAAAAATTCCATGTTTGTAGCTATTCAAAGCAGTGACTGACTAATAATTAAATTAGGCCAATCCAAAAGTTCATAGAAATTTTTCGATTTTTTGTATCTATCTAGCTCTTGTATGAAGCAGTGTAGCTTGAAACCAATTCTAAATACAGTTTTATTTACCAAGTTGGCTTGGTCAAGTAGGCTAGACAGTGAAAAAGGTTTTGCGAGTTTTCCAGTATTCAAGGAATTGTTCAATTGTGGTTACTTTTAAAACAAGAAGCTAACAAACAATGGGTAAAAGCACTATCAACACATTCAAAACTAGCCTGTTGGTGGATTATTTTATACTCTGAAAAAAACAACAACACCTTGTTAGTTTTAAGTTTACTTTAAGACAAAAAAGCAAAAGCTGCTCAGCCAAAAGAACCACTGGACTGATACAATAGCTTCTGCTATGCTGCACAGACTAAAAAGTTTTGTTTTAAAAGCTAGATGTCGTGGGGCTAGGCCTACTTCTTTGGTGTATTCATTATAATGAAGCTCTTAGATCCAGCATAGCTATGAAAGATCACTCTACGATTTACAGCCTTAGCTGTCTAGATCCAAATTAACTTGGCTAGCCTAGGGCTATCGCGAATCTAATTTTGCCGACAACCTACTCTTAGGACTGATAAATAGGCGCCAAACCATACAAATATACTATTTACATTATTTTCTTGCAAACTGCGATCGTAAAAATCCAATCAGTGATTTAGTAGGTTATCTTACTACAGTCTGCAAGCAAGCGCTGTTGCGCAACCGCTCGCGAAGGTTGCGACCGGTTGCAACCTTTCGCGAGCTGTCGATGACGTCAAATTTTGGTTGCTTCGCGTCGCTTCGCATCCAGTCTAAACGCACCTTAAGACTTTACTTTTTCGGTTTTCCTCTGGCCTTGTTACAGTGTCCAAAATTGTGTTGTCTCGTGATACCCATCGAGGTACCTCTTGAAAAATTTTTTACATGTAGAGTTTTAATGCCTGAATAATGATTAATTTGCCTTCGGTTGCGACCAGGGGCCGTTTTTAAGATATACCGCTTTTAATCGAAAGCGGATGAATATTTTAAAATCATATGCTTGAATAATTTTTTTTACTATTAGTGTTGCTGTGACATAATCCACAAATTTCAACGAAGATATTTTTTATATTTCTTTGAATGTAAAAATTCAAAATATGATAAATTTAAACTACATAATTAATCATGGGTAAGTTTTTTGCTAAAAAGTTTGCATAATTTAAGTTTCAGCTTGAGTTTTTTGTGTTGAATTTTAAACATGAAAACTTGCTTTGAAGTCACGTGACCGTCGTCACTTGGCAGCTGATTGTTATGAATGTAAAACTTCAAAACAATTTTTTTGACAAAATATCGGTAACCATTAATGAAGAAATTGTTTTTGCAAAAGTTTAAAAAACAAACGAACTACCTTATGAATTACACCACGTGTTTGTTATGATGATAGCCTACCCACAAAATGCAGCCTAATACAATAACTGCTTCGAAGATTACCGATAAGCTTCAAGGAATATCGATAGCCTACGGCAGTCGGTAACTCATCATCATCATCATCATCATCATCATATTTATTTATTTACCAAGTGACGTCATATCACAAGAAAAAACTGCAACTTCCTCTAGGTCTATCTCCAAAGCATCGAAATATGCAATTCCTTTAAAACCAACACACAAACTTGCAGAGTCAAAGCGATATTTAGTCACTTGGTGAGGAGACAGCAAAGGACCGAAAGGTCATCTACGCCTACTGCCACCTCACCAAGTTAAGGTTAAAAAAGCAGCTTCTAGATTTTCTCAGTCTGCTACTTTCTATGATAAAAAATTTTATGCAAAACTAAAACAAAGTGTTGCAAAGATATGTACACTTTGTACAGTGTATACGCAAAACTCACAGTCAACATGTAAAGAAAATGCAAGGCAACATTAGAATTGTTCTAACTCTAAGCATACTAAAAAAAAAAAACGGTAACTACAGATTGGATAGAAAATAAAATCAATAAAGTTCATAAAGCTTAGTTATGTTTTATAGAATTTAAAGTGGGCAATTGGAGTGAAAAAAAAATTCTCCTTGCTTTGTTTTGTATTGTTTGCCAATATGTCATTAGTAGGTACTGGTACAATTTCCAATACCAGTATATATCAACCTTAGTCAGTTTCTGCAAAATTACTTATAATTCAAGCGCACATCAAAATGAGAGATGACGTATTGTATAAATGTGTGATAGATGAATGCACCATCTCATGCCATTCAAGCAATAGAATAGGTTATTGTTGAACTCAAGCATAAATATACAACTATGTTTCCTGTAATTACTACTGCATTGCTGATAGAAAGCTGTTATTCTAGCTTTTATCGGTTTCATAGGTTGATAAAAAATGAGCTTTAACAGCTTTTTTAAATCTGTAGAATGAAACTTCTTTTATACTGCTTGGAATTTCATTCCTGCGAATGATAGAGACTTTTTCCCTAATCTTGTTCTAGTTCTTGGAAGAAGTTGTTTATGTGGCTTAATCTTGTCTTAATTGTATAGCAGTTTTTTATTAGGTTAAACTTATCTGAATTTGCAAAAGATAATACATTATTGTGAATTTTGTACATTAGCTTTGCAGTTTCCAGAGAGTAAATATCCTTGAGTTTCAAGCATTTAGCTCGATAGAACAAAGAATTAGTATGCTCACGATATCCACTTCCAGTTAACAATCTGATGCTTCGTTTTTGCAGAATAAAGATAGTGCTAATGTTGATTTTGAAGCAGTCCCCCAACTACTTATGCAGTATTGTGGATGAGAGTATATGAGGCAGTGGTAAACAGATCTTAAGGTTTGCTCATCTACAAAGTGTTTTAATTGATTAAGGGCCCAAGATCCCCTTGCTACCTTTGAACATTGTTCCTTGATTTGTTGTTTCCAGTTTAGATTGTCGTCTGTGAGAACACCTAGATACTTTATGTGATGTGATTGCTTGATTGGATTATTATCTATTGATACTTTGAGTTCAGGTTTATTTTGTTTTGTTGTCACTACCATAAACTCAGTTTTATTAAAGTTAATTGATAATTTATTCACCTTGAGCCAATTGCTTACATTGACTAATTCATTATTAATATTTTGTTGCAGAGTTGAAACATTAGAATGGGAGAGAGTAAGGTTTGTATCATCTGCAAAAAGATGAATTGTGGAATTTGAGGCACGTGGAAGATCATTGATATAAATATTAAATAACAACGGACCTAAAGTTGAGCCCTGAGGAATACCGCAAATAACATCTCTTGACTTGGATTTATATTGATTTACAATTGTATACTGTTGACGGTCAGTCAGGTAACTTGCTAGTAACTGTAATGGTAATCCTCTAATTCCATACTTTTCTAGTTTCTTGATCAGTATTGTGTGATTGATGGTATCATATGCTTTTTTTAGATCTAAGAAAATGGAACATGTAATGAGCTTTTTATCCATATTGTCAAGTAGCTTATTGTAAATATCTAAAACGGCTTCATTTGTTGAGCAATTTTTCTTAAAACCATACTGGTTTGGACTAATCAAATTATTGCTCACCAAATAATTGTTTAGTTGATCAAGCAGACACTTTTCAAATAGTTTGGCAAAAGGATTTAAAATAGAAATAGGGCGATAATTACTGCAAACTCTTTTTCGCCTTTTTTGAAAACTGGAACAACTTCAGCGGTTTTTAACACTTTTGGAAAATATCCTGTTGATATGCATGCATTAAAAATGTTAGTTAGAACTGGAGCTATAACAGAGCCTGACATTTTTATATACTTTGCAGGAATTCCTTGTCTTCCTGTACTTTTTGATGGATTCATAGCTCTGATGTAATTTACTACTTTTTCTTCAACTATTGGTTCTAGAAAAAACGAATTGCAACTACTCTGAATTAAAGATGTGGCATTAAATTTGTCATCAATTATAGCTGGTGTTTCGATTGTAGATGCAAGGTTAACTCTTATCTCTATGAAATATTTATTGAACAAGTTACTGATGGCCTGTGGACCTTGTGCACTTTCACTTTTGGAAGCATACATTTTATTAGGAATGTTATTTTTCTTCACATTTTTCAAGCGAATAATTTTATTTATAATTTTCCAAAGCGGCGAGGTGTCATGCTTATTATCATTCACTAAATTTTTAATGTGAAGTCGTTTTGCATATTCCTTAATATGAGTCAGTTTATTTGTATAGACTTTGTATTGTGCCCATGTATTACTATCATTTAATTTAAGGGCTCTTTTGTACAATACATTTTTTTGCTGGTTTGATATAAGGATTCCTTTGGATAACCATGGTTTGTTTTTTAGTTTTGTTTCCTTTCTGCTTTGTTTTCTTGATGGTGCATGTATGTTAAATGTCTTATGAAAAATGTCAATAAACTTTTCAGTGTAGTTGTCAATGCATTCCTCTTTGATATCACCTAATAGCTCCATTCCTTCAGTTAATTTGTCTAGAAATTTTTCTACTTCAAAATTTTTTGTAACACGAATTAGGGTGATAGTTAATTTTTCACTCTTAGGTAGGCTTAAATTAGAACACACCATTACTGGCAGGTGATCACTTACATCTTCCACCAGAATAAAACTTTTGTGCTCACCCACTACATTGTTTGTATAAACATGATCTAAAAGAGTTGAGCTTGTAGTGGTTATTCTTGTCGGGTGTGTAATTAAGGGAATGCAGCCTAAGCTATGTTACTGCAACTTGATATGTGCAGTATAGGTTGAAGTGTTACGCGTCACGCCGTCAATCTTACAATCAGTTTCCTCCAAAACCACCAAATTTAGGAAAGGGATTGATTTATTTGCAGACGACAATGATGACGGTAACTGTAAAAACAGTTACAGAAAATTTAGCAACGCACTCTGAACAAACCAAAACACACCAAGTATTAGGCTAGCAAATTCCAATACAATCAGTCAATAATCCAGTTTACTTCTAGTGAATTAAGATCAACCATATGATAGACTGATCACCAAGATAAGCTTTATAGTAATTTAAATATAAGCAATATTAAGCAGTTCGGCAACAAATTTACATTACACAGACATAGAATAATAATAATAAACCACTCAACCAGCAACTTATGGCAAACTAGCTTCATCAGCTAGCTCCCAACTTGTACAACATAAGTTATAACGTAATAAGCATCTACCTGCTTGTCACCTATATGCAGGGAGGGCAATAATCTGGTTAAAATCTGCAATCCGAAGTCCCAGACGAAATCCAAACAATATTGTCGGTGTCGTTCCTAATCATAAATAATCAGCAATACAGAAGATCCAATGTCATAGTAAATCCAAGAATATTAAATAGTAACTCCAAATTATCCATAAATTCAACTTAAAACTTCTTTTACGTTACTCAAAACCAATCAATACAAAAATACCAACACACCTAACTTTGTTCTAGCCTAGAATAACCAAAAAACTTCATTTACCCACAATGCACTCTCGCAGTGTTTCCAATTTTCGAACAAAAGACTAAAGCGGAGCAAAAGAAAGAAATCACGGCAGTCACAAGCTATATGTTAAATTCATGAAATCTTTAATATTGATATCAGAGTTACTTTTCAACAAATCTGCGTTGAAGTCTCCTCCGATATAATACATCAATTTTCTACTATTCAATTTTTCAATGGTTGATTCAAAACTCTTGCAAAACTCTGATAATTTCTGTTTAGGGTGTCTGTAAATTACTCCCACTATACATTTTTTGTAATAATAAGTCAATTAAGATGTTTTTTGACGTTTGCAGGCCAGAGTTTTAATATTTTAATCGTTTTGCGTGCTTCTGGCCTAAAGGCTACCAGCTCGGAAGCCTAGGGAATTGACTTATTATTACAATTGACTTATTTTTACAATCATACAACAAGCAAGTTGCTGGGTTTAAATAGCCAAAATTAAGCATGCGAGGAGGCGTCTTTTCTAGCTCAAGTGGTAGAGCAGTGGACCGGTAATCCAAAGGCTGCAGGTTCGACTCCTGTGGGAAGACAATTTTTCGCATTGCTTGTTTTAAGTAGTCGCCGTTCTGGTGGCTCTTCCCTAGGCTTCCGAGCTGGTAGCCTTTAGGCCAGAAGCACGCAAAACGATTAAAATATACATTTTTTGTTATTCCCTAAACCTAATTGAATCCACGTATCTTCACTGTTAGGAATGTTTAAATCAAACTCCTTGCAAATTGAAATTGATAAAGACTCCTTAATAAAAAATCCTACTCCTCCCCATCTTGTAGTTGTGCTTTTGTGGTAAAAATGGTACCCACTTAACTTTGCATTGTCTACCTGTAACAATTTAAGTTTGGTTTTACTTATAGCAATGATATCAGGTAAGATATCATAATTTGTTAAAAGTTCATTCAATTTATCAAAATTTGCATTTACAGTAAGCTTCTTATATTCACGCAAAGCAAAGAAAATTTACACTTTTTGTTAATAATATTGGCTTCGGCCTGTGAGCAGTATTTTGAGTCAACCAAACCAGAATTTAAATCATTTAGTAAGCTTTTTATCTTGTTGTCTGCCTGTAAGCATTTAGCTGGGAAAAAACGAATTATTTGTGTGATTAATATCAAAGTTTGGTTTGTCATCATTTCTCATTGCATTTAACAATTGCTTATCATCTAGGGTTTGAAAAGGAAACAATTCACCGTAACAATTTTGGCAGAGGTATGGTTCAGTAGAAGAACAAAGAGTGTGAAATTTAAGGGGACTAATGACTGTGCATTTGAGGTGAATCCATCCATCACACATCACACACTGAATAGCACACTAGTTCCTTTTACAAGGTCTTAAACATATTTCACATGGACATTTAACTGGCATTATCAAGCAGTCAAACCAATGAAAGATTCTACACTAGTTAGACAAAATAGCAAATTTAGAATCAGCCACAAAATACGCAGAGATCTCGATCTAAAACTTCCAAAACTTCCTTCTCAGCATCTGATTATTTTATTCTATCCTTGTACTCGGGATTAAGCATATTCCAAAAGCACTGCATTTCTTCGATTTCTCAAATTAAAAGTTCAATTTCATGAGTTGACCACGACGGCATGTTGATGACAATACTGCAGCTCTGGTTAATGCTGTAACTTTTCAAAATGATTTCGGAAAAGGCCAAACACAAGTTTGTATAAGAAGAATTGGGTAATATGCGATCGTAAACAAACCAGCAGGCAACGCATTTAAGTCTTTGAAGACAAATGACAAAAGAGCAGGCGCAATGTTATAATACTTGATTGTCAATTAAATCAAAAGCAGTAAAATTTCTTACATTTTTGTTTGGCAATTGTGACGCATTTGTTTTTTGCATTGACTTCGGCGGTTTTTGTTTTGTATTCTGCGGCTAAATATTTTCAAAAATACGGCTAAAAGCTTAGTTTTTACCGTTAAAAATGGCGGCTTTTAAAAAACTTGCTGGCAAAATAGAGCTCGGTTCTATTACCCCGCAAGAACTGAGCAAGACTTTCTGGACTCTGATTTTCATTTTCACACGGCTGTAAAATAAAATTGCTGACAGGTGCGCGCAATAGTGAAACATTAACTTGCACGACCTTTCACATGATTGATGCAAGAAAATTGTGCAAAAACTTGATCGTGTGATTCCGGCCTTACACTTAAGCAAACCGAATACAAAATATAGCTGGGGAACTGTAAAACTTGAACGTGATTTTTCTAGTGCTATTGCGCTTGTGCTGCTAACATTTAAACTAATCAATTACATTCATCGTCTTTTTGACGCACCGAAAGATATGCGGCCAATGGCACGACTATCAGGGTTGTCCAAGGACCGGAACCAGGAACAAGTTCCAGCCGGAATTTCCTTTTTTTTGGAACCGTAACCGTTTGGAATCAATTTTTCATTTACCGGAAGAGGAACAGAAATTCCGAAATCTCAGATTAATTTTGTACAGGAAAGGTTTTTTGCGGTTAATCACGCAGTTTTCAAGTAACTTATTTGCAGCTAGCGTGCGCAGTTACTAAATGTAAATGAGTTTGCATTTGCGTGTTAAAGCGGGTTTAGATTCTCGCTTTACGTTGCGTTGCCTTTCGCGCGCAATTTTGAAGAAAATAAAACTTACCAATGGGGTTTACATTCTTGCGAAAGCGTTAACGCAGTACCTGTGACGTGTAGCGGCGACGCGAACTGATGAAATGGATTTCATAATTTTGCATTGCGACGCGTGTACGTCAGAGCAGTTCTTGGTTGTGATTGGTCAAAAAAGATCATTCTTAAACCCAGCAATTCGAGAAAATTGATATCAGTTGCACACAACCTCGAGGAGAGCGGAGCAGTGAGCTATTGATGCAAACCTAAAGTTGCTGTTAGAACAGTCGATTGGGTGTTTGTGGAATGTTAGTTTGCTTTTCATCGGCTATTGAAAACAAAAAAGGATAGTCTACACAATGATCAATAGAAGAATTAGTGACAAAACAAGACAGGCTAGGCTCTTTTCAAGAATAGAAATTATATCAGTAAGGCAAAAATATTAAAAATTAGCAACTCCATTAGCAGATTAGTCTAGCCTATCTAATTGTATAGCCAAACCAATCGGTATCTCTCTTGTTCCAGCTTGCACTGTTTATGGCACCAGCATTTGTAAGCCTAGCAGTCTTTGCTTAAGTTGTTGACTACTTGTTGAAGTGTTTGGGCAGTATTATTGGCTGTCTTTTCCAGTTTCCGAAAGGTGATTAATTTTGTCTTGGGTCTCAATAGCCTAGTCATTAACTTCATTGTTTATTGCACGTAGGCTATGCTGTTGGAATTAATTTGAATTATTTTATCTAATTGGCTGATTTTATAATTCATCTAATTTGATTTTAAATTAATTTGATTTGGAATTTATTTAATTTGATTTGAACTTTAATTGGATAATATATTAATTTGATTTGAAATTTATGAAAAGCTACTACTACTAATCAACTGGTGCTGCAGCACTGTTGACCATTACAGATTTTTCAACGAAGCTCAGCGTACCTTGGACACTCGGTGCACCAGTGCACGAAGCTCAGCTGCTCAGTCCTGACTCCCCTTAGCCCTACCACCACTAGTCCACTATGGACCATATATCAGTACCATTCATTGGCCTTTCAACCAAAATGCAAATAAAAAATATCACGTTTTTAGCACCTCTGAGACTGTTTTTCGCACTAAAATAGACCAAAACGTGATTTAAAGCATTTTTTGGAACATATGTTTAAAGGGGGCTAATTTGTCAAAAATAAAACTCACAAATCAAGAAAAACTTTAAAAAATAACCAAAATTAAGCAATACAATTTGATCGCTAGTGTAAAAAACTTGAACACGGGTTTCATCAACAAATATATTATAGGCCTAAACTCAGAAATGTGGTGGAGAGGCTAAACTCAGTATTGGTTAATTACCAATCACTTGTCTCAATTCTCTTTCCATTAGCCTCTCTTCAATTATTTTTCTCTATAAAATATAGATGAAACGAATTACTTTATGTGAGTTTAATTGAACCAGGGGCGTATTCTCCATGCATGCAAGGCATGCATTGCATGCCTAGTCATTTAGCCAGAAAAGAAAATAATAATTTAAAGAAGCAGATGTAAAAACTTAAAACAAAATCAATCTAAGTTTCCGCAGTTACAGGTATTCACTTTCAAGTCGAAGTAGCAATATACAGTCTCGCTTAATTTATTGATTTTAGTTTTAGCCTGTTTTCAGCATATCACTAAATTACAAAAAATAATGGCAACATGCATGCAATTTTTAAATTGCATTCAACGGCTCAAGAGATCGCTATGTTTCGATACGATTACGAACAAAATCAAATAGGTTTGAAAAGTTTGATTGGAGCATTGTTTGCTGCAAAAGTTCTTTTATACGTCTAGTTTCTTGGTTTTGTAAAATATAGCCTCTATTTTGATTTTAGATTTGTTACAGCAAATTAGCTTAAGACAGGCCACAAGCTATGCGCCAAAGCATGCAATTTGAAATATTGCATGCGTGTTGCCATTTATTTTATGTAATTTAGCAATATGCTGAAAGCAAATAACTAAGCAGCGAAACCAAGCTGTGATAGCCGGTAGGTATTGGCATTAAGTAATGTAAGTCAGAGTGAGTTTTTGATATGGTACTATTCGCACTTTTAGGCTAAATGTTGAGCTATTAGAGTGAAAGCAAGATGTGAAATCCATTTAAACAGGGAGTTACCGGTAGTTTGGTTCAGTAAGTACTTAATAGGCCTAGGCAGGTAGTAGAGTTTGCATTAAGTTTGCAAAAAAGTTTTTAACGACTATCAATAAACTACCGGTAGCTTGTCTAGCTACTTCGTTTGTGCTTTACTGGTTGTTCAATAAACTACCGGTAAACAAGGCCAGGCCTAACCATACTTACATTGGACTAGCCTTGAGTCAACCAGCCTGCTTAATATTGTATAGCATCGCTGGATGTTACCAGGCTACGATACATTATAATGACATGAGAAAGAAGCAATGAAAGTAAGCTATGTATTTGCTATTCAGAAAGTTGGCTCAGCTTAGTTCTACAATTAATATTTTTACTTCAATGTTATTAGGCGTACTTTGCCGTTAGTGTTAGCCTAGTATGGTACCAGGTACTGGCACATATGAAACTGCTATACGATACCTGTCTGAGGTACCACAAGAAAGACTTGTACTTGGACAGTGATTGTACACACTAATGTGTACTGGAGAGAGGGGGCCTAGTTGCAATACTAAAAATTTATTAATATAAGTTGCTTTTTTATTTTACTGCCAGATAATTAATTAATAACGTCATCATAATTGCATGCCTTATCTGAAATGTCACGCTACGCCACTGAATTGAACTATAAGATTTTATGCTTATGATTTACCAGCATCCAACTAAGAGAACTAAAATTTTACCATTAACCACCTTTCACATAGGCCATTTATGCAACCAATTGAATCATGTTTGCACTGCCAATTTCTATGCCGCATTTTAAAAGCATTATTTTATCAAACTAGCTCTAAACTTAAATTATTTTTGCAAAAAAATGCAAAATTTTTGAGCGCTGGGGGGTCCGCGCTCCTGACCCCTAAAACAGCCGCTCCATTGCGAATTTCTGGCTTCATGCCTGGTATAACACCTCCGATATTTTTAGGTTTTGTGTTAATAATTTTATCATTCTCCCACCAAATTTTCTGGATCCGCCACTGGTGAGCTACTATCAATATGAACAAGAATAAAACATCCATTGGTTATTATCACCGATTCAAACTTTTTTCACTGGATTGGCTTTGTTGGTAACCAACAACAACAAACGTAATGCAACGCGAGAATGTAAACCTCACAAGCGCAAGCGTTGATGTGTTGCGCTGCAACGGAACGGAACGCAACGCGAGAATGTAAACACGGCCTTAGTTCAAACGTCACGCACGGACAGTATTTCAAAAGACAAAATGAACTGAAGTCGTATTTGATAAAGGTAAACGTTCATATTTGGAATAGTTTGTATTTTCAAACTATCAAACAAACTTCAAACATTTTTAGAATGCGTTACATGCCAATATGGTTTCGATATTTTGAC
Organism: Trididemnum nubilum; assembly: GCA_963965965.1. Taxonomy (NCBI): domain Eukaryota; kingdom Metazoa; phylum Chordata; class Ascidiacea; order Aplousobranchia; family Didemnidae; genus Trididemnum; species Trididemnum nubilum. Next base: position 34,746,466 of record OZ014490.1, read on the forward strand.
AAAGCTTTGTTATGTTATAGGTACAGTTTTTTTAGCTAGGAATTTGGGAATGATATTTTTGTTAAATTTAGTAATAGGAACAAACGCCATTAGGAACGGATTGGAATAGGAACAAAGATTTAGTGTTCCGGACAACTCTGACGACTATGCGTCATTCTCAGACACAAACTGTTTTGAATGGTTGAAAATTTAACATAAGCAGCCAATCAAGTCTTACTCCTCGATAGTGCCAGAACGGCGATGTCATTTCAAACACTTTACGAACTGATACACAGGGCGTTGTTTTAACTGCAAACAATTTTTTGTGATCTACATCTTGAAAAAGTAATGTGTAATTTTGACAACTCTAAAAAAGTAATAAAATTACCACAAAAATTACTTTTTTGAAAAAGTATTGTCATTACCGTAAAAATTACTAAAAAAGTAATTCATTACAGTAATTCATTACTACCCACCACTGTCCACATCCCCAAATAGCCCACTGTTATATTTTTTAAGAATAGTTTTATAAGCACCTGTACAAGCAGTTCTACTGATTTTTCTCAAAATTTAAGAACTAAATCAAAACAATGCTTACTGTAGCAATTAGCATGGAAAACGATACCTACAATAACAAAATTTAGAAACAAAAAAGCAAATTCTTTTAAATTTATAAGCAGACATGGGCACTTCATTACATCAGGCTTGAAAATCATATTTTTTGTGTGATCTTGATCTTGAAGATGTCGGTTAGTGAAATCAAGAAGTATCATTATCTCGATCGTGAAATCAAAGGTTTTTGTCCTAAATGTTGCTACCTCAGGCCTCATCTAAGCTTTTTATGAAGGTAATGCAATAACCAGCCCAATATTTGGCATATGGCACAGTGCCAAGGCCCTTCGCTCAAGTAGTAAGATTTTTTTTGGTTTTCACTTCTATTTGGCAGGAAGATGTTGCAAAAATCCCTTACGTGCCAGGGGCTCCGCGCAATGTAAATCCAAACCGGGAATAACACGTTTAGTAAGCGTAACCATCTATCGTACCATTTTTCAATCACAATTCACCTCCACCAGGCCAGTTTTTACGCCCAAAATACTTTTAAAAAAAGCTAGAGAAAATGCTCATTGAACAAATTATTGAATTTGAATTGAGGGGGCCTGGGCCCCCTGGCCATACATGTACTTCTATAACTGATTAACTTCAAGACAAAACAAAAATCTCCAAGGAAAATCTTCGAGCGGATTATTATTTACTGCTGAAATACTGCAGGAGGAAATGTACCTTACTTCCCCCTACAAGGACCAAATCATTTACAATTAAAATTTAACACCAAAATGTAAGATTTTAAACGTGTTTACTTGCAAGTAAACGGAGAATTGAACAATTAGATTTTTTCGATTGGCTTTCAAATGTTAAAAATCTATTTCTTTTTTAAATGGCTATAAACACGTGCGAAATGTGATCCAATGGGATTAAAATTGCTCTTTTTTCTAAAAACTTATAAAAATCGCCCATCGGCTGCGGGCTCCGCCCCTAGACCCCCGTTTGTGATTTGTTTGAGTACACTAGCTTACTCAACACGTCTCCTAAGTCAAGCATTTGCACTTTCTACCTATTAGTTTTCGCCCTTTCCCTTTACCAAAATCCTGGTTAAGTGCCAACAGCAATAGGCTACGGCATCAGATCTTCCATTCTACAATATCTTTGCCCCACAAAAAACTTCCTTTTTTGAAAATGTTTGATGGCGTCATTGCGTGTGATTTGTGGTTTGGGCCCCTCCCAATCCGAAATCCTGGCTTCGCCTATGTTTGGAACCCCCAATTATAGTTAGGTTTTGTTTGTTTTTATATCTACCAAATCTAAAAATTTAATCTATTTAGCTCTAAAAGTTCAAAATTTTGGCGACCCCGCTTGAGGGGGACCCCCATTTTGATATCTCCAATTTTTATCAAAATTCATCTTTTCTTCATATTTACCTACCCTGAAAATTTGTGTGTCAAGCGTGAGTGATTAAAAAGTTTGAATTTTGGCGGCCCTGTTTCGGAGGGACCCCCATTTTGGCACTACCAAATTTTGGTAAATTTTATCTTTTTATATTTATTTACCTAAAAAATCTTACGCGTCTAGCTTAAAAAGTTAAAAAGTTTGAATTTTGAGAGCGTGTTTGGGGGGAAATCCCCATCGTGGCACCCCCAATTTTTGTTAGGTTTGGTTTATTTTTAATATCTACCCATTCCGAAAATTTGATCCATCTAGCTGTAACTGTTTAAAAGTTCAAAATTTTGGACGACCCGATTAAGTGGGATCCCACCAAACTGGCCTCCCAATTTCAGTCGCACAAAAGCCCTCCCTGATACCTTCAATCGCTCAAATTTTGAATGCAGTGCGTTTAGCGGTTTAAAAGTAGATAGCATGGGAAAAAAAAGAAAAATAGAAAAAGTAAAAAAAAAGAAACAAAGCAAGAAAAATAGTATTCAAGTTGGGGAAAACGAACATAATCGAAAAAAAGGTGATTAATAAAATGTGTGAGCAAAAATCACAAACCACTTTCATCAAAATCGGTAATTACCGAGATACATTGGTTTTAATTTGTCAACTTTTTGTCCATTTTTGGCCTGTACAATTTCGGTCACGTAACCAGGCGCCACCAAACTCGGTTTGCAAAAAGCGTTGATAAGCACCCACATTGTGTCCAAATTTCAGCTTTGTAAGTCAAGTGGTTTTAGAGTTATAAGCGAATAAATAAAATTTCAAGCCAAAATTGCCGTTTTTTTATGTTTTTTTAGTGTCTCAATCTACGATCACGTGACCAAGGACCCCCAAAATTGGCACACATGGCGCTTTCATTTGTTCTTTTGTTGACTCCAAATTTCAACTTTCTAGGTTTTACCGTTTGCTAGTTATAAGCAAATCAATCCTCATCTACCAACGTTAACGAACAAAAACAAAGGTACTACGCAGTGCCGTCGCCAGAGCAACCGAAGTGAGGGGGCACTAGTCGAAAGTGGGGGAGGGGGCACTAAAATAAAATAAAATTTTGCACTTAACAGTGATATTTTACGGCTACAAATTAGGCGCTATTTTAACAATTTTGCATTCATGTCTAAAAAAAAGACGTACAAGGCCAGCAGCGTTTCTTAGCTCGATTCTTGTCCGGCCCATACAATCGCTTCAAAAATCTATCTGCAGCAGTAATTGCAACCAGAAGCGCAACCAGGATTTTGCTAAGAGAGATGCGGCTTGAACCAAAAGCGAAATTTTTTTGCACAAAAATTTTCGAATTTAGGCCCCGTACTGAACAAACTGATGCAACTCAAGCTTATTACAGAGGGGGCGTGGAGGGCAGAGCCTCCAGTCGCTGGGCGATTTTTGTGATTTTCCGGCAAAAATAGCAATTGTTACGCCATTTCAATCACATGTCGCATTTTTTTGAAGCCATAGGATCTACTACAGTAATTGCTAAAATTCAAAAGTTATTGAAAGAACTAAATTGCCTAGCCCCTTCTGTCCGTCCGTATACTTCAGGTCAAGTCCAAAAAATGTTTAAACGCTTATATTTTTGGGTTAAATCATCTAAATGACTTGGCTAAAAGGGGCTGCAGCCCCCCTAGCCCCTACCCCCAGGTTGCACCACTGACTGCGACCTAAAAAAATCTCAAAATTCATGCATCATGTACAAAACAAAAGTCTACCTACACCTTTAATGAATTTTTTTGACGATGTGAAAAATGATATAAATCTCAATACTAGGTCTAGAACACGAGAAAAATTAAAAGTCCCTCTTTTTAAATCGTCAAGAACTCAAAAATCTGTGAAGTATCAAGGTGTAACTTTGTGTAATTCACTATCGTTAAATTTAAAAAAATTATCGCTTCGAAAATTTTCCACTGAATATAAATCCAATCTCATCCAAAACTACAGTATAAATTATAATTTTATCCGATAAATTCGACGCTAGTCTGCACTATTTCGATTATGTTTGTACTATCATTAGAATGACTGAGAATAAATCTCTTTTATTATATACTAGGTTGGCCGCTCGACTCGAAGACTTCATGTCACTTCGCGGTCTTCCTTCCGCATTATTCGGAATTTCTAATTGTGTTGTTTTGCGTTTACTCTTTATTTTGTGTGTACTTTGTGCGGTAAAAAATAAATTTACCGTACCTTACCTTACCTATGTCTGTAGCCAATCTGGTATGTGGTAGAGTAGGAAGACAGGGATTCTTTAAGTTCCAATGACAGAATTACCTACGTAGTAACAGATTGCTAGAGGGTTCACGGATAAGTAAGCTAGTTTACCCAATATTAAATACTCATATTATGTCGGCTTACGTTTAAAAGGCAGCAAAGTTGTTCTTCTCAAGTTAGATAATCAAATGCAAGTGTAGTAGCTTGTGACAACATTCAGAGCACTTGATATATTTAGGTTACTGGTTCAGGATCACTGCAGTAGTTAGATGGAATCATCAGGTAGACTGGTAGATTCTTTTTGATTACAAAAACACAGTGCAGAAAAACTGATAGAAAACACACACAAGGCAGATAAAACCAGTATAATAATAATAATAATAATTAAAACGACCGATCTCACGTCGCGTGTTTCTTTCTTTTTACTTGGCCATATTTAAAGTTAACCATTGCGAAGTTTCATACTTTTACTTAAAACTCGAGAACAATTAGGTCTAGCTGCATGAAATTTTGACAGCAGTTTGAGATTAATAAGTTATATGTTTGTGCCAAATTTCGAGGCAATGAGTCACGTGACTTAGGTTTAAGGACCCAAAAATCACCTTGAAAGTTTGGTGTAAAAAGCGGTCTTATTCAAAAACGGCATAAATACGGCAAAAAGTGTTTCACATATATTAAGATGCCCTTTTATCTCTACTAACCCACTTTTGGTCGTGATGAGTTTTTTTCTCTTTTTTTTTTCATTCTTTCTAAATCGTGTGCACTCTTCTTCTAATCCACAAAACATCGAAATATAATTTTTGTGTAAATTTGTTGTACTGCAAACGCAGTTTTGTTTCCCGAAATTTTTTGGGGCCACTCTCCCAGAAACCCCCCAAAAATCAATTTTTTGAACGGCTCAAGCTAGAGTGACAATTTTTTTTTATATCAGCAGATATTTAACCGACAAATATTTTGACGTAGTTTGAGGATACCATCCCCCAGAGCCTCCCAAATAGACCCCCAGAAATCAATTTTTAAACGGCTCGAGCTAGGGCATTACTTTTTTTTTTTTGTTGATATGAGCAGATCTTTAAAAGACAAATATTTTGATATGGTTTGGTAGGGTTACCCGTCTAAAAACCTTGTAAAATGATACCCCAAAAAATTATCTTTTTTGTATGTCGTGAGCTAATTTTTTTTTACAAGTTAGTGGAAATTTAAAGACTAGATAAACTTGCGGTGCGATGTAGCGTTAACTTAATTGTGTTTGGATGCAGTGCGGTGCAGCATGTGGACAAGGTTTGCGAACACAGCACAGCATGGAGATGCATTTCTTGTTCTCCGCACCATCTCTATTATATGACCTAAAATCCTCTGGCGTTTTAACATTTACTCCATCACCATGAAAATCATTAGGCTGCGTCAGGGGCGTCGCCAGCATCGCGAGATCGGGGGGGGGGGGGGGGGGCAAAATTAAAATCAGGGGGGCAAAGTTGAAAACCAGTGTTGAACTTGACCCAAATTTTCATTATTCCTGAATTGGATTAAGGCGAAGTTTCAGTGAAAATCAGGTGATCTCCAAAAAAAAACAAAAAAACAAAAGGTCTTCGCCGTAATCAGAAGGCTTTTTCTGGCCGAAATCACAAATATAAACGTTTTTTCCAGCCAAAAACAGGTGGTCTCCAAAAAAAAAAGGTCTTCGCCGAAATCCAAAGGCGTTTTCTGGCCGAAATCACAAATTCAAACGTTTTTTCCAGCCAAAAACAGGTGATCTCCAAAAAAAAAAGGTCTTCGCCGAAATCAAAAGACTTTTTCTGGCCGAAATCACAACTTTTAACGGTTTTTCCGGCCAAAAACAGCAACTTTTTCCTCCCAAAAAAATACCGTGGGGGGCAAGAAATAAATCGGGGGGGCAAAAACAAAAATCGGGGGGGCAATGCCCCCTGCCCCCTCGCTGGCGACGCGCCTGGGCTGCGTTACCAATTGACCACGGAAAAATCTAAGTAGTGAAAACCTGAAATGCGGGGCTGTGCTTGGTTCATGCGCCGCACCAAAGTCCAAATATAACTCCGTACAACCATTTTTTACGGACTTTGCGCCACACTAATGCCATTGGCGTAAAGTTTTCGTAATTTGCTAGTTCGGATTAATTTTTTTTTGCTGATGCGAGACTGTAGGATTCATAGCGTGACAATGACTAGCCTAACATGCGACATTTTGTATGGATTAACTGCAGGTGATTCCGGGTAGATGAGAGTAATTCCGGACAGCCTTTTTATCGTTCAAGCGAAACTAAATTGACATCTATCATTATTCACTAACACTTTAATACTGTTTTTCAGAAAGTTAAATCGCAAAATCTAATCTCAGACATGATGATTTCGGGCATCAAAAATTAATGGTTATAGTTAAATAATCGGGTTTTCTTACTCCGGCTATCTACGAGAAAGCACTCCGTTATCTGCTTTGGTGCTAGCATATTTTTTGTGCATCTTCAAAAATTCAAATAAATATATAAGAGTTTATTAGTACGTTAGCGTGGAAATCGAATGTGTTTAACTCCTTTTACACAAAGTGTTTGACCAAAGCAGATTCACGGGGAGGGAAAATTTCCCCTATCTAATTCCACCTATTAATCAAAGGTCATGAGAGCTACAAATTTGGCGTGCGGGTTTAGTGTTCACTAAAACTTTTTGAGACAATTTGGTTTCCAGTTAATGACGTCGTCATAGTGACGTCACGGCCACATTAGTGACGTTACGTCATTTTCAAGGACGTTATAAGCGGTTTAAATTTTGTACATAAGTTTGTTTTTTTGATATTGGAAGAATTAATTGATCCGTTTGCTTATAATCCTGGGACGTCGCAACGTCAACTTTTTTTGGAAAGATTAATAAATATTAAGAACAATGGTTTGATTCTGCCTATTAGACTCTGCATACTGTCTATAACTTATAATAATTATTAAATAGCTTAATCGTTTCATCCTGCTTTTTCGCATACCGGACTTTTGCTTTTCAGCTCCTAAACAGATTTCATCAGGGACGTGCAGTCAGATGAGGCCGTGCCTCACCTGTGAAATAAACAAAGGAAAGCAAAAATAAACTATATATTTAAAATAAAATGTTTTCACGCAAGTCAAAATATTAAAAAAAAAATTATTAATCGGAACGACCGACGCTCGCGTTGCTTGTTCCTTTGTTTTTACTCGGCCATTTTCCAACTAACTAGAGCAAAATTCCAGACTTTTGCTTATAACTTGAAACCGGTTTGGTCTAGCCACATGAAATTTTGACAGCAGTTTGAGATTAATGAGTTGTATGTTTGCACCAAATTTTGTTCGAGGCAATAGATTACGTGACTTTGGTTTTAGGACTCGAAAACCGCCCCGAAAGTTTGGCGTAAAAAGCGGTCTCAGTCAAAAACGGCTCAAGTAGGTACGGGAAAAAATATTTCATAGGGTTGTGTGTCCTAAGATACCCTTTCATCCCAACCAACCCACTTTTGCCCGCAATAAGATTTTTTTCCTTTTTGGTTACTTTTTTCCTTTTTTTTTTTTCCTTTTTTTCTTCCTAATATTTGTACGCTCTTCTTCTCCTAAACCACAAAACATGGAAATTTAATAATAAGCTATAGACAGTATACAGAGTCTTATAGGCACAATCAAACCTTTGATTAACAGCCTAAGACATACTGTTTCGGAATCGACATTCGTCTTTTATTCCTCGTCAGTATAGCTAGGACTACAGATATGAACATGAGCGTAGAAAGGCAAAAAATTGCAAATTAACCAGATCATGACACAATTTTTTTTTTTTTTTCTCCAAAAAATATAAAGTAACCACAATACTACAAGAGATAATTCTAATAGTTCAATGCAAAATAATTTCCTATAGCATGCCTTAGACAGCTGTTTCGCCCAATCTCAGGGCTCATCAGTAAGGCTAGCAAGGCCAAAAAGGACAAATATCACCAGTGATAAAAATCTTCAAAACAAGCATCTTTACCAATTTACCAATTAATCAATAAATCTTTACCGATTACGTTTGTAATAAATAAATCTTTACCCATCATTCAGTCAATTTTAGCCAAAATAGATAAATCTTAGCTGAAAAATCCTTACTCAATAACACTAGAGCCATTAATTAAATCTTTACCGAATGAAGCTATTGCAATAAACCAAATCGTTACCGATCAAAGTACAAATCTATCGCAGAAGAGCGATAGCCTAGCTAACAAAATAAATGAACCTTGACCGAAAAAATTTTACCCAAAGAAACTAAAGCTATTAATTAAACTATTACCGAATGAATATATACTGTCTATAGCTTATTATTAATTTTCTTAGTACATTGTTCTTAATAAATGGAAATTTAATTTTTGTGTAAAGTTATTGAGCTGCAAATGCAATTTTTTCTCCCGAAATTTTTTTGGGCAACTCTCCCGGGGACCCCCCCCAAAATGGACCCCCGAAAATCAATTTTTCGAACGGTTGAAACTAGGGTGCTAGTTTGTTTTGATATCAGTAGATACTTAACAGACAAATATTTTGACATAGTTCGGGAGTGCCACTCCCTTGGAGACCCCCCACATGGATCCCCCCAAAATTAATTTTTTTAATGGCCAAACTTAGGGTGCCAGTTTGTTTTGATATCAGTAGATACTGAACAGACAAATACTTTGACATAGTTTGGGAGTGCCATCCCCTCGGGGACCCCCAAATAGACTCCCCAAAAATCAATTTTTTGAGCGGCTCAAGCTAGGGTGCTAGTGTTTTATGATATCAGTAGATATTTAACAGACAAATATTTCAGCATAGTTTGGGGGTGCCATTCCCTTTGGGATCCCCCAAATGGACCCCCCAAAATCAATTTTATGAACGGCTTAACTTAGAGTGTCAGTGTTTTATAATATCAGCAAATATTTAACAGACAAATATTTTGACATAGTTTGGGGGTGCCAGCCCCCCCCCCTGGGGATTCCTCAAATAAACCAAAAAAAAAATCAATTTTTTGAACAGCTTAATTTAGGGTGCCAGTTTGTTTTGATATTAGCAGATATTTAAGAGACAAATATTTTGACATAGTTTGGGGGTGCCATCCCTCCGGGGATCCCTCATCTAGACCCCCCAAAAATCAATTATTTGAACAGCTCAAGCTATAGGGTGCTAGTGTTTTATGATATCAGCAGATACTTAACAAATATTTTGACATAGTTTGGGGGTGCCACCCCCCTGGGAACCTACCCAAATGGACCCCCAAAAATCAATTCTTTGAACCGTTCAAGCTTGGGTGCCAGTGTTTTATGATATCAGCAGATATTTAACACACAAGTATTTTGGCGTAGTTTGGGGGTGCCACCCCCCCGGGGACCCCCTAATGGACCCCCAAAATCAATTTTTTAAACCGCTCAACTTACCGTGCCCGTGTTTTATGATATCAGGAGATATTTAACTGTCAAATATTTTGACTCTACTTTTCTGGAGGTTCCATAATTCTATATTTTTAAAGAATAATTGCTGATTTACGGTAGACAAAAAGTACTTTTGAGCGTCACAGCATTAGCTATGCGTCGGTCGTTCGCTGGGTTTGCAGGCAAACTCCTATCTAGTTTTTATCTTGTTTGCTTTTCTTGTGTATTCACTGCTTTTATGTTGTGTTTTTCGCATCAAAACGCCTGTACTATTCGGTGCAATATTGCTATCTCTACAGTGTGCCACTGAGCATTGCTTCAAATATGCGAAGTGAGACATTGTTGATTGTGCCTTACTTCGGCCAAGCAAATTTTAATAAACCCACTAAAAGTATGCCTTTTTTTCTCAGACAAATCGCGAACAACGCATAATGCTTATTTGGTTTTGCGGCGCATCTCAAATAGGACGTCATAAAATGAGAAAAAGTCATAGGAGTTTTATGTAGTCTTTCGTTCATTGCAAATTGAACTAGTTACTTTCTAGAGAGATAAAAACGATTTAACGCGAAGAAATAAAGTAAATTGGAAGAAAATTTAATCTCAAACCTGAGAGACTTTTCTAAACCATAAGTTTTTAATCTAAACCAAAAGTTATAGCAAGAAGAAAATCGATTTAAAAGATTTGCTCGAGACATCAATACGAAAGTATCCCTCATTTCAGAAAGAGTATACCCGTATTCAGTACTTGAATTGTAGGGGGACGGGTCCCTCCATCGAGCTTGAGTGTCCCCCCCATCGAGATTGAGAGTCCCACCATCAAAATTTAGGCGTCCCCACATCGAGATTTGAGCGCTGGTAGATGGAAAAAGACCAACAAAGTCCGGTCGAATATAGTACCAAATTCCTTGGGAATAGTGATTCAGAAGAAAAAACACCAGGTTTTGGCGAAGACTTTTTTTTTGATTGGTCTTCACCTAAATTCCGGCGAAAAAACACTACAGTTTTTAAACCTTTGGCGAAGACTTTTATCTTTTTTGGTTTTCATTCAATTTCGTCGACGGAATTATGTAATCTTCACTAAGGTTCTGTCAAGGCTGCAAAAGCGTCCCCCCATGCAAAATTTTAGAATTTAAGTACTGCCCGTATTCAAGAAGAGTGGCTGTGCGATAAAAATTGTCGTTTTTGCTTTCATGTTTTTAACAAATTATAATGTTGGGACTGAAACCGGATTTTTGTGACTTAAAGAATTTGCCAAGAAGCCTTAGCAAGCACAAAAACTTCAATCATGCCCCCATTCAAAGTCAAATAATAGGCTACTTTTATAGATTTTCGAAACTTCAAGAGATTAAACAAATAATTAATAATCGAAAAATTTGGTCTTCGTTTAAGAACAATGAAAACTGTTATTTGCCTGTCATTTATTTTTTTGCGAACATGTGTGTGAAAAAAAGTTGTGCCTCTCCAACCAGAAGCCTTACGGTATGGTACGTCACTGGATTTCATATCAGTTAAGGTTGTGTAAAGTTTAAATTTCGCTGAACGAAAAAGTTAAAATAAATAACCTACAATAACAATTGTGGTCGATATTGAGTCGGCTGAATGGTGGAGACTGTGAAGGCTTCGTTTTTACGACGACCTCTGTTGATAGCATGATGTGGGTTCAACCTGCACGTTGATGTTTTTAGACACCACGCGTAACGAGTATGATCTTTATAGGTGGTTTCAAACAAGCAGCACATTCATTGAACAAGACTTCAAAAAATCCACAGAAACATTTGTCGCAGTTCCTGCTTCAGCCAGTGGCGTTGTGGAAGCTAGCAGAAGAAATAACCACAAACGAAAGATAATTGGAACCAATAGCGTCTTAAGTCAACAGATCATTGCAGCTTATAAGTTGTACAACCGAGGCGGTAAACCGCAATCGGTGCGCGCTCCTTTTGACTCACCACACATTGAATCACCCAAATAACTATAATGTAATGACTGGAAATGGCCGAGATAAAAATTGTTTTCAAAACAAACCAGACGCACTGACTGCATGTTTGACATTTACAATTTATTTATAAAAAAAAAAAAAACAGCAATGAAACACAAATTCTAAACATTAAGACCAGTACTACTACCACCGTTATGTTTTGAAGAACAATTTGGCCTTTGTTGCTTCTTCTTTTCTTCTTCTTTCTTCATTGCCCGCTTTTCCGTGAGGGTTGCGGGGGCAGTAGCTCAAGATTAAGTCGCCACACCTCACGGTCTTCCATCACCTCCATCATTTCGCTTGGGCGAAGTTCCAAGCGATTCCATCCAAGATCCTCAATGTAATCGGTCCATCTAGTTCTAGGTAGTCCTATGGATGTTTGGAAGGATTGTGGGAGATGATGATGGAAGTTGAAGTGGATGATTGAGGATGGAGGAAGAATGACTTAAATGTGGCGCTATCTGACTCCTAGCACTTCATGTTAAATTAATCGCACATTGCACACCAATGTTGTTTTTCTTAATTATTCTTGTTAATGTTGTTAAACCAAAAATCGGTAAACACACTGTAAAATTCTAAAACTCCTCGTTCTAAAACTCCGTAAGCTCTGGACGATATCAACTACATCAATTATGTGAACGATAACTATACGAACCATAACAAGTATATAACTATATGACTATGTTACTATATGATTATACTATAACTATATGCATATCTTGCCACGCCCGAAACAAGTTTTTATATACAGGTTCCATTTCTGCCTCTTTTGTCCTAATGACGTCGAAATTTGGCAAAAAAGAAACTAACTTGAGCTCGCGCGCCCACAGATAAAAAAAGATAGAAAACCAGTCGTTTGGGAATCTGAATCACTTAAACGAGGCAGATATGGAGCAACGCTGATACATAGCAAAAACATGACACAGAAACAAGTTGAAGCGTTCGGAATTTGATTCACTCGGATAAATCATCTGGTACATGGTCTGCGTGATTGCAGCATTTGCACGAGCTATGAAGGAATTGCGCCACAGTCCAACTGGTCTTCTCCCATTTGCTTGGGCTAGTAAAGCTTGTTTGGATAGTCTTTCCTGAGGCATTCTGCGTACATGGCCAAACCACCTAAGCTGAGATCTTTCAATTCCGAGAAGTAACGGCTCGATGTTAAGAGATTTTCGAATCTCAGAGCTACGCACATTGTTAAACAGTGTAACTCCTTCGATTCTCCGTAAAAACCTCATTTTGGACGCTTGCACTTGTGATCGCATTCTTTTGGTCACTACCCACGATTCATGACCATAAGTGAGAATGGGGACAAAAACTGCTTTGAAAATTGAGAGCTTTGCCTTTTTCGGCAATTCTCGTTTCATGACAATCGAGTAGTGCAAAGCTCGCATTACTGCATTAGCCTTGCCTATTCGGGTATCGAGTTCTTCGTCTTGCCTTCCGTCACTCGTAAATGCAACCCCAAAATACTTGAACTTCTCTACCTGCTTCAGTGTCGCTCCATTTACTTGCAATACGCACTGATCAGGGTTTCTTGAAAGATGAAGTACCTCAGTTTTGGCCGTGCTTATGTTTATTCCGGCGGTGTTGCATGCACCTGCAAAGCTATTTAATGCGCGCTGGAGGCCAGATTTTGCGGAAGAAAGCAGAACCAAATCATCAGCGAATAACAGACGACTAATTTTGCAATTTTCAATTGCGGCACAGTCATTAGCTTGACTGCATTTGTCGATCCAATTCATGTAAACAATGAAAAGGAGAGGTGACAAAACGCACCCTTGCCGGAGTCCAACGCCCGCATGGAACGGCTCTGATTGCTTGCCATTTACCCGAACACAAACCTCCGGTCTGCAGTAGAATGACTTAATAGCGCGTAACAATTGACCATCAACGCCATACTCCTGCAAAACCTTCCAAAGTTTATCCCTAGGAACTCGGTCATATGCTTTTTCTGTTTTTCAAGATTGACAAAGCATGCAAAGAGATCTTTGCCATACTCCCAAGATTTCTCGAAGATTTACTTCAGAGTGAAGATTTGGTCCGTGGTGCTGCGACCCGGACGAAAAGCGCACTAACCATCTTCCAGTTTTGATTCCACTATTTCTCGGCATTTCCTTTCAAGGCATTCGGCATATACTTTAAATTCGAAGAAAAATTATTTGCACATCGTGCCAAGTACGCTGTAGAACTGGTAGAAGCAAGATACCTGAAAATATAACAAATTATTAGAAAAAACGTTATTGATAAGAATCCTTTTGGTGTTGGCGCGCTTTCAAATTTTTTTTGTTTGCATTTTTTTTTAATTAAAAAAAATATTTTGATCTTTCGTATCTGATTTTATTTTTTGAATTTGATTCGACTGGTTTCAGATCGTTTTCATTTATTTCCGATATGATAATTAACACTAAAGAATGCATGCAATTAAACTTAGAAATAAACGGTTTTTCTTCTTGGTAATTCTGGACAACAAAATTGCCTTCTCTGAATACTTTGTTACTCCCTTTCCAAAAAAATTTAAAAATATGCACGATTGCCCTCTTTAGGATGAATGTCTAAATGTGCTAACTAACGGGTTATCAAAAGTTTTGAAGCAGATTACTGAAAGAGCGAAGTGAAAAACTGAAAAATTGTCAGGAATTATCTGCATGTACCAAAATTACCGATAGTTGCATTTACCTTACGGTGATTGACACTGACTGGTTGAAGTCGATCAGTGTACAGTACTGGTTGCCTACCTAATTAGTTGGTAAGGTATGGTACCGGTACCACATACGTACGGTACCGTAAGTAACCTCAACTGATTTTGGTATTTTTTATTTATTTTTGGTACTAGTACTGGTACCAGTAGGCCTATAAATATTTGAGAAGTACCGGTACTGTCGTTGAAAACTTAGCGTCAGCGTTGAGCAAGTTAATGAGGAACATTAACTTTGTTGAAAGTTACCGTAATTCGCTAAGAAATAAGAATTTTCGAGCGATTTTTAAAGGAATGTTTTTCCTCTGTTAGGGTTAGGGTTAGGGCTAGGGTTGAGATTAGGGTTAGAGTTTGAGTTAGGGTTTGGGTTAGGATTAGGCTTAGGGCTAGTATTTTGGCATTTGTGACAAAATAGCCATTAGGACTATTTTGCCTCCCAATGGCAAAATAACATGGGGCTATTTTGCCTCTTGAGGCAAAATAGCCTCTGCCATTTTTTAACTCAGTTACACAGTACCGGTAATTAATTACCATACGGTAGGTTGCCTACCGGTACGGTAGCCTAGTGAACTGAAAAACAAAAGGAACGCAAGTTAAAGTTAAAAGTTACAGTAATTTGTGATCCAAAAAAAATTCAATAGGCTATTAATCTACAGTTGATGCCCAATAAAATGATTCCATTTCTATAGCCTATGAGATAAACATTCTGGTAGGCTACTCATTCTGATTTCTGTAACTAGGGTATAGTATTTACTAGGCCTAGGCTATTCTAATAAAGGTAGACAATAAGACATAGTGGAAGCCTTTTTTATTTTATTTTTTTTATTATTTTTTTATTAGGCTATTATTTATTAGGACGCATGGTGTAGCCTAGAAACTTAACACATTAACGTAAACATTAAAGCAGTAAAACAAAAGTAAAAGTTAACGAAGTGGCTATTTTGCCTCTAGAGGCAATATACCTCTATACCATAGTGTTATTCCTCTGTTTAGGTAAGGGTTTTGGTTAGAGTTAGGGTTAGGGTTGGGATTAGGCGTAGAGTTTGGGTCAGAGTTAGGGTTTGGGTTAGGATTAGGGTTAGGGCTATTTTGGCATTTGCGGCAAAATAGCCGTTAGGACTATTTTGCCTCCAAATGGCACAATAACATGGGGCTATTTTGCCTCCAGAGGCAAAATAGCCACTGCCTAAAAGTTAATCTGTTAATACTGGGAAGTAAACTCACAAGACAAAGGCTTTTTCACTTTTTAACTCGGTAATGAAAACCTTAACTTTGTTGTCAACAAATTAACGAGTTGATGCCCAACACCAGTAACATAGCCAAGAGCGAGCGGGGGGAGGCTATAGCTGTGACGTATGGTTCTAATTGTAAATAATGTAGTTAACTCTGCAAATTATAGTAAAAACACATGCCACAATAAACTGTAAATAAAAATATATTTTATTGCACTAATCTCTAACTAACCGAAATAAAATAAATGTAAGCGATTTAACTATAAATAAAGATCAACAAAATACTTGATTTGAAATTGAAATGAAAACGTCGACGTTGATGAAAAATAAGTTGCTGTTGTTGCTTGTTTTTGTTGCTTGATCCAAAACCAAAAGAGAACTCAAAATAGTTTCCTGCATCTGAGTTCGGACAGTGAGAAAAAGGCAAATGTCACACCACCAATCAGCGCATGCTCTAAGCAACCTTCTTGCAAACACCAACAGTGACGCGAAGTCACATGATTAGCATCACTAGCCGGTTGAACAGAACAAGGCTTCGATTCTAGGCGAGGTGACAGCCGTCACACTAGCCCGCCCCCAGATGAGAGACGAGGCGATAAAACACACAAAATGATCAATACAAAGAACTTGAGCCTAACACGAACTGCCTAGGAGTGTTCAGAAGAGTGTGACCCTTTCCACAACTGGTGATCTTGAGGAGGAAAGTTCGATTTTATGTTGCTGCTACCATAAAGAACAAGCATATAATCGGTGTTGAAAACGGCATGGTTGTTTCGTGCATGTATTCGAGTTGATTGGAGTTTGCATTGAATAAAATGCTTAAGCCCGCAAGTTAACGAGCTGTTGTATGAACTGTGGTCGTACCAATTGTAACGATCAAATCATAATAAAACAGTAACATTTTGTGAACAATGACGTAACTTGTGCACCGAGCATGTGCTCTCAGAATGCACTAGGATGTACTCTTGAGAGTGAAAACGCGTGATTTGATTTAAATAATTTCTTCTTTGATAGATTTCTTGTTTAAACTTCGATGTAGCTTGCAGCAACAATAACTTTGTGTTTATTGGACGAAAGTTCATTCGCTGAATCTTGCTTTGTTGTTCTTCTCGGCACACTCTCCTGTCAACCAGCAGCAATCCGTGAGTGTAGCGACTAAAGAAAAATGAATGATTAGAAATATGTCAGGACCAGTGAGCGAGTTACTATAAAAATATGATGAGTAAATAAATTATGATATAAATACATTAAGAATGAAATAGTAAGGGACCACAAGCAAGCAAGTGATGAAAACAAAATAGCACAAGGTAGATTCATATAGACTGTAGACAAAAACAAGTCGTTTATGATCTATGAAGCGATCGTAAGTAACGAGATTCTAAAAAAATTGAAAATGTTGAATGTTTACGTTTACAGTACACAAAAGTACATACACATGTTAGCATCTTCAAGATGGTTCCCTAGGGGTAATTTAGGAAAAAAATAGTTTTAGTAAAAATGTTTACCTGCTGTGAGGTATACTATACCCGTCCGAACCAGAACAAAACACGAAGAAAGTTGCTGAACCAGAACAAGTACTGATGAGTGATGACGTACTACCAACGATGATAACTCTGAAACTGATCGCTAAAGTGATGTAGCTGGAACGACAAGTGAAAACAAGAGAACAGGAGTTAAACTAACCAAACCTGAAAGCAACACACAACATCCATTCACTCGACTGCCTGGCCAGGGCTTCATACACTCTCAAACACTCACAACAACAAACATACACAAACTAGAATAGTCAACATAGAACTCCGGAACCTGTCAACTCAATGTCGTACCATCGTAGTGCTGAAATGTAAAGAACAGGTTGATTCAGCGCTGCAGAAACACTACTTAAATCGTTAAGCGTTGAGGGGTCTTGACTACCCTGCTATACCTGGTTCGAACTTGATCGGAAGATTTTGCAGCTTGTTCAGTTGTTGAATCATCATCATGGGTTGGAGCAATCCTTTCTTCTGTGGAAGGTTCGACGGGAATTGCTTCGTCGAATGGTGATTCAGGGGCTGTATGGAAGACTTTAAGTCTATCGACAGATACTGACTTTTCTGAACCATTGTTTGGATCCTTTAACACAAAATATTTGTCACACCGCTTGATAACCTAACCTCAAAAGGACCAGAAAATCGAGGTGACAAGGGTGGTTGCACAGCATCATTTCGAACGAGCACCATTTTGCAGTGCTGGAGCTGTTTGTCAAGATAAGTAGACACTTCAGAATGAACTCGAGGTGGAACAGGTTTTAGGTCACTAATAAAATCCTTTAAATGTTGAACGAGGTTTTGTCTCTGTAAAACACTTGGCATATTCTGAGTTTTAAACTCACCTGGTAAACGAAGATCTTGGCTATACATCAATTCAGCTGGGGAAAGAGGAAAATCCTCCTTCATGGTAGTGCGTAGAAACAATAAAACAATAGGAAGATCGAAGTACCACATGTCTGGAAACTTTTGCATTCTCAGAGCATCTTTCAGACGCCTGTGCAAATTTTCAACCATCCCATTGGCTTGAGGGTGATAACTGGTGGTAGTAGCATGCTTAATTCCTAAAACGCTCATAAGGTTTTTCCAAAGATAGCCTGTGAATTGACCACCTTGATCCGTTACGACCGATAACGGACAGCCAAAATGTTGAATCCAACCGCTAACGAATGCCTCAATTGTAGCCTCTGCTGTAATTTCTTTTATGGGGGTGGCTGTAAATCACGTCGGGGTCACCAATTTGTGACGTATGGTTCTAATTGTAAATAATGTAGTTAACTCCGTAAATTATAGAAAAAACACACGCCACAATAAACTGTAAATAAAAATATATTTTATTGCACTAATCTCTAACTAACCGAAATAAAATAAATGTAAGCGATTCAACTATAAATAAAGATCAACAAAATACTTGATTTGAAATTGAAATGAAAACGTTGACGTTGATGAAAAATAAGTTGCTGTTGTTGCTTGATCCAAAACCAAAAGAGAACTCAAAATAGTTTCCTGCGTCTGAGTTCGGACAGTGAGAAAAAGGCAAATGTCACACCACCAATCAGCGCATGCTCTAAGCAACCTTCTTGCAAACACCAACAGTGACGCGAAGTCACATGATTAGCATCACTAGCCGGTTGAACAGAACAAGGCTTCGATTCTAGGCGAGGTGACAGCCGTCACATAGCCCCCCTATTGACGTGTCGACCGAAATACAGAATAAGAAAAATACCATGTTTTAGCTCTTTTGAGACTGTTTTATCCACTGAAATGGATTAAGAGTGATTTAAAACATTTTTTGAAACATATATTCAGGGGGAGGGACTAATTTGTCAAAAATAAAGGTAGTGGCTAAGGTCAGAGGTTACGTGATCGTTATTTTCGTTTTTAGGAATTAAAAGTTACGTGAGAATTTTTCGCATTGATTTGATTTAAATACAGTACTTTGACGCATAGAATTCGAAACCCTGATGGTGTTGTGATTAATGCGCTTGGCTGCAATGCCGAGGGTTGGGATATCGATACCCGTTGGACACGCTGTTTTAAAATAGCGCTAGAGAGCTATTTTGCTACATAATTCTTTTTTTTCTCTAAAATCTTATTATTTGAGTTAGGGTTCGAGCAGTGATGTCAGGGTTAGGGTTAGGGCAGCGATGCCAGCTTGAGAGATAGTAAATTGAACAGCAAAAGTGGTCACGTAACTTTTAATTCTGAAAAACAAAAATTACGATCACGTAACCTTAGCAACTGCCAAAAATAAAATTTACAAATACATGAAAACTTTTAAAAATGGCCAAAAATTAGCCCCCCCAAAAATTATTTTTCTCTATAAGCTGTGGATGAAATAATTACTCCATGTGAGTTTTATTGAACGAGATGATTTTATAATTTGCCAGCATCTAAATACGAGAATTAAAATTTTGCCATTAGCGATTAGCCACCTCCTAATATAATAGCCCATTTATGCAACCAGTTTAATCATGTTTGCTCTGCCAATTTTACTGCCACATTTTAAAAGCATTATTATTAAAGTTCGACCGATATGAATTTTTCAGGCCGATACCGATATCGATATTTTGGAAATTTTTAGGCCGACACCGATATCAGTAATCAATATATTAACTTTTGTCATTTTGTCTTTCACTATTTTTCAATTAACTTGACACTAAAATTTTTACTAATTCCCCTCCAAAAAAAGACTATTGCACACACAAGTCACGCTCCAGCATTATTCAATAAAAAAACAAACCAAAATATAACGATTTGCCAATTAATAGTCAAGAGCGGTCGTGCTTGCTCTCAAAAATGAACAGTTTAAGGTAATTGTGCTAAGCCGATGTATTATCGGTGGTAGATAGCCGATTGGATATGCCGGCCTGACCCTGATATTGGCCAATATATATCGGCTGACCGATATATCGGTCGAGCTGTAATTATTATTTATTTTCTTGGCATTGGCTGCTGTTACGTTATGTAACACTTCACTCGTAGGATAATATTACGTAATTTGTAACATTTCTGCGGTAAGATATTTTTCAGTGAATTTTACCACCTAGCTCTTCCAATGTTTATTGAAGTGAGAAGACTGCAAGTGCAAAAATACTTTTTGTTAAGATGCATTAGGACTGTAGAACGCATAAGGACCCACCATAACAAACCGATACTTAGTTTGGATTGAAACTTTTTTGTAAGTTAAATACAGCACTTTGACGCAATTAAGGCAATTCCTTGGTAGTGTAGTGGCAGAGACATGCATCTGCCGAATCTTGCGTTCGGGTTTGAGTCGTGCTGAACGCGGTGGCATGTCTCGGGATGAGGAAGATTTGCTGTTTGTTTTCTTTTTTCTTCAGAACCTTGCATTAGAGTTAAGGTTCGGGCAGCGATACCACCCTGAGAGATAGCAAATCCAAGTGCATAGAGAAAGATTTTGATTGTCTTTATAGTTATTTTTTAGGATGCAGTTAAAGTCTTAGAATTTTGTGGTGTATTTTATGATATATAGCTTCGCTTGGCCGGAGTTCCCCTTTAAATCTAAAAAAATACAGCAACTATATTTACCTTCATCAACATTACGTGATACTTCATCATAAATGCTGCATATTGCCAAAGAAGTAGAATAATTTTTTCTAAACCCAAATTGTCTTTTGCTAAATAAGTTAAATTTTGATCGGCAGGAAGATTATACCACTATGCAGCAATTTTTCAAATATTTTATTAAACTGAGAAAAAAGTGATATTGAATTTTAGTTTGTCAGTTTGTCTTTTTCTTTTTTAAAAATTAAAATTAATTCAGCTATTTTCATCAAATTTGGATATGTACCAGTACTTAAGCATAAGTTGAACAATTCACTTGGGAAAAAGGAATTAATAGAATTAGCATGTGTTATGAATTTGGTCTCAATATCTAAAGTTTTGGAGCATAACAGTCGGAGTTTCTGCTTAATCTAAGAACAAAAACAATTGCCAATATAGAACTAAGCATAACAATTTATTAGACGTGTTTCGCTTTAACTTAAAGCATCATCAGTAGATGCTTAGTTCTATATTGGCAATCGTTTTTGTTCTTAAATATCTAAAGTCCTTCTAGCTTTCCTATTTTTTAGTTCTTTAATTGTGTTGAACACTTCTTGTTGACAGCTAGGTTAGAGAAAAGTAGAATTGGTTATTTTTTTCAATTCTCCCAACTGAGCATTCTGCGCTATTAGGATTATTTGGTTGTATAGAAGCCACCATTTCCTTCCCAATGTTAACAAAAAAGCTATTAAATTCTTCGGCTATAATTTGCGGTTCAGTGACAATATCAGAGTTATTCCGTTTGAGTTTTGATGGTTGTATGTTGCTGCGATGATTAATATTGGTCAATTCATTAATCACATCCCAAGTTTTTTTGGTGTTGCCTTTATTTTCATTTAACAAATGGTGGTGGTAATCAAGCTTTGCTTGCTCTAATTGTCGGCGTAATGCATTGCAAAATGTTTTGTATTGTGTAGACAACATATGATTGCCTTTGTTTTATGAAGTTGATTGAACATTTTGTTTTTGATTCAAATTGATTTTATTAAATTGCTTGTAATCCAGGGCTTAAGACCCAACCTCTTTTCCTTTCCTTTCTTGTTGCTCTTCTCTGGGTGCAAATTGGTCTACTATATTTGTAAAGGCTTCTCTAAAGCCTTCATAAAGCTCATTCACGTTTTTTGATTTGTCTTCAAGTAAACAGTAAAGCTCGTAGTTTAAGGCAAGCAAAAAATGATCTAAAATAAATTTGGTCATATCCCTGATAAATATTTGATTACTAATTTTACTTTTAATATTTGAAGAGTTGGTTGGTGGTACAGAACTTGAGAATTGCCGTGATTAAAATGTTCATATCTTTGAAGCTTTTCGTCTGACACTTGTCAAGAAGAATAGTCAGAATGGAGAACACAGAAAAATGAGCGGCTATTCATAGGAAAAAAGGCGAGCCGTGATTGGCTGGAAAAGAACCAATGAGAAAGCGTCATTAGTGTACAATCTTTAAACTCTATTCGAATTCTTTTTGTCGGCAGAGTGCGGGGTTAGAAGTTTTGATGAAAGTTCAAGAGCAGATAGATAAAAAGGTGAGCGGCCTTGGGCAAGAATAGAAAATCTGCTGTCATCATAATGTTGAGCGCAGGTAGGATTTTGTAAAAGATAACGTCCAATAGCTGATTCAGAAGCAAGAGACTGGGTATTAGTTTGGGTGGAGGATTTGCGCAGCGGATCAGGAAGTAAGCGTTTTTGGGAAGAAGAGCAAGAATGGAGAGATTTGGGGACATGTTGTTTGCTTCTGTTCTGCAGCTTTTGGGAAGTACGGCCTACATACCGATTGTCACAGTGGCATGAGAATTGATAAATCACGTTGCTTTTCTGTAAAGCAGGCAGTACATCCTTGCTGGTAGCGGAGAGAAGCTTGTTGGTAGAGTAAACAACATTGTTGTACGATTTTATCGCAAATACTGTATTTAATGGCATACAGGACTCGCGGGCGTGTAAGACGCACCCCATTTTAGCAGGTCAGATTCAGGAAAAAAAAACTTTTTAGTGCATTTAAGCATGAATTGTTGAAAATAATCTAGGCTAGCAGAGCATACACAAGCGGAAACATAGCTGCATAAAAGCAATTTAGCAGTAAATTACACCAGCATAAACCTAGTTGTATAAAAGCAACTTGCAGTACAGACAAGCAATAAGCATACACAAGACATGTCAACAGCAGGAAATAAGCAAGCTGCTATTGGAGGCATGCAAAGCAATCACAATAATAATAAAACATTGAACATGAAAATAAAGCTATCAGTGCGTAAACCAAAACGTAGAATCCATCCGAAAAAAAGCATGCTGCCACTACGATCAGCTGATCAGAGCGAGGTTCAGCTGATGTAGTTAAACATGAGTCACAGCATCACAGATTACGGTAAATTGCTTTCATTTTTACTAATTCATTTTTAAAACACCGGTCATAATACAGTAATACCAACAATAATATAAAGATGCATGGAGTTTAGGGTTGGTATAAGTACTAAGTGTAGGTGGGTTAGTGAGCGTCAGAGAGAAGATTGGCTTAGGCCTATGAGAGGTCTCGAACTTTACATATGCCATGTAAGACGCAGGGCGATTTTTTGAGCCAAAATTTTGGAAAAAAAGTGCGTCCTGTATGCTGTCAAATACAGTACTCCATGATTATCACTAAGATCTGATATTAATTCTCCTGCAGTTACTATTCTTTGCTTATCGTTTGTGATTACGTGATCAATTAAGATTTTTGATGTTTTTGTAACTCTAGTTGGCACATCAATCAAACACCAACAGTTGTTAAAAGCATATTTGTATACCTATGAATTTCATCACTAACATAAATGTTAAATAAATCGATATTAAAATTTCCGAGACAATAAAACGTTTTTCTAGGGAGAGAATCAGCATATTTGAATAATTTGCATGGAAATCATCAATGGCATGACTGTGTAGAGTTTTCCAGCTGTCGGTAAACCACTCCTACTACTGCAATACCTTGGTTTGTTTTCAAATCAACCCACAAGTGTTCAGCATTAGATAATCTGAGATTTGAGCATGGGTTTAACACTTCAAACAAGCGAATTGCTTATATAGAGCCCTACTCCACTTGCACTGGTGATGCTGTCTCTGTGAATAAATTGATAGACATCTAGGTTGATATTTCGATAAATTTTCTCTTCTTGTAGTTTAGTTTCTGATATCGCTATAATTTTCGGCTTATTATCAAAACCTGTATTTAAATTGTTGAATTTGATAATATGTTTTTGAAGGCTTCAAATATTTTAGTGCACCAGAAATAAATCATCTTGCCTTTTTTTGATAATAATTGTTTGATTATCTGACGTCACGTAATCACATTTTTCAAAAAATCAGGGTGTAGTCATTTTCTAATTCGTAATTTGCTTGAATGTCATTGCAACCCAATTGCGATTATTAGAGATAGCCATTTTTTAAGACTAGAAAACTAAACATTTTACAACACAAAAAATAGCACTTTGCAATCACTCCTCATCGCTGTCATTTTTGTCATTTAAACAATGAATAATAGTTTAATTTACCAAAGTCGATATCATTTACTCCATGCTTGAAAAGATCATCTGGTGAAGATACGCTGATCCAGTCTCCTGTGCGGTTATGTTTCCCTTTTTTGTTGATACAACCAGGTGCCTTTTTTATGTGAATTGGACCATTTATAGAATGGCACTACCCAAATTTGTCATTGCATTCATATTTTCAGTAGTTAAATAGTTTTGAATGTAGGGGCGTCAGGTCCTCTGTAAAAAAAGCTTTTGGGTAGTTTTTACTTTCTTTCAGATTCTTTTTTGCATGCAGTAATTCGTTTCACTTCTTAAGTGAAATGAAGCGGGCAATAATTTGTCTCAGCCAACTTTCAGGTGATTTTTCCTTTTTACCCAATTGGTGGGCCCTTTGTATATCACATTCGTTAATGTAAATGCCTCGTTCAGCTGCGATGTTAGCCACAACTTCTTCTCCATGTTTATTGCTGTTGATTTTTTCTTGGCAACTTTGTTAATATGAATATTTTTTAGTTGCTCGCATTGTGCGACTGTGTCAACGTTATATACCGCTAATGAAAGGGCCTGCTTTAACTTGACATTCTCATTTTTTAACTTGCCAATTTCTTTGGTGTTAGTCTCAAGTTTTTTGTTCAATTTTTGTTCTTGAATTTTTAGGCTTTTCATACTTTCCAAGATTGCAGTTAGTTTTTCTCGATCTTCAAGACTAAAGCCAGCTAATTCAGAAAGGATAGATTCGGTTGGACTGCAAAAATCAACTGCATTGCTACTGCATGGTTTATCAATATCTTTTTTGCAACCCATTTTATCACAAAAATAATGCAGTCTTGCTTCTTTTTTGCTTTGCAAAACACTTTTCCTCGAATTGTAAAACATTTGCCAATGGTTGGGAATTTATATTAAAAATATGCTAAGATACAGAGTAAATCAGTGTTCAAAAAATGTACTGTCAAACACTGAACACTTGTGGGTTGGTATTATGATCTGACAAAACCTGTTTTTTCAGGTGTACTGACGAATTCCAACTTAAGTGACCACTACAGCATATTCGTCATCATATCAAAACGGAAATGTCACAAAAATAGACAGAAAGTAGAATATAAAATAGAAGATATGACCTAATTTGACTTGGACAAATTTTTAGAGTGTCTAGACTACAAACACAGCTCACTCATTCCGGGAAACAGACTTTTTGAACTCTTTTTGGTTACCATTGCAGAAATAGTAGATCAGTTTGCTCTCAAGAGAAAAGCAATTCAAAATGAAAATAGACGTGAGCTTAAACCATGGATATCACAAGGTTTACTTAGACCAATTCAAACAAAAAACAAGCTATTCAAGCCACTGCCATAAGAAAGAGAAGATTCAGTGCTAAAAAATAAATACAAAACTTAACAGAAATACTTTGAACCGTGCATTAAAATCAGCGAAGAGTTATTACTATCATAGCGTTTTAGAAGAACACAAAGAGGAATGCAAAAAGACATGGGAAATCGAAAATGAATGAACCTACAACAAAAGATGTAGCTGGACAGTATCTTCTAAATTAATAAGTATGGCATTGTAATCACCAATCATCGGACTATTGCAGACAAATTCAATAAATGTTTTGTTAACATGGGAAAATCAATGGCTGATTTAATAGCACCAGGAAATTCGAATAGATCTTATTCAAACAGCTGCATCTGGTCATCAAACAAAGCGAGCAACTTAATATTTCTATCTCAATGCAGTTCGCAAGAACTGCACATGGAAATTGCAAAATTGAAAATAAAAAAAGCTACAAGGACATTTGACATCGAAACTAAATTTATCAAATATGCAAATCCTGTGATATCTAAATTTGTGAGTGATCTTCACAACTCTTGCCTAAAAGGAGGTGTATATCCTGACTCATTAAAAGTAGCCGAAGTGTTTCTGATTTTCAAAAAAGGTGAACATGACCAAACCACAAATTATCGTCCAATTTCACTTCTCTCCCAATTTAACAAAATTTTTGAAAAGCTATTGTATTCCCGAATTTATTCTTATTTAGTTAGACATGAGTTATTAAGTGACTGTCAATTTGGATTCACAAAAAATTTCTTTACAAACTTTGCAATCAATAAGATATATAATGAAATTCTTAGCAAAAACTGGGAAAAAACGTTTAGATTTTGTGAAAGTGCATTAAGTCTTATGTAAAGCTATTTTACCAATCGCTATCAATATACAAATGTCGGTGATACTAAACCAGGGGCATCCAACTTTTTTGAGTAACGGGCCACATTCGTGTTTCAAAAATTTTTGCGGGCCAAAATTTTCATGGCCACATTAAGCGATTATAAAAACAATTTGAAAAATCAAGGTTTATTTCCAATTCGAACATCAATGCAATACTTGACATTTCTTGCTACATGCTAGCTTCATGGTATCTGGCTCGAATGTTGTTGTGGCAACATGCAGAGAATCCTCCAGGTCACTGTCAGAAAGCTGGGATCTCTCGGGAGATTAGTGTACGGTATTTCATCTTGGAGAAAACTAGTTCACATTAGTAGGTGCTTCCAAATAGCAAAATCATAAACATTGCATGCTTGCAAATACCTGGACATTTTTCTCGTGAGGTATAATTCTTGTAAAAGTCTGATAATGAACTACTATTGAATTTATTTTTTCAGCTGGATTCACACTGAAAGTCAACTAACTCCGTTTGCAGGTTTTCGGGAACCTCATCTGGCTTGATAGAAAAAGGACATGAAAAAATCTCAAAACTTGACGCATTTTCTTTGAAGTCATGAAACCGGTTTTCAAATTCTTCTCTCAGTTTCGAAATAAGTTTTGCATACTTTCGAGTATTTTGATCTTCACAGTTTAACAAACTAGGAAAATGAGCAAAGTTTCTCTTGTTTATCTGGTTTTTCCAAAGAGATAGTTTCACCTGAAAGGCTTTGACGTAGTCGAACATGCAATTAATTAGCCGTCCCTTTCTGTAAAGACGAAAATTAATATCATTTGAATGGGAAGTTATATCAACAAGAAAAGCGAGATTGCATGTCCACTCCGTATCACTCAATTCAGCAACAAGGTTACCTTTTCCTTCAATGAAATGTATTTCATCCTTAAGCATAGAAATTCGCTCTAACACTTTTCCACGGCTAAGCCAACGTATTTTGCAATAGTACTGAACATCTGCAAAATTTGCTTCCATGCTGCATAGTAAATCTTAAAATTGTCTGTGACGTTAGCCTTTAGAAGGGATGAAATTGACCATTTTTGTTACAATAGACATTACATTTTCCATCTTCAAAGATTTTGCATGAAGATTTTCTTGGTGAAGTACACAGTAAAACTGCATAACAGAATTATTTCTGACTTTGCTTGCCTCATTTTATAATAACTGGACTAATTCTTGTCGACTTCCATACATTAATGGGGCTCCATTTGTTGTTACACCTGAAATGTTTTTCAAATTTAATTTCAGACGGTTCAATGGCGTCATTACATGGTGTCATTACGTCATTACATGGTGCATCACATCGTTTTGCAACCGCATCACAATGTTTTGCATTTGCATCACAACCGCATCACATCGTTTTTGCAACCGCATCACAGTGTACTACTTATTTTTTTAAAGTAGCGGCAGCGGCCGCTGTTTTGCATGCAAGTAGCGGCAGCGGCACTAGTTTTTTATTTGAGTAGCAATAAGTGACAGCACCGCTGCTTTTTTAGCCAAATAGCGGCAGCACCTCTACTTTTCAAGTAGCAGGTGCCCAGCTCTGGTTAATATGAATCAAAAGATTAAACGTAACAAAATTTGGTGGGCCACATTGAGGAGACCATGCCAAATGGGCCCTGTAAGCTAATCACATTCCAATTTTTCAGTGTATAACTTATGTAAGCATTATGGTTTCCCAATTGGCATTCTTGTCTGAGAATTTACTAAATCGATCATTTTATGTTGGAAGCTTTTTCTCTATGCCAGGGGTCTCCAAACTTTTTTGAAGGTGGGCCAGATAATAATGAAAAAATCTCTTTGAGGGCCGGACAGATTATACTAAGTTTTTTACCAGTAAAAACCACTTGAAGCTGCCTAGTTTAACTTTAACATAACAGACTGTACACAGTTGCTTACACGTCATGCAGAACCAGAAAGATCGATAAAAGTTGCATTTAGCGCTATATTACTATTGACATTCGTCATAATACGAAGAAACAGAAAAAAGAGCGCACGAGAGCACAAAATCAAACCGCGTAAAATGACGTGTTCTGATAGCGGCATCAGTAGCGTAGCCAGGGGGGGGGGGCGGGGTGGGCTCGAGCTTCCCCATTGGCTAGTGAAGTATGCAAAATCGCATGTTTTTTGTGCTTTTGAGGCCGATTTTCTGAGAAAAATGGAAAATAGCCCCCCCCCCCATTTGAAAACAGCCCCCCTCAAACGACTGAATTTGCGAAATTGGACAAAAAATCAGTCTCGATATCGATGAAGACCTTTTTCTTTTGGATATCACCTGATTTTGGGCTGAAAAAACCTTTGAATTTCGGATTTCGGCCAAAAAATCACTCTCAATTTTGGTGAAGACCTTTTTTTTTTTTTTTTTTGGAGATCACCTGATTTTGGGCAGAAAAAAGCTTTAAATTTCCGAGCTTTCCGAGAAATTTCGTCTCAATTTTTGGACAAACCGTCTGAAACTGCTTCTAGATCAATGAAAATTCCAGTCAAGGTCGTTTGCACACTTCTCACTCTTTCAAAATAGCCCCCCTCCCCTTTTCCAAATCCTGGCTACGCGCCTGAGCGACATACGTCATCTGCGTGGCGTTTGAAGAAGGCAGCTCATTTAGAAATTTCAAAACAAAATTAAATTGGCATTGGCTACTGGAAGTCTACTGGCGGGCCGGACAAAATGACCTCGCGGGCCGTAGTTTGGAGACCCCTGCTCTATGCTGTCATTTTGATACCCTCATGCGTCAACGCAATTGTCAATGGACAATAATTTGTATCTTTTATCTGAACAAAGACACATAAGCCATCGAAGTTCAAGCAGATAATACACATTATTCGACAGCTAGAATAGCTTGCTGGCGGTCGATAATATTTTTGTGTTAGTATACTGATATTCTATAGTTTTTAGTACTTCACTAATTAATTGTGTTTTTAATTATACAAAGTGGCTATGGGAATTTAACGCAAAATTTTGAAAGCCGTTAACTACAAACCTGATCAAGTTAATGGAACATTAGAAAATTTAAAAGCAGAGTGTTTCAGATCTATCTATCAACAACCATAAACGCAATTGTAAAGTACTTTAGTTCAGTAAAGTTAGATACTTTTGCGAAGTCCCCAGATATCGCTTGTTATGTCACATTCTAGTTAATAATTGTGTGTGCTTTTTTGCGGTATGTTTGGCAAACAATATAACAAACTTATTTTGATTTGATATTAGTGCAGACTGTTTTTCACCGTGTCGGTGATAAATAGTACAGCTTGTTTGTTTATTTATTGCTTTCTATCTAGACTAATTTTTAGTTTTAAGGCTTGCAGTTGTATGTTGATCAGTTGAATCAGATTGGCGTAGTACTGTAGCTTGCTAAATTGTAAATAATTTAATACAGAATAGCACAATACAACAAGTACTGGTAGATGAAAAATGGCTGACACAGTGGATATTGATTTGTATGCAGATGTTGATCATGAATTTGCTCAGGTAACATTTTTGGTAGTGTTTTGTTTTGACTTGCATAGCTGTTTTATTTTATTTTGATAGTAGGCTAGCCTACTTTGTTATTAATTCTGATTGAAATCTTTATTTTAAAACTAACTTCAAATCTCTGATCTAACTCAAATTCTAATCTTGGCTTATACATAAAAAATACGAGTTATACATCAGTATTCCTCATTTCTGTATTGCTTTCTTTAACTTCATATTTTCCAGGGAAATAATCACCTACAGTACTATACAGAACTGTATTTTTCCTGTTTTTATGTTTAAGCTAAGGTTAGCTATTTATTAAACATATCATAGAACAAACGTAACAGTTAATTTTAATCAATCACAATTTTAGCACGTAAAAATTGTAACTAATTTAATTCACTAAATCTCATAGTGCTGTAGGGAGATTTTCCTGTAGACTATTAATCCGATAAAGACTGTGTGTTTGAGATTTCACATGTGTTGAACTAACCACTGAGACTGCATGAATCCATCCATTCTGCAGTTATTAATAAAGCTGTGAATATTACTTGAACATTGAATCAAATCTGCAAATAACAAATAAGCCAAACAAAAAGTTTCTTGGGGATATAAAGAGGTGACGAATTGAGTGAAGTGACGAATTAAACGTTGGCGAATTAGATGAACTGGAAATTTTGCTGGGACTGACAAAAATATGATGAATTAGGCGAACTAACCAATTAAACAATAATGAATTAGGCCAATCTTATTCTATATACTAACATTTTGTTCAAGTTGAATTTAATGTTTGAAATTAATTTGAAACATCACTCTCTTAGTAAGTACAATATTTAAAGTAGTGCACTACCTTTCCCCAAAGAAGTTAAAAAAAATTAAAAATCAAAATAATCATTGTTTTTATCAACCCTGTCCTTAAACAAAGTGAAATTATGTATTGAAATATTTAAGTTGCATATTGCAAAATAATGTTGCTAAACTATGTATATTAAAGGAGGAAGGAAATTACAACAGCACTGATTTATATGATGACATGCTGCAGCCGTCTTCAAGAGCAAGTGGACCACGCGTGAGTCAACATCTCTTTCATCATTTTCTGTGTTTATTTTGCAATTTTTGACATAAGGGCGAAAGGACATAAGGGCTCCAAACTAAAGTAAAAATAATTATGTATCATCCAAATTAGTTTTTTGTTTGTCTTGTTGTGAAGTGAAAGCATTTTCCAACCACTTGCACCTGCAGTGATGGTTTAGTTTAATTGAAGTTGTTACTTGCAGATTACAGCGCTTTTCAGTTTAAAATTAAAGCCAGATATGAAATTAATTATTAAATTAGAAAAATATGCAATAATTTGGTATTGATTATGCTTGTGGCAATAGTTCTAAAATGCAACTTTTGATAACTTTAATTTAAGAAGTTCTTTTGTTGGCTGTGTACTAAACAACAACTCCAAAAACAGTAGAAATGATCAAAAGTGATTGCAGGTTCGACTTAAAGCCAAAAAACATTCAAAATGAAAAAAAAATTTTTTTTTTTGAAATTGCCAAAATTTTGATTTTACTGTGCGACCCCTAAACATTGACAAATTTAAATGTAACTTGACCAAAAAGATGTTTGTGCAAAGCCTCCAACTTGAGCTAAGGTAGAAGTTGCCACGATATAATTTTCAAATTTATGGAGCAGCTGCAACACCCTTCTGTGCACCAATCAGTTTGATCTTGACAGCACAACAGATCCGGACCTGTAAAAAGAGTAGGCAGTCTGGTGGTCTAACGATCTCAGTAAAATTAATCTGTCAGATACATTTCAGTCTAAATCATAAGCTAGCCTAGCAATAAGGCTTTTATTATCATTTACCAGGCAACAAAGTACTAAGTTATACCTGATAATAAGACTACTAGTACCTGAGTAGGCCTGTTTTTTTTGCTTACAGTATTTTGTGACCCTAGAGTAAACTTTCTCATCTAGGTTGCAAACAATAACCTAGTACTTTACTAGCCTTACTTTCACTGTGTCTTAGACATTTGTTGCTGGGTACCTAACCAATTGTACAGTAGGGATGAAATTTTGTTACCCAACAACTTTTGGAATGAAATCAACTTCCTGGGTTTGTAATCAATTAACTTTTATATATACTAAGTATTTCTACACTAATACTTCATTCTAAAATCAAAAAAAAACAAAAAAACTGGCGTACCCAATACTTAAAAAATTTCCAGATTTTTGGCATGTATTATCTTGTCAAATTGTCAATCATGCTTTTTCTAGCATTTTCACTGCTTGATTTTTAAAGTCGTTTATAATTACAATAGGGACTGTAGCCGGAAGTGGTTGAGGTAGGGATGAAACCGTCTTGGAAAAGATAAAGCTATGGTTGACCTGGCAGATATGCAGAGAAAATTGACAAGCTTGGAGGATCTTTTTTTTTCTCCCAAGATGTTGTCTCACTGGCCGCTACTAAACTTTTTTTTTGTTTAGTGTAACCAGCTTTCCAACTGTAGTTTGTTATTTCCTCTAGATAAATCGGCTTGTGCTGTCTACCACCTGCGCAGCCAGAAATAAAAAAAGGGGGGGACTAAACTTTTTTATTGTGAATAAAGCATATAAAAATTGGAAAATTTTCATTCAGGCAAATTGTAACAAATTGCAAGATTTAGCGATAACATGCAGGAGTCCTGTCGTCGTTCATGCAGAAGACGCATAAAAAATAAATAAGTGAAAAAGAATAAAAGTGCTTTCACCTTGTTTTACAATTTTATTTTATTTGATGATGCAACAGCAGACGCAAAAAAACGCGTTTTTTTAACACAAACCTTACGAGACAATCGTAGATTGCCGTTATTTTAGGCAAGCTGGCATAATAATATTTCAACTTTCAAACATAGTATATTGTTATAAATTAAAAACAAATGAGATGTACAATTTGCAAAAACATACGAGCAACCCTTACCTACATCTGAAAATCATTGGTTTTTGGAAAAATAAGTGCTGTCTATTATTATTTATGTTAATTGGCAGGTTGTATGTCAATTGACGAGTCAAACAGAAAAAAATGCGCTATATTGTGGTTTGCCAATACAAAGTTTTGTTAATTACTGTCATGTTATACCGTTGGTAGGAAATAGGGAACTAAACAAGAATGATGCGATAGCGATCGACCATTCCTTACATGCGGTTAATTGTCTCCACAGAAGAATGCGAATCTGAACGCGGTGCTCGCGGAAAAAAGATCATAACGGAGCACAATCGGTTTATTTCTACAGCACGCTCGCGAGCGAAGTTTGGTTCGCACCGAAAACTGTGTAAAATGCTTTTGGAGCAAATTTTTAGCCCGACCGACACTGTGTGTAAAATCGCTAATATATGGGCATGTCGTTAGTTTGTTTGAAACGAGTGACTGCTCGTATGCTGGTAAAACGATACGTTGTGCATACCAAGTTTTGGTTTTAGAATAAACTAAAGGCGAACTTTTGCGTTCATAATTTTACGCTCAGTGTAGATTGGGAATAGGCGGACGGCACTTTTTGCTCGCAACCAGCGTACTCTGTTTAGACTTTGTCACAGTTTGAACGACGTCACCAGACTTGCTGCTCTGATAGACAAAGAGAACACTGTTACAAATCAACACAGTTATTAGGTGTAGTATGCAGACGTAGAAATTAATCGAAAAAGATTTCCTAAAAATAAATTACAGTAACATGTACTGTAATAAACATTTGACATTGTGCAGTTTGAAGTTGTAAGATTAATTCAAATCAGCCAATCTCCCATTCACCCAACCCCGGTTGGAAATAAAATTCAAGGATCAAACTGACATCGTAGCTACGCTTTTGCTTAACCACAAAAAACTTTTTGTGCAATATTCTATTGATTCCTCTGTTTTTCATCAAACAGGCTCTTTAGAGTCTAGGCGGTTGGTCAAAAAGTAAGCCTACATAGGTGGTTTAGTCTAATTACGTCTGATATCTTTTTTAGTGTAAACGCAAAAAATAATATTAAACAGACAAATGCATGCAATCAAATGACATGCGATGCATATATTTAGCCGCATAAATACACGTGATTGGTAAAACGAATCCAATACACTATGATAAAAAATCAATTTTGGCGTTAAAGATATATGGAGAGTCATTCTCTTAGAAGAGATTTGCTTTTCTTCAGCAATTAGTTTTTTTTCGAATGCTATCAATTAAAATATTCTCGAAATTTATTGAGGTCGAAATTCGATTTGATTATGGTGACATTTAATTCGTGGACTGTTAAACGTCAGATCTCGGCCGCCCCAAATTCTCATTAATATCTGATGCTACTTTTTGGAAAATGATAAGTTTTAAAACAAAATGGATTGTGTTTTTTGGTGCAAAAATTGCGGTGTTTTCTGCCTCGTTTGCGTTCTCCCGCAAAAGCAACGCTGTATTCTAATAAGACATTATCATTCGAAGACAGCGTGCTATGCAATGATCGAACGTTTTCACGAAATATCAATACTGACTATATACAAGCATTCTCACTCTCTGGGTTTTGTTTCTACCCTGTGTTGCAAAAGGGCAACGTGGCTAAATTCTTGTTTCAATAAAATCAAGTTGTTATGCGTGATTGTTATATTAATGTGACGTAATAGATACCGCAACTTTTTCGATCATATTTGCCAAAATTGATTTTTTAATTGTTACCCATTTTCATTGTTTCGTTAACTATGCTTTGCTTTGCCTTTTTGCTGCAATCGTTTTTTCAACCCCAATATCTCGGAAACAATACTAGCTAGACGGCTGAAATTTTTAAAAGATAGAGAAGCTAACAACAGCAGAAAGAATTTTCAAAGAAATGCAAAAGTTTTGACCTTGCTTACTTGCAACTCAGGAAAGAATTACACTTGAGTTGAGCATTTTTAAATTACTTTTTTCACCATTTTATCTTTTTAAAATAATTTTTATGAAATTGAGCACTTTCAAAAGGAAGGGGGACTGGTCCCCCTAATCCCCCCCTGGCTGTGCGGGTGCTGTCTACGGCCCTGGTTAATAGTATATAGCGCAAAAAATCACAACCAAGCTTTAACAACTAGTAGAGACAGTATTGGCAATAGAGCTGACATGAAATTTTGTGTAAACACATATTTTTTTTGTAATTAATGAAAAACAAAAAACTCATTTAAAATGTTCAAAAAAGCCAACTTTTAGGTAAACCTGCAGCGCCTAAAATTTGTGTATTAACAGCCAAAAGTTTGATGAATTGTAGTGAGATTGCTCTTTCAGCGTTACATTTCGTAGAAAGTGATACAGTCTAATTGGTCATCATTTAATTCGTCAGTTCACTTAATTTGTCACATTTTTGTTAGTCCTGGCAAAGTTTTTTTACATTCATTTCAGTTTGTCTAATTCGTCAGTTTGCTTAATTCGTCACATTTTTGTATCCCGGCGAAACTTTTGTTTGACTTACTCGTCATTTACAGATTCTATTCAATGTTCAAGTGATATTCAACCAGTGTTCCCATTAGTT
This sequence comes from Trididemnum nubilum, assembly GCA_963965965.1. Taxonomy (NCBI): domain Eukaryota; kingdom Metazoa; phylum Chordata; class Ascidiacea; order Aplousobranchia; family Didemnidae; genus Trididemnum; species Trididemnum nubilum. Next base: position 34,781,687 of record OZ014490.1, read on the forward strand.
CGATTTTTTTTTCTGGCTATCAGTGATTTGTTGAAGCAAGGGCAAATAATTTTTGACAATAAATTGTAAACGTAGCTTTAGAAAACTTAAAAATTAGAGGAAATATGACATTTGGTGTACTTTAATACTACATTGGCACAAAATTTAGGGCACATAAATGTCTTTTTAGAGCTTTGGGCACTCGTCGCTTAGCCATAAAGTTAGAGAGAACACTGTATTCAACAGCTTTGTTTGTAATTGCAGGATGGATTGATTCATGCAGTTTCAGTGGTTAGTTCAACTTGTGGGAGATTTCAAACAAACAACGAGTCCCAATCGAATTAATAATCTTCAGAAAAATCTCACTGCAGCAACACAAAAGGACAAAATGCAAGGCACTTTTTAACTACACAACCTTTACCATTAGCTGAGAATTTAGAAGAGATTAAACGAGTGCAGTAATTACAGAGATTAATTGTAAAAAAAGAGCAATTACAGTTGGAATAGTTAAGGTTAGGAGTTAACGGTATAACTGCGCTTTCCGTCTTTCATTTCAGAATTATTGTCAGAGTGAAGTTACCGAAAATCAATGTCAAATAAAAGATTTAATTCATAAGCTTATATTGCTTTGTTTTCATCAACATACGTAACAAACTGCGTTAACAGCAAAATAAGGGCCAAGTAAACAAGTCGTTGTGGAGTTTTTACCTGTTCGCCTAATTCATCAGTTTGCCTATATCTTCAGTTTTTTCTAACCTCCTTGAGGTGACAAATTAAGCAAATTCTACTGTACCAGTACTACGATAAAGTAAAGCTGTAGTTGCAAACAAGATTCACTAAATGCACTAAGTGTTAGCAGTAGTAATTTTTTTCGTTGATTCTCGGGAGTTGGGACAGATATTTATTTATTAATAAAACATAAATTGCATACCAAGTTTGTTGTTTGCATGAGCTGTAAAAAATGCACAACTCATTGTATAAAAATGCTGTGGTAGATTACAATGCCAACTGAAAAGGCACAAACTTTGATAGATAAAATACAGTAAACAGAGGAAATTACCTTATTAGAGTGCATTGAAAAATTTCTACAGAATGTCTCTGAAAAAGCACATTGTTGGCAAATATTAAAGTCCTGGGTTTATTTTTTTGCTCAGACTTTTAAGTCAAATTTCTGATTTTGTGAATTTTTTATTTCAAAAATCTTTGAGGTCATTTTTGCAATTGCAAGGGGAAAATTTTCGGAATTCCATTTAAAACTAAGCAGAACTTTCTCAATTTTTTTTGTTTTTTGTGACCAAAATGGTTAAATTTTTTTCGGTTATTCACTAAAACTTTTGGTCAATGTTCGTAAACTGACTAAAAAAACAAACAAACTAAATTTGGATTTTTAGCGTAATGAAATAATAAGGCCAAACAAAATGCAAAAATTTTGAAAATTGCTAATGGCACTTGCAATGATCTATAAACCTGATGCGACGAAGCTCAAAACAGTTCAACATATTAGATCATAGCTATAGTCAGGGCGCACCCAGAAATTTTTAAAGGGGGAGGGGGGTTTTAATTTTTCAAAAAGCACCCAGACTCAATTGTAGTTAAGTTATTTTAACCATTAATGAAAGTGCACGGTATTATCTACGCTGTAGTCAAACAGGATTTCGCAGTAATAGTTGCATTTTATTACAACATTTGATTATTCAAAAACTCTGTAATAATGATTTTGAAAGTTGTTGGTTGTGGAGATTGAGTGGGATAGAACAAGTTACCGCTAAGAGGGCCTGGGGGCGAAGTTCCAAGCCTCTGGGCAATTCTTGTAATTTTTTTTTCGGAAAAAAGCAGCGATTTTAATGCCATTTGGATGACATTTTTAACGTTTTTGACATTTTGAACGTGATGACATGTATGGTGGCCTGGGGGCAAAGCCCCCTGCTGTTGGTAATTCTTGCAATTTTTTTTCGAAAAAAAAAACGCCATTTGGAAGACATTTTGAAGGTTTTTACTGCAATCAGAAAATATGCTGAATTACCAAGATTTAAAAGAGTTTGAAAGAATTTGTTGTTGCTCAGTCCAATCAGCCCCTGCATACTTACTGGTTAAGTCCAAAATACGTTTAAGTACTGAAAGATCGCATTTTTGACTTAAATCTTTTAAGTGAATACATTTTTTAATGAAAAATTTGTTAGTGGTACAGAAATTCAAAACAGCTTTTAATAGCGTCGTAGCAATCATTACCAATCTCTTAAAAACGGGTAGCTTTGAAAATGGCTGTTTTAGATTAAAGGTTTTTGTACAGGTTTCTTCATAAATCTATGCTGGAATGAAGAAAAGTTAAAATGGGGTGGTGTAAGCTTTTATAAAGATTGATTACATTGAAATAGACAGTTGGTTGTTATTATGATGTACGTATAATGCAGCAAAAATCTCTTTAAAATGCTATAAAGTTAATTCAAAAATATAGAAAAAATTATTTGAAAATGATAGCTCTATCGCTATTGAAAACTGTTTTTAAATTCCTGAATATGTTTGCAAATTTAAAATTTCGACGTTTAAATGTAATTTTGTAGCGGGTTTTCTCTTCAAACAGTGGATTTGTTTACTTTTTTTTAGTGCATTTGGCTTAGTAGTTTTTCGTTTACTCAGAACGACTTTTTTCGCTTAATGGCCATCTATCTCTTCTTAGTGTCAAGCTCTGTTCTTCTCAGAAGTTTATGATCGGGTATAATATATCCATTATTCAATGTCTGGATATATCAAATACACATAGTTTCGCAATGTTTCTGTCAGCAATATTGTAGGTGAAACAAACGCAAAAATCTCAAATGCTTGGTAAATAGTGTGCAGTTTGCACAGGATCAAATTATGGCTCTAAAACAACATCTTAAGTGATTAACAACAACCTAAGTGATTACTTAGTTAAAAGTAAATATAGCAAAGTAATTTAATTTAAATATAGCATAGCAAAGTGTTACAAATTGCGTTATATCAACAAAATTATGTTGCTTTTTGAGTTTTAAAAAGGGGGGGGAGGTTTCGACCCCCTAAACTTCCCCTCTGGGTGCGCTACTGGCAATAGTCATTAAAAAGGCTGTTGTGGCTAATTTACATATTTTGGTGGTGTCCCATGACAAATTTTTGCTTACGAGGGTTTTAATTTTTTCAAACCTTGTCAGGAGTTGTTGTTGTTGTAGCGCATATTTATCCTCCTGTCACAGGACAGCGTCAGATGCTAACTTATTGGACGATTCGCACACTTTTCATTACAACGACTACTTCGTGATTAGAGGAATCCGCACCTACTTAGGAGTTTCCGATAATCCAATGTTCCTGTGGATTTCTTCGAATTCTTGTCCACTGAATTTGCTGCTTGTTCGAAGCCACCAAGCAGAGATAATCATCGTAAAGCATCTTATCCAAGGATGCGACAACGTGCCCAGGGTGCGAGTTGAACCCAGATCATTCGATCAGGGTCGTCGTGAAAACGACGCCTTTACCCATTCGGCCACGCTGCCAACGTCGGCCACGCCAGTTAGGTTGTTGCCAGTGGGACAGCAACAGCACCCTAAGAAAAAATTTTCAGTTACTTCAATCTAACTGTATATAAACTGTAACTGTGTGGGTGGGTGTTTGATTTAGCTATTGGTATTACTAAAAATCAGCATACTAACCAAGACCAATTTTTACAAGCCATTTTTATTGCATACCGGTACCCAAAAACACTGTTACAAATATATACGAGAGTAGTTTTTGAAAAGTTACCGTGAAGGTGCTAATTTTCTTCACTTATTTGTATGATTGGGTTTGTCACTCACCACATCAGTTTATAAATGCTGTACTTAGCAATTTTTGTTCTGTTTTAACGGGCAATTTAAATGTGATTTCTTAGTTAATCATAAGATTTTTCCACGGCATGGGTTACCCCAGGTTTTGGTAATGTTAGCAAAAACAAAGTGATATTTGTCATAACATGCAAAGTTCATCACATTCAACATCAGGCATTTACAGAAAAAACATAATTATAATCCTGCTGTAGAGTCTACCCTTTTTTTCCAGCTGAGATCTGTTCTGCTGACAAGATCAAACTGATTAGTGTGCAGCAAAACAACTCTATGCAGTAGCCTAATAGCGGTATTGCTTTAAGTTAGAACTTGTTGTTGTTACACATGGGACAGTGCTGCTAATAATGAGGATGGTGGAATAGTGTCCTAATGACACTAAGGCTTTCAACGTCAGAGTTGCCAATAAAAATTATAACATTAGAGGCCTATCATGTTTGAAGTAGAATATCTCTGGACCGGCTGGGTCAAGAAGGATGGAGTCAACGCCAATCTAGTCTTATGTGATTGGCCTAACTTTAGATACCCCATTGATTTTGCCTTTAGTCCTCATTTAAGCATCGTTGTGTTGTATACTTACTCAATTTGCTAATTATAATCTGCAGGATGCATTAACTGAGGATGAAGGCAGGGATGTAAATTCAAAGCCTTTTTTTTCTTTTGAAGGTTTAACTCCAAGTAGAAAAATAATAATTCAGTTTAATTTTTCTTCATTTAATGGAAATTAATCATGGAATTAATGCTAAAGAAATCAAAAAGAATATTTTGTGTTTTACTTAATACCATCTATTCTATATTGTAAATTCAAAAGTTATGTAAAACTTTGTTTAAAGCTTGCTTTTTAGGAAAACTCAAACTTGACTTGAAAAAACTATATAATATTAGGTTAAAATAAAATTAGAAAAGTTAAAGAAACTCTCTTTAAGAATCAATTGAATTTGTATCCTTAATTGATAAATTTGGCATTTATTCTTTCAATTTTTTCAAAAACATTAGGCCTACCCTTTGTTTTGGTTGCAAAATTACTTTTGTTGTTGGCCTTGATAAAATTATGTATGGTATCAGATAAACTGGAAAACTTTTTGGTTACTGGTATGTATCAATATCATTGTATCTTATCACCATTGTTTAGCCCACTGAAAAGGCTTTTACCAACAGAATAATTTTGATTGTAATTAAGTTGTGCCATTATTTTTCAAAGCACAAAAATGTTGGCATAGATTACAGTATTATGCCTCTGTACTCATTTGTCTGTGCCCTTATGGACTGCGCCTTTATGTCTGGTTTCATACTTCTGGTTCGTAAAGATCAAGTGCCAAGGCAAATTTGCTGCTTTAGTTTTAATTGCTTCATCAAAAAAAGTTGTTTTGCCAAGTAAAAACACAAAAATTCTGATTTAGCTCTATTGTGTGATGACATCATTTTTGATCAACAGCTGTGCTGTGATGTTACCGCTGAAAGCATATGGGGTTTCAGTCAGCTTTTGCTTTTTGTAATACTGTCAACTGTTGGCGCTTTAGCTGTTGAATATTGCGAATATGAGGCTAGAAATCTTGTTAACTTGTGTTGCCTGTGAAGAAATTGTAAACTTGAAATAAAAGTCGTAACGAATAGAAACTATTTGAAAAAAGTTAGACGTAATCCTAATTGAAATACCAAATAAAAATTTTTACCTGATAATTGTCTTCATCATTGAATAGTACTGTAAGAACAGGAAAATGTCAATTTCTCAATGCAAGTGTTGTATAGACAAGTTTACAGTATTATAGCAATATTTCTGTGCTCTTCATGTAGGTTATTTGTTGCTATGGTAATTTTAAATTGCTACCGGACTTGAACTTATTTTGCTTAGAAGTTAATGGACTATCTAGTTTTTAGTTTTATTTGTTACTTTGATACATTTTCGTGCACATTCCTAGGGAAATTCAAAAATACTTGTAGAATAAGTAGTCTGCCATGGCTAAAGCTTAATGCAATAGCGGTAGCAGAAAAATTGAAAACATTGAGATCTTCACACTCATTTTACCATGTCAATATAAAACTCTGCATTATAAAAGAGAAGGAAGCAGCAAAGAGCCATATAACCTTAGTTAACTTACAGTGCTACAGCAGCATATATATTTTTAAAGTTGGTAGAAACAATCTGAACTAACACAAAATCAGTCAATTTATGTAAAATCAATATATTTAAAAACTAAAATGCTAAAATCGATTTCGGTCTCAAAGGACCATCATCAGTATCTGAAAAAAGCAAAGATTTAGAAATACAAAGACCGGGCAAAAAGACGGCAACAGCTACTGCAAAAACTGTGGTGCATAAAAAAGACATCACTGCACTGAAAAGGCAAGTATAAACAAACGTGCACTACAGTGCATCAGAAAAGAGCAGTAGTAAAGACTGAACAGTAAAAAGACCAAAAGTGTACAGTACAACAAGGAAACTACATTACAGAAAATATGGTTTTGTTTATGTTAATTTTCGCTTTGAGTTTATGGATCCACTGACTCTCATAAATATCTCAATTACTAGGGTCATAGGGTTTAAATACATAGGTAATTTCGTAGCACTCTGAGAGCTGAGGGTTAATTTAGTCCTGGTGAAAGTTAGCAAAATGGAGACGGAGAGCAGCGTTATCATTTTTTTGTTGAGTATTGGCTTTTCATTAGCTACTGTGGGTGGTCCACCTTTTCGAAAATTTGTTAACAGTTTGTCCAACATATTGTTCTGAACACAGCTTGCAAGTCGCTATGTATGCATCGTAGTCAGCGCATGTCAAATTTTGCTTCAACGAAAAAGTTCTGCCACTACTACAAATGATCTTTTGGGTGAAAGGTACCATACTGTTAAGATTCCCTCTGTGTCCGCAATCCGCATAGAGTACATTTCCCACAAGGTGCAGAGGAGCCAGTATTGGAAAGGTTTTTATCATGTTATACGTCTCTGTGAGCAATAAGTTTGTAATTGGTAAGAATAGATCCCAGGGTTTTAGGTTTTTTAAAAGTAATAGATGCCATGGGGACAAGATGTTAAATTGTTTAATGCCATGAGGTCTTTGTATTTCTAAATTTTTGCTTTTTTCAGATGCTGATGATGATCCTTTGAGACCGAAATCGATTTTAGCATTTTAGTATTTAAATATGTTGATTTTAAGTGAATTGACTGATTTTATTGCACTATCTTGATGTCCTTCATGGTCGACTCCTGGGAAGCCTTGTCAACTTCCACTGGCAGTTAGGTGGCTATAACAACCACCAACCCTGCAGCTCCAATGATATTTCACATTGTAGCTCAAGTCATATAAGCACAGAGCTGGACAGCGCTGTTTCGAGCTTCTAGCTCTCATCGGCAGCCCTCAGCTATCTTTTCAAAGGTATTCCCAGCTGAACAAACATCTTAGCCTAACTGGCAAACCTTATTGGCTTGCACAGAGGCAGATGCTTTAGTAGGGAATAAACGATTTTTTCACTTGTGGTACTTTAGAAACAAGTGAAAAAGCCGCTGGATCCTTGAAGTAAGGACAGCCATAGACTATCCCTACTACAAGGATTCCCCTCTGCGTGACCACGGAAATCAAAACTGCACTATCTTGATGTCCTTCATGGTCGACTCCTGGGAAGCCTTGTCAACTTCCACCAGGCTTCCCAGGAGTCAACCATGAAGGACATCAAGATAGTGCAGTTTTGATTTCCGTGGTCACGCAGAGGGGAATCCTTGTAGTAGGGATAGTCTATGGCTGTCCTTACTTCAAGGATCCAGCGGCTTTTTCACTTGTTTCTAAAGTACCACAAGTGAAAAAATCGTTTATTCCCTACTAAAGCATCTGCCTCTGTGCAAGCCAATACGGTTTGCCAGTTAGGCCAAGATGTTTGTTCAGTCGGGAATACCTTTGAAAAGATAGCTGAGGGCTGCCGATGAGAGCTAAAAGCTCGAAACAGCGCTGTCCAGCTCTGTGACTGATTTTATGTTAGTTCAGATCGTTTCTACTGTCTATGAAATTTATCCACAAAACCGTCATCTGGTACTTTTTTGGTCTGGGTTTGATTCTCAGTGTCCTCTCATCGATAATATATTTTTTAAATATGTTTGTAATAAACTGTCTTCTTTTAGCTGCTGGCATCAGTCTGTGAGTAGCTTTAATTTATTTAATGGTAATAACTATTACGTACTGCAAATCCACTAATGAAACCATTACCAGGAATCCACTAGCCTAGCAGCCAACCAGCCATTGCAGGTAATTGCTACATCCTATATTAACTTTTACAACCAGCGACACTGCTTAACACAACTTGGCTAGCAATTTGACCAAATCACTGCTACTAAACGTGCATCGCATTCATACAAGTACCCATAGTTTTCTATGCCACTTTTAAATGACCACCCGCTGGTTACACAAGATCTGCTTTTGTGTAGCTGATTGTTGATCAAAAATGGCGTCACTTGACAGTTGGCAAGTTTTTGTGAATTGCGTACTTCAAAGCTTAATATCTGCGCCTATCTGGCATAAATTAATCCAAAAATTTCAAAACTTAGTTTGCTCATGTAATGATCAATAATAACCAGAAAATAAAGTAGCATTTTTCTTATCACTTGATCTTTAAATGTGCACTGTGTAGGCTTATGTCATTGTTTGCTTCTTATTTTTCATTTTTGTTTAGTAATGCTAAGTTTTGTATTGGCTTTGCTGAAAGGCAAATTTTTGTCCATGCTCAATTGCTCATTTGTTTTCGCAAGGTAGCAATTGAGAGTCTACTAATTTTTAATGCGGTACATTTTGAAGATACTGGTTTAATGTTTGAGACAGTTTGATGCAGGGTCATTTTAAGGTGAAACACTTACATTTTGTCTCAAACTTTGTTTTTTGTAAGATACATTTTTGCTTCATTTTCAACCATCAGCTTATTTGAAAGTCGAGTTAACTATGTGCATCATGTAGCACAGTATGACATCACAATTATGCAGTTATTTCTTTAATCAAGTCTTCATCATTCATTGTATGCTACCAATGACCTCTCCCTACCAAATAGACTATTTAAGTGCTTAATAAAGTTTTTGAATTAGAAAATCAGCCAAAACACAATCGCAATTGAGGCAGACGATAATGGCATAAAAGAAAGTACAAACTAAAGTATAAAATTAGAATTAGCTAGACAGGCTGATGGATCTTTTAATTTTGCATTAGTAAGAGCTTAATAAATCTTTTTAAATGCAAACAACAAGCAGGTTTGATACCAAACTTAGATAGATGAAAGATAAATTATAAAACACCTCTAGAAATTTATTGTTCAATGATAAAAAAACGCAGAACTTGCTTAAATTTAAAACATGGTTATGCATGATCCCAACAGCTATTACATTCATAACTTGTCAGGGGTCGATATTAACTTTTTCAACAACTTGCTCGTCTGGAAAGTGATATCAAATGTTTACTTGCATAAGGAAATTTTAAGTTGCCCGGAACAATAGCATTTATGCCCATAACTTTTATTGCCAAAGAGATACCACTCTGTTGTTTTTTTTTTCATATCTTTAGTTAAATGCAGCATTGCAGCAGAGCCTTTGAAAAGTAGGCATGACTCCAGCTCTGGAGCTCTCATTCTTCACACCTATAGCTCCGGAGTTGCAATTTTTAAAGGTATGGCGCTGGTTCTGCATCATTGTTACTTGCCAGTTGCAACAAAGTTAAAAAGGTTTGTTCTGTTGAGGTAAGCTTGAGCTCGAAGCTGATTTTGCTTTCATTTCATAGACAGGTGTTTGAGTGTAGACTGTAGAGCCACAGCTGCTAGACACCATTAACACTTTCAGTGCGGCACGTGAATTTAAAAATAGTACCTACGGGACTGAATTTCAGCGATTTTTCATTCATTTTTGATTGTTAAGAAAATAAAAGCGCAGTATATTTACGTGATAATAATAGCAATAATCAGCGTGCCGCACCAAAGTGATGAGATTTTACCAGCCATGTATTTGTACGTGGTTTCGCACTCAACGTTAAATTTTCAGAAACGTATTTATACGTGACTTAGCACCGAAAGTGTTAAGATGGTGTTTTGCACCTTTATCGAGTCATTTGACAAAAACCATGGTTAATTTTCTCAACCTGATCATATTTCACCCCCCCCCCCCCCCCCCCCCCCTTACATTCTGGTCATGTCTAAAACAAATATAAAAGCATGCATGTTTAGGTTAAAATTTTAAAGTGGTTTGGCGAAGAGGTTGTTCAGCCTCTTAAGCCCTTCCCACCTATAGTTGCATCATCGACTGTTAACTACCAATACATTTCAGTAGTCAAGACAAGACAAATTTATTTTGTTGCTCAGTAATAGCACAAAGAGAAATTATAATCAGCATTTATTTTAAAAGGCGACAGGGAAATTGTGAAGTTTTAAAAGGCGACAGGGAAGTTTATTTTAAAAGGCGACAGGGAGTTCAGAGAGGCAATTTATACCAGTATCATGGGGGGGTTTCATTTCTTTGTTTTAGTGAGTTGCGACATTTTGATGATTTCAAGTCATCCACATTAAAAAATTATAAGGACTACTAACAGACTAAACGCACTTAAAGTTAAAATTTCAGGTCTCAAATAATCATTTGAGTGTTTGCTTGGCTTTGGCAAGGATTTTGTTCCAGAAAAGTCGGAGCTGGAGCTTGTAGAATTTTTGTGGCTCTGGCTTCACAAGAAGTGCAGTTCAAGGCTTTGGCAAAAATGCGTAGTTCTGGGGCTCTGGCTCTACAGCTGTGGTAGGCAGAGCAATTACCCCTACTCAAATCTCACGCTAATATTAACGTTTAGGATATGCCAAATTGATGATTCTAATCAATTTTTACCCTTTTTTGTACTGTTTAAAGGGACATTGCACCCTAATTTTTTAATTTTAGCTCTCAGTATGTAAAAAATAATTGATTACCCATATTTTGATCTCGTTTTTTATTGTTCGACTTAAATATTATTAACAGAAAAGATATGGACTTTACTGGAGAAAAATTTGGCTGTAACTACACGTCACCATCAATTTTTACATTTGTAGTTTCAATAATGACTTAGTTATCTGGTAGGTCGCTTGGTTAAGATGTGTTTTTGTCAGAATTCTGCTGTGGTTTGGTGAAGAAGGTGTGTTTTTAAAAGTAAAATTAAGCTTATTGGTTTGAATTTTCTTCTTTAAGTGCAAAGATACTCGATTTGGTGCATGTAGAAAGAAACTTGAAAAAAGGCCGACGGCAATTACTGTACATTATTAATTTTGGCTTACGTGATTTATTGTAGGCCTACCTACATTGTTTTGTTTTTTTTTTGTAGTTATTAGAGCAAATTAAGCTTGGTAGAAAAACGCAGTAAGCTGGATTAGGCTACAGCTTTTAAAAATCTACTAGTAGGCTACTTGAATAATGGTAGGCTAGTAGGCCTTGGAGGTAGGCCTATTGCGGATTGGTTTTGACCAGTCTATTTCACCAAAAATTTTAAGTCAAAGAGAATAAAATTGTAATTGTAATTGTTGTGATTGTAATTGTAATTATGATAAAAGAGATTAAAACAAAAATAAAGAATATTTATTTGCTCATTTTTCATTATTTACTTTTTTAAGGGTTTAAACTAGGATTAGTTTTGGGATAGTTTATACATTCTTGTAACCCTGGTAGTGTGCATTCAATTCTAGCTTTTTAACTGCATTCACAGAAGTGACACATAATGGTTGAGCCAAGTCAACTGACCGTGACGAACTAACCGCAAACAAACTGACCACGGACCAGCGGTTTTGTCACAATGATTTTGTCATTGATTTTGTCACCAGCTGAGGGTTTGGGCAAGATGGCTCTTGAGATTGTAAAATATTTTTATGATCGCCCTTCTCAGCCAATTGGCATCATTTGGTTCACGGTCAGTTTGTCTCAGTGAGTTGCCGTGGACCCCATAATGGTTGGTTCAAAATTTATTTAAGAAATGGCAGGATTGCTACAAATATCAGAAAAAAGAAATCCAAATATCTTTTGATGTAGAAGTCGAAGAAGTCTGAAATTAGCCCCAAAAATTAAAGAAGAAAAAAAAATACAATTCTATTTGACATGTTTTGTTAGGCAATAAATTAGACCTCAATGCCCCTTTAACAATGAATTCGAGTTTGGTCTCAATCAGAACTTGATTTTTTCTTTCTACACGTTTTGTTTTTTCGTTAAGTATGACAAGCTTACGAAAAATCATCAAAATCCATATTTGGGTGATAACTTAGAAATGCAAATCATTGCGCTTGTTGCAAAAAATGAAATTAAAAGATTTTTGTTCTGTTTTATCTCGTCACACTCAGATAACAATGTATAATATATACTTATAGTCTCATATGGTTTCTGGAACTCTTGGTTTAAACACTACATTATTTTGCTGTAACTGCTTATTTGTCTCATGCAGTATCAGGCTTATATTGTTTAGAAAAGGTGAAGTAGCAGTACTAAAATCAGCACTGTATTTTATTTTGAAACAATTGAACATGTTTAAAGATCAATAATGTCATAAAAATGTGAAAGTTCTTGAATAAACTTCAGTGCTTTTTCTATGAATCATTTTTCTACTTTTTTTTTTAAGAATAGACAATCAGAAAGTTTACCATCGTTGTTTGTTTCAAGCAAGTGGAGATTGTATCAAGCCAGTAAAAACTTTTGCTCTACAAACCAATTATTGGAAAAGTTACTTTTTGCCCTGGAGCTTATACCGTTTTGAATTTTTGATTGGCACTACAATGTTGCATAAAAATAATAAATAATGGAAATTTTTTAAACTTTATTTATTTTCAAAGCTTAAAATGCAAAAAAATGAAGCAAAAATGTATTAGCATTAAACAAACAAAATATCGTTTGTGTATTTCACTTCAAAACAGTCATGCATGAAAACATGCCAACATTAAACTGGTTGCATCAAACCAGTTGTATCAAAACATTCAGCTCCCAGTCCCCACAACTGACAGCTGCTTTGTTTTTGTTTGTCTCGAGTTTTGATTTTGATAGATTTAAAATGAAAGGAACAAGGCTAGGCCTTTTCATTTTTGTAAAGACCAACAAAAGTGCAAAACAAATTTTCATAAATGGTGCTTGGCTTGAAAATTGATTCAAAGTTTTATTTTGAAAATATCTGTCATATAACGGTAGTTTCAGCCTTTTTTTAAAATGTATTGTCGCTGGTTTGTATGGTGTTTTGGTAAAGAGCCTTGTGGTTTTAAATTGCTTTATTTTTTAATGTTAAAATGTCCTCTCTGTACTGGTTAATACCATGTAAGTTTCATGTGTTGCATAGTGTGCCTTAAATATTTATGTCACATATACAACAGAATCAACTTTTTTCATTTAAAAAGGAATGAAATATATATAACTGTTTATATAATTAGGTTAGATTAGTGTTTTAAATCTTGGGACCATGACAATGTTTTTAGTGGACCACAAAGCTTATTTTGTATGTGTTACACTTGCACATGTCGTCTAATCAAAATTTTTGACCAAAATAGGCCTGAAATTGAGCTGTTTCAATGACAGATGTTTAAGTGTCAAATCACTATAGGTTTTGATCTAAACCCCCATTGATCTCAGTTGATCTAAACCAGCAACTGGGCCACCACAAAGTCCACCAATTTTTTTCAGGTTTAGTGAGCTATGGGTGAAAAAAAAAGTTAAAACCCTGGTACAGAGATTTCAGTGAGTCAAAATGTAGAAGTACTGGTACTGGCCTATCAGCTTACGTACATTAACTGCAATAAGGACCTTGGTTGAAATACAAGCAGATTTATATAGTTAGTAGGGCCTGGGGATTTGATTTCTAATAGAAATTCAGCTCAAAATAGAATACGTAAAATGTTCATATCTTTTATTTTGCTTGTTGCCCAATGCTCGTGTCATGTTTGTTATTGTTGGAATCAGAGGAGATTCATTAGAAAACAAAATCAACATCATTTTGTTGATTCATCATTGTTTTTAGGTATGTCATCTCTTAAGTTCTTGTTTCAATCATGTGAATTGATCCAGAACACTACTTACTTAGTAATTGAGATGGTTGGTTTTTCAAAAATTAACCTCTCTTAACATTTCCTGCAGGCACTGTTGGTTAGAACCTTTGCTAAAATATGCTAAGTGTAAGACTGGAAGGTCTATTTATGCAAATTTAGTATACTTACTGTTAGTTGAATGGGTGGTATAGAAAATCAGAAATTTACTTTTACTTTTGATAAAACGAAATATTGTGCTTTTAGCTTTCATGCTGAATTGTTTTGTTTTTGTGCAACCTGCTCAGACAATTCAATTACTTTCAAGTGGCTTTATCACTAAAATTCATTGCCCTTTTTGATAGATTTTAAAATGCTACAGCTACATGAAAGATCGTAATAAAAATATTTGCTGCATAGCTATTTGGATGCAAATAATAAAAATAGGTTAAGATTAATTGCAATTCCTTTTTGGTATTTTGTTTTGTTTTAATAGAATCTTACCAATTACAAACTAAACAGCATTGAAAGTAATGTGAAAAAAGTTTTTAAATCCTTTCAGTTGTTTTTATGATTGTGCCACTTGTATCAGCTGTAAAATGTACCGCTTGGTTGTTTTTGCTAATCAATTTTTACTTAGTGTTCAGTAGTAGAGAAAGAAGTTTGTATATGAGGTTGCCCTTAGAAAGAATGCTAGTTTTTGTGTGTGTGAGTGATATTCCATATAGAACAAAATGGTAAAGGGTGACAAACCTTCAAATATGTGTTAAACTTCCCATTTTAGGAGATTGAATGGTACTTCTGAAAGTACCAGTAATTGAAGATTTGGTTGCTGGGGATGGGGTCCTTAACTGCTTATAGTGCAGTAGTATTGTACGTTGGGCAAAAAAGCTAGAGTTATGCCACCGTTTTTCAGTTATTTTTTGAATGGTGTTCACTAACCATACATTCTAGTTCATTGCATTGGGCCTACAGTGACACAATTATCCTTACATTGTAACTGAAAAATTGTTGTTTTTTGTGTGATAGAATGGTGTCCATATTTTGCGGTTATCTGAGTTGGGCCTACGTGCCCAGCAAAATAAATTTCACTCCTACTTAAGTTGTTGTTTGCTAGTAGGTCTAGTAAATTTTTGGTGTGACTATCAACTTTCTTATGTGTACTAATGGTAAGCTGATATTATAAGTGTGAAAATTTATGTTATATGATAATGTAGACCTTTGACCCTAAACCAAACATCTATAGCCTTCAGCTTACTTTTTGGAAGTATCTGATAATTTTTTGGTCTCTTAGTGAAAGTGGATTTTTTCTTTGCTTCTTACAGAAAATTTTGATACTGTGTATCAGGTCATTTTTATGAAATATTTTAGTTTTTTCTTTTGTTTTAGGTTTTGGGTAGGGCTGTTACCAGAGAAATGAGCTGTTTTACTGCGTAATTCAAAGTAATGTCAGTTTGTATTTCATATGTTCTAGGTACTCATTGTTTGCAAGTTTCCTTGTGGTTAAATGTAAGAAACTGCAAACAAAATGATTGTAGAGTTGACACTTCAACCCTACAAAGAAAACCTTATTGCAGACATTTTAAACATATCAAATCTGCCTGTATAAAAGTTTCTTTTTTTTCGATTTTGGAATTTTCAGCATGATAATAAAACATTGTAAGACAGTCCATTACACCATATTATGTAGAATTTTGAAATCTAGGGCTTAAGTACACCTAAAAGTTGATGTGCTGGGACATTTCATGTAAAAACAACTTATTATGCATTATTATTTTGTTAATTCAATGCTCATTATTTTATATAGTCTTGCTAGACCAAACCTTCAAAAATTGACTGGTGCATCTTAGCATCTTGTAATATAAATTTCAAAGATTTTATCTATTGTGCTATAATGTTGTAAAAAGTAGTATTAGCTTTGAAATTTCTGTTATAGGGATGTACCGGAATTTCGTTCCTACCAAAGTTTGGATTTCAGCTCTGGTTTTGGTTGGAATCAGCAAACTTCTGGCCAGAATTTTCAATAAACTTATTGAACAATTTTACGACTCATTTTCACTGGCAAAAAGTTGTTGCTGAACATGGAAACATATAATGATAGAACCTTAGTGTTGTATTAAAAGTTTTTCAAAGTTTATCAATTGTGATTGCGAATTTAAAAAATGTCTTAATAGCGAAACAACTTCTTGCACTAGATACAGTTTATAAAATATCCAGGTGCTTGCATAAATGTTACCCCCAATTTTTTTTCAGCCAAAGTTTTGTACACTGATGTGATATCTATCTATACTGTATGTTTTAATTCAAATTAAAACTTCAATTCCAGTTTGAATTTCGGTACATCTTTTGTTTTAATTTGTTACAGCTTCTTCACAAGTGTGTGATAATTATTGATGATGTTTTTAAAGTGCTTTAAAATTATTATACTATGCATCAATTTTGTGTTGCAATCGCTGTGAATACAATGCTGGAATTGTATCTTTTTTTGTGTGTGGATTTTTACTGTTTTTCTACTTGTAATTCTGCTTAGTAGCATAAATTCCAGTTCCAAGTTGTTACCATTTGTTAATTTTTTGTTTCAGATTGTGGCTGCTTTTTAATGTTAATGTTAGGGCTTAACTGTTTCAAGCAACTTCTATCTTCTGCAATGAAGAGTATCGTATGTCATGGTGGTGTATGCTATGTACTGTTGTTTTTGTTTGCTAGTTTTAATTAAACTTTTCGACATTTGATTTTAGCAGGCAAGTAGCAATGGACTTAGTGGTGTTGGGATGCAATACAATTACCAAGGAAAGAAGGTGTCAATCTACATCGGCAACTTGACATGGGTGAGTTACACTTTTTCAATACCAGTACCAGTTGATTTTAACTGACAATGCTAAAAATTTTATCAAATTGTACATCTGCTGCTTGATAATGCAACAAACACCATTAGATTACCAAAATTTTTAGAATTTGCCCCCATAATTCTAGGATGTCTATTCGAACGTTCATATGCAAAGATTTTCTGCCAAAGAACACAAATTTCAGTGCCCGAGAATAAGAACTTTGGTTTAGGATGTTTGTAAATGAAGAAAAGGTGGTGTTGTATTCTATGGAACAAGCTAGGTTGTACGACATGTAGATCCATTTGATTGCCAGTAGTGGCATAGGTCATAGGCCCAATTTTGGTAGTGGCATAAGCAGGATTTAAGATTTAAGAGGTGGTTGGTAAATTTAGAACTCTATCGTTCTTTGAAAAATACAGAGGAACAACTATAATGATAACCTTTGGCTCTGAAAGGAAGTGAAGACCAAAAAATAGGTCTTCGCTAAATCACCATTGCTCTACCAGCAGAGTTGGGTGGATGTTTGGCTGTTTCGAGGTGACAATGAAAAAAGGTTTTTACTAAAATTCTTTTCCTTGTTTGGCTTAAGCAGTTCTGGGTGTTTTTTCGCACACATTTTGAGTGAAAAAACACCCAGAACTTTGCCTTATAAAAAAAACAACTTTGCCTTAGCTTTTTACTACTGCCACTCAATGTAGAAAGAAGGTTGCATGACGCACGTATCACAGACAAGGGCAATTTATGGATTTACTGATTTTTTCTGGTGATATAAGCAAATATTCAAATCGAAACAGACAAAAGGAAGTGCATGGCCTTACCACAATACTCTCTTTCCGTTGTTTGACGCTACTGAATTCGAGTAGTCTCGTTTACGGTGTTGCCATACTTTCTTGCATGTGTTGACACCTGTTGTATTCTCACATGTTTAGTCTTTCACTGCACCACTTAACTCAATGCTAGAAGCTAAATTTCATAAATTTTCGTAATTAAATTGGTCAGTCAGTTTTTACGCAAAAAAGGAGCGACGATTCTGCTTAATTTTTATTAGCTGGTTATCTCTAATTTGCAATACATAGGCCTGAGAGGTAGGATTGTGCCATCTTGGCTTTTCTGTCTATTATGTTTTCTCATCTTAGGTTTACTGTCATATCTCAACAAACTGTTTTTTGGTTACTTCCGAGTTGTAGCTGTTATGATTCCCCAACTGTCTTGTTTTTGTGATCTAACTTACCAAGTTTTTTTTTTTAGTGGACAACTGATAAAGATCTACAAAAGGCGATTTCTTCTTTGGGGGTCACAGATCTAATTGAAATCAAGTTCTATGAAAATCGAGCTAATGGACAGTCGAAAGGGTAAGTTTGGGGAGTTATCTTTTAATCCGTCAAATTGCTGTGTCAGTAAAGAAACCTTTCGACCATTGTTGAGCTTGTCACTGATAGCGTTTTTTCTAAAAAAGTCCCATATAAAAAAATTGAGAAACTTTATTGATTTTTCGTTTTGCATGTCAAGTTTCCTGCTCCAACTTATTCAGATCAGAGTTGAGTTGTAAACGAGGCGACTAGTTTAGGCCCGAATCCAAAAATATAAGCCCAAACCTGTAGACTGATTTAAAGCCCAAATCATATTTGAAAAAACTTAAATCAAGTCTTCATTCAGCAATGTTGCCAAGTTATTTTAATTATATTTCTATGCACTTAAGACGAAAAGCACGTCTCAGGCCCGCATTAAGCTTGAAATGTTGTCAACTTTAGGCCCGAACTCTACCTGAAAAGCCTGTCCCGACTTACAACTCTGATGCAGATAGCCGTGACTTGCGATCCCAGTCTTAGTCACTTGTCACAATATACAAAATCTGTCAAAAGATATTGCTGTTAGCGGTTTCTTCTCTGTGATTTTGCAATATTCTAATTGCCAAATAGCATTAGTGATTTTAGATTTACAATAGTCTTTGAAAATTATTGTTTTTCCATTTATCTCTGTTTGACTAAACTGCCTCTTAGATTGACGCTTTGTTTTGGGTTAGATTTGCTTTGGTCCATTTACAAACAGAGGCATCATCCAGAATTGTTATGGAAAAGCTACCTCAGAAGGATTTGCATGGACAAAGCCCAGTGGTTACACCTTGCAATCGACAGAGTTTGAATCAGTTTGAACAACAGTCCAAAGCTCGTAAGATAACACATGTATAATTTTGCTAAAGCAAGCTAACATTACAACTTGGTAGACTCTATTAGCTTTTGTTTAAATAAACTCCTTCAAAAACAGAACCATTCGCTTTGATGCGACCTTTAACATCAATAGCCTCAAAATGCTCACATTTGTATGTTCTTGAAAACTAAGGATTTGGAAAGTTGAGTCTGAAAACAAGTTTTACATTCCAAAAAAATCTACAGTGTCTTTGTAAAAGTTAAGACAGCAGGCTGGTTGCATCGGTCAAAATCAGTTTTCTTTAGTTCAAAATTGTGGCAGACAACTTCTTGAAACCTATCATTAATTTCCCCCAACATAGTTTATTATGCAGCAATAAGTTAGTAAGCAATTTATCCAAAATACTTTTTTTGAGTTACAGCTTCTCCTTACTTTTTGTTGTCCTTTAGAATCAGGAGGAAGTGCCCCACCAGCTAAAGCTGCCACGCCAATAGCCACCCCTCCTGCTCAGACACCATCAGCCCCACAGTTTTCACAACCCCCTCCTGCTCTCCCAACTTCAGCCTCTTTGGCAATGTCGTGGCCACCTCCCTCTATGCCCACTCAAGCAACAGCGATACTGTCCCAGCCACCTCCAAGCGTGCCACCACCAACTCTACCACCTGGTATGTTTCTTTCTGCGTAATGCTACTAAATATCTGCGTATATTTAAACCGTTTGTTGTCAAAACGGAGCTGTGACTAGCGGGCAGCCTGCATTCCAGTTAATTCTCTGCAATATCATCGGTTGTAAAATCCACAGAAAACTTATCCTGATTTGAAGGCTGCACACGAAATTCAGCTGCTTCCATTTGAAGTGCATCTAGATGTTGGACCAAATTGTGATTACATCTTAATTTACCAAGTTGCATTGGCCAGGAGACGGCGAAAGGACCTTTCGATTTTCGAGTCAAGCTGCTACTTGCCAACCTGTCTATTACACAAGGTGGAAGCTTCACACTGTCCCTGTAATTGCTGAACGTCAAGCAAGGATACTTTAAGTACCAATTTTTGTAATTTTTGGTTTGACCTGACCGGGAATTGAACCTTGGTCAACCTTTTCAGTAGAAGACACTCTATCCACTGGACCACTGATTGACCAAAGTAGTCTCATGCTTGTTCAAACAGACAGATTAGCCAGCGTGTGGAGACTGAACACACCAGGAAGCGAAACAACACGTAGTTTGAGCGTTTCCAATGTTACTCATACCTTTTCAAGTGACTACTTTCAAATCGTCGTGAAAAGATGCAAATTTTGCGTTGCTTTGCATCCACTCTAAACCCACCTTGTGTAATAATACTGTACAACGGTAAGTCTAATTTTTGTTGTTGCTTATTAGGTTTGGGAAGATTACCACCTCCAATTGCAGTTCCACCACCAAGAGCTGCTATTAGTGTTCCCCCTCCAGGAATCCCGCTACCAGGGGTGCCACCACCACGAATGGTAAGATTTAAGAAATTTGGAATAGCACATCAACTTAAGACTTTTTTCTGTTGTAATTTTTAAAAAGAAACCGAAATTTGCATAGATCTGGCCTGGCTGCTACGTGATTTTATCAATCTGTAAACTGTTTGGTATGAATTAATTTTCGATGAGAATAAGCCACAATCTCAATATTTTAGGGGATCTCTTTTTAAAGGATCAGCCACAAGGCAATATCAATCATTAATTGTCTGTGTTGTCTAAAATGCTTGTTACGTTTATTGTTGTTACGTTATATGGTACTGTTTGGTATGAAGTCACGATTTGGCTGATTTAGTGAACATGACATCTATTCATGTCTCTTATTCCATGCTCTTACCAAAACTAGTGTACCCTTTTCCTCATGCAAAAATAAAAGGTTTTGCTTTCCTACCTACATTGTTATGTATCTTCAGCCTTACTTGTTTGGAGGAACTGGCTTTACCCCGCACCTTACTCTGTGAGCTTTCCAACTTCACTGTCATAGCCTCGTGCTTCCTCATATGCAAGCAGGATCTTCTTTTCCTTCTTTCTTGATTGTGCGCTTTTCGGTGAGGGTTGCGGGGGCAGCAGCTCGAGATTAGACTGCCTCATTTCACGGTCTTCCGTCACATCCATCAGTTTGTTTGGGTGAAGTTCCAAGCGATTCCATCCAAGATCCTCGATGTAATTGGTGTATCTAGTTCTAAGTTGTCCAACTGGTCTTCTCCGCATTTGCTTTGACAAGTAAAGTGTGTTTGGGTAGCCTTTCGTGAGGCATTCTACTGTCATGGCCAAACTATCTAAGCTTAAATCTTTCAATACGGAGAAGTAACGGCTCGATGTTAAGAGATTTTCGAATCTCAAAGCTACGCAGCTTGTTCAGCAGTGTAACTCCTTCGATTCTTCTTAGAAACCTCATTTTGGACGCTTGCACTTATGATTGCACTCTTTTGGTTATTACCCCAGATTCATGACCGTAAGTTAGAATGGGAACAAAAACTGTTTTGAAAATGGAGAGCTTTGCCTTTTTTGACATTTCTCTTTTCATGACAACAGAATTGTACAAACCGAAAAGTTTGACGTCCTTCGTGGCCGACTCCTGGGAAATTAGAACGACTTCCACTGGCAGTTGGGTGGCAAGATCAACCACCAACCCTGCGCCATAAAGCAGCTCGAGTCATAAGATGCACTGAGCTGGACAGCGCTGTATCGAGCTACAGCTAAGCTCGAAACAGCGCTGTCAGCTTTGTGCAGTATTGTACAAAGCTCGCATTAATGCACTAGTCTTGCCTGTTGTGGTATCCAATCTTTGTCTTCTCTTCCTTCACTCGTGAAAGCAACCCCAAGAGACTTGAACTTCTCTACCGGCTTCAGTGTCACTTCGTTTACTTGCAACATGCACTGATCAGGATTTCTTGAAAGATGAAGTATCTAAGTTTTGGCTGTGCTTATTTTCATTTCGGCGATGTCGCATGCATCTGCAAAGCTATTTAATGCGCTCTGGTGTCCAGATTATGTGGAAGAAAGCAGAACCAAATCATCAACGAATACTTGATGACTGATCTTGCAACTTCCAGTCGTGGCACAGTCATCAGCTTGGCTGCATTTGTTGATCCAATTCATGTAAGCAATGAACAGGAGAATGACAAAGCACACCCTTGCCGAAGTCCAACGTCCACATGGAACGGGTTTGATTGCTTGCCATTTACCCGAACACAAACCTCTGATCGGCAGTAGAATGACTTCATGGCATGTAAGTCATAACAACTGGCCATCAACGCCATACTCCCGCAAAATCTTCCAAAGTTTTCCCGAGGAACTCAGTCATATGCTCTATTAAGATCGACATAGCATGCAAAGAAATTTTCGTCATACTCCCAAGATTTCTCGAAGATTTGGTCCGTGGTGCTGCGACTGAGACGAAAACCGCCCTGGCCATCTTCCAATTTTGATTTCACTATTTGTCGGCATTTCCTTTCAAGGCATTAGGCATATGTTTTTCCTGGTAAACTGAGGAGTGATGTCCCTCTGTAGTTCTTGCATTGCTTGCAATCTCTTGTTTAATATCACTTGTTTGCCATGTATCACTTGTTTGCCAATTTCTGGGAGTTTTGCCATACTTCCATGCAACTTGACAGACTCACGATAACCAGAGAATTCCTTCTCCAGTCAGCGCTTTCAACATCTCTGGTCTAATTTCATCTTCACCAGCAGCTTTTTCAGATTTTATTCCTTCATTTAAAAACTTTCTTTTTCCCTAAATGTGTCACTTCATGTGTGTTACGAGTCGATGCCTGTATAGGATTCAAAAGATCTTCAAAGTATTCTCTCTGTCTTTTATTGTCATTCGTTAGAATGTTACCTGCGGAGTCCTTGATGGTGTATGTGACACTTGATCTTTTACCATGTAAACGGCAGATGGTTTGCCAAAATACTTAGATTGCCGAAGAATAGTTGAAATTCGATCGACAACCTAACTTTTCCCATGACTTCTTGGATTTTACTGCCAAAGTTGCCGCTTTTCATGCCTCAGTGTATCGGGATTGCAAATCAGATGACCATCTGTCGTGTAGCGAGGTCTTTAATGCATCTTTCTTTGCTCGAATAGCTTCTTTAACCTTTTGGTTCCCCCAAGTTGTTCTTTTCTCGCTATCCCTCGCCATTCTAAGAAGCCGTTTTCGCCCACAATTTTCAGCAGCTGATGAAATGATTGCTGATCTGAACATCAGCCATTCCTTCACGATATCCTCGGATGCATCAGGAAGTTGTCTGAACTTATATGATGTACTGGATCCTAGCTTTTTTGTTACTTTTTTGTCCTCCAAAGCCTCCCATTTGATCTGGTAAGTCACAGACGACCTGTTAAATTTCCTGCTTGGCCAAAGTTTCAAAAGTCACAAGAAACATTTCGAACACAAAGATGATGATCAATGACAATTCAGCACCTTGCTTCACTCGAACGTCCAGCACATCAGAAAACGAATCTGACAAAACTATGCAAAAATCTATCAGAGGTTTTTGATCCATACTAGGTCGATACCATGTATACCAGGGTGTTGCAGGCGCCCCATAAAAATTAAAAACTTGTTTGTTTCAGCTGAACCATTTTTTGGTATTGCAGTTTGATCAGCAAATCATGAATACCAAGTTTCAAAAATTTTCATCAATGTTTACCTCCCCCGCCAGGCCGACTTTGAGGCCCACTTTTCCAAAAATGTGCCTTTTTTTGCCATTAGAGGGCGATGCGGATAAGTTGTGTTAGTGAACGTGTTTTAAAAGATGCCCCATGTTAGTCTCCATCTTAAAAAAAACAATTGAATGAAATTGAGCCATCCTATCCACAGATATTGCTATTTTGTTACTATTAATAAGCGTTGCTGCCACCAAGCGGTGAAAATTAAAGTTGAACATATCAAATATTAAGCCTTTTGATGTCGAATTTCGGTATGTTGTTCATTTCAAAACTGTAGAAGTACATTTTAATGCAACGTTTGGTGAGTACCAAACGCTGATTTATAGGTATTTTAGTAAAATTTTATAGGTAATGCTTAGTTTCATAAGATTCAAATTGTTTTTACAAAACATTTCGGCTGGGTGGGGTTATTACATCTTGAAGAAAATTATTACCAACTATCTCAAAAGTTCTTTCAATAGGCAATTTATTTAGTTTTTGAAATGTGGTACAGAATCAATGGTAGTTCATGAACTATGCTTTTTACTAGACCAAACTAAGATCAATGAATGTTGCAATTGCACAGTATGGGTTTATTAGTTCACATGCAATATGAGTGCCCGAAATGCTGATAACAAACTGCAGCTTTCTCAGGATGAATTGCATATAAAGTAAAACAAACGTTTCCTTAAAGCTCGAGTATGCTTTAGTACATGCGTTACTATTGTATTGTACAATAATGTTGGGAGCCATGTATCCAGCTTGCATCCAAAAATTCTTTACAAAATTAAGGTATAAGAGGCGTTGTTGATGCTCATTTCAGCGATTCAGTGAACCCATATTACTCACAAGTTTAGATTTTGCAAGCTGATGGCTTGTTCAATTTTAATGTGATTGCTGATACGAGAGATCCAGAGAATTAAACCCAGACCGAAGAAGTACAAAATGACGATTTTGTGAAGATGGTTCATTAATAAATGAAACATGGAGTACAGTATGGCACTGCGCTTGTGTTTTCAATCTTTTATGCAGTGACTTCATTTTGTATAGCAAAGCTTAAAGCGGGGCTGTTGCATTTTATTGTCCCTTTTTAATTCTCTAACCTACCTTTTTTTTTAAAAACTGTTGATGATCTTTTGAGACTGCAACCGATTTTATCTTTAAATAAATTTTAGTTCTTTCAAAGAATTATTGACTGATTTTGGAAATGTACTCCATTGTTCAAATTTGAAGTTGCTAAATTTGGGTATTGTTTTTTATACAACAAAACTAAAAATTCATTTCTCAATTGTTTTTGTAAAACTATTGATCGTTCTCGTCAAGCTATGAGGCAGTTAGCTGACTGCATCAATTAACACATTCTTCGTTTCTGCACAAAATTAATAACAGAGATGTATTTAGTATCAAGGAGTCGAGAGACTTGGAATTCCATTCCCATAGATATTAAAGTATTCTTTTACATAAGTTCAAATTTTGTTACAAAAATTTTCTCATGCAGTTTACATGTTTCTTTTCATGTTACCGACAGTTCTGTGTGTACATGTAAAGATCCAGTACATGCTCTCGACAGGCCGTAGACTTTGAAGTCTTCAAAATGATGCAATTCTAAGACGAAGTAATTAAAAACTTCCATGAATACTGGCATAAATTTTCTCTCTGATAAGAGAGTGGTTGCTTGACTTAATGACCTTAAGGTTCTAAGCAACTTTCCTGTCGCCTTTCTAAACAAATGCCAATTAATTTCTACTTTGTGCTGTTACCAAGGGACGAAATAAATTTATCGAGTCTTGCCTGCTCTTGAAGGCCAGACATACCTGGAATTTAACCGCAGAGCTTGTTCACTTAGCCTTGTAAGATGAGGAACTTTCGTTGGCAGAAAGTGACTCTTAAGTGCTGACAGAAAGTTATTAAAAAGATTTGGTGCAGGATTTGGTAAGCTGGTGATGCTAAAAATAACTTGAAAAAAAAATTTGTGTGTGGTTATGCCATGACAAAGAATACTATCTACAGCCTGCGAGTGTGCAATGACTCCACAGTAAGAGGGATCAAGCTGGTTACTGATTTTCTTTACTTGCAACACAAGGAAGAAAATCTACAAAATCGCGTAGTCGTTGTGGAAGAGAATCTTAGAAAAATCCCTAACCTAAGAAAACGTCCTTTCCAATTTGTTTAATGTGTTGCTTTTGCATTGTTGCTGAATAATTTTTGCCCTTTAAAATATAGCATGAATATATTTCTTTGTCAGTCAAATCAGTTGAGTTGAAAATCCAAAAAGTTAGCTCAAATTCATGGATGTTTGAAATCGAGTAACTCATAGTGACCAACTCTTAAACATTATATGAATATTGTTAATTTCAATCAATTTTAGATTACAACAGCGCAGTACCTAATATACTTAAATAATAATGACTAAATGCATCAAAACAAACATCAAAATAAAATTTTGCAGGGGACAGTATGCCCAAATTCAACATTGAAATGCTTCATATCATTGTATTTAACTTTAATTTTCACCACTTCGTCACGGCAACGCTTGTTGAAAGTGCAATATCTCTGGATAGGATGACTCAACTTCATTCAATTTTTTTAAAAATGGAGACTAACATGTGGCATCTAACATAACAGTTTGTTATTAGTATTTCGGGCACTCATATTGCATGTGAACTAATAAACCCATACTGTGCAATTGCAACATTCATTGATCTTAGTTTGGTCTAGTAAAAAGCATAGTTCATGAACTACCATTGATTCTGTACCACATTTCAAAAACTAAATAAATTGCCTATTGAAAGAACTTTTGAGATAGTTGGTAATAATTTTCTTCAAGATGTAATAACCCCACCCAGCCGAAATGTTTTGTAAAAACAATTTGAATCTTATGAAACTAAGCATTACCTATAAAATTTTACTAAAATACCTATAAATCAGCGTTTGGTACTCACCAAACGTTGCATTAAAATGTACTTCTACAGTTTTGAAATGAACAACATACCGAAATTCGACATCAAAAGGCTTAATATTTGATATATTCAACTTTAATTTTCACCGCTTGGTGGCAGCAACGCTTATTAATAGTAACAAAATAGCAATATCTGTGGATAGGATGGCTCAATTTCATTCAATTGTTTTTTTTAAGATGGAGACTAACATGGGGCATCTTTTAAAACACGTTCACTAACACAACTTATCCGTATCGCCCTCTAATGGCAAAAAAAGGCACATTTTTGGAAAAGTGAGCCTCAAAGTCGGCCTGGCGGGGGAGGTAAACATTGATGAAAATTTTTGAAACTTGGTATTCATGATTTGCTGATCAAACTGCAACACCAAACAATAGTTCAGCAACATCGGTGAAGGTCGAGGCACTTGCAACACCCTAATTTGCAGTGGTTTTTAAATTTGTTGAAGGTACCAAACCTTGCAAGCTTCATGCGGGCATTCACCAACCCTTCGTTGAAAACAAATACAGTCAAATCAAATCTTTCATTATACTCGCGGTATTGCGCTGAAGTGTGTAACGAGTTTGCGGGGCCCATCTCCACGTCATTGTGCCCGGGCAACACAGCTTTTTTCAAAAAAATGTCGCAGCGGTGACGAGTCATTGGCAACTCTGTTTTTGATTTGATCAGCCTGAGGTTTGAACTACAGACCTGCCGTTCCGGAGACGAATGCGTTACAGCCTGACAACTGACCGGTTTTGAAATACAGTATATCTTTTAATGATCTTCAGCCTAAAGCAGGGATGCGCAAAGTTTTTGAGAAGCTGGCTGCATTACGCTTTTTTATCTTTAGTGGGCCTCACAATATTCATAAAACGTTTGG
Source organism: Trididemnum nubilum (assembly GCA_963965965.1). Classification (NCBI taxonomy): domain Eukaryota; kingdom Metazoa; phylum Chordata; class Ascidiacea; order Aplousobranchia; family Didemnidae; genus Trididemnum; species Trididemnum nubilum. The sequence goes on from OZ014490.1 coordinate 34,808,902, forward strand.
ATGATTTTTACCTCGAATATTGCTCACACAAGTTTCGCATTTTTTTATTAAATTAAATAATTCTTAAACCGCAATTAGCCTTTAATGAAATTAAACTTCGTTTTGTGTTCACCAAAAATTAAAGTTTGTTAAATTATAGTATGTGAAAGAACTTTTTATTTCACAAGAAAAACAACCCTTTGCATTATTACACAGCTCCATATCCAGGATTTTGCTAGAGGAGGGGCTTGAACCAAAATCTCACATTTTCCATGCCGAAGTTGTACGATGTCCAGCATCCGATGTGAAGCTTCTAATCAGCCCTGCAACGCCTGTTCCCCAACAGATGCGCTACTAAGCATCTTTGACCAGTAGCGTAGCCAAGTGGGAGCGGAGGAGGCTATAGTCCCCCTTCCCCCATTGACGTGTCGACCAAAATACAGAATAAGAAAAATACCTGGTTTTCAGCATTTTTGAGACTGTTTTATGCGCTGAAATGGACTAAATAGTAATTTAAAACATCTCTTGAGACATATATTTAGGGGGGGGGGCTAATTTTAGGGATGTACCGATACCAAAATTTTTGCCGATGCCGATACCGATGCCGATTCTTGTTGAAATGCCGATTCCGATTCTTTAATTACTATGTAACTTATATATATGTATGCTGGACAAAGTTACGAGGGGCATTCAAAAAGTAATGCACCCAACTTTATTATGTACAAACAAGTTATAGTAGCAACATGTATTATACATCAAAAGAAAGGTACAAGTGTGAGGATTACATGTTTACTTCTCCACATAGTCTACACCTTCCTTAAGAGCTACAGTCCACCTATGAACGAGGGCATGTATACCAGTGTTGTAGAACTCAGCCGGTTGATGTCTAAGCCAATTCAAGACAGCAGTTTTCACTTTATAGTCATTGCGATATCGAATGCCCCGGAGTCCTTCTTTCTTTGGACCAAAGAGGTGGTAGTCTGGCGGTGCCAAATCAGGCGAATATGGTGGATGTGGTATCACAGTCCATCCAAATGAAGTGATGGCCTCCATGGTCCTGATGCTTGTGTGAGGACATGCATTGTCATGCTGGAGGAGCACATTTGCCATGTCCAGGTTGGGCCGAACACGTTGAATTTTTGCTTTGAGCTTCCTGAAGAGTCTCAATCTATATACCTCAAAGATAATGGTTTCCCCTTTCGGTAAAAAATCCACAAGGATTACACCTTGAGAATCCCAGAAAACAGTGGCCATAATTTTGCCTTTGCATTTTGCTTTTGACGAGCTTTAAGAGGGGCAGCCATTTCTAAATCTAGTTTAAGCTTTAAAAATCTGAAAATCAAAGAAAAACATATAACAATCGCTAAAAGGTGTGTCCTATTACGTTTGTGCCAAATACAAACAAGATTGGTAAAAGCCTGTACGAGCTTTGCTTGTGGGTGCATTACTTTTTGAATGCCCCTCGTATTTTAAGAGGAGTCGTGTTTAAAGCAACGCTTTACAAACAAGCAGGTGTTAACTCTGAACGCAAAATCAAGCGCAAAACTATTGGCTACACCATTAAAAAATGACTAACTGTATGTCGCTGACATCATTCGACCGACGCGGTAATATTCTTTAATGGCATATGGTAGCTTAGTGTCACACCAATTCTGCTTAGTTAGAGCTTTGCAACATCCGTGGCTTATCACTGCGACTGACTAGCGATCTCGCAGACACAACATACGATTAGAAGAATGATCAACAGAACGTTGCGATTTTAATATTCGAAATGACACACTCGCAAATTCAAATGCAGCAACATTGTGTATATACTGTTAATAGCGTAGCAGCATAGGTGGGCACAAGTCCGTTAATCGTTAATCCGTTAATAACGAAGCTAACTTTTTCATTAACTCGTTAGTCCGTTGAAAAGTTTTTTCATGTTAACGGACTAAATTAACTTCCGTTAAGTGCTGTTAACGAACTAAAGTAACTTCCGTTAAGTTCTGTTAACTTCCGTTAAGGTTTTTATCCTAATATCTTGCAGCTTCGTTGTGCATTTGAACTTGTTTTTATCTTGAAATTAGATTAGACTGTAAAATGTAACTTTCAAAACACAAAAAGACCACCATAGCAATAAATCTTTCCTTACAATCAGCTCAACTGCGTCAATACGTGTTCTAGAAGCGAGTGAATAAAGCGAAATGTAAATTACACGCAAAATGTTAACGGATTAACGGACTTTATTAACTTCCGTTAATTAATGCTGAAAATAACGGATTAACGTTAACGGAGGTGTAAAGTTTGTTAACGGACTAGTGGTTAACGAAGCTAACGTTTTGCATTAACTTGCCCACCTATGCGTAGCAGCATCGTTGTTTATATACTGTTAACTTTTTTTACAGCAGCTTTAAAGTTCAGACTTACACGTGTTTCATTTTCAAGCTTTCTGTTCGCTGCATTCAAAACCACAGCAATTGCATTGTAATCAATAGCTTTGTTCAAACAATCCTGTGATGCAATAAACTGTTTTTACCATCGTGTTGCGCAATATGCAACTGTGCGAAATAATAAGCAATGCGCTCGCTAAAAACCTTCTTTGTTTCATTTTTTCTTCAACGATTTGTAGTTTTTCTTTTCGTAACATGTGTAAACGCTTTCATAAAAGGAAAAATGTTTTTGTCTGGTAAGAAATACCGATGTAAAACGATCTGATCGGAAAAAAATTAGCAATGTTATTATGTTCAAAGAATCGGCAAGTATCGGCCATATTTTACCGATGCCGATTCCCCCCAAAATTGCCGATACTTGCCGATACCGATGCCGATTAATCGGCACATCCCTAGCTAATTTGTCAAAAATAAAACTCACAAATAAATAAAAACCTTGAAAAATAGCCAAAAATAAGCAATCAAATTTGATCGCTAATTTAAAAATGCTAAACATAGGTGTCATCAACAAATATACTATGAACTTAGTAATAAGGAGGGGGGCTATTCAGAATTAGTTAATTACCCATCAGTCCTCTCAAATCTCTTTTCTTTAGCCCCCCTTCCCCCCAATTATTTTTCGGTATAGACTGCGGACGAAATAGAATACTCCATGTGAGTTTCACTGAACTATACGATTTTATAATTTACCAGCATCGAAATAAGAGAACTAAAATTTTACCATTAGCCACCTCCCAAATAGCCCAATAATACAACGAGTTTAGTCATGTTTGCACTGCCAATTTTTATGCCACGTTTTAAAAGCACTATTTTTTTATATCAAAATAGCTCTATGCAAAATTTTCGAGCCTTGGGGCTCAGACCCCGAAAACAGCCCCCGCGTTGTGAATTTGGCTACGCGCCTCTCTTGGACGAAATATGAGGTTTACACTGATACAGTTGCTGTGACCGTTCGTTTAGAAATACAAATTGCGCGGTGATAAAAATGATGAAACAAAAATTGCAACACTCCTGCTTACGTAGAGACCAAGGTAACGCAAATTTACTGCTTTCTAACTCGTGGTTGCGTTATAACGAAATAATATTCACGAAAAATTATTTGAAAATAATGTTTGTAAAACCTTCGTCAACGAATTTACAAAAACAGTTTTTCGGTGAAAAACTTCCAAGAATGGAAAGAAACTTATAGTACATCTCGAGACTAGTCGTGGACCGCACTAGGGCTGTCCTGACCTAAAGTGAACTATTCATCTGTTGCACATCAGCTGTTTGCATCAATTGACGCGCTTGGTTGTAGAGGGCATTGTAATTGCAAAGTCCCAATCTCAGTTGAATGCCTGTTACTCACTCATCGAACCCCTGGGGTTTGCTGGAACCCAGTTTAAGAACCGCTGCCCTAATGTATACTTGGAACCTTTCTGTGCTGGAAAAAGATATTCATGATGCGGAGTCCGTTGGTACAACAGAGCTGCAATAAATACCTTCCGTTCTCATTCAGTTCAGTAATTCCATGTTTTCCGATCACACCCTTCCACGTATCTGTGTCTGTTCTAACATGTGCGTTAAAATTCCCCTTAGGAACTGTAGATTCAGTAGGTGATGCTCTGGGTGATAGATTCAGTAGATGATACTCACATACAGGATCAAATAAACGAATTTTTGTTGCAGCATCTTTTATCATTCACTGCAGGACTTCAATCTTTTCAAATACATTTTAGGCTTTTCTTAAATTCCATGATTCTTTTAAGGGCATTCAAGTCAAGTTTTTCACTGTTGACCAAAATACTGAGAAAAGTCTGAAATGTATTCTCACCATATCTGAACTTTCTACGTTTTGCCGTTTTCAAGATAATGCAGTTCAAAGTTTACAGTTTTTTTCTTACTTCAGTGTTGGCATTTTGCCAGTATTGTGACGGAAGATTAACTTTTGGAAAGCTGGCTTACATTTACATAAAAAACAGTTAATTTATGATTTTGACCCTTTGCTCTGTCATGACAGCAACTGCCGCAAACACTGATTGAGAATTAGCAAATTGCAGTTACTTTTTAAAACTTTGTTTTTAACTGACAAACCTGGCAAAATTTTTTAAAAGGAAAAATCCTTTCTAAGGGGAAATCTAAACTGTTATATCTCGTGAACGGAAGGTCTTAGAAAGCTCAAACTTGTGAAGTTAGTGTTCAGATATGTCAAAACTTTTTTAGAGAAAATCGAGCAAAAAAACTTCTAACTTGAATGTTGTTTTAACTTTAAATTAAATTTTCCGTTAAATAGGGGTTAGGGTAATATCTTTGTTAAACGAAAGCTGTTTGTGTTGATTAAATACGAGGTAATTAACCAAAGCTGGGACGAGTAAGTAATACTCGTGTACTCTTTAATTTGGGATGGTTAGTGGTTACAAGTGCGCCTTCATATTGGAAATTGTTCGTCAAAACGATTAGGTTATTTGGAACTGATTGAAATTGAAAGTTATTGAAAACAAATTAAGATCGCAAGAAAGTACAGCTGTGTTTCAGAAAAACAAAAAACATATTGATAAATATCAGAAAAAAAAACATATTGAGAAATAATATATTGATGCGTCTCCGATTTGGCTCTGATATACTTTATACTGGACAACCAGTTTTTAAGTTTCAAGTTGAAGCAACAAATAGTACAACACACGCTGTCTTGGATAGCAGCGCATATTGGAAAGACTGGATTGTGTTTAACTTACGACCATGAATAGTCGGTGGTCGAGTGGATAGAGCTTCTGCTACTGAAACGATCGACTGGATTCGGTTTTTGTTCGGGAAAAACTAAGGACTGAAAATTTGTATTCATAGCCTCCCTGCTTAGCGTTTAGCATTAAAAAGGACAGTGTGTAATCTTCACCGCGTGTGGTCGACAAGTGGGATGTTGGCAGCAAGGTTTTTTCGCTGTCTCCTGGCTTAAGCTACTTGGTGAATAAAGATGGAATTGCAGTTTTATGATGTTTATTCTTTATTATGTTGACAAAACGGTTTTGGTTCACTTTGTAAGCTAAAAATGTAAAATCACTAAATCAGTAACGCTCTTACGTCAAAAATCGAAAATTCAAAACCTGTAAATTATCTGCAACCTGCAAAATAACCTGGCTGATTACCGCTTGTGATATCACATTCTAGTTTTAAGTTGTGACCGTTAAAATTGCTGCAAACGTTAATAGTATATAATCGTGGATACTTTCGTCCGTAAGCTAGTTTTTGTCTTGAAGGTTCCTCCTCCTGGGATGCCCCCACCTGCCATTCTTCGCACTGCTCCGCCCCCACGACTGCCCCCAACGCTTGTCCCCCCTCCTGGATTGGTGCCACCTCCTACTAGCTTACCTGGCATCAACACCAGAATTCCGCCACCGATTGGTATTCTACCCCCAGCTATAAACCCGCAGTTGGCCTCTGTACCCCCACCAATCAGCCGGCCACCTCCCACTCTTCCCGCAGTGGCAGCTCCTACGGCTGATCCAGCACGGCGGGACTCGTACCGAGCGGAGAGCCGATCCCAATCTCCTCCTCTCACCGAGCCGGAGATAGAGGAGATCATGATCCGCAATCGGGCGGTATCAAGCAGCGCCATTTCTCGAGCTGTGTCTGATGCCAGTTCAGGTAGGGAGTGATTTTGTTTTGCTTTTGTTGACGTTACATCTACTTTGAGCAAAAACCCAGAACAATTATTCTACCTATCAGTACATGCAATTTCATTACCCAATGCGTATTGGCTGCTGGCCTCCTGGTCATGATTCTTTTGAAAATGGGTTGATGGCTGTTCCAAATTTTGATTTATTTGCTTTTGATTATTGGAAACAGGGGAGGGATTCAAAATGTACCATTTTGATCACCAAAAATTTGGTAATTTACGGATTCCCTTGTTTTCGTAGATAAAAAGCAAATTCGTTTTCGTTGTGTAACCGGACAGCCGTGTCAGACGCTAACTGTTACGTGATCCACACACTTTTTATTCCGATACGAATTTCGTGTTTGGAGGAATATGCTTCTAATTAGGAGTTTCAAGTGATCCAATGTTCGTGTGGATCTTTATCAGAAAAAACAAATTTTTGAAAAAACACCTGGGGGTAAATAACTGAACCCCAACAACAACATTGATTTTTATTTGTAGTGACGAAAACACTTAACACGAACATTAAATCACAACGTAAAAATTAGAGATTATTAATGTCCTTGGTTGGTGGGTCGGATAAGGCATACGCTCGAAAAAGACGTTTCGAAAAAGAGCTACTTTGTTTGCACGAAATTCAAGCGAGTATCTGGTCTGTGATGCAGCTGCAACCAGGACGATTGCGCAGTGGCCATCCTCCGATTTTGATTCAAATTTATTTCTCAGCGTTTTGGGTGTATAATTTTCCTGGCAAAGTGAGTATTAATATCCCTTTGTAGTTTGTGTATTGCTTGCACTCTCCTCTTTTGAAAATCAAAGCAACCGAGCGGAAAATCACTTCAGATTGCCAGTTGCTTTCGTCGTTTGATCGAAGTGGCAAATCACTTTTTCCCAGGTGATTACGGAAGCGCGATCGAGACGCTGGTGACGGCTATCTCGCTGATCAAGCAGTCAAAGGTGGCAGGCGACGAGCGAGCCAAGGTGCTGATCGGCTCGCTGCAGGATTGCCTGCATGGCATTGAGGAGAAGTCGTTCGGATCGGGCGGGGGCGGGTGAGTTTCTTGTTGAATATGATGCTAGTTACTTTGTCTACTATTATGCACGGCAAAGGGTAGTCTATAAATTTGTACTGATTGCTAACATTTGATTTTTGGTTAATGGTTTCGGGGCTGTTCATCCACTGCAAGTTAGCTGAAGTCCCCTGTTCCAACATTTTAAACCTGTCCAGAGATTTAACGCACTTTTCTTGTAACGACATTTAAAAGGACCTCTCTGAATCAAAGGTTGCAAAAAATCGCTTCGCTGCTTGCGATTTAATCCTGTAAACGTTTAATATTTATATAGAATAAGTTATAACTCTCAAAGTTGGTTTTAGCGATGTACCAACACCAAAATTCGTACCACAATTGGAGACGTCACATTTCCCACTCCTATCTAAACTACCAAGTCCCCGAAGTCTCTTCGAAGGATCTGCTCCTTTCTCGCCCTATTCGCTGTGAGCTTTCCCTCTTCACTAAATCAGTCGGAAGGAGAATTCTGCTTGTAGTGCCTGTGGACACCCTCTAAGGGACCTCAATCATCTCCTCCTCGACTGTCCTGCTTCTTAACCTCTTCGTAAATCTATCTTTGGCTCCTCTATCTCTATTCTTGACCTATGGTCCAGACCTTGGGGTGTGGCCCAACTGTTGGGTTTTCGCGGAGTTCCTCCGCGCTCCCATCCCTCGGAAGGGGTCGGGTAGTACCACCACTACACCAAAATTCTGCCACAGTCTGAAACCGATACCAAGCAAAATCACGTATTTGCGATCCGATTACCGATTCTGATGTTTGATATAACTAAATTCTTTTAAAATTTTTGATCAAAAGAAACTCCATTTATATGAGTAGGAGGCAATTCTTTCTTTAGATGAAAAAAATTAATTTGTTTGATAATTAATAGGCTAGTTTGCTTAGTGGTTACTAATTATTAGATACCATTTTCATTGTCAAACGTGCCTGAAAAGAATCGGTATCGGGTCGGGAATTACTTGATTAATCAGTACATCAATATTGATTAACCGATTTTGTGTAAACGCTCAAATGGCTCAATGCCCAGTGGTTCATCGGAAACTGAGAGGACGTGTTTTATGAGCAGGATTTACTTCCTCTGACTCAATTAGACCCGTTTTCGCGACGTTGATAAGCACTTTGTTGATCCAGGCCCGCAACCAAGAATTTGCTAGAGGAAAGGGGGCGCTTGAACCATAACGTGGAAATTTTCAGTTCAAATTTGTCTCAATCGGGCGTCGTGTTTAGCGAATTGGTGCAACTCTAGTGTATCGCAAACAGGACTCCAGTCTTGGCCTCTTAGCGATTTGGGGGCAAAAAATATCCGTTTTAACGTCATTTGAATCTCATTTTGCACGTTTCTAGAGTCGTTTGAAGAAACTAAATTGCCCAGCGCCTTCAGTTGCAGTTCAATTCTAAAACACGTTTGCATTTTGGGCTTAAAAAGTGACTTGGTTGAGAAGTAGGGCTGTAGCCCCCGCAAATTAATGCTGACCCATTTTTGGAAGCCTTCGCATCATTGTTAATCGTTGATCAAAACAAGTTGAGGCTACCCTTTTTTTTTTCGTCCACCTGACAATATGTTCGATTGTCCACTTTCTTTCAATCGAGGAAATAAATAAGAACAACTTAGATGCAACATACATGCAACGTAGATTTAAACTTAGTGGCATAATATGTAACTTGATGTATCGAGCAAAAGATAGTAGGCCTACTAGGCTGCTTCATAATTTCACCCCTTTCGAATTTTTTAACGGCTACCCTTTACTTTGATGGGATTTTTGACGCTGATCACGAATTTGACATTATTTGTTTATTATGACGTCACCTTAGGGGTGCCCCAAGCAATGATGACGTCATTTTTACTGATTTTGGCATATCTCGTAAACGACTTGCGGTAGAAGTATGAAATTTTCATCAAACGACGCAGGATATATGATTTCCTATTTGTCCTCCGTACATTATTATTTTGTCGTATCTGCACTAGAAAAATAGTTATTCTCAAAAAACACTTTCTTTGATCGTTATCGCACTTTGGCATCACTCTGTTCATCAAATGATTTTCGTACCGTTACGCATAAGTTTGTTCCGGGGTTGCTTGAGCTATTACGCCCCAAATGCATTTCTTTATTAATAAAACACCCTACAATATTTAGAACATACATCACAGTGCACTTTTTCGTACATCATAGTCCTCTACAACGGTCCGTTTTCTCAAAAACGAGAGCCCTGCAACCCTTGCCATTCGGTGAGGGAAAAATTTCTTGAACAAAAGTAAAAAAATAAATGAACCACCCCACGAGCTACACCACATGCATGTCATGATAGCCTTCCCACAAAACATAGCAGCCATGTACAGTTGCTGTCTCAAGGAATATCACCTCTCGTCAGCTAGGCATGAGAGACATGTGGTGTTACTAATGGGGTGATTCATTTCTTTTTTTATTTCTTCAAGAAACTTTTCCCCGTTACCTAAGCGCAGGGTTGAAGGCCTGTCATTTTTTAGAAATTTGTTCAATTATATTCTCTATCAAATAGGCCCTCTCGGGGAATTGAAGTGGGGACAGTAAATGGACTACTACATGCGTTATAATTCAACTGTTTTGTTAGCATCATAATCTAGCTTATATGCTGGCTTGTCGATGTTGACTTGCCGGCCACAGAATCGACACGCCAGCATATCCGCTAGATTATGATGCCAACATAACCGTTGAATTATAACGCTAGTCGTATGCCATATATTGGGCCCACTTTAACTCCCCAAGAGGGCCAATTTGGTAGAGGATATTATTGAACAATTTCTTACGACAAAACAATTTTATTTAGTCGCTCAGTAACAATACAATGGCAGTCATAAATTTAGAATTGCGACAGGGAAGTTGCGAAAGGACCTCGCGGTCATCAAGTCAAGCAATCACCCTAATTGTCAAGAGAGCTCACTGATTTGGCCTAGTAATATTGAGATTTGAATATGTATTAGTGAAATGCACCGTTGTTAGATTTTATTAACTTAACGGCACGTCATCGGCCAAACCATTTAAGCCTTTAAAAAAATCGGGGATCCTAATTGTAATTGCGAGACGTGCAGGCGACTTATTGCCAATGATTTGGAAAAAAAATTTTATGTTAAGTTTTTATAAGATAACACGCTAATTTCTTGAGGAATGAAATGACATGGCAGGATGACAGGCCTTTCAACCCTGCTCTTTGGTAACGGGGAAAAGTTTCTTGAAAAGAAAAAAAACAAAAAAAATGAATCACCCCATGTGTAACACCACATGTCTCTCATGGGCGCCATTTTTTCTAGTTTCGGTTGAGCGTTTATAAGCTTACGTAGCATGCCTAGCTTACGAGAGATGATATTCCTTGAGACAGCAACTGTACATGGCTGCTATGTTTTGTGGGAAGGCTATCATGACATGCATGTGGTGTAGCTCGTGGGGTGGTTCATTTATTTTTTTACTTTTGTTCAAGAAATTTTTCCCTCACCGAATGGCAAGGGTTGCAGGGCTCTCGTTTTTGAGAAAACGGACCGTTGTAGAGGACTATGATGTACGAAAAAGTGCACTGTGATGTATGTTCTAAATATTGTAGGGTGTTTTATTAATAAAGAAATGCATTTGGGGCGTAATAGCTCAAGTAACCCCGGAACAAACTTATGCGTAACGGTACGAAAATCATTTGATGAACAGAGTGATGCCAAAGTGCGATAACGATCAAAGAAAGTGTTTTTTGAGAATAACTATTTTTCTGGTGCAGATACGACAAAATAATAATGTATGGAGGACAAATAGGAAATCATATATCCTGCGTCGTTTGATGAAAATTTCATACTTCTACCGCAAGTCGTTTACGAGATATGCCAAAATCAGTAAAAATGACGTCATCATTGCTTGGGGCACCCCTAAGGTGACGTCATAACAAAAAAATAATGTCAAATTTGTGAGCAGCGTCAAAAATCCCATCAGAACAAGGGTAGCCGTTAAAAAATTCGAAAGGAGTGAAATTATGAAACAGCCTTAGGCCTAGGCTAGCAATCAATTCAGTTAGGAAATTCACTTCTCTTGTAAACTTCTTTCTGAAAGTTGGTGCTGTTTGCCAATGCAGGAGTGAATTATATACCGGTAGCACGATTTTTAGGCGAAAACGAGATCGATCACGTGACCGAGAGGAGCGGTCGCGACATCGCGAGTCGAAATCGCGACGACGAGATCGAGAGCGCGATCGCTCTCGCAGTCGGGATCGATATGACGATCGAGAATACCGGGATCGCAGCAGAGACCGTGAAAGCGGCGGTGGAAGCTACTCGCGCCATTCAGACCGTGACAGGCATCGTCGCTAAGAACAATTTGTTGCTACTTGTGTCGTGTTATTGGCTTTTCACTGCGACGTCTCTACTTTTAATACAACGATACGAGTAAAGTTGTGTGCTTAGTTGAGTAATCACGTTTTACCTAGATTCTGCAGAATCCCTACATTTTCTCATTTATTTTTTTCATCAAGCACAGCCACTGAATTATGCGCATTTCGCAAACAGTTACGCAGTTGGAGATAAATATATACATTTAGGGGGGGTCATTGTGCCATGGGCCCCCCCCCCCCTTTAGGTCGCCAGCATTGTAAATTGCATAGAAAATTAAGCAAAATTGAGGCATGCCCCCCCCTTTGCAAGTTGGGCATGAGGTTAGATCACACAAAGGGTATGTTCTGTGTGTTACTTTTGGGCTCAAAAACGGAGGGAATTTTAGTGAAGCCCTTTGTTTTTTTGCTCTTCACCAAATTTAGGGCGAAAAATCGGACCAAATTTGAGTAAAGACCTTTTTTTGCTCTTCACCTAATTTCGGGCGAAAAATCGGACTAAATTTGAGTGGAACAATTTCTGATTCAGATCTTTGGTCTTCTCAAATTTTCTGAGATTCCTGGCCCCCTCCCCTTTTCAGAATCCTGTGTACATTAGACAGTTCTTCATGAGGTGATGGCGAAGGACTAAATGTCATCGAGTCAACCATCACCTGCACTTCCGCCTCAAAATATGGGTCCGGTATCGCTACTGTGATTATCAAGATTGGCCAATTCCTGAAAAGCAGTAGGGTTGGATCAATTAAGAAACTTGAAATATAACTTTGAAAAAATTATTTCTGAAATTCGTTATGAAATCTAACTTAAATTTATTATTTGCGAAATTGAGTTTTGGAATTCGTACCGCACGCAAGAATTTCAAACTTGGAAAGCTTTTAATTTGACCAAACCTACTAAAAATGCAAGCAATTATTCCAAAACAAAAGAAGACTTAAAGAAAGAAAAACAAAACATGTACGCTATTTACAGTTCAAGAATGCAGCAACTATAGCAGAAGGTCATGACTACGTTACTAATAAAAGCGATGAGGAATTTACATTGCCTGATTCTATAACAAGGCCATGGAGTCTGTTACAATACCACATATAAATAGAAAATATTATGAACAGAGCAATAATGTTACGTTATATACCACAGAAGCCTCTTCTAGATTAAAAAGCGAGAAACGAAAATTTCCGATGCTTTGATCTGTACAAAATCAACCATAGGCTGATTAGAGATGACCTAAACTGGACGGTGTCGACCAGCCTCATCAGCGTCACCGACTGACGGAACTTCTAACAAAAACAATAAAATTCAGACAAAAAAAGACCAGAAGAGTGGTACAAGTTATTTTATAGATCTGTCCGATGTGCTTTTTCCATGAGCCAACGCAACAACTTGCAAAAGCTATTTTGTTTCGATTACGCCTGTATACCCTGAGCAAAACAGCGGTTACGAGCCCTTATTGGATAAAAAATTGCGGATTTATTCGTCGCCTAGATGAACTTTGGTCTGAGTATAGGCCGCCATACGAGGCGGTCTTGTAATGCAGTCGTGGTTAAAATTATTGTTCCACCCCTCTTAGTCAAAACCTGGTAAAAATTTTACTCTTTGATTCAAAAATTGAGGGAATACAAAGTCGTCGCTACAGGGGGCCGCGCCCCCTTTAACCGCTGCTTGTGCTTCCCCATTTAGGTTTACTCAAAGACTGTTTTTGGAACATCACTCAATGACATGACTACACACAATGATGGAAAAAGGAATAATTACGTTCAAACCAGTGCCGTCGCTACGGGGAGGGCCGTGCACCCTCTAACGACTGCTTGTACCTCCCCATTTTGGCTTACCTAGAGTACTGTTTTTGGAACATCACGTAACTGCAAGACAACAATAATAATGGTAAAAGAAGTAATTACGTTCAAACGTACCGTAATTCTCCTTTGAAGTTTTCTGGATTCTTTGCGATATTGCTGGCAACCAACTGCTGCAGGCGAGTAGCCAGAAATTCGCAATGGGGGGAGCTAATTTTGGGGTCTGGGGGTAGAGCCCCCAGCGCTCAAAAATTTTGCATTTTCTTGCAAAAACAACTTAATTTTAGGGCTATTGTAATAAAAAATTATGTTTTTAAAACGTTGCATATGCAGTATATTGGCAGCACAACATGATTCAGCTGGTTGCGTTAATGGGCTATGTAGGAGGTGGCTAATGATAACATTGTAGTTCTCTTGTTTACACGCTGGTAAATCATAAAATTTTATTATTCAATAAAACTCACATGGAGTAATCTATTTCGTCTATATTTTATAAAGAAAAACAATTTGAGGGGCTAATGGAAAGGTATTTGAGAGAAGTGATTGGTAATTAACTAACACTGAATAGCCCCCCCCCTACTTATTCCTGAGTTTATAATATATTTGTTGATAAAGTTTATGTATGACGTTTTTACACTAGCAATGAATTTGATTGTTTATTTTTGGGCATTTTTCAAAGTTTTCATTAATTTGTGACTTTAATTTTTGACAAAGTAGCTCCCCCCCTGAATATATGTTTAAAAAGATACTTTTAATCACTTCTTAGTTCATTCCAGAACAAAAAACAGTCTCAGAAGAGCTAAAAACGTGGTCTTTTCCTTATTCTGCGTTTTGGTTGACAGGGCAATGGCGAGGGGCTATAGCCCCCCCCCGACCACTCCCCCATGGCTACGCTACTGAACTGCTGTACATAAATCTGACGTAATAATCCATTTTATCAACATACCAGAATGAATGTGTCGCAGAGAGAGAAGCCTGCAGAATCGTTACCAGTACTTCGGTAGTGATCATGACATGAAACAATACGTGAAAACATTTTCTTCAAGTACCAGCTGTTTTGATTTTTAAAGTACACTCACAATTTTGAGGTCTCGGTCTGTGGCGCAACCAGGGTGACGGGGCTTAAGCTCCCTAAGCCAAGTCACCTAGATATTTAACCTCAACATACTAGAGTTTAAACGCATTTTAGCATTTTAGACTTGATTTGAAGTAAGGTGGAGGAAATTTGATTCTTCTTTAAAACTTCTGAATTTTAGCAATTTAGTGATTCGCATGGCTTTAAAACGTGCGAAGTGCGATTAAAATGACGCAAAAACTTTTGTGCTGCAAAATCACAAAAATCGCTCAGCGGCTGGGGGCTCCGCCCCCAGGCCCCCGTCCACAGTCACTATACATTTAATGACTGCGCCCACGTTTGTGACACGCTCACGGAGCCTAAATCAGGCAATTTTTGAGCAAAAAATTTACTTTTTGTTCACCCCTCTTAGCAAAATCCTAGTTGCGTGTCTATAGTAGCATTCGCTGCTGTGGATAGATTTTTCATGCGATTGTGGGCCGCAGGCGGAACAAGCTAAGAAACGCTGCCGGCTTTATAGGTCTCTCTTGTTTTAGACATGACTGCAGAATTGTTAAAATCGCGACTATTGGTAGCCGTACAAGATCTGAAGATCAGTTTTTGTTTGCAAAAGTTCAGTTTATTTTAGTGCCCTCCCCCCATTTTCAGCTGGTGCCCCCTCACTACGTTTGCTCTGGCGACGGCACTGGTTCAAACATAATTCTCCTTGGACGTTTTCTCAATGTCTTGCGAAATTGCTGGCAAGCAACTGCTGCGTCACATAAATCTGACGCAATAATCCGTCTTCAAAACACGCCTATACGGATGTGCCGCTAAAGAAAGATGTAAGCTTGCAGAATCGTTACTGATATTGCGTTAGTAATCATGACGTGCAACATACGTAACACATTTTATTTTCACAGACCAGTCGTTTTGATTTGTGTAGCACACTCACGATTTTGCAGTCATGGCGCAACCAGGTGAAAGGAGCTTTAGCTCCTTTTGCCAAGTCACTTAGAAAATTTAGCCTCAAAATACGAGCGTTCCTGAAGTAAGGAGGGGTTAAAGGTGCTAAGCAATTTAATTCTTTGAAATGACTACTACATTTTAGCATTTTAGTTACTATATTTATATGGCTTCAAAACGTGCAAAATGTGATTAACATGGCGTCAAAATCGCTAATTTTTTGCTGCACAATAGCAAAAATTGCCCAGCGGCTGGGTCAGTAGCGTACGCAGGATTTTCGAAAGAGGGGGGGAGCAGGAAATTCAGAAAATTTGAGATTAATAAAAACCAGAATGAAAATTTTTCAGCCCAAAGCCTAGTCCGTTTTCTTGCCCAAAGTTAGGTGAAGACCAAAAAAAAAAATCTTCACTCAAATTTAGTCCAGGGTTCGGCCAAAAAAAAAGGTCTTTGCCCACCATTTCTGTGCTCACACCTTCTGCCCAAGTTACAAAGGGAGGGGGACATGCCACAATTTAGCATACTATTCTATGCTAATTATACTTTCCTGGCGACCCAAAGAAGGGCCATGGCTCAATGCCCCCCGTAAATACGCCGCTGGGATGGGTGATCCGCCTCCAGGACCCTATCCACAATCACTAAATACCTATTGTCTATGTCCCGTCTGTGACACGCTTGAATTTCATTACTTTCTTCAGCACGGGGGCTAAATCAGAAAGTTTTTGTGGAAAAAAAATCGGCTTTTGTTTCACCCCTCTTAGCAAAATCCTGGTTGCACGCCTGGTAACATTCACTGCTGCACATAAATTTTTCATACGACGATGGGCAGCAGAAGAAACAAGCTAAGAAAGGCTGCAGGGCTTATTTTAAAAGTGCGCGTAATTGTAGCCGTACAAGATTTAAAGAACAGTTTTTACATGGAAATTTCAGTGCCCCCCTTCGTTTGGCTGGTGCCCCTCACTTCATTTGCTCTGGCCAGGGCTGCCGAAACCCGGAGGGGATGGGGGCATAGCCGTAGGAGGCGGGGGGGCAGGGGGGGGCGGTCGCCCCCCCATTCGGTTCAAAACGTCGAAAATTCGGGCAAATCGTCTATTTATTTGGGCAAATAGTCTGAATTTGGACAGAAAAACCGTTCAAATTTCAGGAAAGACTTTTTTTTTTTTTTTGGAGAACACCTCAATATGGGCAGAAAAAACCGTCTCAATTTTGACAGAGAAACGTAATGCATCAAGTCATTTTTCGGGCAAAAGTTTGCTGCCCACCCAAATCATTTTGAGCTCCTACGGCCATGGATGGGGGAATATATCCTCTCCCCAATAATTTGACTGTATCCCCTTCAATAGTTTGAGTATGGTCCACATCTACATTCCCCCCAATAATTTGACTCTGGTGTGCATCTAAGCGTAGGTGTCTACTTGAATTTGGGGAAAAAGATGTTCCATTTTTGGTAAAGACCTTTTTTTCGGTCTTCACCTGAATTTGGGGAAAAAAGTGTTCATTTTTTGGGGGGTCTTCACTTAATTTGCTTACCTGAACAAAATCGTGCTCGAGGTTCATCGCCCCAATGTTGAAAATAGGGAAAAATTGGGGTAAAATTGCAAATTATTTTCCCCAATGCTCAACAAAGATCGGCACCCCTGGCTCGGGCGACGGCTCTGGTGTAATATCATAACAATTTATTCAATTTAAAATGCTTCATTTCATCATTAGGATAAAATGCAGTATCTACAAATATAATAGTGTTCATATCGCGTGCGCATTGGAGTTAGGGTTGCCAAACGTCCTTGAATCTCAAGAATCATTCTTGAATTTTGTTGTGTTCTTGATCCTTGAAAAATGGACAAATGTCCGTGAAAATTGTCTGGCGTCCTTAAAGTCCTTCAATCTACAAAGTAACGCAGTCAAACCAATCTTGTTGGTTTTTATAAACTGGGCAATGAACCTAAAGCAATCAAATATTTAACTAACAAGGAAGCCCTATTTGGGATATTTATATTCAATGCTAAATGCATCCGCATTGTGTGTAAGAATAGGCTACTAATAATGAGCCTATGGTGTAATAATTTCAAGGAGCAATGGTAAAATTCAGCTAACAATGGTTACAACAAAAACGTTGAGAGTAAAAAAGAGGGGACAGAGCAAAAACGTTGCTGTTGTTGTAGTGTATCTTTATCTACCTGTCACAGTGTCACTGGACAGCGTTAGACGCTAACTATTGGACGATCCGTACGCTTTTAATTGCTGTAACTGTACTTCGTGCTTGGACGAATTCGCACCTGCCTAGGAGTTTCCAAAGTTTCTGTGAATTTTTTCGAATTATTGCCCGCTGAATTTGCTGCTTGCTCGAAGCCACCATGCAAAGGTAATCATCGTAAAACGCCTTATCCAAGGATGCAACAACGTGGCCAGAGTGCGGGTGAAACTTAGATTTGCGATCAGAGTTGTCGTAAAAACAACGCCTTTACTCTACCGGCCATTATTTTTTAGTATGCTTAGAGTTAGAACAATTCTAATGTTGTCTTGCATTTTCTTTACATGGTGACTGTGAGTTTTGTGTATACACTGTACAAAATGTACATATCTTTGCAACACTTTGTTTTAATTTTGCGTAAAATTTTTTATCATAGAAAGTAGCAGACTGAGAAAATCTAGAAACTGTTTTTTTCAACCTTAACTTGGTGAGGTGGCAGTAGACCTAGATGACCTTTCGGTCCCTCGCTGTCTCCTCACCAAGTGACTAAATATCGCTTTGACTCTGCAAGTTTGTGTGTTTGGTTTTAAAGGAATTGCATATTTCGATGCTTTGGTGATAGACCTAGAGGAAGTTGCAGATCTTTTCTTGTGATATGACATCACTTGGTAAATAAATAAATATGATGATGATGATCTACCGGCCACGTTGCCGACGAAAAATCAAAACATAAGCTGAAAAATCAAAGTTTTCTTCCACTGAGCTTCTAGGCCTATGCTTTGTAGTCAGTAAGAGTGCAAATGTGCGATCAAAAATCAAGAAGGCAAGCATTCTTCCCTCCTTGCCATGCACCACTTACCCACATCCCACCATGTACATTTCGTGCTAGCAATCTCTGCTCTACCCGTTTCTACAATGCGTGGACAATATTGTGATTTATTGGACGTGTGAATCAGGCACCCTGTGTAGGCTTATCATAAAATCATGCACAAGACACTTTGGGGACTGTATTATAATCTTTGTCAATCTAGACGAGTAGACAATACGGCCCCAGACCCGGCGCCACGGGGGGGCATACCGGGGCCGTGCCACCCCAACTGGCTGCTTGTGCCCCCCCAAACGAAAATTGTGCCCCCCAAGCGAGGACTGTGCCCCGAAGAAATTAACAAGCTCGGGGCTTCTGGAGCGCAAATCGAGGCCCAAATCAGTGTTTTTTGTGGACTGACACCGGATTTTGTGACGTTTTTGGGATGAAGACCTTTTTTTTTGTTTTCGGTCAGAAAAACCGCTGGAAAATCCGATTGCGGCCGGAAAAGCCCTTGAAATTTTTTGCTCCTTACCTTGTTCGTTTGATCCAGAGTGGGATAAATTTCTCGTGCCCCCGCGCCCCTCTCAAATTCACACAAAATAAACTTCTCGTGCCCCCCAAAATTTATTTCTGCCCCCCCCCCCCAGTCACGCTAACTTGGCGCCGGGCCTGTACGGCCCTGATTGAAACATAGCTTTAACTGTCTTTCTTAGGGACACAACGTGATATGCAGTTCGAGCATTGAAGCAATATTTGGTAATTGTGCAATTTATGGACAGACTTCACATATAAAGATTTGTAATACTTCTTTTAAACAAACTACGCAGACACAAAGCATTACACCTTTAGTTTTATTGTTTTTGCATGCACAATAATTGTACATTATGTTAATTCTTGACAAGAGTTTCTAAAAACTTCGGTCTGCTATGGTTGATAATAATTAATTGTTGCAAGCTATGATTTCTTATCTGGCAACAGTAGTACTAGTAGCTTATTAATCAAATGCTCAATCCGCTTTTCATAAAGTACGCTTGAATTATTAATTTTATAATTTTTTAAGAGAGTTCAGACATCAAAACGTCCTTGAAAACGTTTCTACCGATTTGGCAACCCTATTTGGAGTGCATATTGCACAATCTAATTACAATACTTCAGTACAAAAAGTGACGAACGTTAGTTGATGTAACGTTTTACAGAATTTCTTGGTGGGCAGCATGAAAACATTTTCACGGCCGTTTATTGTTTGCCGAACGCTGTTATATACTGGTAGGTCCAACACGTGTGAATATGACAAAACATGAGAGAGAGCAGTGTTGTGAGAATGAAAGCTGATTGTTTGAAAGCTTGTTAGAAAGCAAAAAAGGCAAAAATTTGGCTGGATATTTTAACGAAAGTACCAGGAGCAGTAGTGTAGCCAGGGGAGGTGGCGGAAGGGGGCTATAGTTCCCCCCATTCGAATGCCGACCAAAGTGCAGAATGGGAAAAACCGAAAAACACTACGTTTTTAGCACTTTTGAGGCTGTTTTATGCACTGGAGTGGACTAAATAGTGATTTAAAACATCTTTTGAAACATATATTCAGGGGGGGCTAATTTTTCAAAAATAAAACTAACAAGTAAATGAAAACTTTGAAAAATGGTCAAATATAAGCAATTAAATTTGATTGCAAGTGTAAAAATGGTAAACATAGGTGTCATCAACAAATATGGAATAAGGGGGGTATTCAGTATTAGTTAATTACCAATCATATTTCTCAAATGTCTTTTCATTAGCCCCCCCCCCAATTATTTTTCTATAAACTGTATACGAAATAGATTACTCCGTGTGAGTTTTATTGAACTATTCGATTTTATAATTTACCAGCATCTAAACAAGAGAACTAACATTTTACCATTAGCCACCTCCCAAATAGACCATTTATGCCACCAGTTTAATCTTGTTTGCACTGCCAATTTCTGTGCCACGTTTTAAAAGCATTATTTTTCAATTAAAATAGCCCTAGAATGAAGTTATGTTTGCAAAAAAATGCAAAATTTTCGAGCGCTGGGGGCTCAGCCCCCAGACCCCCATGCCTCCGGCGGCTGGGGGATTTGCCTCCAAACCCCCAGACTGCCAAAACAGCCTCTGGCTACGCGCCTAACCAGGTCTGAACCTTTAGATGTACCAAAGTCCATGTTGCTAAAGATCAAAGTCCATTTTGCTTTAGATGTGCAATAATAAATGCATCAAACAACAAAACAGGACTAGGCTGTTAATGTTTCAAAATCGTTTGTCTTTATTGAAATATTAAAAAGAGTAGAGATTAAATAACATTCCAGCTCCTTCTTACCTCCACGTCACACATTGGTGCATCAGTAACAAATCTGCAATGATTGTTTAACCTGAATTGTTAGTGTTTTTTGTGCTGCAAATAAATGCTGTTCTCTTCGGTTTCTTTTGTATAGTCAAACCGGTAGTTAAATCTGAGCCCAGACCCCTTTGTCTCTACCCTCACATCACCAGAAGCCTTCGACAGCTGGAAGACATGCTCCGAGATTTCTAAAGTATGATAGTCTTTCATTACAAATTTTGGGCCTCCGCGACGGTCGATAGCGTAATATCATCAGTCATTCCATAGACTCTTTATTTAGAGCAGGGGTTCTTAACCTTTTTTGTCTCGTTAACCCCTTGCCAAATGAAAACTCTATAATATACCCAAATTTTCTTACGTGGGCCCGGGGTCAGCTCAAATATGACGGATTTCCGGTTTCGTAAAGTCCAAAATTTTTTGAAGTGTTGTAAAGTTTTTCCGGCCAAACACAGGTGATCTCCAAAAAACAAACAAAAAGTTTTCACCAAAATTTCAAGGGCTTTTCCGCCAAAAAACAGGTGATTTCTTATTGGGCAACGGCAATCTAGAGAAATACTATCACTTTTTCAATACTGATAATTGAAGTTTGCCTTAGTTTATAATTCAGTAAATTTACCCTCTGGATAGGCAAAATTTACCCCCAAAAGGTAAATTTACCCCCGGTTAAGAACCCCTGATTTAGTGTAAGTTACTTGAAACCAGTGCCGTCGCCAGAGCAAACTAAGTGAGGGGGCACTAGCCGAAAGTGGGGGGGCACCAAAATAGGCTGAACTTTTGCGCATAAAAACTGATACAAATTATGCGCTATTTTAAAAATTTAGTATTCATGTCTGAAAAAAGAGACACATAAGACCAGCAGCGTTTCTTAGCTCGTTTCGTATGCGGCTCATATAATTGCTTGAAAAATCCGTCTGTAGCAGTAAACGCGATCAGAATTTTGTTAAGAGGAAGAGGGGTTGAACCAAAAGTAAATTTTTTCCACAAAAATTGCCTAATTTAGGTCTCGTGCTGAACAAACTGATCCAATTCAAGCGTATCACAGAAAAGGTCTGGGGTCAAAGCCCCCGGCCGCTGGATGATTTTCGTGATTTTGCTGGAAAAAATAGCGATTGTAATCACTTTTTGCACGTTTTTGAAGCCCTATAAATAACTACAATAAATTGCTAAAATTTAGAATTCATTGGAACGACCGACGCTTGCGTGGCGTGTTCCTTTGTTTTTGCTCGGCCATTTTCCAACTAACGAGTGCGAAATTTTAGACTTTTGCTTATAACTCAAAAACGGATTGGTCTAGTTTCATGAAATTATGACAGCAGTTCTCAAACTATGAGTAATGAGATTAATGAGTTGTATGTTGTATTTCAAACAAAGATTAATGAGTTGTATGTTTGTGCCAAATTTGGAGGGAATCAGTTACGTGACTTTGGTTTTAGAACCCGAAAACCGCCCCGCAAGTTTGGCGTAAAAAGCGGTCTCAGTCAAATACGGTTTAAGCAGGGGTTTAAGTACGGCAAAAAATATTTCGTATGGTTGAATGTCTCAAGATGCCCTTTTATCCCAACCAACCCACTTTTGGCCGCAATGAGGTGTATTTCTTTTTTTCTTCCTAATTTTTGTACGCTCTTCTCCCAAACCACAAAACATCGAAATCTAATTTTTGTGTAAAGTTGTTGAGCTGCAAACGCAGTTTTTTCTATCGAAATTTTTTGGGGCAACTCCACCGGGAACCTCCCCAAATTGGGGCCCCAAAAAATCCATTTTTTGAACGGCATAAGCTAGAGTGCAACTTTTTTTTGCTATCAGTAGATATTTAACAGACAAGTATTTTGACATAGTTTGGGAGTGCCACCCCCACGGGGACCCCCCAAAATAGACCCCCCAAAAATCAATTTTTTGAACGACTCAAGCTAGGTTGCTAGTCTGTTATGATATCAGCAGATGTTTAACAGACAAATATTTTGACATACTTTGGGAATGCCACCCTCCCCGGGGCCCCCCCCAAATAAACCCCCCAAAAATCAATTTTTTGAACGGCTCAACTTAGGGTGCCAGTTTATTTTGATATTAGTAGATATTTAACTGACAAATATTTTGACATAGTTTGGGGGTGCCACCTCTACGGGCCCCCCCAAATGGAAGCCCCAAAAATCAATTTTTTGAATGGCTCAACTTAGGGTGCCAGTCTGTTTTGATATCAGCAAATATTTAACAGACAAGTGTTTTGACATAGTTTGGGGGTGCCATCCCCCTGCAGACCCCCGAAATGGATCTCCAAAAATCCATTTTTTGAATGGCTCAACTTAAGTGCCAGTCTGTTTTGATCAGAGGTGGAATCGAGGACACAAGGCTCGAGGCCTAGGCCAAGGACACAAAAAAAATCCGAGGCCAAGGCCAAGGACAGCCTTTCCGAGGACAGAACCTCTCGAGGCCAAGGATAGGAATGCTCGAGGCCAAGGACCAAGGACAAAGGCGCAAGCGTTCTCCAAAAAAAAAAAAAGTTTTTAAAATTTTTTTTCAGGCGATCTCCAATTTATTGGCGTACCCAGAATTTTTGATTGGGGGAGGCCTAAACTACAAATCACATGAAAAAACGTCATCAAAATTTTTCCAAAGAGAAAGTTTTTGTGGGACAAAGATATCGTGGGATGGAAGATCTGATATCGCTGTTGCCTGTTTGCACATAACCAGGATTTTGCAAAGGAAGAAGGCTTAAATTGATAGTTGAAAAATGCAAATATCTAACTTTAAGAACGTGTTGAGAAAGCTTGTGTAACTCAAATGTATCACAGACGGGGGTTTGGGGGCGGGCCCCCAGCTGCCAGATGCTTTGGGGGTCTGGGGGCGAAGCCCCCAGCCGTTGGGCGATTTTTTGTAATTTTTTGGGAAAAAAAGCTTTTTAAATGCCATTGGATCACATTTCGCTAGTGTTCAGAGCCATTTGAAAGCACTAGATTTTTGACATTTGAAAGCCAATTGAAAAAATCTAATTATCTAATCCTCCTTGTACTTGCAATTTAAGTCCAAACCACGTTTAACATTTTGCATTTTGGAGTTAAATTTTAATTGTAAGTGATTTGGTCCAGGTAGGGGGAAGTAAGGTGCATTGTCTCTGGCTACATTTTAGCAGTAAATAATAATCCACTCGAAGATTTTCCTTAGAGATTTTTGTTTTGTCATGAAAATAACTAGTTATAGGAATTTACGTTCGCCAGGGGGCCCAGGCCCCCTCAATTGAAGTTCAATGATTTCTTCAATCAGCATTTTCCATGGCTAATTTTTTTCAAAAGTATTTTGTGCGTAAAAACCGGCGAGGTTGGAGGTGAAATACTGAATTGTTATTGAAAAATGGTACAATAGATAGTTACGTCAACTAACCATGTTATTGCCGGGCCGGATTTACATCGCGCTAGGCCCCTGGCACTTTGGAGATTTTCGCAACATCTTTCTGCCAAATATAGTTAAAGACCAAAAAAAATCTTACGATTTCAGATCGGGGCCCCTAGCTGGCACTGCGTCATATTATGGTAAATCCGGCCCTGATTAATTCATTACGTTCACAAAAAGGCTAGATGTGGGCCTGAGATAGCAACTTTTAGGACGAAAACTCTCCATTTCTTCCAAGTTATACATTTAAATTGGCTGGCAAAAATTGAATTGAGGGGGACCCGGCGCCCTTGGTCTTCAATATTGTTAATTAGTTATACTGTCGTCAGCGAAAAATGCTAAAAAGAAACTGAAACTGAAGAAACAATAGATTTTTTTGGCACATTTTTGTCATTAGTGAAATTTCAATTGGGGGGGCCTGCTCCTCCTCCCCTTGCCTACACCTATGCTCCAACTGAGGAAAACAAAAAAGGTGTTCGCAAATTTTTCGCGAGGTTTCTGGCGTTTTCCAACAAAATTTCAACTGTTCAAAAAATAGTGCTGTCCTCGAGCCGAGGACAGGGCAATTTTCGAGGACTTGAGGCCTCGAGGCCAAGGCCAAGGACTTGAGGCCTCGAGGCCAAGGCCAAGGACTTCAAAATGTGTCCTCGAGGCTAAGGACGTCCTCGAGGACTCCACCTCTGGTTTTGATATCAGCAGAGATTTAACAGACAAGTATTTTGACATAGTTTGGAGGTGCCGGGGACCCCCCAAACGGACCCCCACAAATCAATTTTTTGATCGGTTCAACTTAGAGTGCCAGTGTTTTATGATATCAGAAGATAATTAACTGACAATTATTTTGACTCTACTTTTCTGGAGGATCCATAATCAGATATTTTTAAATAATTGCTGATTTTACGGTAGGCAAAAAGTACTTTTGAGCGTTACAGCATTAGCTTTGCGTCGGTCGTTCACTGGGTTTGCTGGCAAACTCCCATCTAGTTAAAAGAATTAAACTGTCTAGCCCCTTCTGAACACACTGTACTTAAGGTCAAGTCCGAAACACGTTTAAATGCTTTTATTTCAGGATTAAATTTTCTAAGCAACTTGGCTAAATGGAGACGGAAGCCCCTTTAACCCCTTTCCCCTGGTTGCGCAACTGATTGCGGCCTGAACAAAATTTTGAGTGTGTTCCAAAAAAAATAAAAACAACTGGATGGGAGTTTGCCAGCAAACCCAGTGAGCGACCAACGCACAGTCAGGCGCGTAGCCAGAAATTCGCAATAGGGGGAGGCTGTTTTGGGGGTCTGGGGGCGAAACCCCCAGCCGCCGGAGGCTGGGAGTTTGGAGGCAAATCCCCCAGCCGCCGAAGGCCGGTCTGGGGGCTGAGCCCCAGCGCTCGAAAATTTTGCATTTTTTTGCAAACATAACTTCATTCTAGGGCTATTTTAATTGAAAAATAATGCTTTTAAAACGTGGCACAGAAATTGGCAGTGCAAACAAGATTAAACTGGTGGCATAAATGGTCTATTTGGGAGGTGGCTAATGGTAAAATGTTAGTTCTCTTGTTTAGATGCTGGTAAATTATAAAATCGAATAGTTCAATAAAACTCACACGGAGTAATCTATTTCGTATACAGTTTATAGAAAAATAATTGGGGGGGGGCTAATGAAAAGACATTTGAGAAATATGATTGGTAATTAACTAATACTGAATACCCCCCTTATTCCATATTTGTTGATGACACCTATGTTTACCATTTTTACACTTGCAATCAAATTTAATTGCTTATATTTGACCATTTTTCAAAGTTTTCATTTACTTGTTAGTTTTATTTTTGAAAAATTAGCCCCCCCTGAATATATGTTTCAAAAGATGTTTTAAATCACTATTTAGTCCACTCCAGTGCATAAAACAGCCTCAAAAGTGCTAAAAACGTAGTGTTTTTCGGTTTTTCCCATTCTGCACTTTGGTCGGCATTCGAATGGGGGGAACTATAGCCCCCTTCCGCCACCTCCCCTGGCTACGCTACTGTGCATAGCTAATGCTGTGACACTCAAAAGTACTTTTTGTCTACCGTAAAATCAGCAATTATTCAGAAATATCTGATTATGGAACCTTTAAAAAAGTAGAGTCAAAATAATTGTCTGTTAAATATCTCCTGATATCATAAAACACTGGCACTCTAAGTAGAGCCATTCAAAAAATTGAATTTTGGGGGTCCATTTGGGCATGGTCGGGCACAAGTCCGTAAATCGTTAATCCGTTAATAACGAAGGTAACTTTTTCATTAACTCGTTAATCCGTTAAAAAGTTTTTTCATGTTAACGGACTAAATTAACTTCCGTTAAGTTATGTTAACTTCCGTTAACGTTTTTATTGTTAATATCTTGCATCATGCATTCATCGTACTGGTACAAGCCAGTTTGCACTGGTTACACTTGTTGCGTATAAGCTCGAGTTTTATAGAAGAAAGCGAAGAAAGGAGCTCTTTTTTTGTGGCAAATAATAAGCTGCAGCCCCATAGGTCTACTAATTATCGCGGGTCACAATTTCCAAAGATTTTCCGATCGCAGCTTTGTTATAGCATTTGAACCTATTTTTATCTTGAAATTAAATTAGACTGCAAAAGGTAAGTTTCAAAACACAAACAGACTACCACAGCAATAAATATTACCTTTCAATCAGCTCAACAGCGTCAATACATGTTCTAAACGCGAGTGAAAATGAAAAAATGTAAATTACTCGCAAAATGTTAACGGATTAACGGATTTTGTTAACTACCGTTAATTAAAGCTGAAAATAACGAATTAACGTTAACGGAGGTGTGAAGTTTGTTAACGTACTTGTGGTAAACGAAGCTAACGTTTTACATTAACTTGCCCACCTATGCATTTGGGTAGGTCCCTGAGGGGGGTGGCACCCCAAACTATGTCAAAATATTTGTCTGTTAAATCTCTCTGATATCAAAACAGACTGGCACCCAAGTTGAGCCATTCAAAACATTGATTTTTGGGGGTCCGTTTGGGGGGGTCCCCGGGGGGGATGATACCCCCAAATTATGTCAAAATGTTTGTCTGTTAAATATCTGCTGATGTCAAAACAAAAAAATTGATTTTTGGGGGGTCCATTTGGGGGGTCCCCGCGGGGGTGGCACTCCCAAACTATGTCAAAATACTTGTCTGTTAAATATCTACTGATATCAAAAAAAAGTAGCACTCTAGCTCGAGCCATTCAAAAAATTAATTTTTTGAGGCCACTTTTTTGGGGGGGGTTCCCGGTGGAGTTGCCCCAAAAAATTTCGATAGAAAAAACTGCGTTTACAGTTCCACAACTTCACACAAAAATTAGATTTCGATGTTTTGTGGTTTGGGAGAAGAAGAGCGTGCAAAAATTAGGAAGAAAAAAAAGGAAAAAAAAGAAATACACCTCATTGCGGCCAGAAGTGGGTTGGTTGGGATGAAAGGGCATCTTGAGACATATACCCATGTGAAGTATTTTTTGCCGTACTTAAACCGTATTTGACTGAGACCGCTTTTTACGCCAAACTTGCGGGGCGGTTTTCGGGTTCTAAAACCAAAGTCACGTAACTGATTGCCTCCAAATTTGGCACAAACATACAACTCATTAATCTCAAACTGCTGTCATAATTTCATGAAACTAGACCAATCCGTTTTTGAGTTATAAGCAAAAGTCTAAAATTTCGCACTCGTTAGTTGGGAAATGGCCAAGTAAAAACAAAGGAACATGCGACGCGAGCGTCGGTCGTTCCAACTAGTCTTTTAAAGATTGTTTTCACGTATTGTTTCAGGACATAATCACTAACGAAGTACCGGTTGCGATACAATAGGCTTACACCCCTATTCTGAGACATATCCGTAACGGCGTGTTAATAAGACAGATTATTGCGCCAGCAATTTTGCCAAGAATGGAGGAATTATGTTTGAACGTTACAATTCCTTTTTCCATTGTTGCCTGTTGTATTCTCGTTACGTGATATTTCGAAAACGTATTCTGAGTAAACCGAAATGAGGGGGGCACGGCCCTCCTGTAGCGACGGCACTACTTGAAACAGACGCTCGAAGAAAAGGGGAAAAGAACTAAAGAAAATAAGTTTGCTCTTGTTGCCAAAAATTTTTGCGTTCGAGCTTATTAGACCATAGTCACTAAATATTACATTTATGGTTATGATTAGACTAAAATCACTAAATTCAAATTTAATCAAATCAGTCTAATGTTACATCGACCCTGCTTAATTTATGACTATGATTAGACTGATTTGATTAGACGAAGTCCTAGAACTAGTGAACCGCAAAGAAAAAGCCACGCTGATTGGACGAATCGGCATATTTTAGAACAAACAAACCGTGAAGAATAAAAGACAAAACTGCCAGTTCCAAGTCTACAAATAGAGTCTATTGTATAGCCGGTATAGCCAGTAAGAACTAAAATTTAGTTTTAATGATACCAATTATAATGGCAACACCGACGCCGACTACGTCGATCTACAAAGACTTATATTAACCTTTTCGGTCACATTTTGACCTATGTTAACCCCTCTTGTGTGACGACTATGGTAGTACTACAGATCTCTGTCGTGTCTCTGTGGTCAACAGGGGACATTACTAAAAGGCGGAAATAGGAAAAGGCGGAAAAGGCGGAAATTTTGCTAAAAGGCGGAAAAGTAGGAAGAGGCGGAAAAGACGGAAAAACTCCCTAACTAAAAGGCGGAAAAGTAGGAAAAGGCGGAAAAGTAGGAAAAGGCGGAAATCATGCTAAAAGGCGGGAAAGTTGAATTTAAGGGCGGTTGGGGTTTGAGCTAAGGTTATAAGTTGATCCTAACCAAACCCTATACCAATCCCGATCCTAAAGCTACTCCTAATAACCTTTCAGCACGATTTCCGTTTTTCTTAAAAGCGGAAAAGTAGGAAAATGGGACATGACTACAAGGCGGAAAAGTAGGAAAAGGCGGAAATCGCCCTAAAAGGCAGAAAGGAAGGAAAGGGCGGTTGGGTTTGGGATTACGATTGGCGCTAACCCTAACCTAACCCTAATCCTATCCCTATCCCTAACTCTAATGGCTTTTCAGCACGATTTCTGCCTTTTCCTACAACGGCAAGGTAGGAAAAAGCAAAAATCGTGAAGGAAAAGTAGGAAAATGAAAATGGGGGAACGGAAGATGATTGAAAGATAAGAAAAGTATGGAAAAAATGGGGGAAGAGGAGCTCATTGAAAGGTAGGAAAAATAAGAAAATGAATGGGGGAATGGGAACTCATTTAATGGTAGGAAAACGAATGGGGGAATGGGAGCTCATTGAAAGGTAGGAAAAGTAGGAAAATAAATGGGGGAATGGACGAAGCTCATTGAAAGGTAGGAAAAGTAGGAAAATGAATGGGGGATGGGAGCTTATTGAAAGGTATGGTAGGAAAAGTAGGAAAATGAATAGGGGAATGGGAGCTCAATAAAAGGTAGAAAAACCAGGAAAATAAATAGGGGAATGAGAGCTCATTGAAAGATAGGAAAAGTAGGAAAATGAATGGCGGAATGGGAGCTCATTGAAAGATAGGAAAAGTAGGAAAATGAATGCGAAATGGGAGCTCATTGAAAGGTAGCAAAAGTAGGAAAATAAATGGGGAAATGGAAGCTCATTGAAAGGTTGGAAAATGGATTCGGGAATGGGAGCTCTTTGAAAGGTAGAAAAAGTAGGAAAAGGAATGGGGAATGGGGGCCTCATTGAAAGGTAGGAAAATGAATGGGGAAATTTGAGTTTATTCAAAGGTAGGAAAAGTAGGAAAATGAATGAGGGAATGGGAGCTGATTGAAAGGTAGGAAAAGTAGGGAAACACTGTAAATGGGAAAATGGACGAAGTTCATTGAAAGGTAGGAAAATGAATAGGGGAATGGGAGCTCATTGAAAGGTAGGAAAATGAATGGGGGCTCATTAAAAGGTAGAAAAAGTAGGGAAATAAATGGGGGAATGGGTGCTCAATGAAAGGTAGGAAAAGTAGGAAAACGAATGGGAATGGGAGCTCATTGAAAGGTAGGAAAAGGAATGAGGGAATGGGAATTCATTGAAAGGTAGGGAAAGCATGAGCTGTTGGTTCAAAAAGTGAAATTTTTGGAAATTTTGGAAATGGGAGCTCATTGTGTGGTTGGGAAAGGTAGGAAAAGTAGAAAATGTTGGAACTATAAATTGAGATTGGTTAGGAATTGGCAAAAAAAAGGCGGAAAAGTAGGGAAATGAGGACATGACTAGAAGACAGAAAAGTAGGAAAAGGCTGAATTCGTCTCAAAAGGTGGAAAAGTAGAAAAGGGTGAATTCGTCTAACCCTTGTCTTAACCAAATCTAAAATTAGTCAGTTTTTTGCACGATTCCCCATTTTCCTACGACAGAAAAGTAGGAAAAGGCGGAAAACGTGCTAAAAAGCAGATTAAGGTTAGATTTGGGTTAGGATTGGGGTTAGGGTTAGATGAGGGTTAACCTTAACCCAAACCCCAACTGCCCTTTCCTACTTTCCGCTTTTTAGGACGATTTTAGCTTTTCCAAACTTTACCGCCTTTTAGTCATATCCGGAAAATGCAAGGTCATTTATACATCGTGTTTCGCGCGTGGTACCATTGTTTTTACCCGCCGATTTTTTGCAGATAAAGATATCAAAGCGTTATAAATTCATAACGGCTAAACACAGAAAGTTGAATTTCGGACACAACCTGGTTGTGGATAAATGCATCTTGTATGACAGTTTTTAGGATCAAGGGTGACATCATCGCGATTCAGTAATCTGAAAACCGGAAAAAAAAATGGCCGTTTTTGTGTCAAAGAAATATTAGTCGTTTACAGCTTCAAAACGGTTGGACGTGGAAAGCTCAAATTTGGACACAGCATAAGTGCATCTATAGAAACTTTGTACGTAACAATTTTGGGGACGCTTAGTCACGTGACTGCAATTATGGAGACAAAATTTCGGCAGAAAATGGTCAAATTTGAACAGATATATCTCGGTAAATACCGATGTTGATAAAAACACGTTAGCGGTTTTAGAACACACTTTCACCGTCTTTCTTATGGCTATGTTTATAATATCCGACTTGGATATCATTTTCCTTTTTTTTTCTATCTTCAGCTTTCTGTATTTTGCTTGCAAAACGCAGAGAATCCAAAGTTTGAGCGAATGTAGATATCAAAATGGGCTAGTGCCCGTCTGAATTGGAGGGTGACACGTTGGGGATCCCCCCAAATGGGACCTCCAAATTTTCAAGATTTTGACCCCTAAAGATGAATTTGGACCACCTACGGGCCAAATTAGCCCACGCTAATTCGAAATGTGGACAGGCTAAATATTCAGCGAGGTAATTTACAAACGCAATTATGAAACACTTGCGCACTGAAAAAAAGCTTCTGGTCTGAATTCTTTATAAGCAGCGATGAAAGAATGGAACTTGCAAAAATTGAAAACACTTTATCAACATCTCATGCGCTTGAGAGTGATAATAAGCTATAATACACACTTGCAATAGTCTAAAAAAATATCACCAATATCAAAAAATATGCGACAGTAATATCGGTTCTTTTTATATGGTGGATTTGATCTTTTTATATTTCTATGGTTGGAAAATGCTAACATTTTAGGAAACCGAGATTAAAGCTTTGCGTTTTTTACAGCAATGACGACGCCTTCTTAAAGTTTCAAAATTAAGAAAAAGATTTTAACAAAGTCTTATCAAGGATGTTAACAATGCTAAGCTATTTAGATACACTTTACAGTGTATCTAAATACACTGTAAACACATGTTTGTAGCGGTTATGAAACAAGTACGGTGGGCAATGAAAGCATCTTATTCTGCAGAAAAGCTCAAAATGTGTATCAAAACAAAAAATCGAAGTCCTCAATAGGCCTACATTCCCGTCAATTTTTTTAACCCGTCTATTTCATACATTGGGTTATTTAAGGTTTCGAGCTTAGAATAACGCCATAAAAAACGTTATTGAGCCTTATAAGGAGGCTCTAACTTCATCCTGAATCATAAAATTACCCAGATTATTTAATTCCATATTCGACTCCCCTAATTTGGATCCTGTACGGGACTTTACTAAAAGGCGGAAAAGTAGCAAAAGGCGGAAAAGTAGGAAAATGCGAAAATTGTGCACAGCAGAGCACTGTTTTTCAATTGAAGTTTATACAGTGCTGCCGTCCTAAACAAAAAAGTGGGAAGGCTCCAAACAAGAAGTGTGTAGGCTCGTGTACAAGAAAAAAAAAAAAAAAAAGGATCACCGCAGTCACTATCTTTTTCGGTCAGTTTCAGATAAAGAAAAAGAAGTCTTCAATGGGAAAAAGCTGTATTTTTTCGTCTAATATCGAAGATATACTTCGTCAATTACAACGATGCTTACATCATTTTTGAGGTTAGAGACTACCAAGCCTACCCTCAACGGCAGCACTGAGTTCATAGCAGTCGCTACTTACTAGCTT